>CM037876.1:218660000-219251286 GCA_021292165.1 Shinisaurus crocodilurus
ACATATCTTTGAACCCATGTTTCCCATAAATGAATCCAGCATTCTGTCCCTTGCTCTATGCAGGATTCATGGTGCTTGTACCATTTCAGAAAGCCAATCTCTCTACGTCTTTCAACCAGCTCATCATACACATATTTGTTTCACAGTAAGCCCCATTTAATTCAATTATTGTTCAGTATTTCCATAGGCAGGGGTCTCCAATTTCAGTGGGCACATTTGGAATTTTGAGAGAGTGTTGAGGGCACTCTCACAAGATGGCTGCCATGTGGGGAGGTTGCCCATTCATAAAATGGCTACCATGGTCAATCACAAACCATTCATTTCCCAGAAGGCAAACCGCTGCTGAAATGGAAAAAAAAGTAACCTGCCCAAAAATGTAAGTACAAGGCAGAGGTGGGGACTGAGCTCCAAAACACAAAACCACTCTTTTTAGCTCAAATAACCCAAATAAATAAAGATGAGGCTGGAGGACAGCTTTTCACTTGGCGCACATGCCAGCCTCCCAGTTATTTGTTTTAATTATTTTTTAAAGAAATAAAATAAAAGTCAGGAAGGGCAGGGAGCTTGGCAGTTCTAGCCATAAAGCATTTTAGCATACAAAATGCTGTATAATTCTATGTGATCCATTCAGATTAAATTCCTCTAAGATAAATGGGCTCTCTGTCTGTGATGTCCGGGCTAGCTGGAGAACTCTGAACTGCTACTTCCCACATCTAAACCCACCATTCATTGCATTATACAACACCTAGCCCTGGCCACATCAATTGGAATTGCTTCCATATAATATGCTTATGATAAAGGGTTTGAGTTGTGATCCTAAGCACACACACTTATAGAATCACAGAATCATAGAAAAGTAGAGTTGGAAGGGGCCTACAAGGCCATCGAGTCCAACCCCCTGCTCAATGCAGGAATCCAAGTCAAAGCATCCCTGACAGATGGCTGTACAGCTGCACCTTGAATGTAGGGATGTATCCGCTTGCCTCGAGCAGGCGTAGCGGAGCCGAAATTGGCTCCACTCATGTCCGCAAGAGGCAAGTGGGCCTTACCGGATTCCGGCGGCCGCTCGACTCTCCGCAGCGAGACAGCTGCGCCGTCCATGCCAGTCCCATCGTGTCACTTCGGCTGGCAAGAAGTGATGCGCCGGGACCCTGGGCCGGCGCGCCGGGACCGCAATTCTACATATTTTCCGTAGAAACCAGGGCAACAGGGCTGCCCAGAAGTGACGTGATGGGGCTGGCGTGGCCGGTGCAGCTGAGCCACTGAGGATCGAGTGCCGGGGGGCCCCCGCCACGGAAAGGCGAGGCAGCGCGGGGCAGGGCCCCCCACCAGGTTTGTGGACATCCCGAATTCCACCCAATTTTGTGTCATCTGCAAATTTGATAAGCATTCCCTGCACCTCCTCATCCAAGTCATTAATAAAAATGTTGAAGAGCACTGGGCCCAGGACCGAGCCCTGTGGCCGGTACCCCGCTCATTACCTCTCCCCAGTTTGAGAAGGAACCATTGATAAGCACTCCTGCCAGACCAATCTGATCTCATTTTTTGATCGGTTAACCTCCCTTGTGGACTGTTATCATTTTGCCGTCCTCATTGTGTAGCTGAACCACCATTTCTTTCCTCTGTCTTTTACTATGCATGTAATTTTTTTGTTCCTTTTAGCCTTCCTGACACTATTCCTGCAATTCTGTGCTACCTGCCTGTACTCTTCCCTTGTAGCCTGTCCTTCCTTCCACTTCCTATATGTGTCCTTTTTTGTTTTCAGGTCATCTATAAGCTTTTTGTGACACTACATTGACTTCTTCTGTTGCCCTCTGCCTTTTTTCCTTGTGGGAATTGTTTGTAATTGTGTCTTTAGAATTTCCTTTTTTTAAAAAACTCCCACCCATCTTGGACTCCCTTTTCTCATTAGAGTCGCTTGCCATTGGGACCTTACTTATCATTGTTCTGAGTGTATTAAAATTTGCTCTCGTAAAATCCAGGGTACACGTTTGACTACACTCAGCTTTTGCTTCCTTTAGAATCAAGAACTCAAGTATAACATGGTCACTTCCCCAGGGTTCCTGTGACTGCCACTTTATGCACTAAGTCATCTCTGTGGGTTAGAATCAAGTCAAGGATAGCCGATCCTCTAGTTTTTTCCTCCACTTTCTGTAGGAGGAAGTTATCAGCAACAGAAGTCAGGAATTTCTTGGAGGGGCCATGTTTGGCAGAATTTGTCTCCCAACAGAGATCGGGGAAATTGAAGTCCCCCATCACTACTACATCATGCCTCCTTGAAACATTGGCAATTTGCTTTTCAAAAGTTTCATCCTCATCTTCTCCTTGACTGGGTGATCAGTAGTAGACTCCAACCGCCATGGTCGCTTTATACTTTATTTTAAATCCAGATGCTCTTGATGGGGCTACCAAGCTCATCTTTCTGTATTTCTGTGCAGAGATGTGTATTTTCAACATACAGCACAACTACACCTCCCTTTCTGTTCCTTCTGTTGTTGTTTTTAACAAGTTATATCCTTCTATTGCTATGTTCCAATGATGGAGTCATTCCACCAAGTTTCAGTTACACCTATCAAGTCATATTTGCCCTCCTGTATTAAGAGAGCGAGTTTGTTCTGTTTGTTGCCCATACTCTGGGCATCATTATATAGACATCGAAGACCATGTGCTTTATAATCTGGATTCTTTCTTAGAAGTAAATTCCATTAAAAACAACAGTAAAACATTCAACTGGAATGGAATGCTGCCTTGAGATCAATGGATTCACTCAACCCAATATGAATCTTGGGCACTCTGTCACCATCCCTTTCTGATGGTGAGAAATTAATAGCTAAACATATATTTAAATACAGTATGCAGGGTTGCCAACAGAATCTTCTGGTGTTGGTATGCCCACTCTGGTATATATGATCCTGGTCATATGACAACCCTTTCGTGTTCTGGGCCCTCCATAATAGGTTCACTTGTATCCCCCCTTCTTTGTGGTTCTCCTGGTATCTCCCTGACCAGCTGACTAAAAACTGCCACTTTCTGCAGAGAGTTTCTACTTGTGGTCAGCCAATCTATGTTCATACTATGGCACAGACTGGTTCATTGTTACTTCCAGCCATGCTGAGTGACTGTGATGGTCATGATGGTGAGGGCTGAGAGACTCATGTTGGGTTGATATTTCTCCCCTGCAACTAACAAGAGATCAGACCCTGATATATCCATTTGGATATGTAGCTTTGCAAGCCTAATTACCATTAATCCTTGAACAACTTAAATAACCATTCAACAAAAATACTACTTTGGCATTATGCTACAAGCAATTTGAATAGTGGCTTTGTTTTTAAGGCAATACATCATTACAAACATTTTACAGGTGTGTTTAATCCATTGTTCCAGAAACTGTTTGATGACCAGGTTGAAATATCAATTGTAATGGAGGCTTACAGCACAATCCAATGTGGCTGCCCATAACCCTCAGAACTCAGAGGATTATGGGCATCCAATGGAGGGCAGAAAGGTATCCACATATTAAGAAAAAATGCCAATGAAGTAACAAAACAACTTCATCTTTTTATATGGTTCTTTGAGGTAAGCCAAAAGACCCTGACCATAAATTTGATAGATATCTTGTACCAAAATACTCTCCTGCATCTACAATCCCTATAGAATCTCAGCTGTGACAATAGCCAACCTTTTTTATTTGTTCTGCAGCCTCAGCTTCACAGTCACAAATTCAAGCCACACATTTTAATATGTCAATATAAACTCTTTTATTAACGTGCACAGCTCTATATCTGAGCTAGGCCAGTATTCAACTTAATAAAGTTGAGACAAAAATCTATGTAGACTATATCAAATAACAATTGATATATAGACAAAGTTCTGGCTGCATGAATGTCAGCTAGCCACATGGGGACACAGCAATATTAGAGAATAAAACTACACACAAAGACATTAAACTTTGGTAATATGTTGTCCATTGTGTGATCTTTATTAAAGAGAAAATAAATCTGACTCAGAATTCCAGGTCACTTGGTTTCATTGTCACTGATGTGAGGCCAATATTTAATGATCAACTGTGAGATCCAAAAACTCTAAATAAAGTGAGCAAAGAACTATAAAACTGAAGGAGGCCTGCTTTATATGCTGTTCATTGCAACTCATCTCGATCCAATAACATTGGTGTGTATTCTGGAGGACTGAACATAAAGAGCTGCATGCAAAGAGTGGTTGATCATTTCTTTTCAAATGTCGGATGGATGCAAAATGTATATGTGGTATATTCACCAGTACTGAAAAGAATGGTGTTGAGCTCCATGTGTACATCAGAGATGCAGGTGATTTTGGATCACAGCAACCAGGATTCAACACAATAAGGACACTGATTCTATAATTTTAAACTTTTTGTAATATCATTTTAGTCTGCATTTCATCTTACAGCTTTCCCTATAGGGTAGCACTAGAAATGGGGGACACTGATCCATTATCTACTGAAACTATTGGAAAATCTTTCCATCATGTTGGATTGGATGTTGGCTCTAGACTGTCCTTCTGTGCACATGTAAAATCTGCACACAAATTAAAAACCCTCCAAAAGGCAGCACAGGGTAGCTTATAATAATAAAAAATACTCACGTGGATAATCTTTTGGATGCGATTTTTCTGACCAGTTTCCATAAAAGGTAAGCCTATATTTAGCAGTTCCACAGGCACAGCAATCTATGATTGGCTTATCAGTCACACCATCCAAGGCTGAGTCTAAAAGGGAGCAATGAAAGCCATTATTTTGTTGTACGGTTTTTAAAAATGCAGCATTTGAATATGTTTTATTAAAATGACAAATTAATCAAAACACAAGTATAGTGAATTGGTTGGGAAGTATAGATCCTGATATCTGCATATAAAAGGTTCAGTTTCAGTTTCAGTTTCAGTTTCAGTTAAGGTCAGTTAGTTCTGCTGAAAAATTCTAGCTTGATTTTATCATAATGTTATAACAACATAATTTCTCAAGGTATTTGTGGAGAAAGCCAACCTAAGCCCCCTGCCTGACACACACACACTCACCAAGGAGGGAAGAAGGAGACCCGGGGGGGGGGGGGGAGACAGCCAGTCTCCACAGATGCCAAAGGGGACAAACAACATCTGCATAGAATCACCCCAGGGGGGAAGGCAGGAAGCATTACCAGGTTTGTCAATGCTCTCGCATATCAGCCCCATCTACATAAGACTTGAATACCTCTCCAGAGCAGACACTTTGGCACCCCTAAGAAATGGCCACTCAACACCATAGGATGGGACCATTAAGCAAGTGGCTTCAAAGGGACCCCACCCCACGGGGGGAGGGCATCACCCCACCTGACCCAAAAGGCCGCCCCTCAGGGAGGGTGTCAACCCACCTGATGATGGAGGGAAGGGCTACCTGAAACACCAAGGTATAAAACACCCTGCGCAAGGGAACTGGTGAAGGTTCAGCAATCTTGCCATGCCTGGGGTAAGGGAACGAAGGATCGGCAACCCCGGGTAGCAGCACCCGGCGCGCTCCAGCTAGCTGGAATCACTGGCCACTTGGGTTGACCGGACCCCCGGGAAACCAAGCTGAAATCACTCACAAGCCGCTTGGGTAGACCGGGCCCCCACCAGGAACCCAGCTAGCCGCTTGGGTAGACCGGGCCTCCGCCGGGAACCCAGCTAGCCGCGTGCGGTTGACCGGGCCTCTGCCGGGGCCCGAGCTGAACTAACTAGCTGAGAGCCTTGCTTGTTACTTTGTACCGTACTGATAAGCTGTATTGCTGGTGTGGGTCTGAGTTTGTGAAGGTAATTTTGTAAATAAACTTGTTTTCTAAAAGATACTTTTGTGGCTATAAGTTATCCCTTTGTTCTGGGCTAAGGGTGAGGCGCTGGGGACCTCGGAGAAGGCCCGCCCCAGGACTCGCTACCCCCTTAGCATTGAACCCGCGCAGAAGACCAGGTTGTCGGTCTTCCACTGTATTCATAACATTCAGGTATCTGTGGACTTATTTATTCATTTGTTACATTTCCATCCTGACTTTTTTCCTCTTGCAAGGAACCGAAGGCGGCTTACACGATCCTCCTCCTCTCTATTTTATCCTCACAACCACCCTGTGAGGTAGGTTAGGCTGAGAGTCAATGACTGGCCCAAACTCACCCAGTGAGCTTCATGGCGAAGTGGGGACTAGAACCTGGATCTCCCAAGTCCAACACTCTAACCACTGCACCACACTGGCTTATATTTGAAGATTAAATCATGAATCAACATGTGGCAACATCCAAACCAATCCAATGGTGACGTGAAGCTTCATTGCAGCTTGACATGACAAAGTTGTGGCATGTGCTAACACACTATTTTCCAACCATGTAGCTTCTATAGAAGCCACAATTTCACTTTGTTCCAAGTCAAACAGTGCCATTGTGTTGTGTTCACTGGTCTCATTTTTGAAGGAAATGAAAGCATGGAAAGAATTAACTTGATTTGTGATTGATAATACTTTTCCCAATCATGGAAGGACTTTAAAAACTTTGTGGGGCTGCTTTTGAAAACAGTCCAGAAACTTCAGCTGGACCAAAATAGGGCAGCGAAATCATTAACAGGGACTGGCCAATGTGATCATATTATGCCAGTACTTTACCATCTGCACTGGTTGCCAGTCCATTTCCAGGCCCAAGTCAAAGTGGTATTAACATTCAAAGCCCTAAACAGCTTGGGGTAGGGTTACCTGAAGGATCATCTCCTCCCTATATATACCTGCTTGGACCCTAAGATTGTCTTCAGCAGTCCTTCTCTGGGAGCCCCTGCCAAAGGAAATGAGGTGGGCCTTTTCTGTTGTGGCACCCCGGTTGTGGAATGAGTTTCCCAGAGAGGCTCACTTGGCATCTACATTGTGTTCTTTCTGGCGCCAGCTGAAGACCTTTTTATTTTCCCAGACATTTTAGTTTTTCAGTTTCAGTTTTAAATTTGGTACTGTATTTTAAATCTTTGCACTATTGCTCGGTTCTTTTTGGTTATTATTTTTATTTTCTACTGTAGTTTTAAACTTTTATATTGTATTTTATCATGTTGTATTTTATGGTTTTAATTGTTGTGAACCATCCAGGGAGCCTTGGCTACTAAATAAATAAATAAAAGTGCAGCACAATCCTAGACAGTGTCTAGTAGAGGTGTTCACGTACTTCAGGGGGCCCCATCTCGCTGCTGCCTCATCTCTCCGTGGTGGCGCCCCCCCGTCTAGATTTTTTGAGCAGCGTGGAGCATTTCTCCGCGCTGCTCGAGCCCGCCGCGCCAGTCCTGGAAGTGATGCGACAGGACCCTGCGCAGGCGCGCTGCGCCAAAATACGCAGCACGGGGGCCCAGCACACCTGCGCAGGGTGCCGTTGCATCACTTCCGGCCAGCCAGAAGTGACGCGACTGGGACCAGTGTGGGCGGTGCGGGCCGGCTCACCGCGGAGAGGTAAGCCGCGCCGGGACCCAGTAAGGCCCCGTGAGCCTCCAGCGGGCATGAACAGGGCCGATTTCGGCTCACTATGCCCACCTGGAGGCCGAGCAGTACACCCCTAGTAGGGATGTACAATAATTTTGTTCCTGTTCACAAACCATGTGGTCATGTCCCGTTCGCAACCCCAAATGTGAGCCCAAGCAGGAACGCAATTCTCAGGAAATTTTCACAAATTCCTGAGCTTGTGCTTGTGTTTGAACATGTGCCCTTGAACATCCCCCCCAACTGCATTTTTACGCTTTAGAATATGGGGGGGGGAGTTCACATTTGGGGTGCATGCTTGGAAAAACAATAAAATTTTGTGTTCAAAAAAAGGTGCTCACATTCGGGAGCAGAATGAGGTGAGCGTCCCCTCGCGGTGGAAACAGAGAATGTTGACAAGCTCAAACATTTCTCATTCTTTAATCCCTAAGTACAGAGTTAGGTTTGTACAAGTGTATTTGGCAGAAGAAACTGCTTGGAAATAATAATAAAAAAAACATTTTAAATGTAGATGACAAGAGATATGTACAGAGACGGTGACTTCTTGCTACCTTGTTAGAATGGATAATTTCCCCTTCCTCTTTTCCCCTTCCGATGCTGGAGGTCCACTTAATGGGCCTTTCAGTAGACCACTACTGATAGCAATGCTTCACGCAATCATGCTGCCAGTGCCATCCTTCAATTAAGCTGTAACCTTATGCAAACATACCTGGCCGTAAGTTCCATTAAATACAATGGGACTTACTTCTGAATAGGACTGCACTGTAAAGCACGAGTATTGCCTGTCTAGACTGAAGCCAATGATTGGTCATTAAGCAGTTTTAAAACCACTCAACTAATTTGCACCAACAAAGTATCATTTGAAAGACCATGGCGGGTAGCCAATTCTTATTCAGTTTAATTTAACAGGAGTCGATCATAGACTGTGAAAGTGAAATTCAGTCTGTCACCCTTCTGCATGCCCAAGCCCCCTATGACATTGGAACGGATCATTCACGCGCTGCTGAATAACACTCACAAACCGTGGGCTGACAAGATAGTTTATTCTCATGATTAGTGTAAAGTGTACTTATGAAACAGGACCAAGAGTTTCCAGCATTGCTGAACACTGGAAGAGAAAATTCAAAGGGGCCATGTACAGAAATATTGAATCACATTACATTTGTCTTAGCACAGGATTACTCTTCCTCATTACAAAGGCTCCAACATTTAATCTATTAAGCAGTTAGATTAACCATGGGGGGGACACATTAAAATTAATTAAAAGGGTACTCTGATTAACCAGTAGGTTGTTTTTGTTTTGTTTGCAAAAATCCATTCTTTTTAGTATTTACAAAAACCTTAGAAGAGGCATTCTCCTTTCTCTCACATGTAGGAGAGTATGCCTCTTCTAAGTATGCCTCTTCTGATGCAGCAAGTGGGAACTTCATCTAAAAACAACAGTAGGCCCTTCCCCCCCCCCTGCAGTACCATCTGGATCACCTGTTGTCCCATTTATTTATTTATTTATTATATTTTGTTCTTATATTTATATCCCGCCTTTTCTCCTGCAAGGAACCCAAGGCAGCTTACACAATCCTCCTCGTCCTCGTCCTCCCCATTATCCTCACAATAACCCTGTGAGGTAGGTTTCTTGTTCTTGCATGCTGGTGGGTGGCAATGTGTGGGGATACTGGAAAGAGAATCCAAGGAGGAGGAGGAGGTTGGGAGGGGAATGGGGTAGCCCGGGGCAGCTGGTGGGCAAGGAGGAGTTCTGGGGGTTGGCAGATGGGAGTGTCTCTTCTGCAGCTCCTACTCACAGAAGTTGTGCCGCACCCCCTCACGCTGCAAGCACCCTCACTGGCTCCAGTGGCTCCATACTGACTGTAGGGTAAGTAGGGCACAAGAAAAAAGCCAGAGAGAAGAACCGGAATGCAGCAATACGTGACATGATATGCATAGCATGATGCCATGCGACAGTTAACAAAATGCACTTTGCTGATGAGCACGTGCAACAATTTGATATACACAATGAGACTTCAGACTTCAGACTTCTTCTGGAAAGGACTACCTGAGCAGGACCGACGAATACATGGTGTAGGCTTTGCCATAAAAAATGAGCTAGTGAACTCTTTGTCAGAAGTTCCTACTGGCATTAATGAACGCCTGATAACTCTTCGATTAAAGCTCGCCAATAACCAACAGGTAACTATTTTGAGCGCTTATGCACCAACATTAGATGCTGATGATGACATCAAGGAAAGTTTTTACAGCCAGTTGGACACCCTCCTGTCAGAGATACCTAAGGGTGATAGAACAGACTGTGGAAACTATTGGGGCATTTCTCTCTTAGCAACCGCAGGTAAAATATTTGCTAGGATTCTCGCAAACCGTCTTCTATCTATTTCAGAAGAGATCCTGGGCGATTTTAACGCAAGAGTCGGGCGTGACTTTGATTTATGGTCAGAAACTATTGGAAAAGACAAAGAGTCTATTGCACTGCATTGGAAAGAGCATTATTATGACCTTTTAAATCGTAAATCTAAGGTGGATAATGAGATTTTTTCGCAAATCCCGCAAAAACAAATTAAAGAGGAACTTGCAATACTCCCCACTTTGGATGAAGTAAAAAAAGCCATTAATCAAATGAAGAACAACAAAGCTAGTGGACCAGATGGGATTCCTGCTGAAATCTTTAAAGAAGGGGGCCCCGAACTTGTACAACATCTTCATAAACTCATCGAAAAAATCTGGATAAGAGAAGAGATCCCGGAAGACTTCAGAGATGCCATAATTATCACCCTCTTTAAGAAGGGTGATAGAACAGACTGTGGAAACTATCGGGGCATTTCTCTCTTAGCAACCGCAGGTAAAATATTTGCTAGGATTCTCGCAAACCGTCTTCTATCTATTTCAGAAGAGATCCTGGGCGATTTTAACGCAAGAGTCGGGCGTGACTTTGATTTATGGTCAGAAACTATTGGAAAAGACGGAGTTGGTAATAGCAACCCGAACGGACTCTTACTTTTGTCTATATGTGCAGAGCATAATCTCACTATTACAAACACGCTCTTTCGACAAAAGAATAAGTTTAAAACATCATGGCAGCACCCACGGTCAAAGCACTGGCATCTTCTGGATTATGTAATTGTCCGTGTTAGAGATCGCTGCGATGTACTTCTTACTAGGGCCATGGTGAGTGCCGCCGACTGCTGGACAGACCACCGACTAATCCGGTCCACAATGGTTATCAACATTGCTCCCCAACGTAGGCTTCAAGGAAGGAAACCAACGCGTAAAATGAACATCCAAGTCCTTCAAGATCCTATTAAGCAAACTCGTCTTCAATCACTTCTTAAGGAACATCTACCTACGGAACCTCCTGACAACATTGAGGACCATTGGTCTAAGCTGAAAACCTCCATTACTGCAGCTTGTGAACAAACTATTGGATATGAGACTAAGAAACATCAGGATTGGTTTGATGAAAATGATAATGAGATTAAATATATAATTGACCAAAAAAGGAAAGCCTTCCAAATATGGCAAAATGATACTAACTGCGCTGCCAAGAAAAAACCTACGCTAGCGCAAAGGCTGAGGTCCAAAGAAGAACAAGAGAACTTAAGAACGCTTGGTGGAAAAAGAAAGCTGAAGAAATTCAACAACTTGCAGAATCTCATGATGCACGGGGCTTTTTTAAGGCCACAAGGGCCATTTATGGACCAAAAACCTATGGTACAAACCCTTTACAATCAAAAGATGGCACCAAACTCTTAAAAGACAAAGAGTCTATTGCACTGCATTGGAAAGAGCATTATTATGACCTTTTAAATCGTAAATCTAAGGTGGATAATGAGATTTTTTCGCAAATCCCGCAAAAACAAATTAAAGAGGAACTTGCAATACTCCCCACTTTGGATGAAGTAAAAAAAGCCATTAATCAAATGAAGAACAACAAAGCTAGTGGACCAGATGGGATTCCTGCTGAAATCTTTAAAGAAGGGGGCCCCGAACTTGTACAACATCTTCATAAACCATCGAAAAAATCTGGATAAGAGAAGAGATCCCGGAAGACTTCAGAGATGCCATAATTATCACCCTCTTTAAGAAGGGTGATAGAACAGACTGTGGAAACTATCGGGCATTTCTCTCTTAGCAACCGCAGGTAAAATATTTGCTAGGATTCTCGCAAACCGTCTTCTATCTATTTCAGAAGAGATCCTCCCTGAAACTCAATATGGTTTCCGCCCTCTAGAGGGACAGTAGACATGATTTTTACTGCACGTCAGCTCCAAGAAAAATGCCGGGAGCAAAATCAACCCCTTTATATGGCATTTATCGATTTGGCTAAGGCCTTTGATACTGTAGACCGTACAGCTCTCTGGACTATCCTATGAAAATTGGATGCCCCAATAAATTTGTGAATATCTTGCGACTTCTCCATGACAACATGACGGCAACGGTTTTGGACAACAACGGCTCTCATGGTGCTCCATTTAAAGTGGGATCAGGTGTTAAACAGGGATGTGTTATCGCCCCAACATTATTTGCCATTTTCATCGCCATGGTTTTACATCTTGTCAAGGGGAAACTTCCCACTGGTGTGGGAATTATATATCGAACAGATGGAAAGCTTTTTAATCTCAGCAGGCTGAAAGCAAAAAGTAAGGTAATTACAACCTCCGTTGTGGAACTTCAGTATGCTGATGATAATGTGGTCTCCGCACATTCAGAGGATGATCTCCAAACTATCCTAAATGCTTTTGCAGAAGCATACGGAAAACTTGGTCTCTCACTTAACATCAAAAAAAGCCAAAGTGCTTCATCAGCAAGTGCAAGCCAATCCTTTGGTGATGCCATCTATCCAGCTTGGCGGGACAATACTGGAAAATGTCGATCATTTTCTCTATCTTGGCGGCTATCTTTCTGTTACAGCTAACATCGACAGTGAAATCCAGCATCGTCTGAGCTCCGCAAGTGCCGCGTTTTCTCGAATGAAACATAGAGTGTTCGAGGATCGGGATATTTGTAAGAAGACCAAAACACTGGTTTATGAAGCCATTGTACTACCAACTTTATTGTATGCCTGCGAAACATGGACTATCTATAAACGTCGCTTCCACCTCCTTGAAAGGTTTCATCAACGTTGCCTCCGGAAAATCCTGCAAATTACTTGGGAAGATAGGCGAACAAATGTCAGTGTACTGGAAGAAGCAAAGACTACTAGCATTGAAAAAATGATCCTTCAATGCCAACTTCAGTGGACCAGTCATGTTGTTCGAATGCCTGACTGCCGTCTCCCAAAGCAGTTACTTTACTCCCAACTCAAGGATGGAAAGCGGAATATCGGTGGTCAATATAAGAGGTTTAAAGATGTTCATAAGGCTAATCTAAAAAAAATGCAATATAAACATCGAAAACTGGGAAGCTCTGGCCCATGAACGATCTAAATGGAGGTTGGCCTTTCACAAAGGTTCCATGGACTTTGAAGAAGCCCGAATGCAAGGTGAAAGGGAGAAACGTGCTAAGCGAAAAGCACGTCAAATGAATCCTTTACAGGACCATCTTCTATCTGGTAACCTGTGTCCTCACTGTGGGAAGCTGTGTGGATCTAGAATTGGCCTCCACAGTCACTTACAGACCCATCGCTACAGTCTACACAATCTTCCTTAGAATTTCCTCCTTTTATCCCGGAAGACAATCTTACTCGGTCACGAGTGATCGCCTGATGATGATGATGAGAGATCCTTCCTCTGAGACTGGATGGAGGAATTTGTAACTTGATGAGCAAATTACAATTTCTGTTAGGTTAAGTTCACCCATCATCACTACTTACCACCCAGTTATCGTTATCCTCTCTTTGGTAAGTTTTGATAGTGGGGGTAAATTTCACTGGAAACACTTTCAAACAAGCACCTCCTCATGTGAAAATTAAGGAGGCATAGTCCCATGCGAAGACAACACTACTTCCAACATTCAGATTCACCTTTGAATCATTTATTCCTTGACTCACCAACCTCCAGTTGTATTAAGAATGACAGCTAGAACACAATGTAAACAAATGCCCGGAGTATATACTAATATTTAACAACATTTGTTTTTAAAAGGAGGTGCTGCAACATGTTTAAATGCAGAATGTTTTTGGTATTCCAGAAAGAACCGGAATGTACTTTGAATTCTTGACAAGTCCTTTTTACTTTCATTGCTTCCTTCGATTTTTCTGTATTCAAGAACACGAAACAGATGTCTCCGTTTCATTTACGTAACTTGCTCCAGCGACTTCATTGAGCACATTCTCCATTCGCAGCATAAAGAGCTGTTTCAAACTGAATGCAATCTGCATTTCTAAATGGATTTAGAAAGTGAAAAAGCCTGCCCAGCGTCAAATATGTCATATTTATTAAATTCAGTTAAGCATCTTACAGCACACACTTCAGTGTATTAAAAAAAGAAGAAGATGCAAATCAAAGTCAAGGCCAGATTATGCTAATCCAGAACTCTTGGGCCTAGGGAAAAAGATGAAGGCCAGGCCTAGGGAAAAAGATGAAGGCCAGTGTTTTCCAAACTAGTGGAATGAAAGGGGTAGGAGTAAGAGGAGCTTACAGTCATTATCTTTGAATGGCTTCACCAAGAAATTACCACTCCTTTCCAAGGAAGTCTGGGAAGCATTCTCTGAAAGACATGCATAAAATTATGCAATTTGGATATAATTTCCAAAGGAGTTTTGCATCAGAAGGATGTGCATTTTACAGTACTTCTAAGAAAAGTGCCCTGTCAGCAAAAAAAAACTCCATTAAAGTGGATTTGAACAGAAATCCTTACATAAAGTGAAACTATTTGCAATGAAACTCTACATACTTGAACAAGAATGGGATGTTCCCTGCCCAATATGTTCCTGCTCAAAATTTCACATGGAGGTCAAAAGCTAAAGCTGGTAGGCATGTTGACACTAAGGGTGGAGTCAATAGGTGTCGCCTTGTCCCCCATCCCACACACATGTTCAGTGCCTGGAAGGAGCAGCACTTCTGAAAGACCCATACTCCTTTTGAAATAAACACAGACACTATGCCAGGGATGGGAAACGTGTGACCCTCCAGCTATTGTTGGAGTACAACTTCCAGCAACCCGAGTCAGCATAGCCAATAGTGAGGGATGATGGGAGTTGCAGTCCAACAACATCTGGAGGGCCACATGTTCCCCATCTCTGGACTACACATGCAGAGGGGAGAGTGGATGGTGCCCTGAGACCACATTCCTGAGGCTGGTGTGCCTGCTGACCCTGCCCCAGCCTTTGCACACATAGCAGTGGTCAGGCCTGGTGCAAGGTCCCTCACTGCCTGAGGTGAGAGAGAAGACACAGTGGTGCCACTGCTAGAACCCCTCCACCCCCTTCCCCCATCCCATAGCCCCTAACTTTGGTGCTGCTGCTGCATCAACTCTATGGAGGGCTGCACGGCCAGAAGAAGCAGCCACAGGGCTCTTGCAAGACCTCGTGGGGCTCTTGTGGCAGTTCATGTGGGTCTCACAAGACCTCTTGGGAGCTCACCAAGGCGAGCTCCTATGAGAGCTCCTCAACAGTTTCTTCTGGCCGTGTGTGATGAGGGAACAAGAAGGCAGGTGGCTGCTGTAGAGAGGCCCACTGGCTGCTATCTCACTGCAAGAAGCGCCACTGTAGGAGAACGTCTGGTAGGGCTCTCCCGGTGGGGCCAGGGGCAAAGCGGTGTGGTGCCGTTTGCCACTCCTGCCACTCACCCTGTTTCCTGGATGGGCTGGCCCTGGAAGTAGTGTGAAAGAGGCCCTATGCACATATAGCGTTATGAGTGTATGCTCCTCCATGCCCCAGGATTCCTGAACACATGGAGGGGGCTACATGCTTACACTTGTCAGTGTATAAGAGTGGCACAACTAAGGATGTGCTGACACTGGGAAGTCTGGCTCATTTGAGCTCAACGGACCTCCTGCCCGCTTCTGGTCCAAAGATTGGAAGCGGGCTGAGTCAGGGGTTTTTCCGTGGACTTCCATTTCTAAGACGGGCCGTGGCTTGCACATTAAAAAAAAAATGCTAAGGAAATTTGCGCAAATGGTACTATTTTGCACATTTTGTGTAATTTTACTCAATTTGCGTAAATCACAGTATTTTGCATGTTTTGCACAAAACAGCACCCGATAAGCATGTGGCTCTAGCACGATGTGTGCAAATCCGCCATTTTATGCAAAGCACCAAAGATCCACAGGCTTTTTGGGTGCTGTTTGTGCAAAATGCGCAAAATACAGCGATTTATGCACTTTGTGAAAAGTTACGCAAATTGAGCAAATTGCGCCATATGCGCAAATGTCCTTATCGTTTTTTTTAAAAAAATGTGCAGACCATGGCCTATCTTAGAGATGGAAGTCCGCAAGTTGGCTTGAGTTGCTTCATAGCAAATTAGCGCGAGCGCAGGGCTGGTGAACCGGAATCCAGGGGGCCAAATCATGACAATCCATCAGATTTTCACCCCCTATCGGATTCCTCACACATCCCTAGCACAACCCACACCCACTCATCTCTCCACACATTGACTGAACATGTGGAGGGGCACCTGTGAGTAGACCTTGTGTTTCCAAGCAATGAAATCAAAAGGTGTTTCTTAGTGTTGCACAGCAAAACTAAGTATGCAAAATGAAATGCACATCTGTGCAAGTACACTGAAGGCTAGGAAGTCTTTGTACTCATTTACATACTCCCACCTTTTTGTTAGTTTGTTTAACTTTTATTGATTTATCATGAATAATGCAATATCATTAACAACATCAAACATAATAAAGATCAACAATACAAACAAATTATTTATTTATTTACCATGTTCCCATATTTTTCTACATTTCATGTGCATGAAGATGGTATGTCCAGCTTAGTCCTTACTGGCCTCTGTCTTCCACTATTTAAGTACCGTATTTCTACTTAAATACTTTTGGGTGGTTGGAAGTTTATGGCTCACTTTTCCTTTATTTATGAAAGTGATAAATGGAAGCCAGATTTCCATGTATTGGTCATATTTCACAAATCCTTGTACCACTCTACTGTGATGAGTTAATCTTTTTGAGAGTGCAATTTTCGATATTTTGCTGAACCAGCCCTGTATCAAATATTCAGAACTTGCTTTCCACTGTTGTGCAACTTCTAAATGTGCAGCCATTAACAAGAACATGATGTGGTAAATTACCCTGTACATTGTCTGCCATAGATAGAAGGCTAGGAGGGGGATCAGGGACAATTATACATGTTACTATATCGGATATAATTGCAAAAACTGCAGCCCAAAAGGTTTGAATTGGGGGACAACCCCACCATATATGGAACAGTGTTCCTGCATCTCCACAACCTCTCCAGCACTGCAGGGATAGGGAGGTGCCCATACACTGCAGCTTGACCAGAGTATAATGTCACCTATACACCGTTTTGATCACTGTTTCTTTTAGTTTAGCTGAGATAGTCCTGAAGAGCCCCCCTGGACCACATTCCATCCCAACTGCTTCCGTCAATTTGGCAGTTCAGGTCACCTTCATACTCTCTCCTGACCATCTCTGTGCATGAAGATTGCACAGTAAAGAGCATCCTATGAACGAGCATTCCACAGATATGCTTCCCGGCAGTGTGAGTGTACTTGTGGAGCACTAGTTCGTATAATACACTTCTCCATGTGATTCCTGTACCTGAAAACAGTTGGAAGGGATTGTGTTCAGGCTGTCTGTGTGAATCTCCCTGTGGTCCCAAGCTCATCAAAAATCTAAGCCAGCATAACACTGGTGTAGAAGCAGCCTTCTCAAGCCCAAACACAATTGTGTTTGTTTTTTCTGAAGTAAGTCCCACTGTTTCATTATCAATTAGTTACAGCCTCAAGGCTATCTTCTGATCTTGTTAAGTTACCCCTTCTTCTTTTGCTGGTATCTTGGGACTGTATTTTGTTCCAAGGCTATCAGACTTTGACTCCCTCCATATTTACATTCAGTCAACAAGTAAACCTCAGTGCTGATTTATGTAGGCCTGGACTTCCTTGCTATTCAGTTCTAAATCATGTGTGGAATGCTCATTCAGACATTTCGAAGGCTACAATCCTAGTCATACTACATTGGAGCGTTCCATGTGATTTGGAACTAAATAGCAAAGAAGGCCAGGCCTACCTAGATGAGCACTGAAGTTTATTTGTTGACTGAATGAAAATACTGCAAGGTCTAATAGGTGTGGGACAAAAGTCCATTCCTATGTATCAACAAAGGAACAAGATCAGAAGATAGCCTTGAAGCTGTAACTAATTTATAAGGAAAAGGCAGGATCCAGCCAAACAATTTAAAGTTCCCTAGATTGCAAAAGGAGACTCTCCAACTGAAATGAATATGACTCTAAAAAACTGCTTAACTTCAGCATACTTGTACCCCGAACTATCAGACAGAAACACCAATGTGTGTCAGAATTGTTTTTTGATTAGCCACTTGGGAAGATCATATCAGCAAGTGGAGACAAGAGAATGCAGTCAGGGAGAAGAGAATGAATACTGTTCATCATACCTTGTTCACATAGCCTCTTGGTGAGAGATCCTTCATCTTGAAAATAAATAATTCGCTTTTGCACGATACTTGCCCTGTTGGAAAGATAGAAACACAGCGTTCATAAAATGCATTCAAGAGATAATAAGAGTTTATGGTTCAGGAGAACACAGACCGCAAATATATTCAGTCATAAATTATACTCAACCAACAGTTCACCTGTGAAGCCTCACGATCTGATCTCCACCAAGTTTATTTGGAGACAAGGTTCATGAGCATGCATTCCCTGTCAACCCATTTAGTTTGTTGAGAGTGTCAAGGATGGCCCAAAGCACCAGTGGGTATGGAGGCCCCAGATATTTCTCCCCCACTTCTTCCCCCCAGTCCAGAGGGATGACAGGTCTTAGCCTCTTTAAAGTCCTCATTTCACAGGAAGGAATATCACGGGAAGATATCTTAATTACAAAATATCCATCAGGTACATCATCAAAAGGAAAAAATATCAGTCAGAACATACTGATTAAATTGCTTGTTCCAATTGGGAATGTGGGAACCAGCAAAACTCAAGCTCGTCAATGTTCTCCAAATTCCACCTCAAACCTTGTTCCAACTCATGTCCACATCAAATTGCAAGCTTTGTTTGTTTGTTTTTCACATGAAAATTCATGCATGTTGTCATAGGCATTTTTCCAAATGTATGCATCAATTGAGAACATTTTAGATATCTTCATATTTTCTTCCATTAATTAAAGTGTGCTTGTTTGCATTTTTCAGAAGTACACTTTTTTCATGCTCATTTTTCAAATGCATTTTTTTTGTTCTGCAAATTGCATCACAAACTTGGAAATGTATGGACTTTGACTGCAGATTGTGTTTGGGTAAACATTCAGTTTTGGGAGGTGCGAATTGGGGAAATTCTGGCCAAAAATGAACTGAAACAAATTTCTCATACATCCCTAGGCTAGCTCCAATAAAGAAAAAGATTACACTCTGCTAACTCAAGATGTCAGTTTCTCAACTTCTGCCTGAATGTTACTAAATCTGTAAGAGACTATTCCAGACCATCCTTATGCATACTGAAAACAAGCATTTTAACAAGAGCTGGTATACTATGAAAACTAGGTAAGAGGCTTAGCTGTGCTGTGATTTAGGAAGTCTTTGGTTTGAATCTCACCTCTGCCATGAATTTTCTAGGGGGTCTTAGGAAAGCCACTTTCCCTCTGCTCTCCATCAGCAATATGGAGGTTATTTATGTATTTGCTTCTTCTATTTTTCCTTTGCTACTGAATTCAGGTTTCCCCCGCCTGTGTCTCATGGTGTCTACCACTAACAGTAGGACCCCTCCCCTTCCATCACCATCCAACAGCACTGGCTCCTGTCCCACTAAACTAACCACATCACCAACTATAGTGGGAGAATTATAGGTGAAACTAATTCTCCAGCTTTAAATGTGGCACCCCTAGATGGAATTAAAGATGTCCTTCTTATTCTGGGGCCCACAAAGAAAACCTTGCCAGAATCGAAATGGAAAAGGATCTATAAACCTGAATTTTATAAAACTGGAAAGTAAATCTGACAAAAAGAACTGTATTTATTTTGTATTTGCCTCTTTTCTTTGTATGTCCTAGATAGCCTTAAACGGGTGCATCTAGTAGCTATGAAATATCAGAGACTTGTTTTGTAAAGTTCACTGAGGCTGAAGAATTCAATAGGCACAAAAATGGAACAGAAGTAGAAAGTGCAAAGCAAGGTTTCAGAAGTGCATTCCCTATCATTCTGTGGTCTTCACATTTTTCATTGACATGAATGCACTTTGTACTGTATTGCAAATGTCAACATCACTGTTTTGATCCAACAGAAGCCAAGACCACAGAAAGATGTCTAAAAAATGTACTCCCCAGAGCAAACCAGGTGGAGCTTCCTAAACTTCCTTGCTTTAAAAAGCCACATTAAAATGTTCATTTGTATATAAAAAAAGTAACTTTTTTTTAAAAAAAAATACCAGATACAATTTGCTTCCTTTACAAAGTTGTTTTCATTTTTTCTAATTACAAAGAAATCTGTTTATATAGTATGGGGGGCGTGGGGCAAGATAACGTCACAACTAACTATAGCATCATGCATGAGGATTCATTTTAGGCACAGTATACATTTCTTCTGCAACTGTTGGTTTCAAGGGGAAGGAAACATCCTTGATTGCCATTTTGCTGTTGTCATGGACTGACAACACCCTGTTCCAGGAGTGGGTGCCACACACTCTTTTTTTCCCCTTCCATTTCTGTGGCCATTCTCACTGCCACTAGGAGGAAATCTTTATTTCTCTGGCTGCCTACACCAAGCCAGTCTTAAAACTCTCTGGAGCTCAGTTATCTACTTTAAGTAGAGTGGGGGTTGGCTATTAGACATGGGGTGAGTAATCCCCTCCAAAAGAGACCGTAACATTTCAAATACCAAAGTTTACATTTTACTGAAGGTCAATCAGATTTTAAAAAAAATCTGAATGGATACACACACACACACACACACACACACACACCAAAAAACCATATGAGCAATAGGGTAACAAAACAGGCAGGACTAAATGCATCCAACAACTAACCTATTTTATCCAGGTCCCTTATCCAAGCAATATCTTACTGTCCTTGACCCCACTCTCTCAATCAGTTCTCCAGTTCAAGTCACTCTGACTCTTTCTTTCCTTTAGGACTCTGGCAGCCTTTCCTTCCTTCCTTCCTTCCTTCTTTCTCTCTCTTCTCTGCTCCTCTGCCTTTGGTTTTTATCTTCTAGAATTATTCTTTTTTCTCCCCAACTCCAACCGGTCAAGAGGATAGTTTCTTGTTCATTTCTGCCAACTACGTTTGTTTCCTGAGTTAAAACTTTTTTTATCTCTCTTCCTCTGATCTTCTGTTGAAGTTTATAATCTCGTAAAAATCAATATATTCCAGACAACAGAATATATAAAAGATTAACCATTTCAGTGTGTACACACACACACACACACACACACACCTGTCTGTCTGTTTGTCTGTCTGTCTCTCTATATATATCTATATATCACACCACACAGATAAAGATATATGGTACACCAGGGGTGTACACATCAGAAGACCACTTCATATGCTGAAATCATCTCTATTGCCAACTTCCTGTGTTTGTTACATGTGAAATGGATTGATTCCATCCAGCACAAGATCATCCACAGTTCAGCCTCTTCTTGGCTTGCTTTTGAGTGTAAAAATAAAACTAAAAAATCCTCGAGTGATTCATATAAAATTCCAAAGATGTGGTTAGGTTTTACATCTAAAAGGTTTTCACCCAAGAGAGTTGCTGGAAAGTGGGAAAGAGAATGACACAGTAAGGAACACATTCCCCTGATGAAAAGCATCAAACCCAAAGATGCAGCAGTACACTTCCAATATTTAATGAGCAGGAGAGGTCAAGGGTTGGTAATTACAAAAATAACCTGGAATTAATCAAATGCTGTCAGCAGGAAGAGGTCAAGGGTGAAGGCATTGGAATTTTGGATGCCGACCTTATTGGGGGTCAGGATCCCACACCATGTTTGCTGAGAAATTCTGTTGTTGAGTACAGTTCACTGGATCCAAAGATAGTATCAAAGGTGAAAACTCAGTTTTGTAAATGGTTCTGTGCATATTTGGCCAGTGTAGCATAGTGCCTAAGAGACTGAACCATAAACTCCCATAGTTCACATATCACCTGTCCTATAAACTCCCTGGTGGTCTTAGGCAAGCCAGTCTCTTTCAACAGCTCTCCTTTGCCCCATGTATATTGTGGGGATAATAGTAATACTATAAACTTGTTCTAAAAATTACTGTATGAGTAGTGCTTGAAACACTCTAAAACATAATATAAATGCCAAGAATTATTGTTCTTACCATCAAGTGCATGCCTTTATTTGTGAAGATAATAACCCCAAATGACCAAAACACTAAGTGTTTAGTAGCCCCGACTGACTCAATTAAATGTTACACCTCTCCAAAGCACTATAATAACTATCATAAAATGGTAATTTTAATAAGCCACTTAAGGTGATTATGAAAATTCCAAACAGTTATTTTAAAGCTGAATTTCATGTGTTTGATTAGTGGTTTTGAATATTTATAAGATTTCGATTCCTTTTGTACTAACAATATTCAAGTCTTGTTTTGTTTAGTGTTCTTGGACATTCTTTCTTGCAGCTAGTTTAATTTTTGCACATTCACAGGAAATCACACACACACACACACACACACTTCCATTCATATCAAATACCACAGTTTGATTAGGAACACAGGAAGCTGCTTTATACCGGTAGCCAGACCATTGGTCTATTTAGCCCAGTACTGTTGACACTGACTAGCAGTGTCTTTCCAGGGTTTCAGGCAGGATTCCTACTTGGAGATGCCAAGGATTTAACTTGGGACCTTCCGCATATGAACCATGTGCTCTCCCACTGAGCTACAGCCCCTCACCTTCCTTTCTGACATCATGACTCCATTTTCAGGGTGAGTTGAGACCTATTCAGTACTCTCCCCTGGACTAAACTATAATTCTCATAAACACTGTTTGAGAATGGCTATGAGTGACAAAGGCCAGGACCAAGTTTCTTCCTTCAGCCATTGCCATCTCATTCATTATCAGCAACTTGCGGGAGGGTGTGGTCACAGTGGAGCGCTGGTGTGGCTCCAATGCCAGTGGGACAGTGTATCCACTCCAGGTTGTGGTCTGAAATTTTAAGGAGGTATCCATGGTGCTAAACATAGTTTAGGCTAGGGTTCAGCACCAATGGATAGCTCATTTTTAGAGTTTAGGCTGGAACCCAAAGTGGATACACCACCCCACTGACATTGGACCCACCAGTCTCCACTGGGTGTGGAATGACTTTCAGAACCCCCTTCTGGATTAATTGATGGGATTCAAACTGCTTTGTGTGTCTTGTGGCACTTACAGTAACCCTGAGCTTAACAGTACCCCACCTCTTGACCTTCATGCGGAGAACCCAAAAGGTCTGAAAAGTGATACCTACATTGTACACATATAGGTCCCCCAAGCAACCAATTGCACAGGGTTCCCAATGCAGTGGACCACCTAAACATAGATGTCCTGTTTCAGACATTCATTCTATGTGCAAGGGTTGGGATGGAACTATCATGGCGCAATCCAGTTCTTCCTTCTCACTATGCATAGAGAAGGTCTGAAGAGGGCTACTGACTCCCTCATTTAAACCCACCTGTTCTGGCATGGTTCTTTACTGAACCATTATTCTAGGCAAAACAGAAAATGTTCCCTGTATGACTCCTCCAGTCCATCGCACCTGAAGAACCCTTCAAGTCAAAGCTTAGATGAGGCACCCTCTAGTTGTTCCACAAGCATATCCATGACTTGCTAAGGATTGTAATCAGTGAGTTTCTTATTTCATTAGTATCTGGATTGTTGTGTGCATTCTTTTTTGTTGCCTGCATTTTTAAAATTTATTTCAAAATAGAATTCCATGGGGGGAAAGTTGAAATGAACACTGAACCATAACTATAAGGTAGGGAAATACCACAGAAGTGCATGATATGAATCATGCACTCCAAACAATTGAAGGCCCAAACCGGATCCACACATTTGAAAAGCTATTCTTTCAGCTCCATACTTCAATATAATCAAAACAATGCAATCTCTACTGCTTGTGTAAGGCATGGTGATTTATGGTTTACCTATTTGTTGCCAATGTGAAAGGTAGTATGATTGCACCAATAACCTTAATTCAGTCCATTTTTATAAGAGCAAATCAATTACTATGACATACTGTTCAAACTTGTATGGATTTTCCCCCTACATCTCCTTATCACATATTATTTATATCTTTCCCTATGAAATGCTTGTAGCAGATTTTTTAAAAAGGTAGAGAACATCCAGTTATTTCAAAATATATTTGGAAAAAATGTTTGGCGGCCAGGGATAGAATGTTGCTTACATAAAAGATTTTTATTGGCATCTCTTCACTGTGTATGAAGTTTCAAGGGAAAAGAGATTTCTTTTTATGATTTTGTAATATCACCATCTAATATCTTTACATTATTCATTCTGTAATATCATATTAATGCAACACTTCTGGGATACATACCTAGGAGTGGTATTCATTCCAAAATTACATCCACATGTTGCTTTTCAATCATCAAAAATTGTCCAAAACATAATGTCAGATTACTTCTGTGTGTGTGTGTGTGTGTGTGTGTACACATCCCTACACACATGCATGGGTATTTGTAATGCAGTCTTCTACAACCTGGCACCTTCCAGATGTTTAGGATTTCAACTCCCATCATCCCCAGCCAGTATGGCCAATAGTCAGGAATCATGGGAGTTGTAGTCCAAAGTAGGGATGTCGGAGAAATCCACAATGGATTCAGATGAGTTCAGATTTCTATGAATCCGACCTGCAGATTCTGCAGCAGACTCATCCCCCCCACCCCAAGTTGTGTGGATTCCGCAGACTTGTGGACTGTTTTTTAACTTCTGGGTGGGGTTTGCACAAACATGAACTTGCGTAAGTGCACACCTGTGCAAATGTGCATTAACAAACAGGGACGAAATTCTTGTTCATAAAATCCAATTCCATCAATGAGCAGAGGATGGAATGAAAAATGCCTGTCAATCCATGAAACACAGATGGAACAGATTTAACAAAATCCATACATCCCTATCTGGAGGATGCCAGGTTGAGGGAAGGAAGGCTGTTTTAATGTCTCTGACAATTCAAGCCATGCATATACTGGTTAATAAGCAAAATATACACCTGAGATGTAGTCAGACTGTACTTCATTTCTTGCTCAGGTGTCCCATCAGCTTCACAGCAAAACAGTAGTAAACTCCCCTTCTTCTGTTTTTTTCTATGCTGCCACACCCTTATTCACGATTCTGGCACAATTAGCAGACTTGGCAGGTCTTGGACCAGCAACTGTTAAGCACTCCTGGAGGAGGTTTTTATGCCACTGATGTTTGTAATTGGGAAATTTGTTCCCCTAAGTACAAAATAAATAATCTTCAGTGCAAATTTATAAATTGTGTGCATTTGGATAAATCGCAAAGGAATTGCATTTTGCAGATATAAATCACACCATCTGTGCCACATTAGCACCATCCATAAAGGACACTACTATGGAACCTTATTAGATGCTTGAAATTAGTTTCCTAGTAGTTTTCTTGGGGATAGTTCCGCTTCAGCTCTCCTTGATGACAAATGAAATGCACTCCCCAGTACAAATTGCCCACTTTGATCATCAGGGCAAGGTAAGAATAACATATCCTTCTAGAAACACTTTCCTGGATCATTTTCTCAGCCCCAATCAAATTCTGATATTGGTTATTGTCCAACTTTGGATGCTTTGCTCTTGCCCTGTTGCTGCTATGTGCAGCTTCACTTCAATTCTGTCTAAGTTCAGCTTCTTGTTTTAATGTTGCCAACTTTTCAGAGGTCCACTGTATCAGTGCCTTTAACAGCAGTTTAGTTTGCAGACTTTAGCAAGTGATCATGTTTCTCTCCATCACGTGACAAGCCTCACCTGCTGATTTCTGCAGCTCAATCTGCTATTATAGACGCAGAAGCAGACTATGTTGTTTTTGTTGGTTTTATCTGGTATCCTATGGGAAAAGCTGAAACAAGTGCACACACTAACAATTTTGTAAAAGCCATCTACAAAGTGGCCCAGAAACAAAAGACGGGCAAAAGTATGGTGGGCCAGTGTTTTCCCAGAAATAGGTCCCAGAAAATTGAAACAGTTGGAGTATATGAGAAGCAATTTAGAGACAAGAGAAAGATGCATCCATTTCTAGACAGAGTCCAGTCAATATACATATATGAGCAAGGAATCTAGAAGCAGAAATGAATCCTTCATTGTATTGACAATATTTTGTATCCTAACCCTAAAAGCTGTGCTATTTTCCCTTGTTTGTAAAATTTGTCTCTATAGAGTTTGGATAATCTGACCTTCAGGACTAGATGTTCCAAGATGCTGAGGGGGGGAAGTAGAGAAGGAGAAAGGACTGCAGAAAGGTAGAGAGTAAATTAAAGAAGAGAACAATAAATGAAGTCGCTGTGTGTGTGTGTGTGTGTGTGTGAGAGAGAGAGAGAGAGAGAGAGAGAGAGAGAGAGAGGGAATCCTACCTACTGTGTCACCTTAGAACAAGCTATAAAACAACTGATTACAGTCCTCAAACTGCTCTGTACAAGAACAATGCTTTGAGGCTTCCCATCTTTTGCTATGCTTATTCAGGCCATTCAACAATCCCAGTTCACAAGCTCTACAGAGCTCCCCAAATGAATTTTCCAAACCATTCCATTAAGTCACTTGAAAAGGCAATGCAGGCACTTATGTCACTTTTTCTTTTCTTTTTTCTTTTTCTTTTGCAAATGAAATCTGCTTTATTCAGCAGACACCTGTATGGCTGCACCTACATCAGAAATCAGCTCCCTTCTGGTTTGCACGAAACTGCCAGATGCCTCCTTTTTTCACATCTTAGCACAGTGATGGCAAACCTATGGCACGCATGCCACAGCTGGCACGCAGGGACCTCTCTGTGGGCACGTGAGCCATAGGTCGCCAGCCCTCAAGGTCCTCCCGGGGTGGGGCGGGCAGGCCTGGAGAGAAGTGGCGCTCTTCGCAGGGCTGTCCTCAGCGGGGGAAAGGGGCGGTCCAAGCCTAACCGGCCTGTTTGTTGACCTGAAGAGTTTGATGTGGGGGGTGCCTTTAAGTTGAGCTCCACGTCGCGATTGGCCCTCGGGCGCAAGGGGGCGTGTCCCAGCGGCTGCTGCAGCCTCCGCAAGTCTGAATGGCGGGTGAGGGAGGATTGGGGTGTCTGTCTCTCGGCGGTAGTCTCGTGAGGCGGCGCGGGTGGGATTTGGCGGCGGCTGAGGCTGCTGCCTGCTTGCCTGGCTGCCTGCCTGCCTGCCTGCCTCCCTCCCAACGAGAAGCTGGTGCTGTTTGTGTGGAAGGGGGAGGAGGTGGAGGATGAGGATAAGGAGGAAAAAGACGAGAGGAGCCAGAGCCCCGCCAGTGTCGGGTAGAGGAGTGGATGGCGGCCGCCAGAGAGGGAGGGGAGGGGAGGGGAGGGGAGGCAGCAGTTGCCTTTTCCCTCTGCTCCCACAAATTCTTGCTTTTATTTCCTCTTCTCCTTTTCCCTCGTTTCCTTCTCGTGTTCCTCCCCCCTCCCTCATTTCTCCCCGTTTGCATCGTCTTCATAATTACCTGCCTTAACAGTCGCTTCTCCCCCTCCCCCCCGCACTGCCTTCTTCCTATCAGCCTCCCCTTCTCAATATTGCTTCTCTTCTCATGCTCCCCCCCACCCTCATTTCTCCCCATTTGCATTGTCTTAATAATTACTTCTGGCTCCCCGCTCTGCACCCCAGTCGTTTCTTCTTCCTCTCATGGCAGCCCAACCCCTGCAGCCAATGCTACTAATATTTTCTCCCCCCCCCATAGCGCTTCCTCCTCTTCCCTCCCTTGCCCCCCACCCTTAGTTCTCTGTAACTAAGTTCTCTTAGTTCCCACCTAGCCAGCGCCTTCGCCTCCGTTGCCTTTTCCCTCTGCTTGCCACACAAATTCTTGCTTTTATTTCACTGCAGCAGGCTTCCCTTCTCGATATTGCTTCCCTTCCCTTATCTTCTCCTCCCCCCTCCTTCATTTCTCCCCATTTGCATCATCTTAATAATTACTTCTGGCTCCCCGCTCTGCACCCCAGTAGTTTCTTCCTCTCAGGACTGGCCAATGTGATCATATTATGCCAGTACTTTCCCATCTACACTGGCATAATATGATCACATTGGCCAGTCCTGTTAACAATCTTAGAGCCTGCAAGGAACCCAAGGCGGCTTACATAATCCTCCTCCTCTCCATTTTATCCTCACAACATCCAGCCTAACCTACCTCACAGGGTTGTTGTGAGGATAAAGTGGAGAGGAGGAGGATTATGTAAGCTGCCTTGGGTTCCTTGCAGGTGCTTCATCTGTCTTTTTAAATAAATTTTGTGTTTTTGTAGACTCCAAGACTTGAACAACAACAACAACAAAAACGAGTTCAGCATCTTTTCAGCTTTGAATTATATCAAATCTGATACCAGAAACAGATTAACAGATGAGCTGAGTACTGCATGTGTTGCTCTCAAACTGAGTATGAGCCAAAGTTTGACAAATTATCAGCATGCATGCAACAGCAAAAATCACATTAATCATATTACAAGTTGAGAATCCCTTATCCAAAAATACATGCGCCTAATTATTTAAAAAATCTATCTAAATTACCTTAAGGCTACAATGTAGTACTATTTTAAAAAAATTGAGTTGATGTTTTTTCCAATAAAAAACTGTTTGTATCATTGAAAGCTCTGTTATTGTGTTTTTCTTTTAAGACAAAAGATGTTAATTAGTTTGGACAACTGTATGAGCTGTTTTTACTAAACTAAAACCCCGGTATTCAGGTTTAATTGCAGTGTTGGCACTTTGAAATAAATAAGTTGGTTTTGTGTTGCAGTTTGGGCACTCGGGCTCAAAAAGGTTTGCCATCACTGTCTTAGCAAATCCAAACACCCTTTGGTAAACTGCATGAAGACAGATATCTTGGCAAACAAGCACTGAGACTGTAAAATTGTTACTACAACAGCAACTGCAGCCTGTCAGTACATTAATCTGGTCTTCTAGAACACATTATTTTTACTCTAAACAAAGTCAATTCCTTTTGCAACCTTTTCTGTGAAATTGCTTTTAACCAGGTATTGTTTGAGTAGCTGTTCATTCAGGGCTGGCCCTACCATTAGGCAAAGTGAGGCAGTTGCCTCAGGCAGCAGATGTTGGGAGGCAGCAACAAGGTGTTGGGGGCAGAGAGCTGGGTGCCACATGACGTGCCCTGCACCCCCTAACCTAGCCTGTAGCTTTCAGGTGCAGTGGAGGATGTTGTCCTATCATCAGCGTTGAAGAAAGAAACTGCCAGTCCAGTTGGATTTGTACACAGAATGGGAGGAAGTGCTTAGTCTTAGCCTTCACCTCAGGCAGCAAAATGTCTTGGGCTGGCTCTGTGTTCATGCAAGCAGGGTGCATGATGAGAAACTCAGTGGATTGGCTAGCTGGGTAAACATGGGTTCTATTTAGGATCATGTGCCAAATAAGGATTGGGTTTGCAGCACTTTGTGAATCTTCAATCCACCATTGGCCCTGGTTATCCTGGTAATAGTATGGTCTGGAGTGGGTTGTTTTTTTGTTTTTTTTACTGACTTCAGCTGGAATGTCAGCTGTGTCCACTGCTGGAAGACAGAAATCAGGCTGTGTCCAGGCCTTGATGACAACTTGAATGCAGTAGTGTAATGTGCTCTATGGGAGGTTGCCCCTGAAGATAAACTGCAATTAATTAACTGCTTCAGAATGCAGCTGCCCAATTGTCATCAGGCCTATAATACCTATCTTGAAGTGACATCACTGGTTACTTCTTTCTTTCTTGTTACAATTCAAGGTGCTGGTTTTGACCTTTTAAACCCTGTACAGTCTGGATCATGGGTATCTCAGGAAGTGACTTCAGATGGTAGACTGTAGTCAATTAGGAGTAGGGCTTTTTTTGTCGTGGCCCCTGAATTATGGAAATTTCTCCCAAATGAGATGGGAAAGTCAGTTTCTCTTGCTCTTTTCAGAGACAAGTGAAATCAGACTGTTCCACCAAGCTGTTGAATGCTGAAGCTGTGGCTTTCAGTCCGATGGCTGTTTTTGTTTTTCTGTTTTTGTTGTTCTTGATTTATGGCGTAGCTATTTTATTCTTGTTTTTAATATTTTTATGTGGACATTTTCCTGGTGAAAGGCTGTCCATAAAGACTGTAAATAAATAAAGACAGACCCTTTTTTCAGAGTAGGCCGTAAATTGCTCTCTGTCAAACAGAACTTCAGCAAAACATAAGGAGCATGGGATTCTGTCCCACATTTATATAGACTTCCTCTGCTTCAGAATTACTGCCATGAGGTATCCAACATATTGACAGGACACACAACATATGGTGAGAGTTTGAAAGCTCCTGTGTTAAGCAGGAAGCACACAGACTTTATTCCCCAATCTGGTGCCCTCCAGATGTTGCTCTGGACTTCAATTCCCATCAGCCCCAGGCAGCATGGTCAATGGTCAGGAAGTTAGTCCAACACATCTGGAGGGTGCCAGGTTGGGCAAGGCTGTGTCATGGTAACTAGGCATCTTTGTGAATCTATTAATAATGTGATATATAGCGCTGACAGCTACCCGGTACTAGTGTGCAAGGTTCCGTGTCAAACCAGAGGTCAGTCTGAGGGTGCTTCCAGATGACACTTTTATTGCACAATTGCCCTGCTTCTTTCATGGAATTTTATGGACGGTCCAGAGGATGACCTCTTCCATTTGCAACTCTCTCAAGTTTTCCCACCACTTCTTTTATCTTTTTTTAAAAAAATTGTTATTATTACCACAGAAAATCCATAAAGGTGTCATTTGATAATGCCAGGAGCCCACAGTCTGGAAGCACCCTGAGTGTAAGAAGAGTGTTGGCTCAAGTACATCAGTTCCCACCCACTCAAGTCGATGACCACATTTCAGATAGAGCTGTTTTGTTTTTAACTCTGAGCGTCAATATGTGGTTAAGCTTTTACAGGGGAAATGGGAAATGGTTAGACAGCAGCAATCATTTAATTCCCGTCTCTGTTATTTTGTTGGGAAAAAAATGTGTCTGAGGCGCATATTAATTAATTAATTAATTAATTATATTTATGAATCGCCCATCTGGCCAGACATCCGGCCACTCTGAGCGATGTACAGTCCAATAAAATACAGGGAGGGGGAAACACACACACACACACACACAGTATAAAACACAATTAAAAACAGTACAAAACTTAAAAATCCTAACCCACCCCATATTCCCACCTGAAAAGCCACGTTTTTAATGCCCGGCAGAAGCTAATCAAGGAAGGGGCATGGCGGAGGTCACTGAGGAGAGAGTTCCATAAACTGGGGGCTGCTACAGAAAAGGCCCTCCTCCTAGTCCCCACCAGCCTGGTTTCTCTGGCTGATGGGACCAGGAGAAGGCCATCCATGGCAGCTCTTGTTTATTAATATCAACACTAGTCATTCTGGAGCTCTCCCAATCTGGAGTCATTCAAGGTGCAGCTGGACCGCCATCTGTCAGGGATGCTTTGACCTGGATTCCTGCATTGAGCAGGGGGTTGGACTCGATGGCCTTGTAGTCCCCTTCCAACTCTACTTTTCTATGATTCTATGAGTCTAGTTTCTTTTCTTGACTGAAGTTGCTCACACTGAGTACAGTGCACTATGCGAACGAAGATGGTGCCATGTGGATTAATTCAGCCAATGGAATTCCACTGCTAGTTGCAGGGGATTGGCAACAGAGGTCTCCTCTGTGCCTTTTATACTATTTGGAAATGTGGATCAATATTTTCCTTTACTTTATCAATTTGTTTAATTAACTGCCCACCACTCACTTCAAGAATGAAGGATCATCTCCTCCCATGTACACTGCCCAGACCCTAAGATCATCTTCAGTGGTCCTTCTCCGTGAGCCCCTGCCAAAGGAAGTGAGGTGGGTGGATACTAAGAAGAGAGCCTTTTCTGTTGTGGCACCCTGGCTGTGGAATGATCTTCCCAGAGAGACTCACCTGGTGCCTACATTGTGCTCTTTTCTGTGCCAGGTAAAGACTCCCCCCCCCCCGGCATTTTACTTTTCCAGTTTCTGTTTTAAATCTGGCATTGTATTTTAAATCTTTGCTCTGCAGCTAGGTTCTATTTTGTTATTTTTTAAAAAAATGTAATATAAACATCGAAAACTGGGAAGCTCTGGCCCATGAACGATCTAACTGGAGGTTTGCCTTTCACAAAGGTTCTATGGACTTTGAAGAAGCCCGAGTGCAAGGTGAAAGGGAGAAACGTGCTAGGCGAAAAGCACGTCAAACGAATCCTTTACAGGACCATCTTCCATCTGGTAACCTGTGTCCTCACTGTGGGAAGCTGTGTGGATCTAGAATTGGCCTCCACAGTCACTTACGGACCCATCGCTAGAGTCTACACAATTTTCTTTAGAATTTCCTCCTTTTAAAATTTCCTTTTTGTAATTTTGTTTTTTTTTAATCCTGGAAGACAATCTTACTCGGTCACGAGTGATCGCCTGATGATGATGATGATGATATACTGTAGTTTTAAACTTTAAAATTTTTATATTGTATTTTATCATCTTGTATTTTATGGTTTTAAGTGTTGTGAACTACCCAGAGTGCTTCAACTATTGAGCAGTATAGAAATGTTATATATATATATATATATATATATATAAGGATTCCAAATATATGTGTCTTTAAATGGAGTACCTAGTTAGTACCATCTTGAGGGATTCAACTTGATACCATTTTTTAAAATAGTCTATGGCCCTAGTTAAATTATTAAAATGAGTAGCTTTTACTGGAAAAAACCCACCACATTTATTGTGTTAAAGAAAAGAAAAAAAACACCAGGGATACATAAAATCTGAGCACAAGGTGGAAAAGCAAGTTGACAAATGCAACATATTCTAGGTGAAATAAAAGTTAGAGAGATGAAAATGAAAGATAACTTGATTCCATAACAATACTTTCCATTATGCCAATATGATAGTACCATACCTGCATTCACAAAACCACAAAGGCAGAAAAGTTGAAGTAGAATGTTTTCTCAAATGTTTTAACTTATCATAAAAGTCATTGCCTGCCTTATCTCCTTCAAGGACAGATTCAAAGTGGTCTTCACCATCTTGGTTGTCACAGTGTTGTACATGGCATATTGCTGTGCACATCAAACCCTGTATGATTTTAGATCGCCAAAATCTTTATTTGGGGTGCAGGCAGAGCCCCAGTTCCTTATTCTTTTCTGTGTATTTTGGAAATTATTGGCATGGTGTGCCATATGTGACACTATGCCGTATGTACAAAAAGCTTTGGGCTGGATTGGACTCAATGCCATCTTGACGAGGACACTGTCCTGGATGTGTGGGTGTATGATTTAGGGTTGCCCAAAGCTTAATTCAGGATATTCCTTATTCTTCTCTTCTTATTTTTGCAATTATTTCAGTGGGGCAGTATACTTGATAGTGCCCTGTGCACACATGAAGCTTTGGACCAGGGCTGAGGCTGCACTCAGTGCCATCTCACAGAAGTCATTCTCCTGAATGTGTGGGTGTATATGATTGTGGGAAGCCCAAAGCTTTATTTGGGATGCAGCCTCGGTTCCTTTTATTGATTGACTGATAGTATTTTTAAATCACCCATCTAGCCGGTACCCGGCCACTCTGGGCAATGTACAACATACAATAAAACAAAACGGATTAAAATACACTTAAAACAGTATAAAATGTTAAAATCCTAACCCACCCCATATTCCCACCTGAAAAGCCATGTTTTTAATGAACGGCAGAAGCTCACCAAAGAGCGGGCATGGCGGAACATCTATGAACAATTTTTATCCATAAGTGAAAACTTAAAAACATGATTTTTCCATACCTGACTTACAGATTTTGCATTGTGTGTTCTGCACCTTTTCAGTTATGGTCCCAAAATTTATTTCACTTATTTCATTTTGAGCCCTTATTTTCCCAGCTAAGTATTATGTATTTTCATCTTCTTCTTTAAAACACAATTAAAGTGTGGTTTTTTCCCCCCAGTGAAAGCTACTCATTACAGATGGCCATCATGGCTAATAATTTTACTAGGGTCATAGGCTATATATATATATATATATATATATATATAAAGCTGCCTCATTTATGTTGTGACATGTAGCAAAACAACAGCTGTGGCACAAAGTGTTTTCATTTGGAAAGGTACAGGATGGCTAGGAAAACAAGTCATATTGAGTCTGGCACTACTGTTCTGTTCTCATGGGAAAAGTAGGTGTGTACGAAATACGAGCTGATCACATGGTTTGTACTTTCTGATGACGTAGTATGATTTGTTAGGTTTCGAGTTCTGTAGACATTTTTAGTTGAGAGAAGGATTGCTTTCTGTGTGCTTCTTCTTGTCTCTTCTCTCTGATGCTCTGACTTATTGCAATCATGTAATGAAGTGTGCTAGAGTGGACTTGATCCACTGGACTGGCTATGCACTGGCTATGCATTATAATCTGCAATATAGACTGTAACTTAGGAGATTGTATTTACTCTGATATAGAATAAACAGGTAGTAAAAACCCTGTTGTGGAATCTATGGAGTTAATTCCTAATTACAGTTGAGCTGACAGGACGAGTGAGCTGCAAGCTGGCTGAAATCCGAGACGCTTGGACATGCTGCGTGTGGGAGAGAAAGCTGAATCTCTGTGTGAACTACATGGGCCAGTTACACACATGAGACAGAGGCGAAATCTTCCATCTCACGCTCTGCTGAATCCACGTAGGCAGGCGGGCCTACAGGGTGGATTGTAAGCCATCAGGGCTGTAGCCAATTTAGCCCTTTCAATTTATTCAGTCTAGATGGTAACTGTCACCTGGCCCATGGACTACTAAGATCCATCTCTATAATAATAAAAGAGAATACCTTGTATTGTGGCAGCGCCTGTCTCCTCCCTTCCCCACCCACTGGAATGCCCACAAAACCCCTTCTCTGAGTTCACATTTGTGACCCGGGAGAAGCAGCTGGCACAGTACTTTCTGTGTTGGCTGCAAAGTGGGGGGGGGAAGGCGCTCCCCATGCTCAGAGTCTCAGCTCCGACCTCGGAGAGAGGATCTGAAAAATCCTATGGCTGTCTAGACATTGTCTAGCAGCCATAGGATTGTGCTGTAATCAATTTGAATGTGCTCGTGTGTTTGAGGCCTGCATTGCCAACTTCAGCCACTAGGTGGCAGATTTCCTTAATTATCAACTCATAGGTTTGCAGTTGATACAGTTTGAACAGAATTAAATGGCTGCCCTGCCCCCTGATGGAAGCCTTCCCTCAGGCAGGCACAATGTGTCCAACTCTGACAGCAGCGTACATTTGCTTGGAGGCTTCCCTGCATCAAACAAAGGGCTACTTCAACCCGTATGAAGCTGTGTCCTTTCACTAGTAAGTGATATCAAGCCTTCCACTCAAAATCAAAATATTGCTAACATTGATTTAGATATTATTTTCCTTGCCCTCCTTCACACAGTGGTCCACTGAAACAGAAAATGTTTTTTAAGCATCCATTTTGTCATCATGAGTAAGGCTGGATCCAGTCAGTGACTGCAGTTTTTTTTTTTTTTAAATGATTGGGTTCAATCATTCTGCAGCCAAAGTAATCTCAAATGTTTCTAAAGTCATCATTAATTACTCAGATTTATGCTTTGGAAAGACACAAGCCAATGAGCATCCCGTTTATTTCACTTTCTCCTTCCTCTCATCATTTCCCCTAGAATAAAAGAGGAAGGGGGGGGGGGAGAAACCTGGCAACAACACTGAAGTCAAATTAAACATCTGTTTGTAAAACAAACCAGAGTGCCACTGACAGCTGCGGTGGAATGGCAAATGTTCCACAGCTGTCAGGCTCCTAAATTAACCATTTATTTAATTATTATTTTTTATTACACAATTTCAACAAAACAAAAACATAAAGAGGGCGAAAAACTGTAACCAAATAGATCTGAATATATCAATTTCAATATATGCGTTATATATATATATATATATATATATATATATATATCACACGCACACTAATAAAACAGTGAGATTTATCCATTATTTAAAAAATTCTTTATACAATATAACTTAAAATTGCAAAGATGTAGTACTACAATCTTTTAAAACACTATACAACATTTATAAAAGATTTTTAAAAATCTAAAATTGTACAACTATAAAAAATCACTGTTAAAATCAACTATTTAAAAACATACAGCAATTATACAGACAGGCAGACCATGTTTCTACCCTGTTACAGTGTTAAATAACAGAAGTAGTCTGTGGAATTTAGCATTCTTTGCCAAACTCATTTCGACTGATTAGTCTTCCTCAGTGGCAGATAGACAGGACTTCAAGTGTCTGCTTCAGCATGGATCCAATCTCATAAAACCTTTCATTCTGGACATATGCATAAGTTTGGCCTGTATGCTGTAAAAATGCTTATCTGTTCAGACCGTTATGGACTTCAAAGAGTTTTTTGCTTGTTTGTTTCAAACAGGTTCAAGAGAGAAGCAGCAGCATCACTCTGGTTAGCAACCACACGAGCAGGCAAATTCTCTGCATTATGGTCCTCCTGTGTTGTTGTTTTTTAAACCATTTTACACTGCAATCCTATGGCCACTAGATGACCATAGGAGATTTCAGAGTCCCAGCTCTGACCTTGGAAACTCGCTCTGAGATTGGAGCTGGGGCTCCTAACTCACCCCCATCTTTGCAGCCAGTGTGGAAAGAACCGTGCCAGCTGTGGCCCCAAGATCACAAGAGCATCCTCAGAGATAGGCTTTTGGGAGTGGGGAAAGGGGTAGGGAGAGGAGAGGAAGAGACAGGCTCCGACAGCACATGCAGTATCCTGGCGGTGCCTCAGTCTCCTCTCCTCGCACTCTGAGGCACTACACTTAGATGGCCGAAATTGGCTGTCTAAGTGTTTTGCATGGCGGGAGGAGCATGGAGGTGACCCTCGCCTCTGCGCTCCTCCCGTCATGCATAGGATGACCGTAATCCGCCAAGTCTTACAGGGTTACAGGCAGCCTCATTGGATTGCATCCTTATAAACATTCTATAATGTTTTAAAGGTTGTAGTACTACACTTTTACACTTTTTTGTGGTGCAATTTTAAGTTATATTTTATAAACAAAATTTATAATAATAAATCTCACGTTTTAAAAATTGTTATAGTTATTTCAGTGTAAAATTTGCATTTTGTCCTGATCTTTTATCTTTATCTAGTTTTTATTGGTCAGTATATCATGCTCTTTGTTTAAACACCCCCCCCACGAAAATACAGCTTTCTAGGAATTATACATAAACTGCAAAAAAGGCAGACTAAATATCCATATTTGTATCCATTCACAAGTGGGATCTATATTCTACCCGCTCAAATGCTGAATGCATTGTTAGTTCCTCAATCCATTGCGTTATGGGAGGTGAGCATTTATCCTTCCAGTGCTGCAATATCAGTCTTTTAGCTCTCAAAAGGGTGTGCAGAATACATTTGTGCTTACCATGCGTTAACTTCCAGGAAGCAGGTAGATAATTTAAGAGGATATGTACTTCAGTAAACGTTAAAGAATGTTTATCCATATAATAACCTCCTCCCCAAAAGAGGCAACTATTAGGCATTGCAAAAACATATGGTTAAAAGAAGCATTCGTTGTGTTACACCTCCAGCAATTAGCCGACTTAGACAAACCCTTATTAAAGAGACACTGTGGTGTCCAATAGACACGGAACAAGAGTTTTTGCTGAACAAGATGTAACCTGAGATCCCTAGATCAGTGTTCTCTCCAACCTTGGGTCCCCAGATGTTTTTGACCTACAACTCCCAGCATGCCCCAGCCAGCATACCTAGATGCTTCAGACACAGATGCTAAAGCAGCATTCCATTGTTTAGGCAAAACGAGACAAAAATTTAGGGATGTAACCGCTTGCCTCGAGCGGGCGTAGCGGGCCGAAATCGGCCCCACTGACACCCACTGTAGACAAGCGGGCCTTACCGAGTCCTGGAAGTATTTATAAATATGGATTGTGGGTCGATATAACTGATCAGCCTCAACAAGGGCTTCCAATAGTGAAGGAGACTCTGAAGCTGTAAAAGCAGCAGGGCTAAACCAGGATTTTAACAAGTGTTGCAATTGCAAGTATTTCCATTCAGCTGTAGCAGGCAAATCATATTTGGCATGCAAAGCCAAGAATGACAAAAACTCATCATCAGCACCCACTAATTGATCCAAGGTAAAAATCAACTCCTAAATTAACCATGATTTTCATTTACAAACAGCAAATAGCTAGGGAAAGATGGATCCCACTCCCTTGTGCCTTTTCATGGCTTGCAACGCAGATGACTGAAGCATTCTTTCAAGAGGGGATTGAAAAGGACAGCTCTTTAAAGGCCACAGCCTGTTCCCATTAAAATCAACTTAAAACTCCCCTCAGTGGGATTCAGCTTATAAACCAGATCTTAGCACTTGATAATTCAGGGAATTTATCTTACTCTTTCACATTGAGTCCCTATGCTATTTTCCTTCTGGATATTTCAAGGCCAAGACAGGTATAATTGTCCATCTCTAGGGATATTATTATTAGTTTCTTTAAAAAAGGAAAATAAAAATAAAAATGTGTCAATTTGTTGAAGAAAAAGGAAGCACCAGTCGTAAAATAAACAACCAAAAATATTGTTGTTCCACTGTTCTTCTATGGGTATATAAATGTTGTTTGAGCAATAGCTTGCATAACACAATCCACAAATCTTTCCAAAGTTCGGGTACAATCCATTAGGAAGATCTGCTGTGCAGGCTCCACTGAGATAAGAGCTCTCAGCTGTGCAAGAGCATGGTGGTGCCCTTGAGTAGATCTAATTCATTTTAATGCAACTTGTGCAGGAGAACTTCCCAGTAGATCATGTCATTCAACTCAGTGGATCATACCTCTAAACGCCTCAGGTTCTTGGATGATGATGATGATGATGATGATGATGATGATGATGATGATGATGATCTCAACCAGTTTTAGAACAACAGTTCCTAAACGTTTTCTAAAAAGAGCACTAAATAAATGTTTCTTTGTTGGACCCTGCAAGCAAAGTCCTACCTCTCGATCCTGAAGTCATCCCCACCCCTCACACACCAATCACTCCATATATGTGAAAGCTAATTACCCAAAATGCCGTTGTAGCATCAAAATGAGTCCTCATTCTATCTTCAAATTTAAGTTTCCAAACTTGCTTACACATAGTTAGCTTCTCTCTTGTCTTTCTAGCATGCAGAGTCAGAGCTAAACACAGAAAAACCTCAACAAATAACAAACCTGGGAACCTAACCAGCTTGTTTGATAAGAAGCATCAAAGACCTGGGAAGTGAAAGGCACATAAATCCACACCCTTAAATTCGAACAGTGAGCAGCTTGTTAGAAGTCCTGGGTTCAAATCTTCATGTGGTGTTGGCACTTCAGCTTGAACGTCATGCCAAAAAATAAAAATGACTGTCCTAGCACAGTCGTCCTACCTTCATTGCAATCATTAACATTTACCAGCCAATGGAGAGAGAAAAATGTATTTGGTTTGTTGACATGCAGAGTCAGATTTATTAGAGTGTGGCTTTACTTGTCCCTCAGTTCATTATAAAGAAGGGTTACAGTAGTCACTTGGTTAAATTATATGAACGCCACTGAATCTAACCGGTGAATCTATCAAGCACTGGATAATAAATATATTCAGTGTGTAATCAAGAGAAGTAGTTTATGAGACATGTACTCCACCTGACTGACCTCCATTTGAGAAACAGTAAATAAAGAAAGGAAATCATGCTTTTCTTTTTTAAATGTGTGCTTGGTAACTAGCTCCATTTTAAAGGATAGCAGACTTGCAAACAAAATCAGGGCTGAGTCCAAATGGTGTGTTTTGAACATCATTTGAATGTTATAAACTTGGACAATTTAGTCATACATTTGGACATTGCCTCAGCTGAGGCTTCAAATTTCTGTAGTTGTGCAAGTGAGGTTAATTTTAAAAAACCCAAAAAACAAAACCCAAACCTATTTTCACATATTGCGTGAGCATTAAAAAAAAAAAAAAAAAAAAAGGTCTACCAGCCACTGACAGCCCCACCAAGGTGCTTCGTGGGCACCTTGAAGGGGTTGTCAGTGGCTGTCAAAATGGGGATTGTGAAAGGTGACTGGCAAGTCAGCTTTCGTGATCTCTGGGGGGAAAAGGATAAATGGGGAAAAAGCCACGGCAAGTTGAAAACAACTTGCAATTGCAGCAGGGAGGGTGGAGACAAGTCAGTCCTGTCAGGGTGTCCCCTGGGATACCCGAGGGAGGACTGCAGGAGGAGGGGGAGGGAACAACCCACAGTGAGCTGGATCGTCTGTCAGGTGCACCATGGATTGTTCGCACAACAACCAACCCACTGTGGCTTATTGCCAGGGTGGGTTGGCGTGCCATGCAAATATGCCTATTGTTTACTTGGACTTCCAAAAGGCTTTTGGCAAAGTCCCTCCCCAAAGACTCCTGAGCAAACTTAGCAGGCATGGGATAAGAGGAGAGGTCCTCTTATGGATCAGTAACTAGTTAAAGAAGAGTGTAAATGATCTGTAATTATCTGTAATTAGGAGTGAGCAGTGAAGTGGCCAGGTTTCCTGAAGACACCAAATTATTTAGGGTAGTTAAAACAAAATGGGATTGCAAGGAGCTCCAAAAAGGATCTCTCCAAACTGGGAGTATGGGCACAAAATGGCAAATGCAGCTCAATGGAATAAGCTCCCCACTGAGGCCCGCCTGCTGGCACCAACTTTACTATCTTGTCGGTGCCAGGTTAACACTTCCCTCTATGCCAAGGCATTTAATATTGAAGAGATCAAAATAGCACATGGGGGTGGGTGGGGGTTATGTCAGCTGCAGGCATAGTTTATTAACTTGCTTCAGTATTTGCCATTTTAAATTGGGTTTTAAACTTTTGTAATGACACTATGTTTTTATTGTTATTTGTATTTTATTATGAGTATTATTGTTTTTATGAATTGTTGTAAACTGCCCAGAGTGCTTTGGCTATGGTATGGGGCGGTATAGAAATAAAATAAATATGATGATGATGATGTTGTGTGTGTGTGAGAGAGAGACTTTGACGAGGTTGCGGAGGGTTGATCTATCTCTGTATGTATTACATACACACACAATATTTGAAGCTAATGAAAGGAGGTGGTGTCTGTATCTGCTGGATCTAGCTGTTATCAAAACTAATTGCTAACCCCCCAGAGAGCTTCGGCTACTGGACGGTATAGAAATGAAATGAGATGATGATGATGATGATGATGATGATGATGATGATGATGATGATGATGATGAAAGCATGTGTAAGGTGATGCATGTTGGGGCAAAAACTCCCAGCTTCAAGTATAAGCTGATGGGATCTGAGCTAGCGGTGACTGACCAAGAAAGAGATCTTGGGGTTGTGGTGGACAGCTAGATGTAGATGCCAACCCAGTGTGTGGCTGCTGTGAAAAAGGCAAATTCCATATTAGGCATAATTAGGAATTAGGAAAGGAATTGAAAATAAAACTGCCAGGATCATACTCCCCTTCTATTAAAAAAAAATATGGTGCAACCATACATAGAATACTGTGTACAGTTCTGGTCACAACACCTAAAAAAAGACAATGTAGAGTTGGAAAAAATGCAGAAAGGGGCAACTAAAATGATCAAGGGGCTGGAGCAACTCCCCTATGAGGAAAGGTTACAACATTTGAGATTGTTTAGTTTAGAAAAAAGGAGAGTAAGGGGAGACATGATAGAGGTGTACAAAATTATGCATGGTGTGGAGAATGTAGATAGGGAGACATTTTGCTCCCTGTCTGATAATACTAGAACCCAGTGGGTTCATCCCAGGAAGCTGATTGGTGGAAGATTCAGGACAGATAAAAGGAAGCACTTCTTCACAGTGCATAGTTAAACTATGGAATTTACTTCCACAAGATGTAGCGATGACCACCAATCTGGATGGCTTTGAAAGGGGATTGGACAAATTCATGGAAGATCAGGCTATCAATGCCTACTAGTCCTGATGGTTATATGCTACCTCCAATATCAGAGGGAGTAGGCCTGTGTACACCAGTTGCTGGGAAACATGGGTGGGATGTCGCTGGTTCACTCATATCCTGCTTGTGGGTTTCCCATGGGCAGCTATTTGGCCACTATGTGAACAGAATGCTGGACTAGATGGACCCTTGGTCTGATCCAGCAGGGCTCCTCATATGTTATTATGTTCTTAACTGACATAATCACTCCCTCTTCCTCTACATTCTGTCTCATCTCCCTGCTAACCAGCCATACTCACTCACATTCTACCCGTCCAAAATCACATTTTTAATAGAAACTACAAAAAACTCACACACGACCTTATAAAGACTTGGAGGAGGGTTGTAGCCCAGTGGTAGAGCACCTGCTTTGCATGCAGAAGTTCCCACATTCAATCTCAGGAGAGAATCCTGCCTGAAATCTTGGAAAGCTTCTGCCAATCAGTTTCAACAATACTGGGCTAGATGGATTCTGTATAAGGCAGCTTCTTATGTACTAACATGATACACTGCTACTAGGGCACTGTGTACCAGTGCTTCCACATGACTGGACAGAACAAATGGCTTCCTGAAAGAAGCTGTACAACTGGAGAAACACACCCAGAAAGTTTAACCCCCACAAAGTCTATCAGAAAGAAAAAAGACAATGGACAGTATCCAACAATGTCACTCTGATGTTGTCTCCTCCCATGAATACCTGCCCGGGCCCTAAGATCATCCTCAGCGGTCCTCCTCTGGGAGCCTCTGCCAAAGAAAGTGCGGTGGGTAGCTAGTAGGAAGAGGGCCTTTTCTGCTGTGGCATCCTGCTTGTGGAATAAACTTCCCAGAGAGTCTTGCTTGGCACCTACGTTGTGCTCTTTCTGGCACCAGGTAAAGAGCTTCTTATTTTCCAAGGAATTGTAGTCTTTTAGTCTCTATTGTTTTAAATCTTTTACTGTATTTTAAATCTCTGTACTGCTGCTAGGTTTTATTTTGTTTTTTCTCCTATTTTATAAGGCAGTTTAAATTTTTTATACTGTATTTTATGTTGCATTTTGTGGTTTTAATCGTTGTGAACCACCCAGAGAGCTTCAGCTATTGGGCAGTATAGAAATTTAATGAATAAATAAATAAATAATGCAAATTACTTTGCGCTAGCATAATAGACCTCTAGTGCAACACCAATAGCTTTAGCTTGCAGAATGGGTTTTCCGGGGAATCTCATTGTGCAAACTAACACTATTGGTGTTGTGCTAGAGGTCCCTTACACCAGTGCAATGTCGTTTGTGTTAGCGGAATGACATCGTTTGATACTGCCCATTACCTGTCAAAATGTTCGAGGTCACTTGTCAGACTTCACACTCTACAAATAAGCTCTGTCATGCCCTCTCTAAACTGACCTCTCCAGGATGCCAAGCTTGAGATCAATCCATGTAGCCATTTTCTGTGTATAAGCCATAGAACCTACTGCCTCCCTGATTTCCCATTATAATGGTGGAACACAATTCATCTGACTCACCCAACAATTGTGGCCCTATAATGCATCCTTCTTCTCCATTTTAACTCTCTGGAATCTTCTTGTCCTAAGCTAAATCCAGACTATTTTAACTGTTGCTCAATAAGCACACAGAATCATACCATTGTGAAATTGCTATGAACCTTTTTGTTCTCACAGAATTTCAGTTTGTTACTGAGAAGCTTGGCCATGAGGACTTGTACATGTGTATTTCCTAGTTTGGAGGACAGTGGGCTGTGCTGTCAGTAATGTGATGGAGGGGGTGGGGGTAGCAAATGTATCCTGTACAGGGTCATATATTTCCAGACATTTCAAATGCCAGAGATTCTTGTCTCCAGCTGATGCACTTTCCATAGCCAGAGATTCTTAGGGGAAAGACGGCTCCATAATGAAGAAGAAAGTACTAGCTTGAGGAGCCACATAACAAACGCACAAAGCAGGGGCCCAAACTATCTTCAAGCTATGAACTCCTGAAGTTTGCATTATGTTTTGCCAACAACAAAATTTGTCTTCCAGCTGTACAATTTCCCGAATGAATGTGATTTTTTAAAAAAACAAAAAAAGCCAAGAACATACACACTCAAAAACATGTAAATGATGTTCTAAATCTGCCAAATCTCTAATTTGGCAGACTTTGTGTCCTTTTCAAGTTGCTCAACCCTCTGGTGGCTACACACATCCAAAAAGAGGCGCATGAATAAACCATAACGGGAATGCTTTATTTCTGAAAAATAACAAATCCCACACTTTGTCTTTAAAAAGAATAAAACATTTCTTTTGCCAGTTCTACATAAGCACAACTTTTACTATGACCAGGACCCCCAATAATATTGTCATGAAGTTATTTGACAGTTTCAGAAAATAAGTTACAGCTAGCCAAACGACAAATACAACCCAGGTCCCATATTTTGTGGTCAGTTTGGGACCGACAAGTAAACAAAATGTATAAAAATGTAAATTGATGACATCACACAAAAATCACATTAATTGGCTGAAATTTCAAGATTTTTTTTTTAAAAAATCCCACCTTTTTTAAGCTCAAGACTGCTTACAATGTTCATGTAAGAAATCAATTTAAAGATAATATAAATCAAAACACACACACACCCATAATGAATCAAGTAAAATAGGAGCAACAGCATAAACTTCCATACACGAGTTCTCTCCCCCAACAATAAAAATATTAATGCCTCTCTCTAAAGCAGTGTTCTCCAACCTTGGGTCCCCAGATGTTTTTGGCCTACAACTCCCAGCATGCCCCAGCCAGCATGCTGGCTGGGGCATGCTGGGAGTTGTAGGCCAAAAACATCTGGGGACCCAAGGTTGGAGAACACTGCTCTAAAGGTTATGAGGGATGTGCTCAGGTGAACCTCTTCTGAGTTTGGTTGTTACCTGATCCCACAAAAATCTTCCATTTACATAACGTGAACTGGACGCACATGTTGAAATATTTACATAAATTGGCTGCAAACCCATGCCCACTTATCCCTTCGAACTCAGTGGGACTTTTTAGGGTGGCCGTGTGTCCTCTTTTACAAGGGACAGTCCTCTGGTTGAAGGGCTGTCCTGTCCACATCAACAGCACCTCGGCAGCAGCAGACTGAACAGGCAGGCACACAGGTCACTCAGGCACAGAGTTCCACACTATGGGAGATGTACTGTATTTCTATTTAAATTATAATAATTATTTTGACTTTTGCACCTTTACACATAAATTAGTGTATGCAAATTTTATGCAAACCAATGTCCTCTTTTTTTATGATGCATTTCCTCTTTTGGGGGGGGAATCCTGAGTAGCCACCCTATTCTGAGTAGGCATGTATAAGACGGCACTGTATGTATTGCATTTGCACTCAGTATAATGCGACAGATGCAACTGAAAGAAGGACAGTGAACAATTCACAGAATTTTCAACCTTGCTTACATATGGCTTCTTCTGGTATTCACATACAAAGCTCACCTCTCTCTCAGCCTGAAGCCACTTTACTGACACGACAACATTTGTGTCAGTAAAGGAACATAACAATATTCTGATATAAGAGTTCCAGTGGAGAAATGAGTAAACAACAAATCCTCTCGGGCAAAATCCTGGCATAAGCACTTCCCCAGCTGCAATTTCCGAAGAGCACAGTGCTATCCTCACGGGGTTGATGTGAGAACAGGGGACACCTGTGTTCCACTCTTCAGAATCCTCTGGACTTCTGGCCCATCACTATAAATGCTTCCCTACTGGACAAGGACTCTACTCTCAAAGGGACATGAGGAATGGACACACTCTGAACAGGAGTGTGTCCTCTGCGTTCTTCATATATCCAAGGACTTAGATATTAATTTTAAAAAATAGCTAACACTGCTAACATTGATCTCATGAGGACATAAGAAGAGCCCTGCTGGCCAAACAGATGCCTCAGGAAAGCCCACAAAAAAAAAGTTCCCCAGCAACTGGCATTCAGAGCCATATTACCTTTGATACTGGAGGAAATATTTAGCCATCATGAGTAGTAGCTATTGCTAGCCTTAACTTCCACGAATTTGTCTAATTCCCTATTAAAGCAAGTTGGCAGCCATCAGTGCAACTTGTGGTAGCAAATTCTGTAGTTTAATTATGCACTCTGTGAAGAAGTACTTCCTTTTACTCTTCTTTGAGTTTTAAGTTAGCAGAACGTTGTCTAGACCTTTCAGGCACAACTACTTTCATATCAGGGTGTGTGTGTGTGTGTGTGTGTGTTTAGTGTTTTGTTTTTCATGGTATCATTATTACAGCTTTCATGGATGCTCAACAGTAGTTGAGAAAATGATGTCCAATATTTGTATGCATTTATGTGGGAGTGAAGAGGTGACAGGAAGAAGCAGAAAGGCTTACAGTAAACCATATAATTTCGATCTGCTCAAAGCTTTACATCCTAGTTGAAAAAATATACATGGTGTTAAGTTTGTGCCAAAAGCAAAATAATAATTGCTATGTACCATGCTACCCCCGCACAACTACCTGGTGCTGCATTATACTGCTAATTACTGTCTCCAACAAGCCACAGTGACAGTAGCTGTTTGAGTTTGATAGGCTTCATTCATTTGAATTACATCCAGAAGAACACATCAGGTTTTCTTCCAAATGAACAATAAGTTTATATTTTACTTCTTATATTTTACTTCTTATATTTTACTTCTTATATTTTACTTCTTCATTCATATGAAGGATTGTGATGTGGCCAAGCCATTTTACTTTAAGGAAATATCCCCAGTGTTGTGATTCTATCTCAGGGGTGCTGAACAGGGGTGCCAAAGGGGCGGGGCCAAAACAGCACAAATACCAGCCTATTTGAGCTTAAAGCACTTACTGCCAGCAAGTAAGCCTTAGGAGAGGCATTTCAACCTTTTAGAATGGGGAAAAACTACACAAAAGCTGGGGAACTGCCAAATGGTTGGTGATCAGGGGAAAGGGTGTCTGGCCAGATCTGGTCCTCTGGGGAATAGATTGAGACCTCAGGAGGGCCAGATTTGGTCCTTGGGCCTGTGGCGCTGCACACCTGTTCTAGCTTTGGCTAAGCTCAGCAGAGTACAGGGCTAGTTTTGTGGATGAGAAATAAGTTCAGTTTAGAATTGCCACAGACATTTTGCATAAGTTGGAAATCAACACAAATTTGGAGATTCTTCCTCAGGTGAAATATCTCAGGCCAATTGTAATGTCACACCAAGCGTGACTTGCTCAAGTTGCGTTCCATGCACCCGGCATATCTCATTTCAGCTGGGTTGTTGTGCACGCAGCGTTAGCACACCAGGGATCCATAACTTGAGGGGGTGCTGTGGATCAGATAGCAGCTGTGAGAAGCCAGCCATGTGAAACATCACATAGGTGAATGCTTCTTGATTGTTTGGCAACATACCTACATTGGGCCTAGGAGATTTTGAGGAGAGCAAAAAGAGTTTTGATCAGACTAGTGAAATGTCTTGAGGGGAAGAGGTTTCACATCCCTAAGTCATTGTGGATCTTCACTCCTGAAATAGAGCACTTGTTAAAGGCTTGTTAATGTGATCAACGGTATTTCTATCATGTCACAGAGAGCAATTCACTTTTCTGGAGGAAGTCACTGACACCAGGTTTGATATCTGATGGGGATAATACTGTAGTTCCTCTGGTCTAGACAAGCATCGAAGACATCTCTCTCTCTCCCTCTCTCAATAGATAGATAGATAGATAGATATGTCTGAGTCTGATTCAATCTGATTTTATTTCTTGCATGAAAAAAAATGTATTGGTGCCTGGATGTGTAAGCTCTTGTTCATGCTTCAGAGAGGTAATTTAAATATTGGTGGCTGGATGCACAAAATGTTGTGCCTCTGCCATTCGGACACACAACATATTGCTTCAGCACAGAGAACTGTGCACAAATGCTGCAAACAGCATTTGTGAAACTGAGGGCTTTCCCTGTCATTAGCATGTCTAGAGAAGCCCCTTCAGTGCAGAGGTGAAATGGACATGGGGTTGTGAAGGGGCTTATCCCAGCCTGTGCACCCAACCAGCAAGCACAAAATGTCTGTACATCCAGCCACCAATATATGTATATATATTTTCTGATCGGCATGCATTTGATTGGTGCTGAAAATGTAAAATGAGGTGCAAGAACATGTATCCAGGAACATAGGAGGGAACTACAGAAGGCCTTGTAGAAATAAATAGGCACTGACTCAGACCTGGTGACTCTTAAGCAGAGCCAGCGCTACCACTAGGAAAACTAGGCGGCTGCCTAGGGCGCGTGGCTGAAGAGGGTGCAGAAATGCTGCGCTCCTTCCAGTCGACTCTTCCTCGCTGCCGGCGTGCTCCTGCCCCGCCTGGCCGCCTCGCCGACAAAGGCACCACCTAGGTCAGTGCGGGGGGGATTGCGGGCGCCGGGCGGGCTCGGGGTCGTGCTCGGCTTTCCTTGGCGCCCGGAGCTAGGCCGGGTCAGGAGCGCACGTGGCGGCGGCAACCAGTCCGAAGATGCTGCACGGTGGGCGAGGCCGGCTTGGCAGCGGGGAAAGTGGCTGTTGGAGGCGGCGGGCAGGCAGGTGGGGGGGGCACTGGGCAAGCAGGCATTTCCCAGCTGCTTTGCTCCGGAGCCCCCCCCAGCATGAGAGGGGGGCGCTAAATATAACTTTGCTTAGGGCGCCAAACTGCCCTGCACCGGTCCTGCTCTTAAGGATGGGTGAGAAATTCATTGGGTTTGCATTTTAACCGGAACACAGTTTGCTGTCAAAATCTGTACATTTCTGAAGTGTCAGGGCCAAACCTCAGTGTTGCCGTGGGCCTATTAGTTTTAGTTAGCATTTGATCCGAACTGGTCTGGCAGGGTTTAGGCCTAGGAAGCCTGTGGAATGTCAAGGCCTGTGTGAGGGGAACTCTGTCAGTGTTCTCAGGTGAAAGCAAGCGGGAGTTGAGTCACTTCCCCTCATCCAGATGCAGTGTCGACCTTCGCAGACATGAGAACTGGCAGCTTTTCCGGGAACATAGTAGCAGAGGAGTGGTGGCGGCAGAGATGTTGGTCAGGTTGAAGCCTCACCCCTGAAGGGTAGAAGGGAAACACCTGGGTTGGACAGAAGCCTCATGATAGGTTAAATCCTGTCAGTTAGCTGTGTGGTAAGAAAGCTATCATACTCGTAGCTACACTTTGGCTTTAAAGTGGATGTCCAGCCTTGGAAGTGTCGCTTTGAACATTCTCTTCTTTCTCTGCCTCCATTCTCTCTGTTTGGACTTATCAACACCTGGGCCTATTGAAGCACTCTGCATATGAACACTACTTATTTGAGACCTTTACTTCTCTGGACTTTGTGAAGAATCTGCCATGAATAGACTGCCATGCTTTTCATAGACTGTGCCTTTTTGTGGACTATGGATTATGTGCCTTTAGTGAAATAGGTCCCACAGCTCGGCTGGGCTGGGGTCAATCCTGACTCTTGGACTTTCCTGTGCCTGGACCCAGACAGTGTAGAGATCCTAAAGGTGGAGGCTTTGGAAGCTGAAATCTCAACGTGGACTTGGACTTGCTATTTATTTATTTATTTATTATATTTATCAATCACCCATCTGGCCGGTCACCCGGCCACCCTGGGCGATGTACAATTAAAATACAACAAACAACACAATAAAATATAATAATTAAAACAATATAAAAAATTCTCATTAAAAACCTAACCCACCCCATATTCCCGCCTGAACAGCCATGTTTTTAATGCACGGCGGAAGCTCATCACGGAGGGGGCATGGCGAAGGTCACTAGGGAGGGAGTTCCATAATGTGGGGGCCGCCACAGAGAAGGCCCTCTTCCTAGTCCCCACCAGCCTGGCTGCTCTGGCTGATGGGATAAGGAGAAGGCCGTCCATGGCAGACCTTGTTGAGCGGCCTACTTGATGTTGCTGGAGGCGCTCCTTGAGATAAGCTGGGCCGGAGCTGTGTAGGGTTTTAAAGGTCAAAACCAACACCTTGAATTCGGCTCGGCAAGCAACTGGTAGCCAGTGCAACTCATTAAGCACTGGCGTGATGTGATCACGCCGGTGGCTGCCCTTAATCAGGCGAGCCGCTGCGTTCTGTACCAGCTGAAGCTTCCGGACCGTCTTCAAGGGTAACCCCACGTAGAGCGCATTACAGTAGTCTAGGCGAGAGGAGACTATTGAACTTGTTGTGAACTCTTGGAGCTGATAAGCCTGAACTCACATAACAGAGGGGTTCCACCATGGTTGGCAAAGTTGGTACTGACCACTGTGTAGGTATGCAGATTAGTTCAGGTCTTTCTCTTGAACCTTTTGCTTTGGTTGACCTGAGATGGATAGTCTCAGGAATCATTCTGCCCCTGCCCTATGCCCTGAGCTGCAGAGACTTCAACTGAGAAATTCTTGTCTGGGTCTCTGACATGGCTGTAGTTATTAGTCTTGAAATGTTGTGAGAATGCTATTAGAGCCTATAGCAACTGTCATCAGCTACATGTGTTTTCTGAAGATTGCAACTGTTAAGCTTCTGCTGTGAGATTCCTTATAATAAAAGAGTCTCGCTGATCTAGAGTTTCCTGGGTCCGAACGCCACTGTGTGTGTCTGCAGGTCTGAGATCATGACATGAAGTTTGCAGAAAATAAAGCAGGCACAGCTAGGGATGTGCGAATGGAGAGAAAGCCACTCTGACGGCAATTTGTAGATTTACAGGTGGCTTTTGCTCTGCTATCCAACAGTTTGCAGACTTGGAATAGGCCAAAAATGCACAAATCCCCCCATAATGCATATTTTTCATGCTTTACTGTATAGGGGGAGTTTGCGCATTTTCAATTGGTCTTTTTTTTTTCCCTGTGGCAAAATTTGCACAAAAATACACACACACAAAAAAGGAGGGTGGGGCCATGGAGGAGGGTGGGGCTAGCATGTTTTCTCTCCTCACGCGTTTAGTCTCCCCTAGATACAGAATAGGCCCTGAATAGGGCTCCTGATTGCAGGCGAATCAATTTCAGGCCTTCTTCTGGACTGGTAGGCTAGAGCAGTGGTCCCCAACCTTTCTGTTACCAGGGACCTGGTTCCGTGGAATAAATTTTCCCACGGACCGGGGGGGGGGTCGCCCACCATGGACAGCTCCTATGAAGCTCCAAAGAAAAGCTGAAAAACCTGCAATGGAAAAGGAGCCCCACCGAAATGGGAGTCAGCCTGGTTGCAGGACAGAGCCGTCTGTAGCTCTTTGCGGGGAGAAGCGGCTTCAGGGAGAGGGAAAAGACTGGAAAGCCTCATTGGTTCTGTGTCGTTCTTTTGGTCCAATTCCCCCCCACCCCCACACACCCCAAACAGATTTTGCTTTGCAGTCTGGAAAAAAGGCTGGGTTTGCTCGGGACCCTCTTCCTCTTTTCCATCGATTACTTTTCCCCTCTCTGCGTCAGCCTTAGAAGCAGCAGGTGTTGGAGGAGCAGCAGCAGCAGCAGCAGCAGCAGAGGAGGGTGTGTGTGGATCCCCCCATCCTGTCTCTTATCAAACGATTCTGTCCAAGCGCATCTTTCTCCTCCCCCTCCCCACACACCTCTCCTCAGTCTCCCCCCCCTTCTTCCTGCGTGGATGTCTTTGCCAGTTAGAGAGAGAGAGAGAGAGAGAGAGAGAGAGAGAGGGAGGAAGCGGCAGCAGCGGCTGCAGGCTGGGAAATCCCTGTGCATGAAAGGAGCTGGTACTGCGGACTTTGCCCTTGGCAGCTGCGTGGGGAGCTGCTTGCAGAGCCAGGAGCAGAGAAGAGAGAGTTGGGACCGCTTGCGGGAATATCAAGCTGCCTCTTTCCACTCCCCCCCGCCACACATTTGATCTCGATTTAACCACCGCTGCCCCCAGCCTGCTGCCTCCGTCTCCTCACCATTGATCCTCTCCTCCCTCCTCTGTCTTTGGGATGGTGTCTTGATGGGGAGGAAGGTACTTAAGCGGGGAGGGCGAGAGAGAGACCATTCCACGCCTGTCTCTGGACTGGCGGGAAGAGGCAAGCCTTCTCTGGGCTGCCCCAGGATTAACAGCTAAACTTTTATTGCAGCGTCTCTCTCCCCCGCCCACGCCCCCGGGACCCGCTGCGAGCACCCCACCTGGCTCTCGGGGGGGGAGCTCCGGCGAGCACACACACCCCGCCGTTCATCGCTCTGCTCGCCTCCCGACCAGCATTTTCGTAAAGCCGGGCGGTGCAGTGGCCAGGCACCGCGTGGCCCAGTTCTTGACAGGCCACGGACTGGTACCGGTCCGCAGCCCGGGGGTTGGGGACCCCTGGGCTAGAGGGACAGTCTGGGAAGAAAAAGCAGGGAGCACTTTACCTTGATGCCTTTATGGACTTGGATCTTTAGACAATAAAGTTACCCAGTGTTTGTTGACTATTCAAGTCTTGCTATCTGTTATTTCTGAGGGTCCCAGTCCCAGTGTACAGGCACACAGCACAGTCATACTGTGGACTCAGATTTGTGAGACAGAAAAAGCACCATAATAGCATAAAGTACAGTATGGTCATTAAGTTTTTCAATGATATACAGTCATTCCTTGGATTGAGAGCATAATTCGTTCCAGAAATGTGCTTGTAATCCAAAACACTCTTATATCAAAACGAAATCCCCGCAAAAAAATTTGTACAGAGATGTTTAATTTAAGCCATACTACAGTACTTGTATTGCAAGACGTCGCTTGTATATCAAGTAAAAAAAAATTAAATAAATATTTAAAAATTTGCTTGTCTCGCAAAACGCTCTCAAACCAAGTTACTTGCAATCCAAGGTATTACTGTATTTGAGTCATAAACTTACTTCAAAATTACACAGCCCGTGCCCAACGGAGGTGCTGTCCAAAACACCTGAATGCGGGTTCTCCTTCTGGGAGTACTCTCAGTTACTGCCACAGGACAATTACTCATGAACTGCGTCTCTTCTTCATCTATAATCTAAAGAAAGAGGAAGAAGCAAGATTTCATTGTAAGCATAATCATATTCATACTTCTATTTCTAAAGTGCGTAAAATAGGGGTAGGCAACCTTCTTAGCCCTGTGGGCACATTTGACCATTTGAGCAACTGTCTTGGGAACCACCTCGAAATGGCTGCCATGGGAGGCGAGGCAAAGGATACAGTAAGTAAGCTATTCAAAAGACTGAGTACAAGGCAGAGGTGGGGGGGCTGAGGCCCAACACATTTAACAACTCCTTTGAACCCACCAGCAGAAACCTTTTTCACAGCAGTCCCTGCTCTTGGTAAGAAACTATGTTAATTTTTTTTTATTTTTTTTTAAGTGGGAGGGGTGGTGGGACACCATGGTGGGCACCAAGAAAGGTGTCCAGGGCTGCATGGGTGCCTGCGGGCACCACATTGCCTAGCCCTGGCCTAAATGTCCTATCCCTGGACAAATGTATAGCCCCACCCCCAAAATTGAGAAACTGGATTATGTTATATGAATCAGGGATTGGCCAAATCAGCTCCTAAATTGTCTTGGTATAACCTCCTCTCACCCACCGAAATCCTAGAAGTGGATTTTCTTTGAAATTTAGGAAGACACTATCGGATTTTGACAAAGTCCTATGTGGTGGTTAGAGTGTTGGACTGGGACTTGGGAGACCCGGGTTCAAGCCCCCACTCAGCCATGAAGCTCACTGGTTGACTATGGGCCAGTCATTGACTCTCAGCCTAACCTACCTCACAGGGTTGTTGTGAGGATAAAATGGAGAGGAGGACAAGGATTATGTAAGCCACCTTGGGTTCCTTGCAGGAAAAAAGGTGGGATATATATATAATAAATAAATAAATAGACAAATAAATAAATAAAACCTCTTCGCAGCACATCCAGCATGTGAGCTTTTGGTGCTTTGCAAAGGCTGTAGCCTTGACACAAGGGAGTTGTACCCCTGAACCTAGCATATGGGGCTTGGTTTTGGGAAGTCCCAGGGTTCAAGAGTCATATACAATCCCTGAGTCAAGATCAGTCTTGATGTAACTCCCCAGTCGCACTTAGAAAGACTCAAATAGTACCAGCCACCTTTACATCCACTATATAAGCCTATCCCCTCAAGACCATGTGACATTCCACGGGAAGAAATCTCAAATCCACTGCCAATTCTTTTTTTGAAGAACTTTGGTGACAACACTCATACAAATACCTAGTTATCTTAACATCAAATAAAAACAGACTTGCTTTTATTTTTCTTATACATTGATTTGGGTTTTCCCCACCACACACATATCACAGATGATTTGGAAAACAAACAAACAAAACAAAAAACAAAGAAAGAAACAATTATAGAGGAAGACAAGAAAATGAAACCAAATGAAAAAGGAAATGTTGGGGCAGGTGCGGGAGAGAATCTATAAATTGTAGGTAAACAAAATCTGATCTTTAATGTGTCAATGATTTAAGTTTCAGTTCACCTTGATAATTGCAAAAAGAAAATAACAAAGTGTATATCATTTCCACTATTTATGCTGTAACAACTGGGAGCTCTGGCAAGAATAGTACAAGGTACAGGGTAATATTTTATCAAACTGCACCATAAAACTCTACTAAGTTCAAGATCCTATAATACCATCAATAAGATATAAATCATATTTTCATCAGTCTATAGCGCCATTGTCTTCCAGATATCAGTGTCTGGGTCAAGGTGTATAAATCCTCCTTTGTTCATAGGGTTGATCACTGGTAAACAAAAAAGATGGAACAGAAAGAAAAGGAGAGAAAGTTCACCTCCTTGGGCCAAAGAATGGTGTCATTTTAGACTCACCATGAATGCAGGATATAACAGAGAGCTTGATTTTGATCATGTAAAACTCTGGGATCAGTATTACTTGCATTTGCATTTGCATTTTCTATACTTTGCTATAGTACACTAATCATGCTTGAATTTATTTACTTATTCATTTTAACTTTTACATCCCACTGTTTTACATTGGTTTCAAGGTAAATACATTAAATATAAAACAATGAAATATAATTAAATTATACCAATAATAAAACAGCGACAAGCATTATAATACCAAGGAGAAACAGGCAAGAGCAATAAAACCAGACACAAACAGGGAGACCATATATCATAAGGATAAATTAAATGCCACTGAAAAGCCCAAGAGATCAGGATGGACTTCACGTAACACCTAGCAACAAAGGTGCTGAACACACATGCCTACGGAGGGTATGTATGCTTGGCTGTTCCACAAAGTGGGAGGTGTAGAGCACCTTGGCAGGTGCCAAGAAAGGTATCCTGGGGCACATTGGTGCCCACGGGCACCACATTGCCTACTTCTACTGCAGGCATTAGTCTCAGCAACAACAGAGAAAAATAATCTGTGCCCTGGGGTGTGGGTGTGGTTGCACTGCTGGATATTTTGGAGCAGAGATCTGCAAATGCATGGAGCTGCTGTCTCTCTGTTGAGAGGTGGTGCAATTATTAGTAGTATGTGTTGATCATTTTCTCTATCTTGGCAGCTATCTTTCTGTTACAGCTAACATCGACAGTGAAATCCAGCATCGTCTGAGCTCCGCAAGTGCCGCATTTTCTCGAATGAAACATAGAGTGTTCGAGGATCGGGATATTTGTAAGAAAACCAAAACACTGGTTTATGAAGCCATTGTATTACCAACTTTATTGTATGCCTGCGAAACATGGACTATCTATAAACGTCACTTCCACCTCCTTGAAAGGTTTCATCAACGTTGCCTCCGGAAAATCCTGCAAATTACTTGGGAAGACAGGTGAACAAATGTCAGTGTACTGGAAGAAGCAAAGACTACTAGCATTGAAAAAATGATCCTTCAACGCCAACTTCAGTGGACCGGTCATGTTGTTCGAATGCCTGGCTGCCGTCTCCCAAAGCAGTTACTTTACTCCCAACTCAAGGATGGAAAGCGGAATATCGGTGGTCAATATAAGAGGTTTAAAGATGTTCATAAGGCTAATCTAAAAAAATGCAATATAAACATCGAAAACTGGGAAGCTCTGGCCCATGAACGATCTAAATGGAGGTTGGCCTTTCACAAAGGTTCCATGGACTTTGAAGAAGCCCGAGTGCAAGGTGAAAGGGAGAAACGTGCTAAGCGAAAAGCACGTCAAATGAATCCTTTACAGGACCATCTTCTATCTGGTAACCTGTGTCCTCACTGTGGGAAGCTGTGTGGATCTAGAATTGGCCTCCACAGTCACTTACGGACCCATCGCTAGAGTCTACACAATCTTCTTTAGAATTTCCTCCTTTTATCCCAGAAGACAATCTTACTCGGTCACGAGTGATCGCCTGATGATGATGATGAGTATTATTTATTTATTAAATTTCTATACTGCCCAAGAGGGCAAGAGCCAAAGCTCTCTGGGTGGTTTATAAAAGATTCCACTGTGTGGTGATTCACAGTGTAATCCTATACATGTTTACTCATAAATGAAGCTCATTGTATTCAATCGGGTTTACTCTCAGTAAAGTGTGCATAGGATAGCAACCTAAGAGACTGAGCTGTGAACTAGGAAGATCCCAGTTCAAATGCCATTTCTTCCAGGAACTCAGTAGGGTTGCTTCTTATTATTCTTATTCTTATTATTTTATTTCTATACCGCCCAATAGCCGAAGCTCTCTTTTATATGAGCACTTTTATTTGGAAGTGTCATCCTTTGTTCCGGGGCAGCGTAAAGGGTAGGCATGGTTGGGCACCTGCCGAGGGCCCACACTTGAGCAGCGGCCCACTGGCAAGAGCCCCCTGGACTTGCTCCTCCTCCTCACCATTGCAACCAGTTTGTTCACCTGCCTCTCACTCTGGGCCAGACAGTGGTGGTGGTGAGAAGAAGGAGCAGTCAATACTGTTGCCTACTCACTCACTGACGTTCTGGCTGTCAAGTAAACACGTGGTAGCAATGATGTGAAAGAAGAAGAGCAATGGCAGCTGGTGACAATGGCAGTGAGAAGGTAGATTCACCAAGGGAGGGGCCCACTGGGGGTGCCTTGCCCCCCCAAAAAAACTTGGAGCCAGCACTGTTTTTTTCCACTCACTTTTTATGGGGAATCCATACAATATTGTTGTTAAATTGTTACATTCTAGTCTTTTCTATGTTGCCCTCCTGTTTATTCTCCCCACCCCCAATCTGATTTGTGGTGATTATTTTTGCTACAAAACATTGCAACAACAGTCTGTCCACAGATGGACAGTCAAAGGACTATTCGAGATTTTAAAAGGAAATGTTTCTTTAATTGAGAGCTTCTGGTTTGCTGGTCTAGACCATTTTATTGCTTCCCTGGTCAGCACAGCTGGGGGATTAATGCCGAATTGCTCCTTAATTGTCCCATTTTTGTCAGCCTTTGTCACCCATCAGGGTAGGGGTATTAAATTACTCAGTCCTTTTCTTTGTAGTGAAATAGCGTTATTTTTGTATAATGGGAAGAAAAGAAAAAAATAATGGAAAGCAATGAGTAATTTACTCTGCTCCCTACTAGAGAAACTAAATGACTAAATAAGGCACAATTAAGGGGCAATTCAGCACTAATCCACCAGCCTTGCTGACCAGGGAAGCAATAAAACAGATTGAACCTGCAAACAGGAAACTTTTGATTAGCATAGCAAGGATGTTTGCTGAACAGAACTTACGTACTTGTGAGTAAACAGCATAGAAAATCCTTGGCCATTGGGAAGAACATTGCTAGTAGTGCCATATTTCGTGCTTCATTTTAATTACACTTCTAGCTAATTGTGTAAAAGCAATGCATCAGCAGTGCTCAAGGGAAGCAACCTATGTGGCATTTAGTTTTCTTTCTCCCAGTCTCAGTTTCCATCTGCAAATTAGGGATAATACTTTAAGGTCTAAGTTTGATTTCTTTAGCAAAGACCTCATGGCTGACTTCATAAGGGAAGTGGCAACTGCACCCTCCCTCAAGGGGGCATTAACTACCTTCAAGATCCAAGTCTTCAAAAACAATACTTTATATTACTGTTGATAGAAACAGATGTACTTTTGAGCATCACAGAGTTCCTGTGATGCTCAGGAAGATAGCCCAAGACAAGAGGCCAAGAAACTATTTAAAAATTTTTTGGCTGACATAGAAACACATGGTCAATCACATATGGATGTTCCTTTGAAAAATCTCATGTTTCACAAGTAAATGTTTTCAGGAAAAAATGGGTATCTGTTCATATGATGGGATAGTCCCAAGACCAGGAAAATCTCCCTTATAGACCTGTAAACCAACTTTATGCCTCTCAAATATCATTGTGATTAAGTTAAATACAGTTATGGTGGTTGAATTCCACTTCTGTTGCTTTTTGTGTCATTCATGCTGCAGAAAAGGGGAAGAGGTGAAGAGTCCCTGTCTTTCAGTGCTCAGCTGCTCCCCAAAGTAAAATGAGTTATTTGCCATTTCTCTAGTCATTATAATAAACTATGCTGGGTTATTAGACTTTGAAGATATGATGTTTTATTTAATGGGCAGTATTTTAAATGGGTTTTATCCATTCAGAATTTATTAATTAATGATCTGTATAGAATGGTTTGGGGGAAGTTGAGATTGCAAACTGATTCTTTTGAGAAATGATATGTCCTTTTTCTCCTTCTTGCCAAAGAGGATTTGTCAAAATTAGTCCATTTTAATAGAGTTGTCACCTAAAGTTCTAAAGAAGCTTACAACTTTGCACTGACTTTTAGCATTCCTTAGATATGAATCAAGATACATTTTCTATGGTATCATTTAGAAATACTTTACTCTCTTGTATTCCATCATGGTCCTATTCTCCAGCAAGTATGTCAAAAACAAAAACAACCTCACTCATAGTTATTTTTCTTATACTCAAACACATATTCAAGCAAGGTAACACAAAAAAGCTTTTCAAAATATTATGTATTGTTTTCTGAAGTCCTATGGTAGATATGTATTTATGTTAGATACCTATATGTATTTAATATGTTGAGTCTCATTAGGCAAAGTACACTTATTCAGATTTTGATCATCGCATTATCACCATTTATATCCCATACAGCTGCATGTAACTGGAACCAGCATTCCTACTTAACAGAACATCTGATTACCAAAACATTACGGATATCATGGTCAATTTTATATACAGGGGGTCTGCTATTTTTATTTCATAATCTTGCAGTTGGAGTTACTTTTTTCTCTGCCTGAGCTATAACAACATGGTACAGAAATGGCAACATCACAAGATAATATGTTTGGTGCACATGATGGCTAAGAAAGCCAGGGAAACTGAGAGAAAGCCAAAAAGATGGTTTTTCTAAAGATGGGTGTCTGTTGCCTCAATTTTGATGGGATGTATGTGTTCAGGGCTAGTTGTAGTAGGTTCTTTGGTGTTTTGCAGGGCAGATTTTTCTTCAGAGAATGGGACAGAAAAATGAAAAAAATCCCAATTGGTTAAATAAGTAAATAAACAACACCTTGATGAAACTGTAACAAGATAGCTACGATGGAAGATTTAAGCTGCAATCCTCTATTTATTTGCATTGGAGCACGCATCATTGAAGTAAATGGGTCTGACTTCTGAGTAGATATGGGATCCTTTGGAGGATTGGGGGATCCTCCAAAGCCAATCTGAAGGAGCCTGGGCGGGCCAGGGAAGTGGAAGGGAAAGTCTGCTCACGTGATGTTGGATTGAATCCATGTATAGAAACACACTGGTAAAGGAACAATAATTCTCCTACAGTTTCTGAAATGTTATTTATTAGCAGTATTTGTAAGTGCCAGCCATGAACCCTGCACTGCATTAACAAGAATATAAAACAGGCCCCTGACCTCAAAGGGGCTGCTTGCAGAAACACAGAGAAAGAGAAAGGTTTAAAAGTGAAAATACAAATAGGACATACATATGAGTTTCTGAGGGGGGTAGAAATAATGATTCAGATAACCTTGGGAACAGAATGAGCTGTGGGCAAGCTAGCTGGGAAAAGATAGGTTAAAAAGATCATAAATATACAATTTAGTCAGAATCATACATTGCAATAGTGCTGAACATTAAAATTTGATACAGTGTTGTTGTTTTCTTTTAGTACAATAGGCCTGCCTAGAGTGTTTTAAGTTTTGCAGATTGCAGCAGGAGACATCTATCTACAAGGTTTATGCTGATTCCCCTTCTACAGCTCTGACCTAAACTTACAAGCTTACCTGTAGCTCTCGTACAGTAGTTAAAAACATTGGGGTTCCATTGCCAGCATGAAGAACCTGGCATAAGCAATATTTTGTATCATCATGCGGCATAATGAGAAGAAACCAAGATCTCATATAAATATAATGCTTGCTGTGAGAATTGTCAGGTGATCAAGCTTTTCTTAAACCCTGGAATCATTGTAGGGATATCATGAAATGCTACTCAGAAAGGCTTCCTTTTGCTCGCAGTTGAAGTGCTTCTTGGCTCAAGGCAGGAGTGGGCAACTTGTGGCCCTCCAGAAGTTGTGGCCTACAACTCTCATCAGCCCTACCCAGCATAGCCAATGGTGAGGGATCACGAGAGCTTTAGGCCAAAACATCTGGAAGGCCACAAATTGCCCGCCTGTGACTTAAGGGAATTCATCTTGAATCTACTGGTAAAGCTGTAATACTTGATAACGGCTTCTTTTAGAAAGGTGTACTGGCATGGGTTGGTTGATAACTTCATTTGAGGGGAGATTTGTCTCTGGGCTCAGAAATAATTGCACTTGGGAATAACAGCTGGGCATACAGTGACATCTGGAAAACTATGTAGGACAGAGTGTCCAAATAATTTCTTCTGCATTGTACATTGTATGGCATTATTTCTTATTCTCCTGTACACCACTCTGGCATCCACAAGAATGAAGGGTGGTTTAAAACCATTTCAAATAAATACACATCTGCAATCAGTAGGTTTCACACAACATTGTTGCAAAAAATTTACCCACCTCTATTACATGCTGCCTCAGTTATCAGAACAATATCCCAAATTAAGAGTTTTTCAGAATTCACTGAAATTATGCTATTGGTGAATTTAGTTGGGAAATCTGTAGGGCATGTATTGTTTCATTTCTCAAAGAGAGAAAGGTGCTAACAAAATTAAAAGGACCTCCTCTGTGTTAGTTTTTGATATGTTGAATAGCGCTCTTCCTCTATTGTTCTTTGAGAAGTGCACACTGAAAATGAAGAGCCACTGTCCAGATGCTTCCAGGAATAATATGCTGTACAAACCATTGTCTATAGACAAAGGTTCATCATAGCTAAGCAAATTACAAATACATGAACACATTTGATTATCATAGAATGGAGGCTACTTAAATCTACATGAAACTGCTGAATTAGGTCATCCGAGGATGTGGAGTGAGGTGTCATCAGTATGCCAATAACACCAAACTGCACTGCTCTGTTTCATCTGATTCAAGTTAGTGCCTAGGATCAGCCGTGTACAGGATGAGGAGTTGCTCCAGACAAGTGGGTAGTTCATTTGATCTGAAAGATGGTATCTTGCCTGTTCTGGATGGGCTTGTGTTCCCCTAATGGATCAAACCCACAGTTTGGGGTTGCTAATTTATCTAGCTTTATCACTGGGGCCCCAAGTGACTTCCACAGCATGCAGTACCTTTCACTGAGGCTGGTTCTTCTCCACCTGTGACCCTTTCAGGACAGAGAGAGTGTAGCCACAAAGGTCCAGGCCCTGATGACATCTAAAATAAATGCAGCAGGCTGCCTTTTTGGAAATTTCAGTTAATTTAGAATACTGCTGCCAACTTCTAACTGGGACTGATTCTAGGCAATATATCTCACGAGGGTTAAAACGTCTTCACTGGTTACAGATCCACGTCAAAATGCCGATGCTTTCCTGTAAAGCTGTATATGGCTCGGGACCTGGGTATCCTGAAAGGCAGCCTTCTCTTCTATGTACTTGTCTATGCATTAAAATCACCATCAGGCCCTTCTCCAGGCACTCCCCCCATCTCAAGTTTGGCAGGTGGCAACAGGCCAGAGGTGCTTTTCAGCAATGGTGCCCCACTAATGGAATGCTTTCCCCGCAGAAGCTCACCTATGCCTACCATTATGTTATTCTACTGCTAGGCAAATATCTTTTTTTTTTATTTTTTTATTTCCCCAAGTCTTTTTATACATGATCTGAATCTGGTTTTAAATGTGCTGATAGGATTTTATTTTATTTTTTTAATCTGCTGTGTTTTTCCTTCTGCTGTGTTAAGCAATTGTTATTGTTATTTTTTAAATTGGTTTTACCAACGTTGTCACAGTGTTAGTGCTAATGACATTGCACTAGTGCAAACCAACGCTAACACTAGCACTTGCTAGGCAAAGGGAGAAGTGATGATGTGCACAGTTTGCCTCTGAAATTCAGCAGCAAATGGCTGCTTTTCCTCTTTGCCTAGCAAGTGATAATTATGTTGCGCTAGTCTTGGTTTATAGTAGAGCTGTGACAGCATTGGATACTGCCTATTGTAGCTGTCGTGAAAGTATTACTACTTAAGGGCAGAATATATACATCTTTAAATAAAAATAATATAAAGTTAAGCAAATAGACCATAGTCCTCTTTTTGATCATGCAGCACTGCATGTTATGCAACACAGAGATGTGAAAATAGGCGAGAGAGTGGGATAAAACTCATAATCTTCCTTGCAAATTCCTCACCCAAGAGAGTGAGAGAGTGAAACAACTTCCAAGGAAGAATATGGATGAGTATACTTCCCTGTATTCGGATAGAAATACTTTCTTTTCCTATCCTTCAAGTCATGTCGTGAAGGTTTTTGTAATCTTTCCACTTCTCACAATTTCTTCTATTAGACATTTTCCTCATTCCATTGCTTCATTGTCGAATGATGTGGGTGTCTACATAAGAGGCACTTGTTAGATGTGGAACGGCTTTGTTTCACCTTATTTCAGATTTCAGATTTCTACTACGGCTGTTCCCGCTTTATCAAAATGGGTTGTTTGGGCAATTGTGTGTGTGTGTGTGTGGGGGGGGAGAACTGAGAATCTGCGCCCTCCCCAAATGGTGGGAGTCAAGATGGCAGAACATTTGAAGTGGTTCAGGTAGGGGCACAGAAGGCTGTGTACTGCATTTACCTAAGGTATGCAACGTGGCAAGCAGCAGTGGTATCAACTTCCCCTTCCCTGGTCTTACTCCCATGTAAGTGTGCACAGGATCTCAGCCTTAGTGTTTTCATTAAACAGCTTAACATTTTAATGCGGTTCTTTAGTAGAGTATGCAATTTTGAATAGTAAATTGGACAACAGTTTAACTATGTAGGCCAGGGCACTTCAACCTTGGGTCCTCAGATGTTGCTGGACTACAGCTCCCAGAATCCCTTGCCATTAGCCATGCTGGCTGGGTATGCTGGGAGCTGTAGGCCAGCAACATCTGGGAACCCAAGGTTGGAGAGCCCTGATGTAGGCAGTAGGATCCTATGCATGCCTACTCAAAAGTAAGTCCCACTGTGTTCAGTGGTGCTTACTCTCTTGTAAGTTTGTTTAGGATTACAGCCTTGTTGAGCCTCATCTTCCTTTAGATTTTGAGGATTCAAGTGTTGATTGCTATCCTATGGTGGAAAATATTATTCTTTTCTACTGGAAGACAAATAATTTCAACAAAAGATTTGGGAGCTGACCAAGCAAATGGTTGCCAGGTCTTTCTGTCTCTTTCTTTCTTTCTTTCATTCATTCATTCATTTGAGTCCCCACGATCTGAAAATATGTCCAGCTTCTTTTCCCATTGCACGGATCAGAGAACTAACCCAAGCTGACTTTATCTCCTCCTGATACTTTCCTATTATGTGAGTAAACGCCTCTTTTCAATCAAGCTATGCTGTCAATGCTGAGTTTCTGAGCAGTTCTTAGTCTTTTTTCTTCCGAGACCATGCAGGGTGTCAGAACTCTGAGATAAAATTAATGCCAAACAATTGCTCTATGCAAAAACTTCCTCTTACAGTGTAGAACCACTGAGCCAATAGATGCCCCGGACACCTGACCTTTTAAGGCATCATATTAAATATAGTCCAGTGGGTGTGGAGCTGAATTTGCATAAATGTGCTCCATGCCTTCACCATCCTCCATCCTGAAGCAGATGTATGGGATGGGGTCAGGCTACTTCGCATCTGCCTTGGAGAGGAGGCAGGTTACCCAGGTGTCTAAACCCCTTCCCCGGCTACCAACTGGTGGTTTCTGGCTTTTGTACATCCCCCCCCCCCCATTCTGAAAGGTTGAGATGCCTCTCCTAAGGCTTAGTTACTGGCAGGAAGAGCTTGAAGCTAAAATATGATGGTAGTTTTGGCATTTTGGACCTCACCCCTTTTTCCGTCAGCCCTGCCCACCACTGGAATGCAGCCCCCAAAGCATCTCTGAAATGAAAATTGGCTCTTGGGCTGAAAGATGTTCAACACCCCTGGTCTACACTGACAGGCAGTAGCTCTCCAGGCTTTCAGACAGGAGTATTTCCCAGCCCTACCTGGAGGTGGCAGGAACGGAACCTTCGACATGCAAATCATGTGGTCTACCACTGAGCCACAGCCCCTTTATGGCTGGCAGCAGCACCCATAGTTTTTTGTTTGTTTTTTTAAATTTTATTTACTTTTCAAAACAAAATATAGCAAAATACAAGAATAACACAAAAATATAACATAAACAACATACAATAAATCATAAAGTGTACCCCCCCCACCCTCCAAGGGACCAATTTATATACTTCCATCCCCTTGATCAAATGAATTCCAAATTCCAAAAATATAACATATCCTGACAAGGCATGCTCCCCTTCCCCTTTATTAATACATAGTCTAATAATTGATTCCATATATCCATAAAATTATTCTTCTTTAACTGTCCTTTTTCACCCATAGTTGTGTCTACATGTTCGTACGGTACTTACAAATTAATTACGCCATTCAAAACAGTTGTGTACACACACGTAGGATCTGTGCGCACGGAGCCGCTGAGATGCAGAAACCCCCCTCGCTGCTTTCAGCCTGTATAGCTGTTATATTCAGTTCTATTAATACAGGTTTTTAAAGGGGTCTAAAATTTATTCACTCGAATGAGTCCCAGTCTTGATTTATCAGTGCTTTCACTCACACTTCCATTAGAATGTCATGGTTGCCTTTCTGCTGTGGCAATGTTATTTCTTCAGAGAAACTCCTACGTTGAAATCATGAAATAATATCCCTTTTATTTTAACCCATTCTTTACATTTCAGAATCCGCAGATGGCAGCACTTCCTCTAGTCATGGCTTGTGTAACTCTGTTTAATTTTTCACAACTTTGTAGTTAACAAAGAAAAACAAAGAAACACCAACATCCTCTAGGAATGAAAATACAGCAAGAATTTGCACTGCTGTGTAGCTGTAAGAAAATAAATCTGAATGGGGACTATTGCTTTAAATATATGTGATTGATATTTGTTCCTTGGGTAACATAACACTATAGCTGGCTTTATAAATCACCAGGGAACTCAAGTGACATATTGTAGAAGATAAGATGTGTTTAGCCATACAGGCAGTGTATTACCTCACCACCCCAGAGCCATAACTCTTGACACAACCCTTAGGCAAAAGTAATCCAACTCCTCTAAACTCTTTTGTTTTTTCTGCTTTACCCACACTCCCTGGGTTTTAATGCCAAAAGCTAATGGCATTCCGGGAAATGAAAGCAAACTAAAGTGTAATGGGTAGTGAAATCAGTTGACAAATAAAGTCAATTTGTGAAAGGAAAGAAAAAAGAAGTGCCAATGGAGGCAAATATTAGAGAAAGAAATGACACTAATAGCTATGGTGCACAAAGAACCACTCACACTATGGTTCCTTTGTACCTTTAATAGTTATGCACAATGCAGAACTGTGAAAAGGCAGAACTGATATCAGGTCACAAAAAAATAACAGCTCAAGGCCATTTCCCACATTATGTAGAGAAAACCTGGGTTTTCAACTCGGCAGGCAATGCAGATTGTACAAATAAAAAGAATAAGTGTAAGAGTAGCATGAATACTGTTAAAATAGCTTTAAAATGAACCAAGACTATTTTGAGCTATAAAAACCATTACATTACAAAATAATATTAGATCCAGACTTAGTCATTGTGGCGTAACCCCACAATTCAGTTCCCTGGTGTATGTCTGCATTAGTATGTTTAGTGAGTATAGAATGTTGAACTGAGTGGGTGTGGTTTGTGATGTCTTGGAAAGGGTGGGGGAGGAGTATATAAGGAGTGTATGAGTGATGTCAGAGTTAGTGGTTAGTGTGTGGAGAGTTAGGTTAGTTGGGTTATTCGTGTCTTGTCTGTCAGGAGTTTTGAGAGAAAGCAGTGCTTGTCTGAAGAGTGAAAGTATTTAGAGTTATAGGGACTTAGGTTAATTACAAAGTGTTTGGTGTAGGCAGGTTTAAAGTTATTTTCTGGAACTAAGATTTTGAGAATTAAAATAAACTTATTTTTATTTTGCTTGCTACCCAAATCCTACGTGTCAGCTTGGCGTTATTAACCTGCATTACTGTTAAATCTACACACACACCTTTGTACCCACAGCATCATAAATTTAAAAATAGATCCTTAATAACCTGTATTAATCTTTTCCCTCATGGGTAGGGGAAAGGTTTCATTTGACCCTCCCCTCAGGTTTTTAAGTGTTGGTGCTTAGCCTGAGAAGGGTTTATGCGTCTGGTCCTAATGTGAAGGGACTGTGTCCTCGCAGTCATACTTAGAGTAGACCCATTATGATCACTGGGATAATCAAGTCTAATTTCATTCTCATTTATTTCAATGGGTCTACTCTAAGTATGAATAAGTCTGGATTTGACCCACGGTAATCTTTGTGTGGCCTCACCATCTATTTCCATCATGGCAGTTTGTAATCCTTGCTGTTTTCTTTTCAATCCCCTTTCCAACAATTCCTATAAAACTGAAATTTGCCTTTGTCACTGTGGCGGCAGACTGCATCGATGTTTTCGTCCAAGTAGCAACAAAATGAAATCCCCTGTCCATTTCATTTCTAAATGTCTTTATAGAACAATCTTGGCTCCGGAACGCACCACTAACACTAAGCTTTGGCCAAGGAAACACTTAATTGTTGGATTAAAGTGTGTCAGAACATGCTATGGGTGACAGCAGCCACAATTTAATTGCAGTTGGGTAGTTCTGGTGGTGTCAGTATTAGGCTGCCGCTGAGAGCTTAATCCTATCGTCTAAAATGGCTTGTTCAATTAATTTCTCACTACAGCAAATCATTCGTTCTGCTCTGTGCCCACATTTGTATATAATCAATATCTTTTGAGCAGCCCATAAAATACTTGAACTGTAGTGAATGAACCCCAGTCGCTTCACACAAAGAACCAACAGACTTTAATCCCCTGTTTGCACTGTGGGCTCCTCTCCTGTTTTGCTTTCTCTCCTTTTGTTCAGTGCATGTGATTATTTCCCAACATTCCAGGCACATTCAAAGTCCAGGTGGGCCTTCTTATAGTTCTCAGATCAAATAATTCTGCATGGCCTATTTGAGGTTCTGGCGTGGGGGTGGGGGCACTGAGTGCCCCAAAGGCTGCAATCTTGCACCCAGTTATGCATGAGAAAGGTCCATTCATTTTATTGGGACTTACAGCCAGTTCTCACCACCCTTTCTGCCCATTGCAACATAGCTGTAAAAGTCAGGGCAAGCTGACTCAAAACTGCTGCTACAAAAGGCTGAAAGGACAGCGGGAACTGGTCCCCAGTTTAGTGCAGGATTAGAGAGAGTAGATGGCCACAGATTTATACATGCACAGGAAATCAGTGTTCTAGTAAACATGGTTATCTCTGTTGAATTGTGGCCATTTCAGCCCTATGAACTGTCTCACTTGCAACACAATCCTTACAGCACTCAGCTAATGCCGGCCTGCAAAACAGTGGTGAATGCATCCGATTACCTGTGTATAATTATTGTACGATGGAAAAGTACTTAAGCCTGCTATTTGTCCATGATGAACCATCTCTTCAGATCAGTCAAATTATCTACTATCCATGGCATGCAGACTGTCAGCAGAGGTTTGCATTGGCCCTCAAGAAACATTGGCAATAAGAGAACACAGCCACTGAACCATCAAAAGAGCAACAAGCTGTGCTGTCATATATGCTTAGCAGTCTGTGAAGTAAGCCCTGCCTACCTATTGCTAAGTGGATTTATTAAATAACATTAAATAACATTTTAAATTATTGATACATTAATCAGTTAAAAGGCATATGATTAATCAACTAAAACATATTTAATTAATTGCCCATTCTTATTAAAAAAAAAATTCTTGCAAAACACCAGTGGGTACTTGGAGAAAATGAACCTCTGTGAAGGACCTTGGCTTCTTTGAAGCTTAAGTTAAACTTCACTGCCAGCACAGAAGAATCATAAAGATGCAGATCAACTGCCCACAGTAAAAAAATATCTGTGTGGACTTCTAGTAGCATTTATTTATGATGTTTTAGTACCTTGATCCATTCCAGTCTGAGTTCAAGTCTAGTTTTGGGATGGAATCAGCTTGATCGCTCTAATCAATGGCCTTCTTAGGGAGAGGGACAAGGGGAGTGTGACCCTGTTACTTCTTCTCTATTTGTCAGTGGCTTTTGATACCACTGACCATGGTATCCTTCTTGACCGTCTCTGTGAGATGGGAGTTGGGGGCACCGTTTTGTGGTGGTTTGACTTTTACTTATGGGGTTGGTTCCAAAGAACAACATTGGGTGAGTGTGCCTCAGCTCCTTGACATAGATTTCATAGATTTCATAGATCATAGAGTTGGAAGGAGCTTACAAGGCTATCGAGTCCAACCCCCTGCACAATGCAGGAAACTAGAGGAAGGGTCTCCCATCCAAGTAACAACCAGGCCTGACCCTGCTTAGCTTTCCACACTCAGACAAGCTGAGCCAGCATAAGCCAGTTGAACTTGACAGTTGAACTGGGGGGTGCCACAGGACACTATTTTGTCCCCAGCATTGTTCAACATCTATATGAAGCCACTGGGAGTGGTCATTAGGAGATCTGGGACAAGGTATTATCAGTATGCTGATGACATCCAGCTCTATTTCTCTGTAATGTCTGAGTCAGGAGAGGCCATGCCGGTTTGGGCTCTAATCTTAGGCAGTTCTTCTTATGTCATTTTCTTTCAGCTAATTCTTTTATCTCCCTATCCTTTATTTTCTTTTTTACTACTAAAAAATAGGCTCTAGATTCTAAACACTGGAGTTTAAAAAATCTACATTTTAATTATATCAGAAGCTTGCTTGGTGGTAAGAGCTTTGATGTAAAAGTAGCAATAAATAAATAAATAACCCATGTAGCATTTATCTTTCTCATCAAAGGCTTAGTTTAGAAAATTCACCACCCACTGGTGCAAGCAGATCACTTTGACTTCTGTTGACTGTTTACAAAAACAGACAGACACAATTAATCCATGGCTAAAATCACCCTTGGGAAAGAAATACTGTTGAACTTGAATTACAGACTTTGTTTTGTCAAACTGAAAAATTCATTTATCTCCTGAGAGGATCTCACAAATCTTCAGCATTACAGCTTGCATCAGCATCAGCTGCCAAGTTAGCATCAAAAGCATCGCTGGAGAAGTTTTATAAATGCGTACAAGGATTTGGGGGCCTGGAGACTGAGGAGCATGGTAAGCAATTGCCACATGAAACTGTATTCAGTTAAATGGGAAATCCTGGCCTAGCAAAGTCTTCTAGGATGAAGAAAAGTGAAGAGAGCCACAGGGCTGGATAGAATTCAAAGGATGCAGCAGCTCACCAGTGGCATAGTGGTAAATTCTGAAGTGCAGGTGCTCATCCTGACAACCCCCGTAGCCACACCCCCAAGGAGAGACCAAAAATCCAGGCAGCCGTGTTGATCCATATCAACAAGCCAGTTCTAGCTGTTTTCATCACTACCAGGAACATCTCCCCACCCCCTCAGCTAATGGTTCTTAATGGCCAATTCAAGACCAGACCACCGCAAAACACTTTGCATTACAACAGGGAAAATATATTGTTGCTGGAAAACTGCTGCTGTGGATATTGCAACGGTGAGGATTTCAGCTAAGGTCAGATGAACGTCAGCGGCAAATGATGTCAGTGTCCCTGCTAATTAAAAAAAAAAGTGCTGGTGCTGCATTCCTGCAAGCCCTGCCTCCACTACACCACCACAGCTCACCAATCCTAAGATGCTTCACACATCAACCTTCTACATATATTAACCCACATAGCCAAGATGATAGGAAGCTGCAAGCACAAGGCAGGAGCAGGGAAGATGCATCTCACAAGTCAAGTTTGCAAGCGAGAGCCAGTGCAGCGTAGTGGTTAGAGTGTTGGACTGGGGCTCAGGAGATCCGGGTTCTAGTCCCCACTCAGCCATGGAGCTCACTGGGTGACTTTGGGCCAGTCACGGACTCTCAGCCTAACCTACCTCACAGGGTGGTTGTGAGGATAAAATGGGGAGGAGGATTATGTAAGCCGCCTTGGGTTCCTTCCAGGAAAAAAGGCGGGATATAAATATAATAAATAAATAAATAAGGAATCATGTAGTAAATGCCCTGCTGTGATTTTCCCATAGGCATCTGGTTTGCCATTGTGGGAACAGAATGCTGGACTAGACAGATTTTTTGTCTGCTCCAGCATGGCTCTTCTTATGGTTTCATGTTCTTAAAACGGAGGGTCCCAGTAAGGCAGCAATGGAGAATGCATATTATATTGGACTGCAATTCCCATCCTTCCTCAACATTGGCTATATGCTGGCTATGGATGATGGGAGTTTCCCTGCAGTCAGGGATGTGTAAGCTGTCCTTTCGCTTCCATAGATGCAGGGCCGGCCATAGGGGAGGGCAAGCTGGATGGGTGCCTGGGTGCCGACCTGACGGGGGCACCAAGCTGAGCTGAGCTGAAAGGGGCACTAAGCTGAGCTCAGTGGCTGTGCTTTTTTAATGTACTGCCTGCAGTGAGTGAGCTGGGGTGGCAAAAAGCAAGGGCCTGTCACCATTTCTTCAAGGTTCTACAGGCTGTTTGAGTGGTAACTACAAAAATGCTCTTCCTTCAGTTAGGTTTAAGGTATGTTTCTTTTTCAATTTCTGCTTTGATGTCATTTGCGTTCGGTGATAATCAGCAGAACACAGCTTTACTTTGAGGCAAGGTTACCGAGCAGTTAGCACGTCAAATACTGTAAACACTATAAGCACCATATTCATAATAATAAAATAAAGCGGTAAGCTGTGTAAGAGGTCAACTGGATACTGTTTTTATTTATAACTTTTATTTATTATTTTTAAAGACAAAAGTATGGATATTCTAAAATAAAGGATGCTTACCAAAAGATAGGGACTGCTACAAAACAAAAATTATTCAAAGTAAAACCTGTGATAGTTCTTGTGTGCTGCATAGCGCATTGCCACCACTGCTCAAAATGTGACTTTTCAAGCTTTGGCTTGTGCAAACTGTTGCACAGTGGTGGAGAGATCAAGTTTTGAACAATGTCATTCTCGATGGATAGGATAGCAAGTGATGTGAGCCTTTCATCCGCCATGGTAGATCGCAAGTATGTTTTGAGGAGCTTCAATTTTGAGAAGCTACGCCTGCCACTGGCGACTGTAACTGGAAGTGTCAGGAGAATTCGTAGTGCTACCCAGATGTTTGGGAAGACTTCAGACATTTTGGTATCATGGCTGTACTGCAGGGCATCTTGTGGTGAGCCTTTTCCAGGAGGTTGAATGTGACAGAGATGGCCTAGCTCAACACAAAGATCTGCACATTGATTTTGGAATGGGCGTCACCGGTGAGGGTTCTGTGTAGATCCATACAGTGGGTGGTAAGTGTCTTTTGCGTGCGTATAGGTGCAATAATGAAGAGTCAGACACAGGTATATATGGTTTCAAATCAGGGCCACATTTATTGAATTGAAGATCTGTGAAGGGCGAAGGGTGGTACTAACCTAGCCCGGCCATTGGCTGGAAAAAAGCAAGATTTTAGTGAATGCATCCTAACCGAACCGGAGGCAGGATGCCCCACCACCATCCAGTTAAACTCCATGTGGAGCTGAAGGGCCTTACCATCATCGCCTCCCATTGGCGCCTCGAGACAGCTACTGTAGGTGAGAGAAAGGTAGCACCCCAAAAGCGGCCCAATCTCTCTCCTGCCAAGCCACAAGACTCCTTTACACTCCTTTGAAGATGCTCTTCCATTTCATCATTATACTTGCCAAGCAACTGTATAAGCCCCAGAAAATTTCTGTTGTGAACAGCTTGTCCGAAGATCCCTGGAATGCCAAGTTGTGTGCCACCAGGAACAGTGTAATATCCATTAGGCATTTGAGCACGCCCCTCCAATGCTGAATTTCTTGGTTTATAATCTGCTGATGTTATGCATCAATGCACTTATTCATTCTAAACCTAGATTCTGATTCTATCCACTTGCAGTACGCAGTGAAATGCTTGGGTGACTTTTCATGCTGTTTCAGAATGTCACTCAAGTGTTTCCAGTCATTGGTCCCAGTACTCCCAAGTGAAGAAATGGTGCTGGCAGAGGCACCACCTGGAAATGTTTTGCAGCAGAAGCAAAAAGGCTTGTTGGTACTCTTAGAGTAAACAAGCCAGCACCTTTTCAGCTTCTCTCCATTGTCTAAAACCCTTTCAGCAAAAGTTGAATGAACATAAATTCCAGTATGGCACTTCCATCCCTGAATAGGAAGCCATCCTGACACTTAATGACATGTGACACTTGTCTGCGCTGGCTTAGTTCAAGGGTGGGGAACCTCTTGCAGCCCAAGGGCTGAATTCAATTTCAGAGAAGCTCTTGGGAACTGCATTCCAGTAGTGGGCAGGGCAAAAGGCAAAGGAATGGGGCCAAAAATACCCTACCACCCGAAATCAGCTTATGGTAGCTTAAAGCTCTTACTGTTAGTAATTAGGCCTTATAAGAAGCATTTCAACCTTTTAGAATGGGGGGAAACTTCACAAAAGCCCAGAAAATAGCAGTTGATTGGTGGCTGGGAGGAAGGGGGTGGGGCCAGGGGAAGGGGTATGGTCTTCTGGGCAACCTCAGAGGGCCAGATTTGGCTCCCGGTCCTGAGATTCCCCACCCTTGGCTTAGTTGCGCTTGCGCATCACATCTGCATTTGCCCGGAGGAGACGGGAGAAGAAGCAGACACAACTTGGTGAGCTGCCACCATTTAACTCCCAATGGTGGCTCCTCCCTTCCTCAGCTTCCACAAGAAGGACTTCTAATGTTTTCCCCTGAGGGGATGGGAGAAGAAACAGATTAAAGTTGAACTCAAATGGAGAAGAGAAACTGTGGAATATGGGGATAGGGGGCTGGATCTTGTTAGCACTGCCTTGCTCTATCCTTATGGGATACTAATTGCATGAGGAGAAAGATACCTGAATTATGGCTGTACCAAATGGACAAGGAGCATTTCTCAGTTGTTTCCCCCACTTTGACCATAGCTCTTTTGTTTTAGCTATATTTTGGTGGGTGAGACAAAATTATTTTGGGCAGGGGGAAGTGAATCAGAGTAGCTGCTGTTTTGTTCTCCCCTCCACCCCCAACAGAAAACCCTGTTCTCAGGTGCGTTTTCTATTTTGGGAATGTATAAATGAATGACTGCCACCATTAAAATGGCTACTTCCTTTGCCACTCACTGTGGGTTGCTATTACAGTGGACAGCAATTGAATATCTACAGAAAAACATACATTTTTACTGAGTTATTCCAGCAGCTCATTTTATTCAAGAGGCACTGGATTAAGTACCCCTCTAAAGAAAGAGCAGTGATTGAAGCAGGCTTGTCAAAAATACAAAGTCACAGTGTGCTGTTCACCATGCAACCTTATTTTTACACCAGAATGACTTGGGAAAACCTTTTTTACATTTTGATTTATTTTTTTTAAAAGTAAGATTGTCTTACAAAACCCACCAAAGATGTTTATCAGGCATTCCATGCTTTGGGGGAGGGGCGGTGTTAGTGGGAGGCGGGAATCAGTGATTCACACCCTATGCATATCTAATCCAAAATAACCCCCATTGAGTTCAGTGGGATTTACTCCCAAGTAAATGAGCTGAAGAATCAGTGAAATGATACAGAGGAACAAGTTGAGGAAGGGGCTATTTCACAAAAATTCTTTCTCCTTGAATTAGTGGATCAATTTCATGATTTTTTGGTTGGATTGCTGTTTCTCTGCTACCCTAACCTGCCCAGAACTTACACTTAATGCTGTATCCAATAAGAACATAAGTAGACCCATTCTGGATCAGACCAAGGACCCATCAAGTCCAGCATTCTGCTCACATAGTGACCAACCAGCTGCCCATGGGAAACCCACAAGCAAGACATGAGTCCCTCCCACCCATGTTTGATAGCCTTCTTCTCCAGTACCGTAAGACTTGTGCTACACTCCTTAAAGATAGGTAAGTTAAATGCTTGCATTGAGTGATCTCTGATAGTGGGGTTTTCCATGTATCTCACACATCTGCTGAAGCGGAGGACTTCTGGAAGCACTCCACTACAAACATGCTTTTAAAGAGATTATGTAATAAAAACTTAAATATCTTTTCATCTGAATCCATTAGCATTACGATCTGCTGCCTGCTCTGCTGGCAAAAGCTTTGTGGGCCTTGGCAAAAGCAATATGAGGGCTGAATTGATGGTACCTTTAGGTCAGGATTTCACAACATGAGACCTGTGTGCAGCCGCCCCCTGCCTGCTCCCCTACCTTCCCAGACAAATGCCTAACACCCTTTCTTTGCAACCCATTCTCTCTTCATTACGGGGATATTTGCAGCCTGCACAGGCCTGTGAACATTACGGGGGTGAGGTGAGAGACTGATCTGGTTTGCACATAACCATGGCAAATCATGGGTTAATTAACCCACGCTTTGCTGCAGTGCATGTTGAGTGGGTGCTATTGTCTCTTTAAATATGCAACCTGCAATCGGGCTGATCAGAGGTGGCTCTGTGACATTTGAACCTGGGCACTATGGGTTAATTGTGGGTTAAACAACCCAAACTGAACCTACATTTCTGTGTTCAGATGTCATGGAGTAACCTCCAATTGGAGGTTGCATATTCAAAATGGCTACAGCACGTGCCATGGAAAATCATGGGTTAACCCATGATTTGCCACCATTGCATCCAAACAGGCCCAATGCTTGCTCTATGCTCTGCATCACTTCTCTCCTGAATTCAGAGCCACATGGTGGAGTTGGCACTAGTTTTTTCCAGCCTGCTGCAACCCTCTATCCATTCTGCACAGCCTGTGTGCAACTGAGACTCACTTGGGGTCATTAATATCTTACACTTTTTAGATATACAGATTAGATTTAGAAGTATGTTTACAAATGTGAAGTATGAAGGAGGCAAGCTAATAATAATAAGAGACTCATAATAATAATAATAATCATTGTATGTTTGGAAACACCTGTACCACCATAGTGGTACATTCAACATACAAATAAGTTTGACTACAGCTTTTTGTCAAGTACATGCAGTTGCAAAACTTGGCTTGCTACTACATTAGAGTTGGACAGGGTGGCCATGTGTCCTACTTTCCAGAGGACAGTCCTCTATTTGAATGGCTGTCCAGTTCAAGTCTGGTTTAGAAAAATCAATAAAGAACCAGAAGAAGGGAAAGCAAGGGCCTTAAAATTGCCCATCAACAGTTAGAAGCTGGACAGAAGACATTGCAGGCACATAGATGACCAACTATGGTGATATGTGATCATCTTAGAATTGGCATCTATATGTATGAATTAGCACATGCAAAATTTATGCAAATTGGTATCTTTTTTTGTCCATTTTTTAGTGATGCATAAGTGGCTGCCCTATACTTGGAAATGCCCTCGTTGTACAAACTGCTGGGGGAGTGAATATCTTACAGTCATTGTGTTACTTAAGGCCAAACTAGCCATGGTCAAACTAAATCCACTTCTGCACAATCGCATATGAAATGGAAGGTGGGTAGAGTAGTCTTAATTTGGAAGAGCTGCCAGAGGACTGTCCTCTATTTGAAAGGCTGTCCAGTTCAGGTTCAGTTTAAAGATAAAGAACCACTAGAAGGAAGAGCTGGGACCTGAAGTTGCCCAGCAACAGCACCTGGACAGTAGGCTGAGCAAGCCACACGGGACAGCTGGCCCAAGTCTTCCACACTATGGAGAGATGCACTGTATTCCTATTTAAATTATAGTAATTATTTCTACATTTGCATCTATACATAAAAATTAGCATATGCACATTTTAAGCAAATTGATGTCCTCCTTTGCCCTCTATTTTGGTGATGTGTTTTGTCTTTTTTGGTGATTCACAAGCGACCATCTCTACCAGTGGGATAGAGAAAGAGAGTAGATAGCAGGGAAAGAGAGAAGCAAGATGCCTGTGGTGGGAGCAGTACCAAGAGAAAGAGAGTGCTATGGGGCACAGAGAGATAAATGGGCTAATAGAGATGGGGTGCAGAAAAACCTGTGGAGTGGAAGACAAAAAGAAAAAAGGGGGTAAAGAGACCTGTGTGCAGAACAGAGAAAAATCTGTAATAGAGATGGAGATGAAGAGAGAGTATGCTATGGCGTGCAGAAGAAGAGAAAGCACTGCTGATAGAAACGCATATCCATTTCAGTCTTATATCCATGTATTTCAATTCGCACAGTCTGTAAACAGGACAGGGACCCCAGTGCACCCCAACTTCACAGAACAGCTTTTCCCATTCATTGCAATGTTTACAGACTGTGGGGCGGGGCGGGGAGGTTGAAGTGCATGCATTTAAGATTGAAATGGATATGCTTTTCCAGAAAGAGATCTATGCATTCATCTGATCTGTACCGATCTTTGGATCAGAGCACTGGCCTAACATCCTAAGACACATGCTTCCCATAGTTTTGAAAGGAAAGGAAAGGATCCACACTCCCTGGGGTGTGGGGGGGCATGCACAGATATGTCCCATGCGAGTATGGAGATTTCCCTTTCCATGGGTGCCTATGGGAAGCCGGTGTAATCACATTCCTTGGAATTTTCAGCCACTGCCCATAGTTACCCATGGAAAGGGAAATATCTACGCAGGTTTATGGTGGATATTTCCCTTTCAAAGGAGAAGGGCCCATGGTTCCAGTGTCACAGGCTAGTGCTTGCTAGTGGCCTGCATCTCAGACTGTGTGCATCAGAAATAGTAGTGCTTTTCAGCGGGTGGTATTAGGGATAGCCCAAGACATGGGCTGATGCAGAACAGCATATGGTCTCTGCCCACCCACCATCCAAGTGGCAACATGCATCGTACCCAAGGCCAGCCAAGTTATTTTGGCACCTGAGGCATAACATCCCACAAGCACCTCTTTGGCAGTAAAAAATAATACAATAAATAAATAACAATTCGCTTTTCTTTCATAGCACCTGCAATCAGTCTCCTGAGGCAACTACCTCGTTCTGGCTAATGGTAGGGCCAGCTCTGGGTACTCATTCCTCTTAAGAAGCTGTAAAGTACAACTGGTACTTGAGATAGATGCACCCTGAATGGGCAGGGAACAAGTAGTTGGACATCTCTTTGGAACTGCAAAGCTAAACATTACAATCAACAGCCCACTGTCAAGTCCTCATTTGATCACATCGAATGAAACTTTCTCTGTGCCCTGAGATAATTTCCATCATGCCTCCTGCCTCTGGATGTGACACAGGAGCATGGAAATGCACCGTGTACATGTATCAGCAAGAGTAAATTATACTCGATGTTGTAGAGGGGGCAGGCAGGTGAAAGTTGACATAGGACCGCCATTCTTAGCAGTGGCCCCGTGTAGTTCCATACTAACCTACAGAAACAGAAACATAAAATAAAAACGCTCCAGGCCCAGAGGAATTATTACTAGTTCAGAAGGCTAGATCACATATCGGAGAGGATAAAACCATCCATGCTACATTATGAGGCTGCATAGGTTTTCAAAGGCAATTAGGAATTTTGCTTCCCCCCCCAGCCCCCCCCCCCAGTAAGCAAAGCATAACTATCTTTAAAACTATATTCAGCAGTGGCTGGTGGCTCCAATGTCAATGGGGTGGTGTATCCACTCCGGGTTTCAGACTGAACTTTAAAGGAGCTATCCATGGTGCTGAATCTATTCTGGGTCTAAGGTCCAACACCATGGATAGCTCCTTAAAAGTGCAGTCTGAAACCCAGAGTGGATACACCGCCCTGCCCCACTAACCCCGGAGCCATGAGCCTCCACTGACTACAACTAGGACTGCAATCCTATGCACACCTAATGGAAAGTAAGCTCCACTTAACAGAGTCAATTTACTTCCAAGTAAACATGCATAGGATCAGGTTAAGTACCATTTTAAGCCCTTAAATGACCTTTGCTTCCCCCTGCCACAGACAGACCCCTCCCTGCTGCTACATCTCATATGCATGCATATGGAGTAATGGTTGCAACCAGATCATCATGAAAATGGTCCTTGAAGTATGACTCCCTCTCATAGTGCACATCAATTATTATAAAAGGCTTTTGAATGCTGATAGACGTTGAAGTATCATATGAAGTGCTAACAGCCTTTAGTCAGTTCTATTGGATGTTTTAGACAATGCAAAGCCTATTAGTATATATTCGCCATTTGTGTCAAGTGATCTGTTTATCCTGCAACGATATAAAATGCTGCTGTCAAGAACACATTCAGGCATAGTGCAGCGAAACAGCTCCGCTATTGAGAGGCTCGGTGTCAGAACTGAAATGCTAGCTTCACCTACAAGTGTGCTGTCAATCAGGCTCTTCAAGTGATAAGGAGTTGGATAATTTCAGGCAAAAGGAGGAAAGGACAGAGAATATTAATTCTTGTGGATGAAATTTTAATGATAGCAAACAGAAATTAGACATGGATAAGTGGAAAAAATACTACAGATCACAGTGCTTGAGGGAACATCTGGTTCTTCTTATACCCGACTGCATTATATAAATAAGCTGAGATTATACTAAAGGGTTCCATTCATATAGCAATATTGGCCGTTACTAGGGTTTTGAATTAGAATATGGGCCTATAGCTACTGTATTTACTAACAAGCACATTAAGTTACAGTGCCATAATAATTAGCAGTGCATATGGCTGTCAATTTAGTTGGAGACATGAGATAAAGGTCTCATCAGCCCAGCTCTGGAGGATGATGCATAGGGTTCACCTTGCTCATTAACATGCCAGATGAAAACAAACTGTTGAATGGAGACATTTTGGTCCATCTGGCAACTGGGTTAACATCCTCTGGTGAGCTAATTCTGGAGCTAATGAGAAGATCCAACATAACATCACCAATTTAGGTGCAACATTTGGAGAGAAGAAAAGATGCATCTGGGGCAGCTGGTTACGTGAAAGGACATGTGATGAGACCCAATGCTCTTCAGGATTTCATAGATCATATAGTTGGAAGGAGCCTACAAGGCTATCAAGTCCAACCCCCTGCTCAATGCAGGAAACTAGAGGAGGGGTCTCCCATCCAAGTAATAACCAGGCTTGTCCCTGCTTAGCTTTCCACACTCAGACAAGCTGAGCCAGTTCAATGCATTCGGTGATCTGCCCATCTGCGGCTTCTCTATTCCCTTCTGTGTTAGAGTATATAGAAAGGAACATTGACATCATCTGTACAGGTCACCCCTTGATTTGTGGGAAAGATTAGAATGATTCCTGAGTGCACAGTATTTTGTGTGCACGTAGGGATGGGAGAGAAATTTGTTTCAGTTCATTTTTTATAAGAATTTATCAAAATCTACAAATTTCTCCATAAATGAGATGGAAAGAATTTCAGATTATTATTATTTTTTAAATGAATGTGGGGGGGAAAGTGCAACTAAAAGATTTGCCCATCCAGGTTCAATGCTTTGAGTGCTTAACTCTTAAAAATCTAAGTTTGAATCCCTGTGTATTCAACCATATTTGTGGTCCTGATTAGGGTTGCCAGCTCTTTTTTTCAGACAGGCTCCTCATCCTTAACAGCTACATGGTGGGCAGGTACAACATGGCCCTCTCCATGCTGGAAATTGCTGTACTTATTGAGTTTGGCCAGTGCAGATGGGTGAGGATTTCAGTTCAGTTCAGTTTTTGACAAGAACATTAACACATTTCTTAATTTTTGGGATGGAAAGAACTTGAGATTTGAATAATCCAAATGTAGGAGAAACCTAAAGCTACCAGATTCATCTGTCCCTAGGCGCAGGGGAGTTCCGCCAACGGGTATCGAAATGGCCAGATTGCACGCTGAACTACAGAGGCTTGGGACTGATCCAGCATCAGAGCAATCTTCTATGTTACAGTGGAGGAACTGAATGCGCAGGCCCCCTGAATGAAGTTTCAAAGCTCAGGACGCGATGTCTGCATTATAGCAGCATCCTGACGTTTATCCCAGAGCAAACCAAGGTGGAGATGCTCCTTATATATTATAGCAGTAGTGGCAGCGGTTGTGGCGGCACTTTTCCTTGGCTTCATCTAATAGTGCTGCTATCTTACTGCTATATTTTCGGTGCCATGTGAAGACATTTCAGTTTTCCCACTGAATCCCCTCCTCTCAAGCAGAATCCATCTATATTTAAATAGACCTAAAATAGTTATGCCAAACTTACATTTTATAATACCATTATGTAATCCGTCATTTGAACTTCCCAAGCATTTGTGCATTTTGACCTTGAGCAATGCACTCTTATAATTAAAGAAACTTGGGCACAATCCAATGCATGTTTAGATAGGAAAAAGTCCTACAATTGCCAGCATTCTCCAGCTAGCCATGCTTGGAGTTGTAGGACCTTTCTCTGCCTAAACATGCACAGGATGATGATGCCCTTAACTAACTTCAAATAAACATGCAATGACATTAGAAGATATGGAACCAACCCTTCCCTTTTAAGCAAGGCAGGACTGTTCCAAGGCAGAACTTTTTCTCCTTTGATGCTGATGAGCTGTGAGTATGAAGGAAAAACAGCTGTTCTCTAATTATTTTAATCCACATTGCCACAAAAGAATCTAAGGTATGCAACAGTCAAAGCTACATTTGAGGACAGAAATGTACCAAACTTTCAGATCATTTCTTTTTCCTTCAAAAAAAAATATTGTACGATTATGTATTTATATGCAGTTCTATGAAGAATATGAGCATGGCAGCAAGAGAATACATGTTCCTTTAGTTGTAATAAAAAAAACACAACCTTGCCAGATTTTCCCTGATCTTAGGTGTCTAGACTTTTAGAAGGGGAGATATAGCATGAATGACGTCCCTGCTTCACTCTCTGGCATTTAAAGACCCTTAAAAAGCTGGTGCCAGTTGAAGTAGACCAGCCGTAACCCAACCTGGTGCCCTCCAGATGTCTTCTAGATGTGTTAGATGGCAACTCCAATCATTCCCAGCCAGCATGATGGGAGTTGTAGCCCAACACATTAGGAGAGCATCAGGTGGGGGCAGGCTGGAGTAGACAGTATTGAGCTTGGTAGACCAGTGCTCAATATTTGCTAGCTTCATACAGGGATGTTGAAGAGTCCTTGGTCTTGAGTCATGAGTCGAGTCACGAGTCTTTGGACCCGAGTCTCGAGTCCAAGTCCAAGTCCTTGGTCCAAAATGGTGACTCCCGAGTTCCGAGTCCCGAGTCACTCCCAAAGCTGACTCCACGAGTCCCTATTAAAATCAATGGGGGTTTTTCTCAACAAAATAAGGCTATTTCAGTGTGTGGCTTAAATAAATTCTAGGCACAACAAGTGTGCCTTTTTATTTCAAAACTCTGCAACTGATTTTGGCAAGAACAGACCAGGCAGACAAACCCAAAATAACCAGACAGGCAGAGGAGGCAGGGAACCCCAAAACAGACAGGCAGAGGCCTTTGTCTTGGACAATTCAACTGTGGAACTGGTCAAGAAGAGACCAGGCAGGCAGATGAGCCTGGGAACCCCAAACAGGCAGGCAGAGGCAGCCAAACCCAAAATGTCTGAAAGGTTGCATTTTAGGAAAATGATTTTTAAAAATAAAGTTGCTGTACTTCCTCAAATCTATCCATGTTGCATTTCAGGAACACGAGTCCTTGGTCTCGAGTCCCGAGTCGAGTCTCGAGTCCCTTTAAAAATATTGGGACTCGAGTCTGACTCGAGTCAGAGGGGGGATTCAGTCTGACTCACGAGTCGAGTCCTCGAGTCCGAGTCCCCATCCCTGGCTTCATATGTGCCTGGTGGCACTGCCAGGTTCCAGGCCCCCCTGGGCAAGATGCCCTTCAGCCTTCCCACACACACAGCTGCACCAGTTCCTCCCCACCCACCACCATCACTTGCTCGCTCCCTCCACCTCTCTCCGAAGGGAAAGGTCCTTTTCCCCCACCTTTCTTTTGGTGGGAAAGGAAAAGGAAAAAGAAGCTGTTCTCTCCCCTTCCGGCCACCTGGTAAGTGGGGAGAAGCCACAAATGGGTTCTTTTTTCTTTGTTTCAACAAAGGAAAGGAAAAGGGACTTGTCCCTTCTCTTCCTCCTCACTATGCATCCCCCCTTCCCCCTCCCAATACTTTTTAGGGAGGTTTTCAGGCATGCTGGCTCTGTAAAAAGGTTTGCAGAAAGAAGAAAAAGGGCCCCACTTCTTCCCTTTACCCTTACTACATGGCATTCTTTTTTTTTTAAATAAAAAAATAAAAACTTATAGAGTGGGTGTGCTGCAGATGGCAGCAGTCACACCTTCATCTTCATTGCCCAGGGTGCCTCTCTGCTACCTGCTGGCAGTGGTGGCAGTCAGCATGTCTTCCCTTTTCCTTTGAACGTTTTACAGAGCAGGTGCACTGCGGAGCGAAGCTACAGGCTGCTTCACCCACCATCATTTCCTGGAGACACTCTTGGGAAATTAAGATAGAGGGTGCAATTGCCTGGAGTATAACTCCTTTGCACACCCACGCTGTAAACTGTTTTTAAAAGACAAGGGGGGGAAAGGAATGTCATTGCAGGGACTGGCACGGATGGGGCTGTTGTTTGGGGACCATAGACTGTGGGCCCCCAGAACTTGCGCTCTGTGTTTGAGCCCTAACAGTGCCAGGGTATGTTCCTGTTATGATGCTCTAGCAGAGTGGATTTTACATTGAGTTCCAGAGACCTCTGGGTTTCCTCTGAAGCTTTTTGATTGCTCAAAAAGATATCAGAAAGGCATTTCTGAGCCATGGTTTGTTTGTTTGTTTTTCATTTGTTGTCATGTGTTCAGGGGTGTTTGTTACAGCCTTATTTCAGCGGGGGGGGGGGGAGATGACAACCCTAGTGGCAGTTCAGGAGTGAATACAGCATACACGTTCTATTTCTTCCTCCAAACTGATAAAAGTGTAAAAGGATTCAAATTAAATGTGAATTTTAAAAAATCCCAGGATTTGAACATCATGGGCAGTAATTCAGTGAAGACTGCCCGTGATGTGAGCAGCCAGCCCCACCAATTTCCTTCTGCAAACGGCATCCATTACTTGTGCAACAGAGATTTTCTGCTTCCAGGGGCAATCTGACTGGAGTGGAAATGCTTGTTTCTGGAGCGGAGCTCATATTCTAGCCTGCCCCCCAGAAATGCCAGTGTGGTGTAGCGGTGAGAGTGTTGGACTGGGACTCAGGAGATCCAGGTTCTAGTCCCCGCTCGGCCATGAAACTCACTGGGTGACTTTGGGCCAGTCATTGACTCTCAGCCTAACCTACCTCACAGGGTTGTTGTGAGGATAAAATGGAGAAGAGGAGGACGACTATGTATATAATAAATAAATAAATAAATAAAATGGTACTGTGTTCCACAAGTGGTGGGTGTTGCCTCTGGAAAGGAATGGGCAGGCCTGGCCACTCACAGAACAGAAGTGGCAGTGGGCCCCACCTGTAGATGGGCAGTATTGGATACTGACCCATGTAAAACAACATTTCAAAAGTATATATATATATATATATATATAATAAAGAGTTCTGGCATGAAGGTTGGACCTTATTTTTTTTGAACACAGAAACATCAGTTTCACCATGTTCACTCTAAAAACTCACTTTAGAGTTTTCACTTTGAAAACTCTAAACATTTTCTTCCAAAGCCTGAAATTTTTTAAACACAGATTAAAAATGGAGTTTTTAAGGTTTTGAATACATTCATTTATACCTTGCAGTTAAGCAGTTAGAAATTAGTGGAAATTAATTACATTTTGATGCTACGTGATTTTTCAGTTCTCTTGGATGATAATTTCTCGTTCATATGCTTTAGTTCCCTAAAAGGCCTGTCATCAACTTGTCCTTTCAAAAGAAACTACTCATTTCGACAGATATGTAGAAATTAGTTTTCCACATTTGCGAGCATTATTATTTGTTGGAATCAGCTGCCCGCCTTCACCTTTCTTTCCACACATTAAACTCAGTTCGAGTTGTTGGAGTGGAATGGAATGGCGTGGAGGAGTTGCTTCTTTGTGCATCCTATTTAGAAAAGTATGCAGGAGACAAAATGATAACACACACATTCCTCTTCCAATAAAAGAATTCCATATTTATTGGCATAAAAATTATCATATGTACCAGTATCAACATTTGGCGTGTGGAAGGCATGTAGAAGGGCTGTAGCTCAGTGACGGGGTGCTGCTTTGCATGCAGAAGGTCCCAGGTTTCATCCCTGGTATATCCAGCTATGGCTGGGAAAGACCCTGGTTTGAAGCCCTGCAGAGTTGCTGTCAGTCAGAATGATGTGCTGCTATGATTTTGTAGGGGTTTTAATTAATCATCAAATAAGTACCAGTCTTGATTTAAGTCTAGGAAATTCTACCAGCCTGGAGGCAACTGCCTTGCTTGACCCTGCTGATTACTTCCTACAGCCTCATGACTTTATCGTAACTAAGTAGCCGGTGTAATTTATATTTCAAACATGATGGATACATTCTTAACCTAAAGAACTGAAGATTATCTTAGTCCCACACTTTGGGAGCCCAGTTGAAAGGGTTCAGATGTGATCCAGATATTCCTGAGGATGGGTGAATCTGTCAAGCTCGATTTCGCCCAGTTTCTCATTTTTTCCAATGTTAAGTTCATTCCATCCCATTTTCCCATTAGTTTGCCATTAAAAAAAAAAAAAAAAAAGCCTGCATGGATATTTGTATGCATTTTCATGTGCATTTTTTCAAAATATACACATTGTTGTAGGTACTTCTCAAAATATGCACGCTTTTTACTGCACCTTCCAATTTTATGCATTTTTACAATTGATTTCTCCCTAAAATAAAGAGGTTCTTTGTGCACCCTTCTATAATATATATGTGTTTTTGTATGCACTTCCTTGTAATATATGCACTCCCACATGCATTTTTAAATTTGTATCACCGTGTTCTGAAAAGTGCAAAGATTTCTGTATACCTGCATTCCAGTTCATGCCTAGGTTTGAGAGGTGTGAATTTGGTAAATTTGCATTAAAATGTGAATCAGATAGACTTCTCACCCATCCCTGTAATATGCCTGCACTTGCTCTGCCACCACATGTCCAACTCACTTCCCTAAGAAGAGAGGATTCAAAGCAGGCCTGGCTAGATCATATTTTATATTCAGGAGCAGCTCGATAACCACATTGTTCAATGAAAGAGAAACCCTCCCCCTAAGCAATGTATTTACTATTTCAGCTGGCAAAGCATTAAGCTCCACAAGGATAGCTTGACCAGGATGGACATGGATTTCTTATGGACTAGAAATTGTGTTGTCTCTCCATCTCTTGACAAAGTACTTACCAAGAGTGGATGTGAAATTGTGTTGCACTTGTTGTTGTTGTTATTATTATTTACAGTATTTGTATACTGGTACTGCTCCACATCAAGCAGATTCCAGAGTGGTGAACAATAAAAAGACAAAAACAGATATTACAGAGGAAAGGCCCATAGCTCAGTGGTAGAGCACATGCTTTGCATGCAGAAGGTCTGGGTTCAACCCCCAGGAACCCAGGAAAAATTCTTGCTTGAAACCTCAGAGAGATGCTGCCATCCAGTGTCAACAGTACTGGGCTAGATGGGCCAATGGTTGATTCAGTATAAGGCAGCTTCCTGTGTTCCTATATTAGGGTAGATTGCCTTCTTTAAAGTAGCCATTGCCACTAAAGGAGGCAATCCATGTGATTTATCCTCATCCTGTTTTAGAAAACTGTGACCCATCCTTTATTGTGGCTAATCAGATCTGTCCTCCTGGCTCAGCAAAGCATTTGCCAAGAGAGGGGGAGGATCATGTTGTGCATATTACTGTGGATTGTCTCCTTTTAAGTGGATGTTGCAGCCGCTTTTGCAGCTTCCCATCTGTTGAAGTTTTACCAGCAACCCACTTGGTTAGGTACAATAATATGACCCAGCAGAACATGAGCATCCATTTTCATAACAATATCAATTCATTGCAAAATTTAAAACATTCCTGTCTCACCTCCCCAAGAGACAGTCCAGCTCCCAACAAAAAAAACGATACCATGAACAATACAAATGTAGTTTCAAATAATGTTTTTTCTAAACAACACCCCCCCACCCCCAAAACCTAGTGCATTCCGTAGCAGAAGTACAACGGGACCAGAAATACCCGTCCAACAATAATAGGTCTTTTTGCATTATTGTAGAAACAGCAGTGCCCATCTCCTGTTAGATGTGGGGAGGTGGAAATATATTTATGGAAAGGTGGGATTATATTTAACCTTTATTGTGATATCTGGCTTCTATCTGAATCAGGGGTGCAGAGCCTCCACCCCGCAGGCCTAGTCCAGCTCATGGAGGTTCCACATCTGGCTTGCAAAGCCTCCATGGATTCCACGAGGGGGTGGGGCTTGGCCTCCAAACCCTGCCCCCTGGAGGAATCCCCTCCACTAGAGGAATTCCACAGCTTTATCTCTGATCTCAGATCCAAGATAAGAATGGGGAAACAGGCGGGCTACAGGGGGCTTGATTGACACTGGGACGAGCAACCACATGGCTTCCTGTGGTACAAGGTACTTCCACAAGCAGGATGCAGGCCACAGAAAGCCATGGACTAGGCCAGCACTGGGAGGAGGAGCCAACTGGGGGAGCAGCTGCTCCTCCCAGCATCAGCCAAGTCTTCCTTTGCAGGCCACTAGGTCCACTAAGTGGGGTGGCTACTTACGTATCACCAGAAAAACAGGACAAAATTTGCATACAATTTGCACATGCTACTTTATATGTATAGATTCAAAATTTGAAAGAATTGCTATGATTTAAATAGAAATAAAATACCATCTCACCATAGTGGGGAAGACTGTGACCATGTGACCTGTGTGCCTGCTCAGCCTGTTATCCAGGTGCTGTTGATGGGCAGCTTCAAGGTTCTTCCTTTCTCTTCCTCCTTAGGATTCTTTCTTTAACCCAGACATGGACTGGACAACCCTTCAAATAGACGATGCCCTCAAATAGAGGACTGTCCCCTGACAGCCCTTCAGATAGAAGACTGTCCTCTGTATATAGGACACATGGCCACCCTACCAAAAAGATTATCTTAGTCCCACACCTTGGGAGCCCAGCTGAAAGGGTCCAGATGTGATCTAGATATTCCTAAGGATGGGTGAATCTGTCAAGCTCGATTTCGCCCAGTTTCTCATTTTTTCAGTGTTAAGTTCATTCCATCCCATTTCCCCATTAATTTGCCATTTTTTTAAAAAAAGCCTTCATCTATGAAATCTATGGATATTTGTATGTATTTCCATGTGCTTTTTTCAAAATATGCACATTTTTGTAGGTACTTCTCAAAAATATTCACACTTTTTAATGTACCTTCTCAATATATGCATTTTTGCAAGTGATTTCTCCCCCCAAAATAGGGAGATTTTTTTGTGCACCTTTCTGTAATATATGTGCTTTTGTATGCACTTCCCTGTGATATATGCACTTCCACATGCATTTTTAAATTTGCAAACTGGATCACAGTGTCCTGAAAAGTGCAAGGATCGCTGTATACCTGCATTCCAGTTCATGCCTAGGCTTGGGAGGTGTACATTTGGTAAATTTGCATTAAAATGTGAATCAGATAGACTTCTCACCCATCCCTGTATGCTTGCACTTGCTCTGCCACCACATGTCCAACTCACTTCCCTAGGAAGAGAGGATTCAAAACAGGCCTGGCTAGATCATATTTATATTTAGCAGCATCTGGATAACCACGTTGTTCAATGAAAGAGAAACCCTCCCCCTAAAATGATGCACTTATTATTTCAGCTGGCAAACCATTAAACTCCACTAGGATAGCTGTGACCAGGATGGGCATGGGTCTAAACAACACATGGTAGCCATTACAACCCCAAGCACCCTGTTGACATCCTCAAGGGAAACAAGGCTGAAATTACCCAACAAATTACAAGGAGTTGCTCCTGAAACCTCCTGCCTATTTTGTCACAAGCAAGTCAAGCCTGGATCTGTCTGTGCAACCTTACAAGAAGAAGAAGAAGAAGAAGAAGAAGAAGAAGAAGAAGAAGAAGAAGAAGAAGAAGAAGAAGAAGGCAAAATCATCACCTTGATGCCTGCCCCCCCACACCTGGAGGATCTTTCCTTTGGCACATAAGTCCTCTTGCCGCCTTGAACAGCTCAGCTGGAGGCAATTCCTATGACACTATTGTGACAAACAAGAACCATTTCTTCACAGCCATCGTTGCCACTTCATTGGCCTTTAGGTGACTCCTATGACAAACTCAGTTTGATTCAGCATGACTCTTACACCACTGGCACTCTACGTGTCTCCCTCTTCTCAGTTCCTCTATAGACTAGGAACCTGGGGCTCTTTGAGACAGAGGAAGAGGCAATCTTGATCTGGTCAACCATTCATTCCATGCATTGACCAGAGCATCAGCCTCTAGCACCTCTTCCATATCCTGCAGAGCATTCTAGAATATAACTGGCTCCATAAGTCCCTGCGGTGTACCACCTCAATGGCCTTTCATCTGAGTTGACATGGCCAGCCATCCCTAAGCATGCCATGCTCAGGTAATGGTGTGACCATGACAAAGGAATCTTCTATAATCAAACCATAAGAATCCTGCCCAGTATGGTTCCAGTAAAATCCAGCATGTGGCCTATCATGCATGTAAGGTTTTTAATAATCTGGGTCAACCCCAGGATTGCCCAGGAGGCCATGAAGTCCTCAGCTGCACCTGACAAGAAGTGCCTTAGCATGAATGTTGAAAGCTTCCACCATCAAACCCTGGGGTCTCCAATGCTATACCCAAGAATATCTTTGCCAGCTCAGCCAGGGCATCTGTTGGGCAACTGGATGAGTGGTACAGCAGCAGAATTTGTAATTAGACTCTGGATCCCAACACAAGATACATATAGTCATGGTTAGTTGCGCTGACTTAATATGTAGGGAGAAATAATTGTGGTATATGATGGCAACTCTGATTCCCTATCCTCCAACCCAAGGTTGGTGCTTGACTAAAGTATCCAGCAGGGTCAACTGGGTCAATACAACTACCAGATGTCAGTAACACACACCAGGTTGTCTTGCTTCTCCATAACAAAATTGTGGAGGAGAACTGTTTTATTTTTTTAACTCCTTGGCAATCACCAGCAGCAAGGTCAAAACAGAGGAACCAATGTCACTCAAACTGGGAGTTAGAACTCTCTTGACTTCCTTGACAGTCCCATCTCTTTCCACTGCCATACCTCCATTGTCCCAACACTACCTTTACTGAAGCTCCAAAGCCTCCTCTTCCACCTCCCTTGCCCACCTAGCAATTCAGCACAGCAGAACTTTCTTTTTCTTGCCTCAATTCCCCACAGAGGACAGTACTTTCTGGCATCACCACCTCAGCAGTGGCAGTAGAGACTTCCCTGGCAGCAGCAAAAAGGTGGTACAAGTTATTGCATAAGATCACAACCCACAACTAAAGAAAAGTGGAATAAGCAAATACTGTATCCTTTTCTAAAAAGAACCCATGTTTTTCATCTGAACATTGTTGCTTTTACATTGAAGGGAATAAGCAACTGAGTTCCATGGGATTTCCTCCCACATAAATGTGGAGAGGATTGTCCTAGGGGAGAAAAGGCCCTGGTTTCTATCATGCAATGTAGCACTTGTTAGATGAATTCTTAGAACTGTTTGAAAAATGACACAATATATTGCATTTTGTCTCACTTTGTTGATAAGGGATGAGTCGCCTTTCGTATAGCGATCTCTTCAGAAAGGTGTTAAGTGCCCTTTGCAACAACAGCTGAAATCTTTAAAATTAATCTGGTACACAATGTTTTTAAACCAGGTTACTATCCAGCTCATATCATGAAAGCTGGATATAGACCTTCCTTTTCTTCTGTAATAATGATGAATGACCTTTAGAAATGGTCCCCAGAGAACACCGCTTTAGACAGATGAGCAATGCTATGAAAAGAGCATACTTTAAAGCCTCACCAAGTTCCCATATATTCACTGGGAGCATGATACCCTGGGAAATTCACCTGGGAAAGCCCCATTGGAATGAATGGGGCCATGCTTTTACATAGATCCCATTCATTTCAAAGTGGCTTGAGCATGGGGCGAGGGGGAGTTCAGAGTGGATTATGTCCCAGAATCCTATTACTAATTCACATCCCCCAGAAAAACTATGTGTAACCTCTGCAGAAAATAAAGTCCGTTTATTCAAAACATCTTGGAGGAAAGACCTTATTACTGATATCAGTGTGGTTTCTCCTACTATATGTCGCACCAGTCAGGGTCACTTAGCAGGTGGATAGGCTCCCTACAAATGTGAATATGAAAAAGTGGAGCTTACAAAATGTCTAATATAGTTTTCTCACCATGTCTAATAATACAAAATATAGTTTGCAGCAAAGACAACCTACAACTGCAAATGTCTTGCCTCAGAAATTTACACTAAAATGTTTTCCCTAGACTCCTGCTAAAATACGTGTTTTTAAACTTACAGCAGGATGCTTTATTTAACAAATTTAAGCTGGGCTCTTGGCTTAGAGACCAAGATCAGACTTCCAGAATAGGTTTTGTTGACATATGAATGTAGATTTCATAGATTTCATAGATCACAGAGTTGGAAGGAGCCTACAAGGCTATCGAGTCCAACCCCCTGCTCAGTGCAGGAAACTAGAGGAGGGGTCTCCCATCCAAGTAATAACCAGGCCTGACCCTGCTTAGCTTTCCACACTCAGACAAGCTGAGCCAGCGTAAGCCACAGGCACATAGGATGGGTTGTAGCTCAGTAGCAGAGCACATGCATTACTTAACAAAGTGTCTAGGTCTGATCCAATCCCTGGCATCTGCCTGTCTGAAACCCTGGAGAGCCACTGCCAGAGCAGGGGTGCAGAACCTCTGTCAGCCCAAGGACCAAATGCATTTCAGAGAAGCTCTCTGGGGCTGCATTCCAGTGGGGGGTGGGGCCAAAGGCAAAAGAGGAGGGACCAAAATACCAGCATATTATAGTTTAAAGCACTTCCTGCCAGTAACTAAGCCTTAGGAGAGGCATTTTGACCTTTAAGAATGGGAGAAAAAAACTGCACTAAAGCCAGGAAACCTCGAAATGATAATGGACTGATAAAAAGGGGTGGGGCCACCTGGGGAGGACTGTAGGGTTAGATTGAGACCCCAAGCAGCCCAGATTTGGCCCCTGGGCCAGAGGTTCTATGCCCATGATGTAGACAATCTTGAGCTAGATGGACCAATGGTCTAACTTGGTATACGGCAGGTTCCTTTATGCAATTTTGCAATGTGGGAGTGGATTGATCAGTTCAATCATTTCCACATTACGAAATAGACACACATGAGTGTAGCTCTGCATGAATTAAATATTATGTGGAAATCATCCCTGAGCTGGACCACAATGTAAAACAAAGATTGCTATTTATTTGCCCCCACTATTGAATATTTACCACAAAGTAATCACATTAAATTCAGTGAGATTTACTTCGGATTAGGCTCCTTTTTGCCTTCGTCCTCTTTTTACTCTCCATTTTGTCCTTGCATATGCAGCTGAGTGATACAAAAGGCCAATATATCTTTGAGATTAAATTTGGTGTGGTAGCAGATGGTATGTTCAAATAATTTCCCTACTGTCAAAGAACCTCACAACATACATGACATTTCAATCCTTTTATCTCAAACACACTTCACTAATTAGAATGGCTGGATCCTGGATTTAATAGCTATGGACAATCAGTTTAGATTGATTTATCTTCTGCCGGTGGTGGAAACTGCTGATTGGGACGTTACTAAATGAAAATCCTCTTCTCTCTGATCTGGATACACTGTAACTCTCTTTGAATTCACAGAGCATCTGCCACTCTTTGAAGATCATCTTCAGAATTGTGTGCCTTCTTTTCTTGTGATAAATGCACATTAAAGTTAGAGAGGTGGCAACCATATGGACACCAGCTTTGAAGATCTTAACGTATCCATTATCTAGCTAAACCTGCTGGTAAGACACTTTAAATCCAAATCAAAAAATGGGGGCTACCGCCATACTTCATTATGTTTCATATAAAACACTTCTCAAAGTCCAAAGGAATTTCACACAAAGCTGGTCAGTATTAATACAGTCTTCATGCTAGGATACAAGCTAATACAAACAATGCACATCCAGAGATCATTCATTGCAGTAAAAATGCCAACTTATATTTCCTTAAAAGGCTTATTGTTTTTCCTTTTAAAAAAACCCATATCCTTTTTGATGCTATGTATATGTCCCCAAACTCAAGAGTCCAGAAATGATTTTTTTATGCAGGATCCTAGTGGGGGGGGGGTAGAGGGCCTTTTCAAATGTGTATTGGGTTTTCTTGCAAGTACAGGCAGTCCCCAGGTTATGAACGAGTTCCGTTCTTAAGAATGTATTTAAGTAGAATTTGTATGTAAGTCGGAACAGCATAGCATTCTATACGTTAAAATCAGCATTTATGCAAATTGCGTAAATTATGCAAATTGCATAGTATACTATGCTATGTACTCTACGTAAACGACGTAGCACTGGGGAACCCAGAAGTCCATTCTTAAGTATGGATTGTCTGTAAGTCAGATGTTCTTAACTCGGGGACTGCCTGTACTTCAGAATATATTTTTTTAAAACATAGCTGCTAAACAGAGATTTAAAGTAATGTCTGTTTTGGCAGTAAAAGTGTCCTGAACAGGAAGTTGGCTTGAGATTATAAGCATTGCATCAGTGAGGGGTGACCGGCAACTGACGGCAAAATCTGTTGCACAACTAAACAGATTTAGTTGTATGCAACAATTATTCAGATCTGAATTATGCCATGTAGATGCACATTTAAACAAACTGTAGATAATGCACATGCATATGATACACACAATGATGATTTAGAACTGCATCATAAAAATTGCTTGTCTCATATTGTGTATAAGCAACCACAAACCTGTGATGACTGTGTGGGAAGGTAGATATATACTCCTAAAATATAACACTGGCAACTTTAAAATGAGACATGGGAAACTGATGACACTCTTTCTCAAGCCAACAGTTGTTGGCAAAAGAGCAATGAAGTTTTTTTTATCTGTTAGCCTAGATCTGATGCAAAAATATATGCATCAATTGCTTGATGACACAATCCATAGCAGTTCAGTGTGAGAATACTGTCAATGCCTAGTTTTACACTGACACCGCTAAAATGGTGAATTTTACTTGAAAACCCCAATGTTTTTCTGTCTAAAAAGATCTTGAAAGCTTGCGTCACGTGACATATCCAAGCGAAGGATGGGCCGCAAAACATGTGTAAGCACTTTACCTGCTTTGGCTGTGATCCAGCAAACATCTTTATTGTACATAAGAGATTGGCCACATACATACAGTGGGATCTGGGCTTTCTTTCTCTAAACAGCAGCTCCACTGTGTGCTACTTTGCAAGCAATCTTTTTTTTTAAATGTCCCTGAATTTCAAAAGCATCCTGTGAGGTGGCATGGGAGGAGAGGGACTTGTTATTTGGCATAGAAGACAAACCCACCAGGAAATAGATATTCCTTTTTGCTCTGCTATGGTTTGTTGTCTCTGCCTCCTACAGTTCTTAAATATATCAGGAAGAATCTTGCAAAGGATCATAGTGAGAGATTTGTTTAAGGATCATCAAACATTCTGAAGCTTCATCATTACAGTATGATTTCTATATGAAGAAAAATATAAAGTAGTGACCTGTTCAATCATTCACAACTTTCTAGTATTTATTTATTTATTTATTTACTTATGAGATTTGTATGTCACCAGGAAAAACTCTCTTAAGGTGGATCTAGAAATCTATATAAACACAATAATAAACTTACCAACAAAGTCAACCGTTAACAAAATCTAGCTAAAAATAAAACATACCGTTCAGTACAACACAAAACTCCAATAAATATTTAAACAGCAGTAGGTAAAACCATCTCAGTTCAGCAGCCCATAAAAACTACCTTTAAAAAAGGCCAGAGAAAACAAGTGCATCTTAAGAATTCCTCTAAAGGCCTGCAATGGTGGGGCCTGATTCACACCAGTTGGCAATGTGTTCCACAACTGTGGGCCCCAAAAGCCTGCTCTCTAGTGCTCAATTGTCCTGACTAGCAGGCACATGAGCAGGGCTCCAGCAGCTGGCCTCAAAGTGTGGGCAAGCTAGTATGGATGAAGGTGGTCCTTCAAGTAACTTGATCCCAACTGTTTAAGGCAGCGCTTGGGAATCTGTTTAAGCCTGAGGGCCTATTTCAATTTTGGAGAAGTTCTCAGGGGCTGCATTCCAGCAGTGGCCGAGGCCAATAACACAAAATCACAGGATATTGTAGCTTAGAACTTGTACTAAGCCTCAAGAGAGGCATTCAAACCTCTTAGAAGGGAGAAATTGCAAAAATAGCTGGAAAACCACCGAATGATATATGGTTGGGCGAAAGGGGGCATTCCCTTCTGGGGTACTCCAAATGGCCAGATTGGGACTCCAGGTGAGCTGGATTTGGCTCCCAGATCTGAGGTTCCCCACCCTTCAGATTTATGGTTAAAACCATAAGTTTTTAAGGCTTTATGGTTAAAACCAGCACTTCATGCTCACAAATGAACTGGCAACCCATGCAGCTGATGCAGTATGGGTGTCATAGTTTCTGACCGCTGTGTCCCAACCACATTCTGCACCAGCTGAAGTGTCCAAACCATCTGAAAGGCAGCCCCATGTAGAGCATATTATATTAGTCCAGCCTGGGTGCCACTAGTGTATGGATAACTGAGGCAAGGCCCATTAAAGATAGGGCTACAGGTGGCATACCAGCCTAAGCTGGTAAAAAGCACTTCTAGCTATTGCCACTGCCTCAATTAGTGTAGAATCTAGGAGAACTCCCCAAAAGCATACTGGTTTCTTCAAGGGGGTTGCAACCCCATCTAAGACCAGTTGTAAACCTCCATCCAGAATATTTGATTTCTGTACTCGATTTTGTCTGGATTAAGTCTCAGCTTTTTCCTCCTCATCCACTCCAAAACAGCCTCCAGGCACTGATACAAAAGTTCCACAGCCTCCCTGGGACAGGTAAGATGATATGATCCACTTACTGGAGCTGAACCTGATGCTGGACAAGTTCAGTATAAACTGGTCTGGTATATAATGGTAAATATACCTGTCCCTGTGAAGGATTGAGGCCTACACAGGCTTGAGTTAGTTTGAAGCCTGTAGGCCCAAAACATCTCCTGATGGGAGGGGGGCATTCATGAGTTTCATTTTCCCCTCATGGAGTTAAAGTTTCCTTTTCATTGACAGAAGTCTCCTTTTCCCCCTAATGGAGTTAAGTTTCATTTCCCCAGTTTGAGGTCACCTGATTGTAGCCTCCTAAAGTTGTGGGAGTGTATATAAAGGGGAGGCAGAAGCAGCAGAAGAGGAGAGGTTCTGCAGTGTGGAGGAGAGGTTCTGCAGGCACCAAGAAGCAGAGACAGACAGAGAAGCAGAGTCTGAATATCACTGAAGAATGCAGAACAGCCAGGGCTAGGCTGGGAAAGGAATTTCTTAACAGAGGCATACAGGTGAAAGAGTAGCTAGGTTAGAGAGAACTGCGTTGTTGTTTCTTTTATTTCTATTATACCTGCTTTTTGAAAGTATACAGCTCTATTTGTGTAATTACCTTAAGTTATTGTGAATCTACTATACCAAAATTTACTAAGGTAAACAGTTATTGTTACCATTCAGCTGTTGGAGTGTCTTTTGCACTACGCCTAAAGCCTAATCCCACGTTGCTGGGAAGAGAAGGTAAAAGGCAGAGAATTGGCATCTTGGTACAGGAGGGGCTCTTAAAGAGGCAAAATATCTTTAAGGAGCTGATCAAGGTGTCCTGGTACAGGTGGAACCTTGACAGTCCCATATACAAACCAAAAGAGACCACTATTGCCTTATTTATTTATTTGTTGAATTTATGGATCACCCATCTGGCCAGCAAACCGGCCACTCTGGGCGATGTACAGCATGATAAAATACAAAATAAAATACATTTAAAACAGTATTTTAAAAAAAATTGTTTTGTTTTGTAGAGATGGGTGGACCCACCTAAATTCACCCAAGTAGCTATCTGGAGTAATAGACATATTTCCAAGACATCTTCTTGATGTCCCAAAAATAGACCCAATAGACTGCCACGCACCTGGTCTACATTATTAGTATTTAGTGGTGATAGGAGAACTCATCCAAATCCACTCTTGTATTAGTTCAGGTTATGGTCTGATTCAAAATGAATTGTGGAGAAGACACCTAAAATACAGTGACTAGTCCAAATTGTGGGAAAGGACATCTGCAATCTATTGTCCTAAAATCTAGTTCATTGCAACCTTTGTGTATGGTGTGTGGATAAGCTTACTTGTTTTATATTATTCTGTGTTGCACATTTGAAAGATTTCAGAACTCTTTAACTTGACTGTTCCTTTGGAAAAAAAAGTCACCAACACCCAAGCCTATGCATACCTACTCAGAAGTAAGTCTCAGGTCAATGGGGCTTATTCCCAGTTAAGGGCTCCAGGATCACAACCTAAATGTGTTGGGTAGCCAAAACTGTATAAGTTTTGCTGTAAACAGGTGGCACCCTTGGCCTGCAGAGATAATGTTCCAATGTTAATTACTGCCAATCAGTGACTGATTGTTGTGTTCAGGTGTAAATTGACATCAAATTAGGTAACTTTTGTGAAAAGGCAATTTCCATGGTGTAGCTAAACATTGCAAATCAGATAGATCTATCTGTTTGTATGCGGGCTGCAAGAACCCTACTATTAAATGCAACAAGACTGTGGAGCATGGTGATCTAAACATATCTATATATATATGCATACAGGCAGGTGCTTGTAGCTGCCCTTTACATGAATAAGGCCTTACATGAATAAGCTTTGATGATCCATGTATATTTTTCAGTCTGTTTCTTGTACATGACAAAAACCAACCAATGCAAAGTGGGTACAGCATCATTTATGATGCTCTACTTTTTTGCCTATTATGCAAAGCACACATAGATGGAGAAATACCTAACATTGCACCTATAATCAAGAAAAGGAATAACAATTAGGCAGGCAACTAAACACTGGTTGGTTTAAACTGAATGGTTTTGTTAAGCCCCAGAATAAATGTATAGCAATTGGAATGATAGATTTGAAGGATGAATTTATCCTTCAATGAAGGATGGATTTATCAGAGTTAGCTTATACCAAACTAATAAGATTGTGGTGAGTTCAGATGTAACAACAAACCATGGTTTGTCAATGCAAGGATGAGCAAGCATGAGCCTCAGCCTCACATGTTCCCTTCTTCCTTTGGCCCCTTCTTCTGCATATGAGGAGGAGATCAGACGCATCTGCTTCAAGTTAGCGTCAAACAACAGTTTGCTGCTGTATCCAAATATGGCAAACAATGGTATGCTCAAACCATAATTTGCCCACAAACCAGGATCCCAAACTGCTGTTTGATCCTGGTTTCTGGTCAAGCTTTGTTTTGAGCAAATCTAACTAGGGTTTGCTACTAAGAAGTGGGAACTCAAATCTCCTCACATTGCACAAGGAAGGGGAAAAGGGAGAAGGGAAAATCGGAGCCTCACACATGCATACTCTCACTCTTATACTGACAAACCATTATGATATTCCCAAAAATCAGGCAGGAGTCCCCACTACAAGTGGGGAGCTCCATTTGTGGTAGGTGCCACTGCCCTATTTTGGGATATACCCCCTTCTCCCTCACCCCCTGCATCACAGCCCACCCCATTCAGGAGGGTCCTCTGAAACTCCATATAGTATGTTTGGATGGTTCTGGGGGCTGCGTTTCAAATTTCAATGAACTCCCTGCCACCAGCATGATACTGGATGCCACACCATAATTGTACCATCTCAACTAAGCCAACGTTTTAAAGAAGGTAATTGGTTTTCTGAGTAAAGGAGATATTGTAGCTGTTGTTCTTCTTGTTATTTCAAACATTCAGAGTTCCACATACATTTTCCTAGTAGTCTATACAACAGGAGAGGGGCTGAAACTGAGAGAATAGTGGCTGACCTAAAACTACCTAGGACCTACCGGTACGTCTTTAGAGATTGTGACTTTCATTTTTTTCTTTTCGCATTAAAATCCATGTGCATTTCCATGTGTTTTTGTTCCCAAATGTATGCATTAACTGTGTGCATTTTTGAAATGTGCTTATTTTGAAGTGTACTCATTTTGAAGTGTACTCATTTTTAAATGTACACACATGCTGGCGAAAGCTTCTTCTTTTTCATCCACGAATCACATATCAAGCTCAGAAATGTATGGACTTCAACTGCAGATTCCGGACCGAAAGCTGCGAACTGGGTAAAATCCTGATCAAAAATGAACTGCAATTAATCTTTCCTACATCCCTAGGAACAGCAGCAGCATTCTTCCTTTACTAGACAGCAGCAGCTTAATAACCGTAAGTAACTGAGGCCTACAGTTACTTCTGAGTCCTGGACAGCTACTGGCAGGTTTTAAGAAATAACCTACCTTTATGGAACATATCACTATTAGACTCCCTTTGCTCCATTTCATTGTTTAGAGACTTATTTAAAATCATTTATTCATTTGGATATTTGTTTTGCTTCTTCCCCCCCTTTTCCCTTCCGTGTTAAATACATTCCAGTTCTTATTTTATAACCTGCTCACTGAGTTCCCCCCACCTGCTTTCAGGGAACAGGGATCCTGGTGGGCTGCAGGCTAGTTTGGATTCGGCATCTTTCTTCCTCATCCATTGCTGTTTGTATGAACCCAGGTCACATGTTTCCACCACCCCACAGGGTTGCTGGTAGGTAAAGTAGGGTTACATTTGGAGGCACTGCTGAGACCTGGGTTATAAAACGAATGTATAAAACAAGAATGTTACTACAAACTAAACCCCATGTAAGTCTATGGGGGTGGGAGAAGACAATACTTGTTAAACTGCTGGTGGGCACTCATCAGACTCCTATATATAAGCAATTTCTTGCCCTTTCTACCTCAACATTTGCATGGACTATCTTCAAACCCACCTTTCCTGCACCGCCAAGTTTCAGGCCAGCCCATTAAGCTGTTTTCTCAGTATCAGCCACAGAACCTACTGCCACCCATTTCTGGTTATAATGGCAGAATACAATTCAGCCAACTCACCCTTATACAGTGGCCTTATAATTTACCGCATTTTTCGCTCCATAAGACGCACCGGACCATAAGACGCACTTACTGTATGGTACAAAAAAAAATTTTAAAAAAAAAAATCAGCTGAGAGGCGGGGGCTTCCCCCGCCCCACCCAGGAGTCCTCCGCTCTTCCGGACCAGCAGAGGAAAGTAAATATATATATATATATATATATATTTTACTGTATTCACTCCATAGGACGCACAGACATTTCCCCCTCCTTTTTTGGGGGGAAAAAGTGCATCTAATGGTCCGAAAAATACGGTACTCTCCTTAAGTTGACTGAAATAACCAGGGATGTTGAAGAGTCCTTGGTTTTGAGTCATGAGTCTTTGGACTCGAGTCTCGAGTCTGAGTCTGAGTCCTTGGTCCAAAATGGTGACTCACGAGTCACGAGTCACTCCCAAAGCTGACTCCACGAGTCCCTATTAAACTCAATGGGGGTTTCCCCCAACAAAATAAGGCTATTTCAGATGTGTGTAGATGTGGAAATAAGGCTGGGTGCGCCGCCCAAGCCTTATTTTCCCCCCTCCCCCTCCCCCCCTCGTTTTTTCGAGCGGCACACTGCGCCGCTCGAACGATCCCCTTACCTTGCTCTCCGCGGTTCGGGCCCGGAAATGGACCCTGTGCGGGTGCAGAACGGACCATAGGGGTCCAGTGCACCTGCGCAGGGTTCCGTCGCGTCATTTCCGGTACCGGAAGTGATGCGACGGACCGGATCGAGCGGCGTGGGCGGCCCTTCGCGGAGCGCTCACCAGGACCAAGCGGCAGGGGTGGCTCTTCGTGGAGCGCGCGCAGAGCGCGCAAGCCACCCTGAAGAGAAGGTAAGGCCTCGCCGGGGCGTGAGCGGGGCCATGTTCGGCCTCGTTCTGCCCCAGCGAGGCTCATTTGTACAACTCTAGATGTGTGGCTTAAATAAATTCTAGGCACAAGTGTGCCTTTTTATTCCAAAACTCTGCAACTGATTTTGGCAAGAACAGACCAGGCAGACAAACCCAAAATAACCAGACAGGCAGAGGAGGCAGGGAACCCCAAAACAGGCAGGCAGAGGCCTTTGTCTTGGACAATTCAAACTGTGGAACTGGTTAAGAAGAGACCAGGCAGGCAGAGGAGGCTGGGAACCCCAAACAGGCAGCCAGAGGCAGCCAAACCCAAAATGTCTGAAAGGTTGCATTTTAGGGAAATGATTTTAAAAAATAAAGTTGCTGTACTTCCTAAAACCTATCCATGTTGCATTTGAGGAACACGATTTTGGAACACGAGTCCTTGGTCTCGAATCCCGAGTCGAGTCTCGAGTCCCATTAAAAATATTGGGACTCGAGTCTGACTCGAGTCAGAGGGGGGACTCAGTCCGACTCACGAGTCGAGTCCTGGAGTCCGAGTCCCCATTCCTGGAAATAACCAGATAATTATGGGTGTGAACTTAAACACAGAATTAGCAACAAATATAAGCCTTATTCAGGCATTCTGTTACGGATTTCACAGAACTCATGAGGAGAGGAGTGCTCCACCCACGTCACGCATTTCCATCAGCTTGTACTCGTGGAGGATGATGGACCGAACAGGAGAGCTTCCTATATTCATGGAGGCTTTCCATGTAATCCAGGACCCTGATTTTTCAGCGTTCTGGCTCAAGTGAAATGCCTCCACAGGTACAGGAGGCACTCCATGTGTACAGGGAGATGGAAACAGAGAGTGGGGCAGGGTGGGGCTCAACCACTCCTCTCCTGAGAGTTATTGAGTCCACCTTTCTACCTTCTCCCATGAGTCTTGTTGCTGACCCTCAGCTTCATATGTTCCCAAATAGGAAAGGATGGGTAGCAGTGCATGCACTATACAGTGGGTAAGGAACTGGTTAAAGGAAAGGACATGAAAGACTTGTGTTAAAAGGCAAACTTTCAAATTGGAAGGGAACAGCCAGGGCAGCTCCTCAAAGATCAGTCTTAGGACACATGCTAATCAATATTTCATTAGAGAGACTGGGGAGTGAAATAGGAGCATGCTGATGAAATCTACTGATTACATCAAGATAGGACACATTGTTAATACATGGGAGGATTAGGACACTTTGCAGGACAAACTGAGTAACTTCCTGGTCTAGAAAAATAGGAAACGGAATGAAGTCAAGTGTAATGTGACATATCTGAGGGGTCAAGCAATTTATTTATTTATTTACTTGCTGGACTTATCAGCTGGGGATGACAGAAAGGGCAAGAGATGTAAGTCTTAGCTGATCACACAGTGACCATATGCCAGTAATATAATGGCTTGGTTATAATTGGATGGCATTTTCCATAGAGATGGATAAATAGCCAGTCATTCAACTTGACCTGTGAGATCAACTGGGATCTCTGAGCATTTCAGCAAAATCTTTCCACTTAGCCACCCCAAGAGAACGTTGTCTTAAATCCATACTATCCAATTGCTCATTTCTAATGGCAGCCATCTGCAATGCCTAGAGCCGTGGTAATTTTAACAAACAGAGAGAAAATCCTTTTTAATCCTAAATAGGATAGGATGATTTTTATTTAGTAACCTATCCAAAGCCTTGCCTGAGAGTTTGTTACTGGGCTGGTCTGTAAAAAAAAATGAAATAAGAAACTATTGTAGCTCAGGTGAGCTGTTTAAGTAGTTGTATAAATGGAGTAAGTGGCTAAATTCTGAAAATATGGTACATTTGGCTGTGGTTTGAGGTTTATTAAAAGGACTGAAAGATCTTCAGTGTTTAGACGTGTTTGGAAAGGAAGGAGGGCTTTCTGTCTGTCACATCTTTTATGTGATTTGAAAGATTGTGGATTAAATGTTCCTACAAGAAAAACCTAAAGGTGATTGCGCTCTATCCTCAGACCAGTTTTACTTACATTGGTACAGGATGGATCATAGTTACAATCTCTACATATTTATAAAGATCCATTTTCAGAATCATTGCAATAACACTGCTTGTCCCCACAAATGTTTTAGTGAAATAACATTCCACATTTCCAGCTTTCTTTGAGCATTGGCTTAAGTAAGGAGCCTTTAATCCTTTTACACGTATGGCAGCAGCAAAATTTGGAAAGCTAATGAAGAAGTAAAAGTCTCCTTTCAGCTTCTGCATAGTCTACACAGATGCTTGAACAGCTGGGCTATTTAAAAGATCAAGACCTTCTTGATTTATGGTTAATGATGGCTGACCAGATCTGCTGAGTTACGGAACATATAAAAGCAAATCAGCAAGAAAAAGGCCCTCAGAGGCCCAAATGGACTCTATAGACCAGACCAAAACCAGGCAACTCACTCAGAAGTGGATATACTAACTTTGGAAAGTGCTAAAACTCCAACTTGACAGGCGGCACAATTGTAGCCCCCCAAATATCAGGACACTCATGAAAAATGGCTAGATGTGCAGTCTTGCTTAATCATATTCAGCTATTTATTATAGCCCTATTCAGGCATTATTCAAGCGTGCTATTTAAACAAGCAAGGAGGGGGAGCATGCTAGCCCCACCCCTCTCTTGTCACTCTCATCACACTGATCATGTGGAGGGGAACTTTATGAAGAGGAGAGCCTCCTCTATCATGGAGGCTCTCCACACAATCCAGAATGCTGATTATCTGATGTTCTGGATCACATGGAAAGCCCCTACAGATAGAGGAGGCTCTCCTCTTCACACATGCCCTCTTCAGACATTCTTCTTACTACATTGTAAGAACAGATGAGGAGAGGAGCACTCCTAGCCCTGCCCCCCTCTGTTGTTGCATCCGTCACCCTGTACATGTGGAGGGCAACAGTCCGAACAGGAGAGGCTTCTGTACCTGTGGAGGCTCTCCGTGTGATTAAGAACCCTGATTTTCCAGGATTCTTAATCACGTGGAGAGCCTCCATGGATCCAGGAGCCTCTCCTGGTCATGTCAGACTATCACCCTCCACATGTACAGGGTGACAGTTGCAATGACAGAGGGGCCGGGACTAGCATGCTCCTCTTCCCCATGTGTTTAAACAACGCATTTTAATAATGCCTGAATAGGGCTAAAGTCAAAAGAAGAAGAGGAATTTGTTTATTTCATTTATTGCAGGTGTCTTTGTAACAGTGTGCAGAGTAACACAGATTGTGACTTTAGCAGAATATATATATATATATATATTCTGAACTTCCCTTTTTTCATTTTTTTGCCGCAGCTCTGCGACATTGTCAAACAACTATTCAAGATGCCTGTACCAACAATGGCCACTTCCGATGGAAACCTTATGCAGATTATTTTAAGCAGCTTGGTGGATATGCTTTTGTTTTGTTCTACTATTTTGGAAGGGCACTTTTTTTTTAAGTGATGTGAACTTTTATAGAATTACTGTTGTTCAGTCATTTCTTTCAGTTGCTGTTATGTTCTTCTGGCATGCATTTACACCTTGCTATTTTAAAATGGCAAGAAAATCTTTTCATTCTGATGACCATCCCTCTTGTAAGACAACAAAGCGATTCTAAGCCCCACTGAAAATAGAGCAGATATATTTTATGGAAAATGTTGGCCCTGTAAATTGTAGACCCCATTTGAATGATTAGCTGGGAGGGCTGTAAAATAGGGCAAAAAATGTTGGGAAGCATTGCTCTCAGTCTTATTTTGCTTTGTTGCATCATCATGTACACACATCTGATTACCTAGCTATGTGGTATTTTTGGAATGCCTATTCCTGCCTTCACTCTGAATTTCCTTCATGTCATCATCATATAGTCAAATCTGAATGATTACACAATGTAACATCATTATACTGCATACCTAATCCCTGGTTGTCTTGAGATTCCCTGGAAGCCCCTATATTGTTGTTGTTGTTGTTGTTTAAAAAACCCTGAACCTGCAACTTGGAGAAAGAAGCAGCTGCTAACAGGTAATGAACAGCACAGGAAAAAATAGGAAGGAAAGAGATCCTGAAACTTGTAAACCTTCCAAAACCTTCCCTTTTACTTCTGTAGGTGAAAATTCAGCACAGCCCTAATTGTAAGTGTTTAAGACTTATTCACCATATTGCAGACTACATAGAATTTGGTTTAATAATCAGTAGGGTGTGAAGCTTGGATGTGGGAGAGCCAGAGTCTGATCCCTGGTTAGTCACAAAGATCTCTGTATGGCAGGGATGGGCAACTTGTGGCCTTGCATATGCTGTTGGACTGTAACCCCCATCAGCCCTAGCTACCATAGCCACCAGTGAGGTATCATGACAGGTGCAGTCCAATAATATCTGGAGGGCCACAAGTTGCTATATGGCCTTGAGCAAGTCTGTTAGCCCAGCCTTGTTCACAAGATTGTTGTGAGGATTTGAAGAAAAGATGTTCATCTCCTGTACCAGCAAAAGATCATGGCCATGACGTCTTCCAGCCATGTCAGGTCACAGACAAGAAACCTGGAATTAATGTCAAGGCATTTGACAACTGCATCCATTATGGGAATCAGACATGCAAAGCAGGCCCACCCAGTCCTACTTAGATTGTGGCCAATGAAAGACAAAGGGAATTCCTGCAAACAGGGGAAGAGAGATTAGGGAAACAGAGGTACCAGAAGAGGCCGTCACAAAATTAACAATACAAGAAATTACTAGGCTGATATTATCAGGATATGTTGCCTTAGATGTGAGGATTTGCCTCCAACACAGTACTTCTTGAGAACACTTATTTGTGTTTTACCAACACAAAGTATTAATAAGCTTTGATAGGTAAGGTCTTACTTGGTTCTAGGTTTGCTCACAGGTCTGCTATTCGCAAGCTGCAGTAAGGGAGTGAGTCCCCCTTCAGACTTCCTGTCCGAACACTTCCTGTTCCATTTTCCAACTGTTTCCCCTTCTAGGTCCCGTGTTTCTCCACTTAGGTCCACTACTCATAATATAGTGAAGACTCGTAAGCAGGAATTTTATCTAGAATTTAGGACACAAGAGCTTATCTAGAGTTAGGCCACACAATGTACGCTTGATTCACACAATCCCTAATGAACTAGTACTATATGTTTGGTTAAAAATGGGTAGCTAATACGTGCATTAGGCAGTACATGTATACATGTTTGTGTTCCCAATTCCCACAGTCCTCCTTCCTCAAAAGGGGGCTTGGAAAATTACAGGAATTGTGCATATGAATGTATGCATATTCAGCTCCATGCACTCATAACATCATGTATTCCAGGGGTGCAGAACTTTTGTTTGGGGAGGGGCAAATGACATTCCACCCAGCCCACCTGACATCTGAACATGGCCACACCTGCCTGATGTCATTTGTTCCATGGCTTCAGTACCAGGTGGATCTAGCCAGTGCTTGGGCCATGGACCAGGCTTCGCTGCACGCAGGCTTTTCCAGTTAGGGAAGCCCCATGCACAGCAAAGCCAAGCTGGACTAGCCCCCATGGGGAGTGATGGAGACTAGCTCGGCTCTACCCCATCTTTGCACACCCTGCCCTACTGCCTGCAATGTACACATTGTATACAGCGGTGTAAGAGCATGTGAGCCTGCATCCTTACACATTCACCATTAACACCATTAATGGTGTTAATTGAAGGGGCAGGGTTGCAGCTTGAGATTGATAGGCAAATGGTCAAGGAGCACCTGATTACTCTGAACGAGTTTAAATCTCCAGGGCCTGATGAGCTGCATCCTAGAGTAATAAAGGAACTGGCAGAAGAACTCTCAGAACCACTGTATTATCTTTGAGAAATCATGGAGGACAGGTGAAGTGCCAGATGACTGGAGGAGGGCAAATGTTGTTCCCATCTTCAAAAAGGGCAAGAAGGAGGAACCTGGGAACTATAGGCCAGTCAGTCTGACATCAATCCCTGGGAAAATTTTGGAGCAGATTATAAAGTCAGTCTACAAGCACCTTGAAAGCAATGCAGTGATTACTAGAAGCCAGCATGGATTTGTCAAGAACAAATCCTGCCAGACTAATCTGATCTCATTTTTTGACTGGGTAACCTCCCTTGTGGACTGTGGGAATGCTGTGGACATAATATACCTGGACTTCAGCAAAGCTTTCGACAAAGTGCCTCATGATATCCTGATTAGCAAGCTAGCTAAAAGTGGGCTAGATGGAACAACTGTCAGGTGGATCCACAATTGGCTACAGAATCGGATTCAAAGGGTGCTTATCAATGGTTCCTTCTCAAACTAGGGAGAGGTAACGAGTGGGGTACCACAGGGCTCGGTCCTGGGCCCAATATTATTCAACATTTTTATCAATGACTTGGATGAGGAGGTGCAGGGAATGCTTATCAAATTTGCAGATGACACAAAGTTGGGTGGAACAGCTAATACTCTGGAAGAAACAAACAAAATTCAAGGAGATCTTGATAGGCTGGAGCGCTGGGCCGAAAACAACAGAATGAAATTTAATAGGGATAAATGCCAAGTGCTGCACCTAGGGAAAGGAAACCAAATGCAGAGTTACAGAATGGGGGACACTTGGCTCAACAATACCACAAGTGAGAAGGATCTTGGAATTGTTGTAGATCACAAACTGAATATGAGCAATGCGATGTGGCTGCAAAGAAGGCAAATGCTATTTTGGGCTGCATTAATAGAAGTATAGCTTCCAAATCACGTGAAGTGATAATTCCCCTTTACTCAGCACTGGTTAGGCCTCATCTTGAGTATTGCGTCCAGTTCTGGGCACCACACTTTCAGAAGGACGTAGACAAACTGGAGAGGGTTCAGAGGAGGGCAACAAGGATGATAAAGGGACTGGAAACATGGCCCTATGAGGAGAGACTGAAAGAACTGGGCATGTTTAGTCTTCAGAAGAGGAGACTGAGGGGAGATAGCACTCTTCCAGTACTTGAAGGGTTGTCACACAGCGGAGGGCCAGAATCTCTTGTCGATCATCCCAGTTTGCAGGACACAGAATAATGGGCTCAAATTACAGGAACCCAGATTCCACCTAAATATCAGGAAAAAATTCCTGACGGTCAGAGCAATAAGACAATGGAACCAATTACCTAGGGAGGTGGTGAGCTCTCCCAATCTGGAGGCATTCAAGGTGCGGCTGGACAGTCATCTGTCAGGGATGCTTTGACCTGGATTCCTGCATTGAGCAGGGGGTTGGACTCGATGGCCTTGTAGGCCCCTTCCAACTCTACTTTTCTATGATTCTATGATTCTAACACAATAGGGACTGTGTGAACTAGGTGTCCATGGTATGCTAGATTCAACAGTATCTATCTGTTGGATTCTAGCTCCTGATTGGCCCTGTGATTTCCATGACCCATGTAGATACTTTCCCATGCTGAACTCTTCCTCTCTTAAGAGGCTCACTGGCCCAATGCAGCTCCAAATTTTGCTTCTGAGTAATCAGAAGATTTGAGACTGCCTTCCCCCAACCTGGCGCCCTCCAGATGTGTTGTCCAGATGTGGTGCCCTCCAGATATGTTGCTGGAACGTGCCATTGCCAGGTTGGGGGAAGGCTGATTTAACAGAACAGTCCTAGCCTCTTCATATAAATCCAAATTACCCATCAACACCACCAGGGGCAAAACACAAAAGCAAGAGCCAGGGAACTGCCTTGAAAGTGGTACTTAAGAGGCTATTGCTGACTGGCCCCTTCCCCTTCCCTACCCTTGCCTTGCCCCCAAATCTCACACTTGGAACACCCCCTTCCATTTTACAGCTGTGCAATGTAGGGGATGGGACAGAGATGCAAGTACTTGGGATAGTATTATTAGCATGAGAGGATGAGTTGCCCTTTGAAACATGGATAGATTAGCTGATGAGAACATAGGAAGCTGCCTTATACGGAGTCAGAGCACTGGTCTGTCTAGCCCAGTATTGTCAACAGTGCCTGGCAGCGGTTCTCCAGGGTTTCAGGTTGGATTCTTACCTGGGGATGCTGAGGATTGAACCTGCGACTTTCTGCATGCAAAGCAGCTGCTCCACCACTGAGGTTCAGCTCCTCCCGAGATGCTGCCTCAGCTCTGTATGACTCTGCTCTACTTGCTGCACTTGGGACGCCACAACGGTACAAACCTCCATTGGTACTGCTGCAGCTAAACACCCATGGGGGGTTGGGCTGCCTGCCAGTGGGTTGTTTCCCCCCCCCCTTTTAACCTCATGTACAAAGCTGCTTGGACAATAGTGGCATCATAACATGGTTTGAGACACAGCATCAGCGTCATACAGCATTTATACACTCTCACTTTTCATCCAGTGAGTGGCACACAGGGCAACAATAATGCAAGACTACACATTAGTGAAGTTGATACTTAAATCTTTCATAAATGGAGGCATTATGGCCAGGTGTTAACTCTACAAAGAGCACTTAATAGAGTGTTTGCAGGTGGAAGGACAATGAGTTCTGTTTTAATGCCAAAAAATATGAATTTAGCTATTCACAAAAAACTTTTGAAATATTCATCTGCCAATTAAAATGCTGATTTCAGCTTCTAAGCCGTATAATAAAACTAATTATATAGCTTAATAATTATCCCTCCACTGAGATCCATGAGGCATTTGGAGATATTTAGAAAAATCCATTTTCTGCCAACTCTCATGCAAGTTGAAAATTCTTGCCTACTTCGGCAAAGTGAAGGGAGTTTTTGACTGGCTGGTCTGATATTGAAAACACAGTTAGGCCTGGAGTCCAGACCCTTGTAAAAATGTCCTTTTCTTGCCAGTACTGGGAAGTTAATTGGATATTAGCCGCAATAGGACATTAATGGTGGGAACGCGCCCAACTGTGGAAAGAAGAAAATAACCCTTTTTTATAGTAAGGGAGAAATTATAATTAAGTTACAGGAAATGAGCCACACTAATTTGTACTTGCTAACATCTGTGTGATGGCTTACTCCAAAACTTCTTCTACTTTTCTCATCAAACAAGAAGAATATTCTTACTGGCCTGCTAGATTGAAATTCACAGTGTTCACTTCAAATAGTACAATTTCATAACATTTCCCTGTCGTTTCTTGCTTTTTACTGCTTGTTTGGGCTGAAGTCCCTCCTGATTTGAATGGAAAAAAAGAAGAAGGTATTTCTGAACTTACTTTGGGACTCTCCGTATTTCCCTTTGGGACTCTCCGTATTTCCCTTTGAGACTCTCCGTATTTCCCTGTGACTGCTAGGGAAGGAAAAAAGGATCTCAAATGAAACCCTCACAGCTCTCAGCCTTTCTTCCTTAGCAGGGAAAGGGAAAACCTGGAGCCAAGTTTCAAACCAGAAATGGTGGGATGTTCTTGCCTTCAAAGCTGTGCAGGGGTGTTTCCTTCTTAGCTCCTTAATAAGAAAGTGAAGAAGACTCATATAGGGAACTATATACAGACAGAGTGAATGCCTGTCTCAGGACCTGGTTCTCATCGAATGGCAGTTTTCTCATCCCTTCATGCTCACCTCTGTCACCCAGCCCTTTCTCCTCCAAAAGGCCACAGGACAACAGAGAGAGCTCCATATCACCCTATAGTCAATCCTCTGAGGCAGCCATAATTATCTTTCCATTCCACACCCACAAGTGAGCGGGGACCAATTCATCCATCACCGCAGCTGGGACCAGGGATGGACAAATCTGTCAATTTTGGTTTCTTTCAGTTTCCCAACCTTAAGTTTGCTTGATGTCAAACTTGGAGAATTTCTCCAGTCTTAGGTTCAGTTCAACCCAAACTTTGAAAATAAAATGCAAAAAACAAAAAACAAAAAAACCATTTCATGAAAATTCATAAGACTTTTTGTGCACTTTTCTCCTAATGCATGCATTTTTGCCTAATATACACATTCTTTGCAAGCAATTTTCCTCTATTTGAAGGGCCATCAGAGGACAGTCCGCTAGGTAAACATGTCTCCTATTTGTCCAGTCCAAGTCCATTTCAAACATAAAGAACCATAAGAAGGGAGAACAGATGCCTTTTTGTTGCTAATTGACACTGATAGCCAATCGACACTTGCCAATATCAGCACTGGGAAAATATACTGAAACTCAGCTCACCTGGTCCACCCCACATTGGTGAGATGTCTTGTATTTCTTTTTAAACTGTTGTCACCATTTCTAAATTCACATACATATGTATAAGTTAGCTTGCACGCATGTTGTGCAAAACTTGCTCTCTTTTGTCCTCTTTTTGGACATGCGTTTCCTCTTTTTTGACACTGAAATGGCCACCCTAATTCTGCAGGCAGAAGTGTAATGTATTCCACACCACCACCACCACCTCCACTGCTCAGCAAATTGCAATACTGTGGAGGAAATTCTGGCACCAAATCAAGTATCTTTCACGAACTGCTTTATATGATTTGCCTTGCAATACTTAAAGCACCTTTCCTTGAGCAGCTACTTCATGCAGCCTGAACATAGGAGGCTCAAAAGGCTTTTCTGCCCTCATGTCCCCTTAGGGATCCTCTTTGCCCTAGGAAAGAAACCAGAGAAAAGGCCCTTGTGATCCTTTCTTCATATACATAGGGCATAATTAGAAGTTACAAGAAAGGGCTGGTGCCAAAAACCACAGCCTCATGTCTAGTTTTCCCTATCACACTAAATAATGTACTGGGCAAAGTACTTCCTGATGTCAATAGGGTGGCCAGGTGTCCTACTGTATAGAGGACAGTCCTCTATTGGAAGGGTTGTCAGAGGGCAGTCCTCTACTTGAAAGCATCCTCTCTTTGAAGGGCTGCCCACTGTCCAGTCCAAGTCTGGTTTAAAGACAAACAACTATAAGAACGGCAAGCAGGGGCCCTGAGGTTCCCCATCAATAGTTAGCCACTGGACAGCAGGCACAGCATAGAGGTCATGGTCTTCCCCCACTAGGGTGAGATGTATTGTATATTTATTTCTATTTAAATTCTAACTAATTGTTTCTAAATTTGCATCTATACACATAAATTAGCATATGCACATTTTATTTAAATCCTCTTTTGGGGCGGTGAGGTATATTTCCTCTTTACTGGCACTGTGTAAATGGCCAACCTTTGATGTCATTAGGCTTAGCAATTCCCCATCTGTTCCTGTGGCACATAGTAGCCTTTGATGTGAAGTAGGGAAATCAAATGCACAGCTTAATATTATCCTGTGAGATAGGTTGTATGGCATGTTGCAGAAGGGAGCAAAGGGGAAGTGTGTGTGACCCGGGGCTGCCCTTTCAGGTGGTAGCCTCATGTGTCTTAGGTGAAGTTTCCATTTTACATACACATGATGCAGGCTGACAAAGATATCCAGATAGACTGATGGTAAGAAGATCTCTCTCTCTCTCTCTCTCTCACACACACACACACACACACATATATATATTCAGCACATTTACGGAGCAATCCTATGGCCCCTAGACATTGTCTGGGGAGCCGTAGGATACTTCAGATTCCCAGATCCAAAGGAACTCTGACCTCAGAGCTGGGAATCCAACCCCCTCCCCCACTCGCAGCAGGCGCAGAAAGAACTGGGAACTTGACCTCGGAGAGGGGGTAAAGGGGGAGGGGAAGAGACTGCAGGGGTCCAGGGTACGACGTATCCTGTGCCCTCTGCAGCCTCCTTCCCTGCCCCTCTGAAGCGTCCCAGCTAGGCAGCCGAAAATGGCCCTCTAGCGAAAATGCAGAGCAGGAGGTGCGTGCGTGGAAGTGAAGATCACCTTTGGCGCTCCTCCCATTCTGCACAGGATGCTTGTAAGCCCCCGAGGTCGGGGCTTATGAGCATCGAGGGAACAACCCATAGGACTGCACCCTAAATGTGCTTGATATTCTTACATGTTCTGTGCTAGCAGAAAAGGAACCTATAAATAAGGGACAATGAGGTTATTTTCACCATGTGTTTCCTAGAGGCTCTCAGAAATAGTCTTTGATATATATATATATATTTCTAAAATGCTTAAGTACATGTCACAGAATGATGTTTGTAATGATAAATCTGTAAAAATAATAATCCTATTTCAATTTTGTGAAGTGCACATTATTAACTGTGGAAAATATTGTTATCATCAACAACAATGCATTTTATTTGTTCTGCTCGACACGCTATGCCGAAGCATTCCAGCAAACATTCCACTGTATGACTCAATATAGATTCCTGTGAAAGACCGAAAGGATCCAGGATTTTCAAAAACATCATAGGCATAATGAGAGTGAAGATTATATCTATATTTTTATGGGATCACATCTGCTGGAGTGATTGCACAAGATATAAACTCTTCATTGAGCAAAAAATAAATGGACAAAAAGGACTTTCATTTTGCCCCAAACATTCTCTATAATGATGAAATGTATGCTTTCCACATCACTTATCAGCCCCAGCTGAACAAAGAAAGTAGCCTTCAACAGTTAATATGGGGACAGTGAGGCAACCAGGATGGGAACGTGCTTGTTGGAATATGAGGTTGGATCAAACGGTGTCCTTCCACTAGCAGAAAGCCTCTTCTGCTCACAGAGGTGCTCTTTCTAACTTAGTGGAAGAGCACTGCATGAGAAAAGTGATTCCCAATTCAGAGAGCAGCACCAAGAGCCCAAACTCTTGAAAATGTGGGTGGAGCAACAGAGGCACCTGACCCAGGTGTGGTCTGGTACAAAATGGGCATCAAAAATCATGTAAGATAACTGGCAGTTATTAAAATAACAATACTTTATTTCACATTTTATTTTTCAGCATCAAATAATTAGGTGCATTTTCATGGTGCCTGATGAAAACTAGCTATCGACTTGCTGAGAGGCTTAGTGCAGACAGCAGGCCGGGCAGAGTCATGCCATGGCGGCATCTCGCTGCCCATGTGCCTGCAGCCTAACAAAATATATCACATTCATCCATTGAATACTGCTGGTGGGAGAAGAAAGCATCTGAAATCTATGACTAGGGCCAGTTGTTTCAGACAGCAGCAGACAGCTGTGGTTTTGTATGACAGTTCTGAGTGGGAGCAATTTATCTGAGCAGTGAGAACTTGGAATTTCAGCTGCAATGCTTTAAAGGTCTTCGGACATTCAAAATTTGTCCTAGATCTTGCCAATCATTGTGCTTAGGGGCAAGGACCAGGGGGAAACCGTTTTATACTTTTAATATCATGCATCCCAAAAAATACTTTTTACTGTGTGTGATGTTGGTTCCAGGTGTGGAGGGGATGTAGAACTGTGAACTTCCTCTGGGTATAGAAATGGCAAGTTGAAGCACCAATTAGAAAGTTTTAATCTTTACAGTAGCATTATTTTAAAAAAGGAAAGAAAAAGACGATGGCTCGGACAGCATTAAAGATACAATGTATTGTATCCAGTTATGGCATTCCACTAGCACAAAGCTTCTACCACTTGCAGAAGGGTTAAATCCAGTACTTCGATTCTACTAATGCAAACCATTTCACAAGCTGTTCCATAAATCATTGCACAAGGCATTCCACTATTCATTGCAACTTCGTTAGGGCTAGTTGTTCTGCTAGTAGTTGTGCAACCGTTTGTAGAACAATGCCAACTCTTGTCATTTTTCCACTAATATATTGTTGGATATGACCCAATGGAAAAAAGACTGAGAAGTTTTCCCTCTGACGAAGGCTCCTGAGTACAGTGGAACTCCATAAGAGCACCAGTGGCCTTGCTGAGTCAGTGTAACAGCTGGAAGTAAGCTTTCTAGAAGTGCAGAGGCAAAAATATTCCTGGACCTGAACTTAGTATTTTTATTTATTTTGTTGTTCATGCACTATTAGGAAACATACGACAGCCACATGATTAATGTTTTCTTGCAAAACTCAAGGGCACCAGTTCAAACCAAATTGCTGTTCACTAAAGTACATTTACTTTGGAGTAAGCTCCAGTGAATTAAGTGGGACTTATTTCCAAGTAATGACGGTTGGATTTGAGCTGCATAAGTATCAAAATGTCACCACACTAAAATGATCTTTGCTAGTCTAGGCAGAGGAGTGAGCAGGAAAAGAGACAGACTGCGGGACAAAGTCAACGCTGCAAAATATTTGAGCTGGTCTGTATTTGTTATGAATAGCTGCATACCAGGGCCAACCTCTGATCTCTTGTATCCTATTTGACATAATGGTTAAGGTTGCAATCATATGCATGCTTAACTTGGAAGTAAGTTCCATTGACCTCAGTGGCACTTACGTCTAAGTAAATATGCAGAGCTGGATTGGAAATGTATAATAATGTAGTGACACTTCATTGAACTCTACAGTCAACTTACAGTTCATGCTAAAAAGTGGTGGGGGGTGGGATTTATTTCCCATATGAATCTGATCTTTAGCTGGATCGACAAAGCTTATACCACACCTGCAACTACAGAAATATCAACATTTTCACAAATAGATGATGCTGTTGGTACAGCTTATTTTTGGCTGAGAAATCACCATTCGGCAAGAATCACAGCAGCCAGAGTTCAAGAAGCAGCTCCTCACCTGAAAGGTTCCTGCATGGTCTTCTTCTTTGTCTCCCTCTTTGCCTTCTTTCAAAGCAATCAGTGTGAATCCACGAAAATAGGCTGGAGTAGCAGCGGAAAGTGTGACTGGAGGGGAAAGGCAGAAAAAGAAAAAGACCTTTGAAATGAACGTGTCTCTACATCACTTTTCAACTCAATGCCTTGGTCAGTGCTGGCTCCAGGGTTTGCCGGGGGGGGGGCAGGGGTGGAAAAGGCAGGTCATGCAAACTGAACATTCTGTTAGGCTGCATCTGATCTTCTTGGATACTCTGTGCAAAGTGGAAATGGTTGTACTGTTAGGCTGGTGGACGCTTTGCTGGTCTTGCAGCCCAGACAAATGCCAAACCTTGCTACCCTTGGGAACCTGCCCTTTGTAAAAACTGGGATATGGCTGGCTGGATATATATACCTAATATATAAAAGTGAATGTTTGTCTGTTTGTCCATTTGTACGTATGTCCGCGCAGGGGTTTGCGTGCCTCGCATTGGCTCCTACGCGGTACTGATCCACCCCAAACTTGGCAGGCATACTCCCCATCACCCAAGGACAAAGACTGGCGGGTTCAAATCTCCGAAAAACCCTTGCCGCGCCTGTACGGCCCAAAATAGATGAGAGCCAATGGCGTCACTTGGAATGCTCGCAGGGGCCATTCAGGAGCTGTTATGCAAATAGCTCCACCGGCATATAGAATGTTGGTATGCAGTGCCACCACAGGGGCCCAATCAGAGGTGAATATGCAAATCTCTCCTACGTCCAAAAAGAATGTTCATATGAACCGCAGCCAGGGCCAACATGGGGGGGTGGGATTTCGAAGAAACAGTGCCTATAGGAAAATGATGATCCGGGCAACGCCATTGTGTAGTCCTGGGGGGGGGGCACACAGGGATTTCATTGTGTGGTCCTGCAGGGGGGGTGCAGGGAATTCATTGTTGTGTGGTCCCGGGGGGGGAGCAGGGATTTCATTCTGTGGTCCTGGGAGGGGGGCAGCAGGGATTTCATTGTGTAGTACCGGGGGGGGGAGAACAGGGAATTCATTGTTGTGCAGTCCCAGCCATTGTGTAGTCCCGGTGGGGGGAGCAGGGATTTCATTTTGTGGTCCCGGGGGGGGCAGGAATTCATTGTTGCATAGTCCCAGGGGGGAGGGGAAGCAGGGATTTGATTGCGTAGTCCCGGGGGGGGGACAAGGATTACATTGTTGCATAGTCCCGGGGGGGAGGGAAGCAGGGATTTCATTGTTGCATAGTCCCGGGGGGTCACAGGGAATTCATTATTGTGCAGTCCCGGGGGAGGAGGGAAGCAGGGATTTGATTGCATAGTCCCGGGGGGGGGGACACACACGGGATTTCATTGTGTGGTCTGGGGGGACACACAGGGATTTCATTGTGTAGTACTGGTGGGGAGGGAAACAGGGAATTCATTTTTGCATAGTCCTGGGGAGGGGGGAAGCTGGAATTTCATTGTGTAGTCATGGGGGGAAGCAGGGATTCATTGTGCAGTCCTGGGGGGGAGCAGGGATTTCACAGCGCCAGCGGACAACTACGTTAAGGAATTTCGAACAAATAGTGCCTATAGGAAAAGGACGACCCATGCAACGCCGGGTAAAAAAAGCTAGTATATATATATATATATATATATATGTCATGGATGCATTGATACATCCAGACTGGGGGGTGGGGGGAACCCTTCAGTTTTTGGGTGACATCCAGTGTTGCACAAGCCGACATACACTTGTGCAATGGTACTTCCTCTTCCGCTCCTCCCCCCGCCCTCCCAGATCTGTTCCAAAGATTCTCCCAATCCTCCAGAGCAGATTTGGGGGTTGGGGAGAGGCTTTGGGGATTGGGGCTTCTGTTCCACCAGCAGTGTTTCTGCTGCTGGCAAATGTGCACAGTTGGATACAACCTTTTACATGCAAGTCTGTTGTCACTGAGATTGCTTTAGGATGCATTCATCTGCAACGCTTTCATGGGCACTTTTTCAAACTTGGCTGTCATTTTTTCTTTCTCACTAAGCCCAGTTTGAATTTGTGCGTTGGTGGATGGTTGTATGAGTAGGTTTGCTATCCCCATCCATAGCACTGGCATTCTTGGACTATGTGATTTTCCCACCCACCCCCCAAACAGTATTTGCATTTTAAACCTTTTGTCTGATCATTTTGACAATCATCAGCTTCCACCCAGTGACCAGTTGTATAAAATCCATAAAAGGGGGTCAGAGCTGTAGTGGATCTTTTCTAGAATCCTCTTAATGACATTGGCCTGTGGTTGGATCCTTAGATTCTTTAGTGGGAGCAAGCAAATGGGAGATTTGGGGTAGTATCCATTGGTGTCCCAGTGATAGCCCTAATGATGTGGCACTAGAATAAACCAATGCCTATGCAATGTAACCACTGCAATGAGAAAAAGTGGCAATTTGCCACTGAATTCAGTGGTGGCAGCAAATCACTGCTTTTTCTCATTGCACAAGCACAACGTCAATCACACTGGCAGGAGTGCACCATTGGATCCTTTCCTTGGAGATACCCACCACTGCTGGTTGTTCCCCAGCTTCTGGCAGCAGGAACTATAGGAAATATGGTGAACATTAAGCCTTCCTGACTATCCTATAAGAGACCTCAGTTTGACCATTCTCAAGCAAATCAATTCTGATAGACATGAGAAGCACGAGACAGAAAATTCGTACAAAGATTAGATTGTCTTTCTGGAAGCAGGTGAAGGCCTTTCTATTTTTCCAGGCATTTTTAGAACTGTTTGTAGTGCCTTTATTCTGCTGCTGGTTTTAATTTGGTTTTATGATGCTGTAAAGCTTTTATTCTGTGCTGCTGGTTTCATACCCTCGGACATTTCACAGATGAAAATAGGGACACACATGTTTGTAAGAGGTATGGTTAAGCAACATGAAAGTGTGATCAAGAGGGTGTGGCCAGGCAACATGAGGGTGTGGCCAAGGGTATAGCCACCCACCCCAGGATGCTCTAACTGTTTAAGGGCTCCGACCACTCTGAAGCCACTTGGATCTCCAGACCCATGATGATGATGGTGATTACTGTTGTTGTCATTATTATTATCATATCATCAATGTGCATGGTGCTTTACTGAGTATAAGAGAACAGTTCCCTGCCCCAAAGAGCTTACAATCTAAAATGTAATATAGGGGCAACAACATAGCTAGGAAGGGGTAAACCGCGGAGGAATATGCAATTATGTCAGTCGAACATAACTTTCAGCCTACTTTCCCCACACTGTGCAAGAAACTCCTTGTTTTAAAGATCTCCCTCCCACTTTAAAAATGGATCCCTCCATGGTGGCTTTGTTCTCATTAGTAGTTTGCCAAAGAAATACTAATATTTAACATTTAGATATCTCTGAGTGTGCAAAGTGGTTCACAGGCCCACCCTGCAAGCTCCTATTTTCTCCACTCAGAAATAACATGAGGGCTCTATTGCACTTTATTTTTTTAAAAAAACAAGAACACACTGTGATTGAACAATAATGCCAAAATGGAATGATGATGTTGCTGCTGCTATTCAAGGTAGTTGGGATTTTTTCTTTCTTTCTCTTGAGGAGGGTGTGTTTTCTGCTAAAATATTAATTTTTTAAAATTTCTAATGCATTTTTTAAAAAAACAATCCAAAATCCCTGCAGAATATTCCTAATCATTACTATAGAGAGCTTTCTCCATGGCACTTCAGCATGTGTTAGAAAAAGACTTTCACATGGGGTACACAGATAGAGCCAAGTAAAATTTACCACTGCTCTGAAAACAGAGTAACAGTGCAATCCTATGCATGTGTACTCAGAAGTAAGTCCTATTACGTTCAATGGGACTTACTCACAGGAAAGTGTGTATATTTTAAAGTAATCTACAACACTGACCATCACATCTTGTGGCAGCAAATTGATTATGCATTGTGTGAAGAAGTATCGTGTAATTGAGGGATAATTGTGAAATGCTGCTCCTTGCTAGAAGAGGTAGCAGCAGCAGCAACGCTAGTGTTAGTTGACTTTTCTTTTTATTTTTGTTTTAAAATTGTCAGGATTGGCACAAATTCAACAGGTGAAGCTTACCCACCCCACTCCCCCAAACATGGAGCTTCAGAGAGAAGGGGAAGTTCCTTGCATTTCCTTCTGACATTGTATCTCACCTGTTAGAGGCAAAGAGTCCACTCTGTTAGGAAATAAAATCTTTGGCAATACAAAGATAGGAATCATGTGATAAATTCCCTCATTCACCTCTTCCTCAGTCTAGGCCAGTGGGTGCAGCTTTTCAGCAGGGTGAGTGAGTGTGTGTGTGTGTGTGTGTGTGTGTGTGACACACACATCCTTGCAGCGTCTTTCTCTCCAGGGAAACTCTGTGGCTGTTCGAGCCTAAAAAGAGCTACTCTTAAAGGGGCTATGCCATGGGCAAAATCGCAGCTAAGCTTGCAGTTTTAGCTTAGCTGCAATTTTGCCCATGGCATGGCCCCTTTAAAAAAAGTTTAAAGTAGCTTTCAGTTGTGGGAGGCAGGGAAATTTGGGACTTTGCATGACAAAGTGAAGAGCCGGGACTGCTTAAGGCTTTTTGTGATGGTCCCGGCATTTTCGGGGTAGTTGGAGACTATGTGGTTTTATCTTGATTTTATTCTGCACTATTTTTATTTTGTTTTAATGTTTGCACTTTGTTTTTAATGTATTGTACATTGCCCAGAGAACATCAGTTATTGGGCAGTTTAAAAATACAGTAAACAAACAAATGGTGCAAACATGGACCAAAATAGGGGCTGCGGTTCTTCTCCTACTTTAAAGACAAAGCAAGGCTGGGAGCTGTAGGCCTTTTCTCGGTCTCAACATGCATAGGATTGCACCTTTAATGGTATGCTCTCCCATGTACTTTGCAAATACATTGCTGTCCTTTTAGGTACCGGGCCTATTGAAAGTAAACATTGTGTTAACTGCCTTATTTGTTGCCAGCAGTTCTGGCAGCTGAAGAAGTGGGCTGCCACCTACAACCGCTTATGGTGTATTAAAACTGGTCTCAGAAAAAGTGTTGTTTGACTCAGACTTTAAATAACTTCTCAATGATACCTCACTATATGAAAATAAAACAGGTCTACTTTTGAGAAATTGGCTTCAGATTCAGCTGTGAAGAAGTACATTTCATTGCTCCACCAATTTGTTCTCAAACGCTGCCTGTTGGAAAACTTGGGTGGGCGTGGCAATGCTGATGCAGAGAATATGCTGTTGTGTTGTGGGTTATGGGCCCAGGCCAAAGGTCGGTACCAGACCAGAACCAGAACCAGGCCCAGACCAAACCGGACCCAGTTCGGAACCAGGCTGAAGGTCGGCACCAGCTCCAGCACCAGGACCTGTTTTCTAACACAGCTTTGGCAACAGCTTCGACTCCGGTGATTGCAGTGATTAACGGCAGAGGAGGAAGACATCAAAGAAGAACAATCTCCTGGTCCTTCACCCGGTAAGAGGGCGAAAGAGGGGGAGGAAACTGTTAGCTGACACAGACAGCTTACAGGAAAGTTCTCAGGCCGAGAACTTGGAGGGAGAGAGTGAGGCTGAAATTTCTGGGAGGAGGAGGAGAATCCCCCGGTCACAGAAATGGTGGCTGCACAATCCCTGAATCCACAAATAGTGGAGAGACTGTCTGGATCTAACTATGCGCTGTGGAGTTTTCAGATGCAGCATTATTTAACCCATGCGGGACTCTGGTCTGTAGTAACACAGGATCCAGTAGCAGTGGGTGATCAAGCTTAATCTTTGTGGAATTTACAAAGTGCAGCTTTTTCTGCTTCAAGCTGGAGAAATGGCTTGTGGAGATAGCAGAATGGAAAAGCAGCAAGGAAAGAAAAACAACTCTGGCCGAAAGTTTGCAGAAAGCCAGGCTGATGTGGCAAACAGCCAAGCTGCAAACAACAAGCAGGGAGTAACCCAAGCCGCTGCTTTAAAAGTGAAAAAATGCTTCACTTGCGGATCTACAACTCATCTGAGACGTGATTGTAGAATGAAAAAGAAAAAGACAAGAAACAAACAGGAAACAACAAGCACACCTGAGGAGGCAGTTAAAACGGGCAAAAGTTTGAATTGCAAGGGTGGGGGTTTCTAATGTTGTTTGGGTTTTAGACTCTGGAGCTTCTTGTCACATGACTAACTCCAGGAACGTATTTCAATCTCTGGAAGAAGGTGGATGTCCAGGTCAGCACGTGGAATTAGCTGACGGGAAACGTATAAATGTTTCAGCAGCAGGAACAATTGAATTTACTACTTTGGGTCAACAAAGAGCATTGCTTGTTCCGGAACTGGACACAAATCTGATAAGTATTTCCCAATTAGCTCAAAATGGCTATGAAATGTGTTTTTCAGACAGCACATGTGTGATTTCACGTGAAGGGACAGTCTGTGCAAAAGGTGATTTGCAGAATTCTCTGTATGTTATAAATCCATTTGTAACACATGATGAGAGTGTGAAGTATGCAAATTGTAAACCTCATGATGATTGTGTACATTTATTCCATAAACGTTTTGCGCATGCTAATTACAGAAGCATCGAGAAGATGCTGGGTCTGTGTGAGGGCATGAAAATGAAACCTTGTTCTAATTATGTGGAATGTGAAGTATGCAGTCAGACTAAGTCACACAGGACTAACATTCAGAAACACAGTGATAGAGTGAGCACAAGAATATTTGAGCTGGTACACTCTGATGTTGCTGGACCATTTGAGAAAAGCTATGCGGGAAACAGGTACTATATGACTATTATTGATTATTTTAGTAGATTTGGATTTGTTTATCTTCTGCAAAATAAGTCTCAGGTTCGAGAGAGATTTGAATCGTTTGTGAAATGGGCTGGTAACAGGTTCAAACAATACCCCATAGCTGAATTGCTCACAGATGGTGGGGGAGAGTACATGAGTACAAAATTTAAGAAATTCTTGGAAAGTGAGGGCATTGGGCACAAAATCACAGCCCCAAACTCACCGTTTCAGAATGGCGTAGCTGAAAGGCGCAACAGAACACTCCAAGAAATGATGAGGGCTGAATTAGCTGATTCAAAGTTGGGAAACCATTTCTGGGGGGATGCACTTTCAAATGCTAACTATTTGCTGAACAGATTACCTAACACCACAACTGGGAAAACTCCATATGAAATGTTTCATGGGAGGAAGCCAAAGATAGCACACGTGCGAATTTTTGGGTGCAAATGTTTTGTTCATATACAGGCTCAAAACAGAACAAAGCTGTCACCCAGAAGCTTTGAATGTTTTCTGCTGGGGTATGATGGACAAACAAAAGGGTACAGGCTGTGGTCACCACAACACAGAAAGGTAATTTTAAGCAGAGATGTGATTTTTCATGAACAAACACATGAAAAGAAACAGCTGGTGGAATTGCCAATGCATTCAATGGTTAAGACACAGCTGGAAGTTTCTGAAACAGAACAGACCACTGGGCAGATATCTGGGGAACAGGAGGGAGGTGAACAATCTCTAAGGCGTTCAACCCGAGAACGTAAATCACCTGTTAGATATCAGGATGAATTCCAAAGTGGGAAAACTATTGTACATAAAGCTCTCAAAATAGCTTTAGAACCTCATAGTTTTGAGGAAATCCAGGGCATGGAACCAGTAGTGAGAAATAATTGGTTTGAAGACATGCAGGATGAAATCAATGCCATGCATGTTAACAAAAACATGGAGTCTGGTATCTTTACCTGTGGGACGAAAGGCCATCACCTGTAAATGGGTGTACAAGGTGAAGACAAATCACCAGGGGCAGGTGAAAAGGTACAGGGCAAGACTCATGGCAAGAGGGTTTGCACAAAAGCATGGAATAGATTTTGATTCCGTGTTTGCACCAACAACAAGGTATGCAACTGTAAGATTGTTGTTGAAATTGGAAGCACAAAGAAAAATGATGGCATTTCATTTTGATGTAAAAACTGCTTTCCTATATGGTGATTTACAAGAGGAAATCTACATGGTGCAACCAAAAGGTTTTGTAGAAAATCCCGGTCTTGTATGTCGTTTGCACAAATCCATATATGGACTGAAACAAGCAGCAAGGTGCTGGAACCAAAAACTAGACAGAGTTTTGATTAGTTTGGGATTCAAACAAAGCAAGGCTGATCACTGTCTGTACACATGTCACACAGAACTGGGACATTGGGTGTATTTGTTAGTCTTTGTTGATGATATATTGTTGATAACAGAATCAGTAAGTCAAAAAGACAAAATTGCAAAAGAATTGCAAGCACACTTTGAACTGAAAGATCTAGGTTTGGTAAAACACTATCTTGGAATGCAATTATCCCAGGATGAGGAAGGTTCTTTCTTGGTTGAACAAAGTGGGAAAATTCAGAAATTGCTGGAGATTCATGGATTGGAGAATTGTAACCCAGTTACCACTCCAATGACTCTTGAATATCAAAAACACAGAGATAACACTGAATTTGAGGATATTGGAGAATATCAGAGTGTTATTGGAAGCCTGCTGTATTTGGCAAATGTGAGTAGGCGAGACATCAGCAATGCTGTGAACATACTTAGCAGGAAAATGCAAAATCCTTCTATGTATGATTGGCTAGCTGTGAAACGTGTGTTAAGATATTTAAAAGGTTCCATGAATTGGAAACTGAAATTGTCATCACACACAGAGGGAGGTTTTTGTGTGTACACTGATGCTGATTGGGGAGCTGCAACAGATAGAAAGTCCACAAGTGGAACTGTGATCATGTATAGTGAAAGTCTAATTGACTGGTATACACGAAAACAATCTTGTGTGGCTGTATCTAGTGCAGAATCTGAATTCATCAGTTTATCTCAAGCATGCAATGAGATTGAATGGTTCAAACAATTGTTTACTGATCTGCAGTTACCAGTAGACAAGGCTGTTACAATTTTTGAAGACAACCAGGCTTGCATAAGCATGGTACAAACTGAAAAATGTAGGCCAAGAACCACACACATTGATGTTCGTTACTCTCATGTAAAGGACTGTGTGCAGAAAGGGTGGGTAACACTCAAATACTGTGCAACAGGGGACATGGTGGCAGATCTTTTCACAAAACCATTGCCTATAGTAAGACACAGGAAGCTAATGACGGCGCTAGGCCTCATTGAGCAAATGTGAAACAAGATGTACTCAGCTTGTGGGGGGATGTTGTGATATGTATCACTTTACCAGCTGCAGCACATTGTTTACACATGGAAGGGACAGAATGGCTGTAAACAGGTTTTGTTATGTCTTACTAGAATCCTTGATTCTGGGCTGTGAGAACAACATGAGCTGGTCACATGGTTTGTATGTTCTGATGATGTGCTAACTTGTTTTCTGTCTGAAGCCATCTTAGAGAGAAGCTGGACTGCTTTCTCTCTTCTTCTTCTGGTTCTTCTTGCTAAGACTTTGTTCCTGCAACAATGTAATGTCTTTGCTGAGGTGGAGTTAAGCTCAACTTACTCCACTGGATGTAATGCTTGCTATGCATTTATACTCTGCACATGGACTGTAACTAGGAAATGTATACTCTGTAGAACTTTACTTGCTAAGTAAATAAACAGGTAGAATTAGACCTGTGGTGTTACAGAGTGTTTCCTGACTCCATGGATTAATCTGCAACGGGGAAACTGGAAGCAAGTCTGATTACAAGGGCAGACTGGGCTGGTCAAAATTGGCACCGACACAACATGCTGCACGCTGTGTAGGGTGGTGAGACCTGGAAGATCTGTGTGTGGAATTTCAGGCGTCTGTTAGCACACAGATAGGATTATAAATCTCCCAACTCTGCTCACACGCCAACATATGCATCTGAAGAGTTCATTTTGGTGTAAATGGCGGACATGGGGATTGACGGATGGATCTCTCAGTCTTGGTCTTACCAGGTTTTGAGGGCAAACTCATGCTGTCCTGTTTCCACATGAGCTTGTGTGTGTGTGTATGTGTGTGTGTTTAAAAAAACAAACATCTATACAGAAATGTGTACTTTCGTATGAGCATCTTTCCTAATGCATGCACACATTTTTGTATACATTTTAGAGGTACGCATTTTTAACAATTGCTGAAATGCATACTTTCCCCTAATATGCACATTTTTGTGAGCATTTCCCCAAGCAGGGCCGGATTAAGCTAGGGGCTGTTGGAGCGACAGCTCCAGGCCCTTAACAGACAACAGGCCCGCAATTATAGGGACACGCGGCGATTTTTTCCCCCTTCGGAGTTAGCTCTGATCGTTATCATTCAGCATAATTAATGATTTTTTCAAGATTAGAAAGGTGTTCTAAGCACATCTGCATTACAGGCTTGAGGCAAGACCTAGCAAGAACTGTTGTTCTCAAATTAGCATTTCAGTATCTTTGCATTTCAATCACTGTTACTACATTTCTTTGTGAGAACTTCTAGCACATGGGGGGCTTGCTAGGGTCTGTAATATTCAGATTTAGAAGGGACCTCTCTCTCTAGCCTCGAGCAAAAGATCTTTCTGATTCGCAGCTCAATTGTTCAAATGCTAGTTTAACAACAAACAAACAAAAACACAAAGCAACAAGAACAACACAATTATTCTTGGTCAAGCAAAGCTTCCTGGCTTTTTGTTGTGGCTGCTTTTTTTTTTTTTTAATAAATAATTTGGGGGAAATTGGGAAGACCCTTACTGATGAGCTGCAGGAGTTTTTGAGTTTTTGCTCCGTCAAGCGACCCCTCTCTGCCCACCCGCCTCCAAAATCTCCACCATGACTTCTGCTTACTATGGGACAAACCTCTGGGATGGTCTTTACCTGCCGCTGGTCCTGATGGCCCTCCTCTGCACAGGTAAGGTTCAAAAGTTTGACTCTTTTGATCTGCAAGTTCTCCTCCTCCTCCTTTTTTTCTGTAAAAGGGCTTTCCCTCTTTTGTGAGCCAAACTGAACGTAAGGGCTGTGAGTTTGTGGGTGTGGGTGTCTGCCTTTTGGGGGTGTTGATCCTCCTGCCGCCTGCAAAATGTCACCTGCTTAGCTAATACTGTGTGTGTGTGTGTGTGTGTGTGTGTGCACTGCGCTTTCATGGGAATTGTGTGGCATTTTAAGTTTATTTTGAAAACCCCCAGAGAAGAGTTCACCAAATATCCCTCTTGGATATTTTGGACTACAGTTCTATTTGCCTCAGGCAGCATGGCCAGTGGCTGGGGAAGATGGTTATTTTTATTTAAAAATGGTTGTTGTGAATCTTCTATTTATGTGATGTGTCTGCCTTTTGGGGGTGTTGATCCTCCTGCCGCCTGCAAAATGTCACCTGCTTGGCTAATACTGTTGTGTGTGTGTGTGTGTGTGTTGTGTGTGCACGTGCGCTTTCATGGGAATTGTGTGGCATTTTAAGTTTTATTTTGAAAAACCCCAGAGAACAGTTCTGTGTGTGTGTGTGTGTGCACGTGTGTGTGTGTGTGCTTGGCTAATACTGTGTGCGTGTGTGTTGTGTTTGTGTGTGCACGTGCGCTTTCATGGGGAATTGTGTGGCATTTTAAGTTTTATTTTGAAAAACCCCAAGAACAGAGTTCACCAAATATCCCTCTTGGATATTTTGGACTACAGTTCTCATTTGCCTCAGGCAGCATGGCCAGTGGCTGGGGAAGATGGGAGCTGGGGCCCCAAACATTTGGAAGGGCCCCGGTTGGGGAAGACTGCCCTAGAGGTTAAAAAACGTGGAGGTACTTATCATCAACGATATGTGATGAACGGTTTTATTGAGTTAACAAGCTTATTGTTTACAAAAAAAGAAATATTTTCAATATGTTTCTGTTTTGGCACTTTAATGGTAATTAAAATATTTAATTTGTTTTAATATAAAATTGCGTCTTCATTTTATTTATTTCCATAAAAAGGCCCACCAAAATCCTCAGCACCAGGCCCATAATGCTCTTAATCCGGCCCTGTCCCCAAGATGAGCTGCAAAAATGCAGATTTCAGAACATAACGCTGTCTTGGCTTTACAGAACGCCTCCATAGGTGGCAAATGAGGTAAACCCATTAAAAACAACCACAACCCTCAACAGAGCAAATTTCTCACTCATCCCTAGGCAGGCAGTGCTTATCAAGCTTTAAAAAGCAGTAGCAAGCAATGAGCCGCTGAGGCACCTACATGCAGCTTTACAGGTTTGGATTTCTTGGGATCGCAAGACAACCAGCTGTTACATCTTAATAATATTTTAGACTACCATTTATATAGTTTACAGAGTTCAAAGGACTTCAGATGCATCATCTTGTTGTAATCCTTACAACAATTCAACAATATAGGTCAGTATTTTTATCCACATAATTCAGATGGGGGCTGCATCTGAGAATGCTGTCCAAAGGTCACCTAGCAAGTTCGCAATGAAGGCAGCATTTGAACTGGTGACAGCGTGGCAGTTCAGACCTTTTCTTCCTTTCCACCCTCAGACCCTTTCGCACTGCTGTGGCATTGCTCTCCCACAATCAGCCGGAAGCTGCACTGTGGCTCCGCACAGCATGATGTAATATAGCTCTATATTCCTCATACGGCTCCCACAACGGCCATTTCCATGGGTAAGAGCCTTAGGTTGACTCAGAAGAAAACATTCTGGAGACGGCGTCCTAGCGCACCATTCAGTGCAAAAGGATTCACTCCCTAGAACATGGATGTTGAAACTCTTTCAGCCTGAAGGCTGAATTAAAATTCTGAGAAGCTCATGGGGACCACATTCCAGTGGTGGGAGGGTCCAAAGGCAAAATGGGAGGGGCAAAATTACCCCAATCACCAGTATATTGTAGCTTAAAGCTCTTACCGCCAGTAGCTAAGCCTAAGCTAAGTCTCATTTCAATCTTGTAGGGGTCGGTGGGTGGGGGAACACTACTCAATAGCCATGAAACCACCTTATGATAAGTGGTCAGGGGGAAGGGATGATGACCCCGGGCAGGATGGATTTCATAGATCATAGAGTTGGAAGGGGCCTAACAAGGCCATCGAGTCCAACCCCCTGCTCAATGCAGGAAACTAAAGGAGGGGTCTCCCATCCAAGTAATAACCAGGCCTGACCCTGCTTAGCTTTCCACGCTCAGACAAGCTGAGCCAGCGTGAGCCATAGGCCTGTGTCAGTAGCCTGCAGGTCTGAGGTTCAACATCCCTGCCCTAGAAAGCATGCTTAAGATGTTGTCTTGTCCCTTCTTCCCCAGAGTCTGGATTGCACTGCTGCTGCACCCAGGTTCCTAGCCAGAGAGCTGGTGATCAAGGGGAGCACGTGTGCACTCAGAATGACAAAGGACCACTGGCCTCCACTCCAGCTCCACTTCCTCCTCCCTGGAAGGCCAAAGGCTGGGGCTGGATGGGGGTATAGGCAAGGCTCTCCCTGTGCTGATGCTCTGGTCAGGGCTGCCTGGATTAGGCCGCAGAAGACAGACAGGACCGCTCACTGAGCGAAGCAGCAGCCACCACAGATCCAGGGCGCAGGGCTGATTATAGGGATGGACAAATCTGCCCATTTCGGTTTCTAATCTTCCCAATTTTAAGTTCGGTTCACCCTGAACATTGAGAATTAAAAAACAAAATGTTGGCCTAAAAAAATTGTACACACATTTGTGCACATTTCTCCTCATTTTCCTAATATAATGCATTTTTGAACATCCCTCCCCAGAAGGCCCTTCCCATCCCCTGACCCTGCCCGCTTTCCCCCAGCTACCAATCCTCTGGAACTTTCCCGGCTTCTGTGCAGTTTCTCCCCACCCATTCTAAAAGATTCAAAGTCCTCTCCTAAGGCTTAGTTACTGGCAATAAGAGCTTTAAGCTAAAATTTTGGTATTTTATGCATTTTGACCTCCCCCCCCTTTTGCATTCAGCCCAGCCCACCGCAGGAATACCCCTCCCCCCAGGGTTTCTCCAAAATGGAATTTGGCCCTCGGGCTCAATGAGGTTCTGCACCCCCACGCTGTAATAACTGAGTGAACAACTGATGTCAATTTCAAACAACACATCTAGCATGGGAACGTCCTTTCTCCTAGTTCTTATTTCCTGAAAGTGATTAGGCACAATTCAGACAAAGTTAAGAATATGTTTTGGGTCAAATTAGTGGTGTGCATCTTTGCATCCGGTGGAGGGGAGGGGAGCAGATACCATTAATTTTATTTTAAATGCAGTATTCACACATTCCATTCTTGTTATGACTCTAAGAGCCATCATTCTTCATTGGAAGGGTGGGGGGGAGACTGAGGTAGTAGATTTCTTGACTGTGCCACTTCAGACTGAAAATTGTGTGTGTGCGTGTGATGTTTTTGAATGTTCACTCATGTATAAAACGGTGCCTGCATGTATTAAACTAGTGCATCAGGGAGAGACACATGCTAAACCTTGGCCCCTGCTGTATTAGTTTACTGCATGCAGGAAGGCTTGGGACTTTTCTGTACAGGGAAAAATTCAAAATATATAACATGTATTCCACTTTTATCCCATCTTTCCTCCAAAAAGCTCAGGGGGGTGTACATGGCTCCACTCCCTCCCATTTAATCTCCAAAACAATCCAGTGGGATAGATTAGGCTGAGATAGTGTGACTAAATGTCATGACCAAGTGGGGATTTGAACCTGAATATCCCTATTCCCAGTCTAACACTTTAACACAGGTGTTCCCAATGTGGCACCCATGGGCGCCATGGTGCGCACAGGCACCTCCAATGGTGGCCACAAAGGGGTCCCCACTGTGGTGCCTGCAGGCTCCTGCAAATGTGTGTTGTTGGGTTTTTTTAAATATACATATATGAATTTGTATGAAATGCATACAGCTTTCTATGAATTATACACAGGCTTCAACAAAAGCAGAACAAATATCCAAATAAGTATCCATTTGAAGGTGGTGTCTATTTGCTACCCATTCAAATATTGAAAGTATTGTAAGGTCCTCTGTCCATTGCATTATAAGAAGTGAATGTTTATCCTTCCAATGTTGTAATATTCGTCTTTTAGCTGTCAAAAGGGTGCAGAGAATCCATTTACACCGACCATTTGTTAATTTCCATGAAGCAGGTACATAATTTAAAAGAGCATGTACATCAGTGAATATTAAAGACTGTTCCAGTACAAAATTTATCTGTGTAATAACCTTCCCACAAAAAGAAGCAACTACTGGACAGTGCCAAAACATATGTTTAAAAGACGCCTTAGCTTGCACCACCAGCAATTAGCTGAATTAGACAGTTCCCTTATTAAAGAGACATTGTGGTGTCCAATAGAAACTAAACAAAAACTTTTGCTGAATAAGATGCAGCCTAATATCCATAGATGTGACAGGTAGATGACAAAGCAGTGATCCATTGATTAGGCATTTTGTGGTGGTGCCCACAGCAGTTTCTGAAATTCCCAAATGTGCCCAAAGTCCAAAAAGTTTGGGGACCCCTGCTCTAACCACTACACCACACCGGCTCTCTCAACTCTTCTTGGGAGAAGAGCATGGTAGCAGCTTCTAACATGGCTGGTGAATCCAAACAGAATGTGTGTAGAAGAGTATATTACTGGAGAAAGGTTCTCTCAGCTCTGGTGCAAATTTGGTTATCATAATAACCCGAGGTGACATGCTGTGTGTCACCTTCTCTTTGGCAGTCCTCAGAGGAACATCAGAGTGTTCACAGGAGGGAGCATTCATTGATCTTTATAAACAGAGCCCTTCTGCTTGCCATCTAAGCTATTAAAACATGTTCTGATTCACTGAATCATCTCCCTGTTTACATCTGCACAGAATGGCAATGATCACTTGGTGGGAGACTTCCAGTCCTCCAGAAATGCAATCACGTTTCGCAAATGTGTCAAATAAGAATATATAATTTCTTCATTGTAACTTGGCCCCGATTCAGAGTTTATTCAACTCACTGGCTGCTTTACACTTGATTTTTCTTTTCTATGCAGAGATAACTTCCATGTTGATTAAACAGATATACTTATGCACATGGCATGTCTGAAGATGACCCAACTGTCTCCTTTGCTACAATTGCAAAAGTTCGAAAACTGCAGCAGCATCTAACCATGTAAGTGATTGACCCACAATTTTCAGTCGGTCAAGTGCATAGTGTTAGTGTTGAAATTGAAATCTCAGCTCATTCAGAAATGTTCATGATGTTATTAGGCAGGTCAAAATCTTCCAACATGTGTATGGTTGACAGTCACAACTAGCACTCCATCCTGGTTTGAGTAACTAGGGGAAACAGCAGATGACCTGACTGATTATTTTACCACCATGGAAAGCCCTTTCCTATTACTAACAGGGGCTTTGGCTTGGTGGTAGAGCACATGCTTTGCATGCAGAAGGTCCCAGGTTCAATCCCGGCATCTCCAAACTGGTTGGAAAAACTTGCTGCCTGCAACGCTGGAGAGCCACTGCCAGTCAGTGTCGACAGTACTGGTCCAGATGGACCAATGATCTGACTTTGCTATTTTTTTTGGTGTTCTTTATCATCAGCCCAGGTCAAGGAATTGGTATAAACGTTTATGCATGTAAATACAAACTAAGAACTATCAAACTAATAAAAAGTGGCATACAATGAAAACATGTGCAATCTTAGTAAAATCTAAACTCAACAAATTGAATTTGTATGTTCTGCCAGTAGTTCATTAGGTCAATGTCCATTTCCATCCGGTCTCGTATACATCCCTTCTTTTTGAGTGGAATACATATTTCCTCCTCCTACAGATAAATGAGATGAGACCATAGCTAAGCAGATAAATGCTTAATTCCTTCCTTTAGACAACAAAGACACAGTAGCACTGACTAATACAGAGAAAGGCAAAATGTCAAGAGTGCTTTGTAGAAGGGAATGGATCTCTCTCCCCATATATTTATACTTTCTCCTGAACTATGCACTCCAGTTTTCATATTGCTTTTTCAGGAGAGGTCAGTACAAACCAAAATGCCACATCAAATTGTCAAAAGCGGGTGGGGTGGGGTGGCGAGGGACGTCTTTTTAAAATCCCCTTAACAGAAAAGCAAAACATTTTCTATGGTCAGAACAACTTGGAAATCTCCGCCAAACTAATTCCACAATGCTTAATTAAGCTGGCGGCAGATTCTGTTTATTCCTTAAAGAAGTAGGGAGATATACAATGGTTCTGCTGGAAGGATCAGTTAAAATGTATGACTCTGATCCTGGAATAGGCAACATGGAGCCCTCCAGATGATTTGGACTACAATTCACATAATCCCTGACCAGTGGCCATGCTGTCTGGGGCTAATGGGAGTTGTAGTCCAAATTATCTGGAAGGCGCCAGGTTGTCTACCCCTGCTCAAGTCTAGTTTTTAATCAATAAAACAGAATCTTCAGTATGATCTTCCCCCTCCCCCCTGTTTATAAGAATCATTTTATGTGTACTTGTTTTAGTATTTTCTTTCCTGAGTAAGTCTAGGCGAGCACCTCATGCTTATGATTTATTATGGAGCATATCTCCAAATTTTATCATCATGCTGAGGGCACAGCCTACAAGAGTCATTAGATTACACGAATCTCCTAGTTATTAAGCCCCCATCCCAGTCCTGCTGGTTATAGAGAAAAATCTGAATACATGAATATTAAAGGTTCAAAACCAAACAAACAGTCACAGTGTTTTTATATTGAAAAGTTCTGCATTTTAAAGTAACGTTTTTTAAAAGTCTGACTCACGAGATTATGAAATAGCTTGGTTGAGTTGGCACTTATTCTTTCCATCGATGCATTATTTGTATTATATCATGCCAGTTTTTAACTAAGCTGAAACTTCATTGCAAGCCACACAGCACCCAGATTGGCAAAGAGTTGCCGATAATGGCTTCTCTAAGTGGGTTTTTAATAACTGCCCCTTCCCCAGTTACAACTATTGAAGAATTCTGCTAATTGCTGCTTTTTACAGTGGGAGTTCCACTGTAATCACTTCAAGCAACTTGGTTCATTGAGAGCAACAGGGAGCCCAGCAGTGCAGCTAAGGGCTGGACCTTGAGGCCCTGCAGCCCAGGGATCCTCCAAACGGCCCTCCAGAGAGTGGCAGGTGACGAGGGAATCAGGACCACAGGAGCAAACTCCATTTTATTCCTGTAATCTTGATGGTGCTATGAGTTCAGTGAGTTTACAATGCAAAACTGCACATGTTCAGAGGGTTTTTTAAAATTAGGTTTAACAAACTGTTGGATACAGGCGGGATATAAATATAACCACAACAACGCTGAAAGGCCCAATCCATCGAGAGAATCAGGTAGAAACATGAGTAGTGTCATGCTGTGATGGATGGCTGCATGGATTCTGCTTCATGAGCAGAAGGCTCAGAGCAGCTTTTCCCAATGTCAGCATGGTTGACATTATAGAAACAGCACTACTAAATGGCATCTGTGAAGGCACCACAGGATTCCAGGTACCAGACAAATTTGTTAAATTATTATTAATTCATTAATTATTATTAAATTATTTATTTGGTCATTTATTTGCCAGATCCCAGTCAAACAAGCTCGGCAAGGGGATCACAGCTATATTCCGTTTTTTACCATTTTCTCATCACTAAGGGAAAGGAGTGAACCACAGCTGTGTAAATTGTGATTGACCAAGCCATACACAACCCATCAGCCATATGCCCAATCCTAACTGCAACCCCTCCTGTTTTTCTAGTCTCAGGCAGGAGGTTCATCAAACCCCTGGTGGACCACGATATGCAAGCAACATGCTGTTTTTGGCTTAGTGAGTTACAGGCCTATGCACACCATCCTGAAGTAAAATGTATCCAAACCTCCAGATCATGTGTACTATTTATTGTATTCATATCTTGCCCTACCTTTAGAACAGTTCAGAAAGGCTATCATGAGACTCCCAGTCACCTGTTCTCCCTGCTTAGGTTCAAGAAGGATTAGCCATGTCTAGGACATAAAACCGATGTCAGAAGCTTGTATTTCGAGATCAAAATCAAGTAGCAATATTAATTGAGCAAAACAAAACAAAAATTACAGAGACAATGAAGTCATGCCTTTAGGACCACCATGTGTTCAAAATGTGAACCTAGAAACATAGGAAGTTGCCTTGTATGAAGTCAGACCCTTGGTCCAACTAGCCCATCTAGAGAAAATGCAGAGTAGGAAGATGGGGAGGCAAAGATTGCCTCCGCTGCTCTTCCCACTCTGCATTGGATGCCCATAAGTCTCTGAGTTCAGGGGCTTACAGGCTCCCGATAAGATTGCACCCTAAGGTTAGGCCATGTGCTAGGGTTACAAAGGCCTTCTGGGATTAGGCAGTGTTGAGAAGGTTCCCATTAAAAATCTTTAAAAGGCTATATTTGTTTTCAGAACTATTCAGAGCTCATGGGTTTCTTGGAAGGAAGAAAACAGAAAAAGAAAAATGGTAATCCTTTGATGATCGAAACTGGAGATTAATTTTAGAAAGACGTCAATAGGAGCCAAGCTGTGTGGAGTTACCTAGTGTTTGAAAGACTAGATATTATGCCCTCTTCGCATACAGCCCTGTACTCCTCTGTGATGCAGTCCCACAGAGCTGTGGCTATAAGTGAATGATGTAACTACATAGGTGAGAGACTGATCACAGGCATTTTTTTTCCATTCAGTCAACACTTGTCCTCCGAAGATATTTCCACTTGCACAGGAAAGACCCCATACTTACTCTCCAAAGAGTAATATAAAATACTAATGGATACATATGATCATGGAATTGAGGCAGTTAAACAAAGATGGGAGGAGAATTTCACATGGGTGTTCAAAAATCTGGAGGAATGCATGAGATGAGACTTCTAAAGAAAACTTTTATAAAAAGGTGGAGATATAACATGCTGCTGGCAAGGATGTTTCCAGCAGTAACAGATCTCTACTGGATACGTAATGGAAGGGAGACTAGTTTTTTACCTCCATTTTGGTGGTACTATAGTCTAGTTAAGGAATATCAAAAGGAGAAAATAGAGGGCATTAGAGAAATTACAAGCTATCAGCTAAGGTGAACAGCAACAACTATACTTTTGGGCGACATTAAAGATCAGATCCCTATCGATTTAGTGGCAGTGGTGAGCTGTATGTTAATAGCTGCAAGAATTATCCTAGCAAATGCCTGGCAAACATTACATATGCTGTCCCTGAACAATGGAAGAAGATGATCTGGGTTATTATGGTGATGAATAAAATAACAAGTGATAAGCTGCTAGGGGAGGGAACAATGAACTCCACTAAGGCTTTTCAAAAATAGCTGGAGGCTGTTTATTAATTACTGGAATAGGCATAGGCAAGGAGAGTTAGAAACTTTAGACATGCTACATGTGTGTTAAGTTAAAGCATTGTAATTAGTGTGAATGAATGTATCCAGAAATAAAAATGTACATACAGAAAGAAGAAAGATCCATAATATGAACCCCACCCATGTAGCTGTATCATGCACATGCCACCCCGAGCCACACTGGATCACATGGTGGAGATGTGGCTGTGGGTGTGGCTGCATATAAAAGGGGCCTCCAGCAAAGCTCCAAATCTCTAAGTGATGGGAGTTAGGATGAAATATATCACTGACCCTTCCTTTTCTCCTGTTCTAGATCTCCTTATACTTTCAGAACATCAGAACTCCCACAGAGTTCTAGTCTAGTGTACTACTATTTTCTCACCCTTATTTTTGATTTTGACAGCCCTATGAGGGCAAAAATTGTACTTTTAAAAAACACACACAAGGAATTGTTTATAGCAAGCAGTTGTTATATTTGTCTAGTTTCAGATGGTTGTTGTTGTTTTGTCAATCTACAACCATATTTTAATACTTTTATCTACAAGCACAACATCAAAAATGCATTTCTAAATGATTGCTAATAGCTTCAAAGTTTTAGTGCTTGGGAAGACACCTACACTCAAGATGCTGACAACGGAAATCAAGAAGAGCTGATAACCACTTCTTCTACCTCTTATCTGAAAATGAATTGAGGGGGTGCCCAACTACTTTGGCAAAGAGAAGGCGATAATGGAGACCCAAACATAGCTTTTATAGCACAATAATATGCATGTCTACTTGGATGTCCTACTGTGTTCAATGGAGCTTATTCCCAGGAAGGTGTGCAGAGGGTTGTGGCCTTAAAGTTTTGGAATGCTTTAGACCAGTGTTCTCCAACCTTGGGTCCCCAGATGTTTTTGGCCTACAACTCCCAGCATGCCCCAGCCAGCTGGGAGTGTAGGCCAAAAACATCTGGGGACCCAGGTTGGAGAACACTGCTTTAGACAGAGGAAGTCCTGGGAGGCAGAGAGGAACTGACAGAGAAGGAATCTTCCTGCCTCACCTCCTAATTCTTTCACTTGATGACATTTCTTTTAGGTAAACCTCTTCTCTCATTCTGCTTCTGAACAATGTAATTGCTACAAATATAGATGATGGGTATATGTATATCCTACAGTTTTATATCAGTTTAAATGTATGCCATTGCTTCCTGTTAGAGCGGTGCACAAAACACAAATAGCATCTCAGAATTCTCCACCCTATTTGTCGGCAGAGAAACTCTGGTGAACATTTTATCAAATTTCTCCAAGAAGGGGAAATTCTCCAACTGCTTCTTGGGGTGGGGCTCACCAGCAAGGCAGTAGCACAACTTCTTCCTCCCCACTGTTTTGGGGGTTGTTGCTGTTTTTGTTTTATTTTGTTTTGCCCTGGCCACCAAATAAATAAATGGTGGGGAATAGTCTGAGAAAATTCTGCAAAGTGGGCTTCTTTTTTTAGAGGAGGGAGATGAGGAAAAGAAAAATCTCAGAAATTTTCTCAGAAATAAATACCTTCTGATAAATTTGGCTAAACTTCATGATCCCCCAGAATCCTGAGGAATGTAGCTTATTGAGATGCTGAGATTTCTTTGTTTAAGATTCCTAGCCCTGCCCCCTTAGAACTCCAGTGCCCTTTGGAAGGGAAATGATGGTCAAATTAGTTAAATATTAAAGCGTAGGTATGCTGAATACACTTGGAGACTACTGTATTTGGAGGGGGGGGGGTTTGCTTGTTTGTTTCAGACAGAAAAGAACCTTGGGTTATATCAAATGGTAGTCTAACAACCTAAGTTCCATTCATTTCAATGGGTCTACTCTAAGTAAGGTTAAGATTGAGTGCAACCCTGTGCATCAACCCACATATTTTTTTCCATTCAGAAGATAGCAAGGCAACCACAGAACACTGATAGTTGATTTAAATGACTAATATTCCCACTGATAGTTGATTTAAATGACTAACATTCCTTTTCTAACCATCACTTGACAGAATCCATGTGCAGTCAACATTTCCTGAATGCATTTTAGTGGAGACAAATGTGTAGTGAACTCTTTCGCAAGACCATGTGACATATAATATATCCTGCCACATGGTGATGGAAGAGAAATGATCACTATGCTGTTAGAAAATTGCTTGTGTAAATAATCTTCTACGTGGTCCAAGAACCTGAACCATCAGTAGATCCTTCTCTTTGCACAAGGAAGCATGAGTCCTCCTTCCATTGTTGAAAATGAACCTACAAGAACACTACAATCAACATCTGAGGCCCTCCTCCAAGTGCCTCCTCTGATGGCAACAAGGGAGAGGGCCTGCTCAGTGGAAGCCCCCCCCCCCCAATTGTGGAATGCTCACCCCACTGAGGCCTCCCTGGCACCAACATAGTCATCTTCTCAGCAACCGTTTAAGACTTTCCTCTACTTCCAGGCATTTGATGGGGCTTTTTAATGGCAATTGTTTTATTAGGTCCCGGTATCTAATGTTTTAACTGTTTTTGTAGCTGTTTAAAATTGTTTTTAAATGTTGTATGTTAACGATTTTATATTATGTTTTTTTTATGTTTCTGGGATGTAATTTTTGTGAACTGCCCAGAGAGTTTTGGCTATTGGGCAGTATAGAAACGAAATGCTACGCTGACTATCGAAAGAGAAGAGGCTGCCAGCTGAACAAGAAATACCAGAGAGAGGAATCCTGTCCAGACCAGATCTGTGTCTTGGAAGAAAGCTTCAGGCTCCGAGTTGTGTCCTCTTCTAGTAAGGACTCCCCCACCCCCCACTGCCCATGACAGAAACACATGGGGAATAGATTATGGTGCCTTCAGGATTTGGCATCAGCACCACTAATGTCCTCAACCCCCATTAACATTGTTTGCTGAATCTTTAGCTATAACTCAACCATCTTAGTGTCTTAGGCAGTATGTTTCTTGTTTCCTTGGAATTTATAAGCAGCAACACCTCAGTTTGTCTTTAATTAATCAGCTTTTCTTCTTACATAGATTTTGTGCAGATAAGACAGCTATTTGCAAGGATCACATTTTTTAAAAATCTGCAGGGGTGGGGTGGGGTGGGGTGGGGGGAGAGAAGGGGGAATTGTGTGATGTCATTCCATGTTGCCCGAGAGAGACTTGTTAAACTCTTGTGACAGTTAATAAAAATAAAACGAAAGTGACAATGTTAAACTGCTGCAGGAAACATAAAGTTACACTTACATTTTCTCATGCCCCTCCCATCTGGCTAAGTTTTAGAGGTTCTGGAATAATTTATCTTTGAAAGTTGCAAGTAATGTTTCTGTGTGCTAAATTTCTGATGTCATCTTCTCTAATGAGTTAGAGGATCAGAGAATCTGAAAACTTTTACCACTAGTAAATATGTGGAAATGATTATTTGACTACATTTTGCTAGCAAAAACTTCGTTTACTCCATTTCTTCTGGAAGTTCATTTAAAAGCCTGTTTTCTCCTCCAGTTGCAAAGGTTAAAAAAAAAAGTGCTTCTTGGCAATAGAGAACAATACCCAGTACAACTTTTCAGAGGGAGAAATGTTCAAACCTTTACAAGAATATTTACAGCCTAGTAACTGTCAAGAAACCGAAGAGGCAGGTACCAAGCTGACCTGATACAGAAAAGAGTTGCAAACTCAAGATTTAGCTGATCACCTGTTCATAGAGAATAATTAACTCCCCTCCCCTTTTGTTTCATTTGTTTCCCTCTTTTTCAGCCCATTTCCCTTCCAACCATAAAAGGGCCAAATATTCACAAGTGTTTGCCTCTGTTGAAGACTCCCTTTCCTAAGAATATATTCTAGGAGACAGCAGTTTAAAAATTCCATCTCCCTCTGGGTTTGTCTCATGGGAGAAGAGAGACACTCTTTTATTTATGCTAGCAAAAGAATGGGTCTAATGAGTTTGTAATGCAAGACTTGGCACTTTCACTCAAGGGCACATTCAGAGTGGGCTTATTTTCCTAAAGTGTGTGTGTATACACACACACAGACACACACACACAAGTATGCTTATCTCAACATCAATCTGCTGTTCAGGGCTGAAAAGGGTAATTTGTAGGTGTTTCACCTGTTTAAGGAGGCAATCTGAGCAGAGCAGAAGAAATCCCAGCCTTAAAGTCTTAAAGGTATTTATCCTTAAGACTCCCACCTTCAGGGGTGGGTGAGTGTCTCTTCCTTTCCTCCCCTTGCATGTTCTTCTTGAACTATCTACTCAGTGGGTGGCATGGGGAGCAGAGGAAGTTTTCAGTGCCAGGTGCTCCTGAGCATGTGTAGAGTGCTTGCCTCATGACACTAATTACAACCAGCAGGACTTCCAAGCAGTAAAGCAGACTTGAGCCCTGGCATCTCCTGCATTTTAGGGAGGGGGCAGAGGAGAAAGGGGGAGAAGGAACCCAAACCCAAGTGGGAAATGTAAGGAAGCCGGTCTCTTCCAGCAGCCTTCTTGGCCCGCATGCAAACTATTCTTACTTGTTTCAGAGCAAGATAATTAACAACCCTACGAGTATCTCTTGGCCAAGTGAAATCATTCCCAAGTTGACGGGGAAGAGTGCACGGGGCAGTTAAGGTAAAAGCAAGCAAAAATACACACACACACACACACACACACAAACAAACAAACACACACTGCTGCTGCATGCATTATAATAGGCTTCCTTTTACCCAATAAATGTATAATCCGGGAGAGAATAGACAGCCCACAGCCTCAGAAAGAGGGTTTTTAAAAATAATAATAATAATAATAATAATAGTAATAGTAATAGTAATAATCCCGAACAAGTGTTGCTCGCTGTTTACGTAGAAAAGCATCTGCCAAGCAAGAAAGGCGTGAGAACAAGTTGCAGACACTCGATTTTCCATGCAAACAGGAAGAGAGCCTGCTAGTTGCCCGGCACTTGCTCAGCTGCCCGCGATCCTTCGAAAGCGCCACAGAGACTTACCCCTGTAACTGTTTCCGGGCTTGTAGAATTCCGGATCGCCTTCCACGCGCAGGCTAAATTCATTATATCCTTCTCGCCTCGTGCCTTGGGCTCGTAGGATTCGGCTGCAATATCCTTCGGATTTGGAGGCTCTCTCTAAGGTCTCATCCGCGAACGAAGCGAATGTCACCAAGGGGAAAGTCCACGCGAGCAACTGCAAGGCTTGCCAAGAAGCATAACGAGGACGACGAGGAGGATGATGATAAGGTCCCATCATCTGGATTCCCCAACAACTTGAAAAATAATTATTAAAAAGGGGGGGGGAGAGAAGAACGCCGCGTCTGGAGGCTGCTGCTGCAAAAATAACAACTAATAATTATTTTTTTTTAAATCACAACATGGACAGGTTGAAAATAGATGGCTGGGGAAAGCCCCCAGCAGCCCTCCCTTCTTGTCTCCGGAGAAAGCAAAGGAAGAAACTAACAAACGCAGCCTTTAATCAGTTGCAGCCCGCGAAGATCGCCCCCCTCAAGCCTGGGGAGGTGTGTGTGCGAGAGAGAGAGAGAGAGAGAGAGAGAGAGAGAGAGAGAGAAGACGGGGGGGGGGGGACTGCTAGGTTTGAAGAACCAGCTTAGCCGCTGCTAAGGAAAGCCGGAGGAGGACTGATCTTGCCCAGATCCGAAGTGAAGTGCTGTTTTGTTTCAGACCTTGTGATTAGCCGCTCGGTGATGTTTACTTAGCCAAGCTCAATTCACAGGGGTCGGCGAAATAGCAGAGCAAGGGTGGGTTGGTTGGTTGGTTGGTGGTTAGCTGCTGGGGGGGGGGGGACGTTGTCGTCTCCAAGACACGTGTGTATGGGGGGGGGGGAGCTCCCACTAGATGGGATCGAACGACAGCGCCTTGCTGCAAATTAATCTCCCAAATTCCTGCCGAAGTCTATAGTAACTCTGTGGATAAAGGGGCGGACAAGAATGTCCTCCTGATTGAACTCTCCTTTTCTTCAAGCCCCCGTCCCAGACACTGCAAACATTTCTCTCCGGTGATGCCTTGGGGCAGATGACCTCGAGACAGACACGTCCAGGAGACACCCCCCGCCCCAAGGATTATGGTTTGGAAGTTTCTGAAGAGCAAACTTTAGCAGTCCCGAGAAGATCTGTAGGGAAACGGAGGAGGGAGATGCCCTGAAGCAAAAGGTGCGCTGCTGCTGCTGCTGCTGCAGGCTGCCGCCCGAGCCTCTGCGTGTTTCCTCCTCGGAAGTAAGACCCACTGAGAGTTCGAGGAGACTTACTGGACGATCTAGGATGGTTGCAGCTTCACACTGGCAACAACCTTAAGTGGGGACCCCAATGTGTGATCACAGCTACTCCGTTTCAGAAAGAAGGACCTGAACTAGGGAGACCATCAATGCCCGGGCGGTGGGGGTGTCTTTCACGTGGCTCCTTAGAAGGATTGCCAACTTGTGGCTTTTAATATACCGGGTCTGTGGACTGAGCCTGGACCAGTTTGTGACTAACCAGGGTGTGGAGTCTGATGAATGGCGGGGCGGGGCGGGGCGGGGCGGACCCTAGCAGTTTGGGTGAAGGGGTGGAGCCTGGACAGTTTGCTGGATCTGTGGAGTTGTGGATGGCAGGATTTGGTGTGCTGGGGTGGGACGTGTGGAGCAAGCCATAACTCCCCTGGCACAAAATACCTGCTTTATTTAATAAAATACCTGATGGTGAATCAGAGGCAAAAGTACTGAATGGGGGTGCTTCCAGTTGAGGCTTTGATTCATTCACAAAATTTTACTGTGGTGTGTGTGCGTCCAGATGTCGTCATCTTCCATTTATAACCTTTCCCCACTGCTGCTTCTGCCTTTTTTCTTTCTACCCATTAAGGAGGGAAAGATGAAATAGCTGCACAGTGTCTTTTGACTGGTAGTGCTCAGGAGCTCTCAGTCTGAAAGCACCCAGAGAAGGAATAATACCTGATGGTTAGCAAGCCCCAGGAGCATACATGGGATGAAAAACAACAGGTGTCTCACAACATTTTCACCACCTCTAGAACCTTTCGAAGTCGGGAAATTTGGCAGCACCCTTTTCACAAAGGAAATGGCCTGTTGCAAAATTGCCCTCTATTTATTAATGCAATGTATCATCATCGGAAGGAGCTGTGCAGGGGCCCCTTGGGGGGGGGGGGAAGTTGTGAAACAAACAGTAAAAGTGACTCCTAGAGTTCTTCACGCTCTTCTTCTTGCTTAGTCTGGCCTGCTCTGCATGTTGCAGCTAGCAAAACAGCACATGTGTGATGTTCACACTCACAGTCTGCTGCTGCTACTGGCCCTTCCTGCCAATCCATGCTGAACCACCCCAAGAGCCCACCTGTCAGCACCAGGCAGGAGGCAACACTGGGTATTTCCCAGAGGCCCAGGACACCTCCTCCACCAAGGCAGGAAATGAGAAGGCTACTGGGGCATGTATCCCTGGAATGCTTCCCTCCTTCTCCCCATGAAAAATGCTGGGCTGGGCAGGAGAGCATCCGGATTAGGGAAGGAAGTGTGGTGAAGGGGAAAGGACCTGCATTGTGCCTCCAAACCAGCATTATAATGCTGTGGAGGAAGGGGGGGCTGGCTGGCCCACCACACCCCCACCCTTTCCTACCCCAAAGGAACCAAGACCCCCAGAGATCTCAAGGTACCAGATTGCCAGCCTCAGCTGTCTGCAACCCTACTTGAATCTCTGTTCAGGGACTCGCCTTCAATTCTGTAACCTGGATTTAGATACTGAACCAAGCAGAGCAATCCACAAACACCATGTGGGGTAAAACCAAGACAAGGTTTATTCTGGTAGCATTTTACAACAAGATTAGGGAAATGAGAGAAGCACACAAAATAGAGAGAGAGACACTTTAGTACACAGAAATAGAGCTACAAAACAATAAAACCTGATTCCTTAATATCTCTCAGGCATACACCTATGTTACCTGAGGGTATTCTCTTCAAGGGTTAGATCCAGCACAGCCCTGCCGCCCGGGGAGAAGTATACCATCTACCTGCAGGTCCGAGATGGATAGCCCTCCACAAGACATGCTTTCACTAGAGCCCTCAATCAGCTAATTTTCACCAGGAGCTACCTGGGGTCTTTGGCTTACTACCATCACTCCACAACCGGGTATCCATGCGATCCAAGACCAAAGAACAAAGACCAAAACCCACGCTTTGGGAAATATACCTTTCCCCCCCCCTCCCCTCCTCCCTGTAGCTCTGCTGCCTCTTAGCCAATCAAGATGAACTTCACCTGGCCAGGCAGGGGGAACTCATGACTTACTGGGTTTGACTACATTTACATATGAAGGCTTTCAGCCTGACTCCTCCGGACTTCCACGCGCCACCCATTCAAGAGGAACTATGCACACACACACACCCAGCCTTCACACATGAGGGTGTGTGTGTGTGTGTGTGTGTGTGTGTAGTGTGCGTGTGCGTGTGCATGTGTGTGTGCGTGTGCGTGTGGGGACCCCCCAAAGGCTCCTCTTCTTCACAAATGCATTATAATTCTACCATTTAAATTTTATAATTTAAAACCACTGAGTTATCTCTACCTATGAATTCCCTGGTTGTACTCACAGTTAGGATGGTGACATTTCTCAAGAACCATGCAGGGGGTTCGTTTACGTCAACCTTTCAATGCATGCTGAAGGGTGAAGTGGGGGTTTGCGTTTGCGTTTGTCGTCATGTGTCCATCCAGGGCCGGGCCAGCCCTGCTGTTAGGCAGAGTGAAGAAGTTGCCTCAGTTGGCAGATGCTGGGAAGTGGCAGCAAGATACTGGGGGAGAGACGTGTGTGGCATGCGGCCTGCTCTGCATACCCTATCATGTTAGCCTGCTGCCTTCAGGTGCAGTGGAGGATGCTGTCCTGCCATCAATGTTGGGCACAAATTAATCTGCCGGTCCAGTTGGCTTTTATACATGGAATGTGAGCAGGTCGGGGGGGGGGGGCTTCTTGTTCTTTGCTTCAGGCAGCAAAATGTCTTGAGCTGCTCCTGATCCATGGGGAGGGGTATCATTTGACTCAGGCTAATCAATCAGGAATAAAAGAGAGTGGATATGTGTCTGTGACAATGGTTTTCAAACTGTGTCCCAATGAACTCTGGGGTTCCGCAGTGAGAAGATCATTCAAGCTTCTTGCCAACAGCGGTGACGGTGATCTTCCTCACAATGTGTAGCTACAAGGGAGTGTTGGGCATGTTTTAGAAAGGCTTTTTCTTCACCCAAGGTGCTGCTGGGGCCCAGCAGGCCCACGTGGAAGGAGTGCACACTTCTTAGAACACAGCGTAGGGTCCTCTGCATGGTGCAGGAGTTCTGTGGTGGGTGTGCACGGACTCCTTGGCAGACCGGTCAATGTTGAAAGGGTTCCTTGAAAGTAATTTTTCAAAACAAAAACCTTTCTTATGGCAGAGGTGCGGAACCTCGGGCTTGTGGGCCAAATCCAGCTCATCTGGAGTTCCAATTCTGAGGTTTTTCAATGGTTATGCGGCATTGACTCATGACTCATGCCCCCTTTCCCTGACCCAATCCTGTTTCATTCACTCTGACCACCATTTGGAGGTCTCTGGACTTTTGTGCATTCCCCCCACCCCATTCTAAAAGGTTGAAATGCCTCTCCTAATAAGGCTTACTTACTGACAGTTAAGAGTTTTAAGCTTAAATATGCTGGTTTTGACCCTGCCCATTTTGCCTCCAGTCCCACCCACCCCCTAGAATATGGCCCCCCAAAGCCGGTCTGAAATTGAATTTGACCCTTGGGCTGAAAGAAGTTCGACATATGGAGTGCCCACCCCATTCTATACAGTGTATTTCTGCCACTCTGGTTCTAATAGATATCAGTTAAAAAGCAATAACAATCCACCCTTTACTTTCTTCACCTTTTTCCATCTTGGTGCCTATGGCAAGTTTCAGAACAATCCTAAGTGAGGTGGGATGGAGTGAAGTGCCAGCTAGTTTGCCACTTCCAAACCCCTGCCAGTTCACCATGGTCAGGATGGACGAGTGACGGGACTTAATTCTTTTTTTGTCTCCAGTGTTTGGATGGTTGGTTTTTCCTTCTCGCTAAAAGCAACAGGAAGGAAAAATGCAAGGGGACCCATCTTGAAACCTCGTGGGAGAATGGAAGGGTCTTGCTTCTCCCCATCCCCAGAATGCCTTGTGTCAGCATCTACCACTAGCCAGAACACCACCGCCGGCGATAGATGTACACCCGCGGAGCTTTCCGCAGGTGTAATTGGAGCTTCTGGGGTGGAGTTATGTAGAAGGGAGAATAATGGACATGCTGAACCTGGTGGAATTTCCCTTCTATGCCATTCTTAATGGTAAGCCATGTAGTCTAAATCACTGGATGGACTGAGACAGAACAGAGGTAGCTCAGACCTGAGTAATTGCTTTGAGGAGTTAAGGAATACAGTGATCAAGTACAGTCATGGTGAGTTTTCCAAACCCTTACAGAGTTCACCTGTCAGATAAGGGGAAAGATTTATTTGAAAGGTTAGTGAGGTCAGATTTCTTAATTTTGGGCCTATAGATCAAGAAGAAGAGTTTGCGGGAGGAAACATGGGCATGTCTAGGCCAGCCTTCCCCAAACTCGTGCTCTCCAGATGTTTTGGACCACAACTCCCAGGATTATTAACCATTGGCAGCACTAGCTATGTTGATGGGAGTTGAAGTCCAAAATATCTGAAGAGCACCTAGTTGGAGAAGGCTGGTCTAGGCTATCCACTAGAATAACTGCGTAGGGATGCTCTGTCCAAACCTTGGGAAGCCTCCTGCATCTTAAATAATTTGGACAGACAAGACAATTTAGCCACCTTCATTTTCATCGTGTGCTACCGTGATGGAAGAAACCAGAAACTGTTTTCCCATTCTTAAAGCTACAAAATGCTCTCAGGATCTGGACCCGGCAACCCCGGCTGCCTTCACATTAGCTGGAATGGACATCATTTGTTTACTTAGTTTTTATAGACAATCCAGACCATGGTGCCAAACCAAGGTTTTCCATATTATCCTTTTTTTACAAACCTGATTTGTGGCAAATCCTCATCATATGGGCCTGTAGTCAAGGGCAGGTCTAGGAGGGCTGCCCCCCCCCCCAATTTTGTCTGCTCCCCTAAATTTTCTTTTTGCAAACAAATAATTAAAAAACAGTTTACAATTTTGACTTTGAAAGGCCTGTAAACCAGATGAACTGCCCCTGTACCCTTTTGGCAACCCCCCCCCCCGAACTTTTAGGGTAACTACAGTCCTGTCATCAAAACCTTAAAACACCAATTGCAACACCAGTCTGTCCAGTACCAAAACACTACTGCGGCTTTCCACAGCAACTGTGCCTTTAATTTAGATATGCAGAACCTTAGGCCCGGGGGGGGGATATAGCCCACCTGGGTCCCATTCCAGCCCTCTAGGATTCCCCAGAAGGCCACACTTCTTCCCCTGGCTCCCCTTTTCCCTAGCCATTTCCCAGATTTTGAGCAGTTCCCCCCTCCCCGTGTCTAAAAGGTTGAAATGCCTCTCCTAAGGCTTAGCTAATGGCAGTAAGGGCTTTGGGGAACAATCCTATGCATGTTTAGACAGAGAAAAGGCCTACAACTCCCAGCCTGCCCCAGCCAGCTATGCTATGTAGGCCTTTTCTCTGTTTAAACATGCATAGGATTGCACCTTTAAGCTAAGAGACATGGGCATTTTGGCCCCACCCCCTTATACCTTTGGCCCAGCCCCCTTTTGCACTGAACCTCGCCCACCGCTGGAATGCCGCCCCCTGAGAGCTTCTCTGCAATGGATTTCAGCCCCCAGGCTGAAAGAGGTTCTTCTTCACCCCTGCTTTAATTAAAAGCTTCTTCCTTGCCCTTTCCTTTTAAAATGCCTTTGGCCTGTAAGTAACTACTTTCTCCCTGTTCATCCGCATAGCCATTGCATTCCTGAATTGGCCCTTCGTTAGCCAGTTCTTCCTAGGGAAGGCTTTAAGAATTGGTTTCCTCTCTGCAGCCAAAGCTCATAATAATTATTATTTTTTTATGATTACCATTTGCAGGATTTTTTTAAATGAGCACAAAAGTTACGCCAACATTAATCATGATGAGAGATGGCTTGTTCTTGCAAGCTGAATGGGAAAGGAATATCAACAATAAGGTACAACTGACCCCACCCCACTTTAATCTGGATTGTGGTAATAAGGCAGATAGATTTATCTTGCCTGGAAGAAGTGGACCTTGAACAACCCATATTAATATGTTGTTCTATTGGAGTGATATGAGATTTCACTGACTAGATTGCCATCTGTTTTGGCTTTGATCTGTGTTAATATCTGACCAGTTCAGCTCTTACTGTTATTTCAGTACACTATAGCAACTATCATGGCCCCTGAACAAAGAACCGCTTCCACAAGATGTAGTGAAGGTCACCAACTTGGATGGCTTTAATAGCAGATCAGACAAATTTATGGAGGATAGGTCCATCAATGGCTACTAGTCATGATGGCTATATATAACTTCCACTATTGGAGACAGTATGCCTCCATATACTAGTTGCTGGGGAACACGAGCAAGAGGATGCTAATGCACTCATGTCCTACTTGTGGACTTCCCATAGGCAGTTGGTTGGCCACTGTGTGAAGAGAATGCTGGACTAGATAGGCCTTTGGTCTGATCCAGCATGGCTCTTCTTATGTTCTTATAACCCAGAACTGATCCCTCAGCCATACTGACCACATAGGAAATGATGGAAGACAGGAGTTCTTTTATCTCATGTCCCCTACAAAACCATAGCAGGGACCTGAATCATTATTTTATGGCATGGGTATGGTTTCAGAGCAATCTGCTTTAGTGTGTCACCCTGTACTAGATCACTGTAGTAAGAGATCTCTATACCATTTGGGGTCTTGCCACAGTCATCGCTGAATCACACTACTACCACCACAAATATATTGAAATGTAAATTGATGGCATATCATCTGAATATATATAATATTTATTTCAGGGGTGGCAACAGCCCTTGGGCCAAAAGTGCCCACTCATGGGAGTTTTTGCAGCCCCCACTGGATCCCCTGCTGCTGCCCTACTGGGAATCCAGTTGTGTGGCCACTTCTGGTTGCAGAAGGGGAAGGTGAGGTCTATGGTGCATTCTGGAGGGAGCAATGTAGCCCTGCAACCCACTAAAGTTGCCCACCCCTGATTTATTTCCTTTATGAGTCTCCCTGTAACCGAAGCTCTTAGGACAACATACAAAATAAACAGTTACATGATGTCTCAACATGTGCACATGTCTCAGTTATTCAGTATATGTACTCATTTTGCCACAGCATGGTAAAACCTCTGAGGGTTAAACAACAATAGCACAGTAAAGTATTCATTGTGTGCATTGACTAGCTGTGGTAGTTAAGCAATCATCTGTATGGAGTTCCCCAAGGATCTGTATTTTGGGACAGATGCTATTTAACCCCAACCCTAACCTTTTCCATACATTTACTGGAGTCAGGGATGAACACCGAGGTAGCCAAATTATTCAAGATGGTGACATCCCAAGCAGACCCCTATGCTTATGGGGAAGACCACACAAGACAATGCCCATTCTCCTATTTGATTTTTGCCTGCTGCTCAAGAGTTAGCCTCACCCCAGTGATATGGCTTGTTGAGGCCAATCAGCAGACTTTATAGTTACATTGTCCACAGCCAGAACTTTGTGTTCTACTTAGCAAATAAGTGACTGTAACATTCTGTTCTCTCTGCTAATAATTTACTTTTAACAAAAGGACCAAAATAAAACTAATTAAACGTGCATTAATTCACCAGCATCCCGTATCTCATCAGATGTACATTAGTAGATGGAATATAAAAAGGCAATCTCATTTATTTGAATGGCTTGAGGGATATCAACAATTCTGATAATCAGAACCTGAGATAAATACGATTTTTACTGTACTGATGCTGGTTTACAGTGGCAAGGAGGTACCTGGGGACCAAACAGGGACTGCAGATGACTTGAAGGTTTAGGTAAACTAGTTTCAGATGATGACAGTTATGCAGCATGGTCTTAGGTACATTTACTCAGTAAGTTTCACTGAGTTCAATATGCGTTACTCTGACTTGTGAGTGGAAAGAGGATTGTGACATTATTATTGTATCTGTTCATTTTGTTTCTTTGTATTGGCCTGACCTCTTCCCCCAACCCCCACCCTTCTCTCTCTGCTTCTGTCTTTCTTTCCCTTGTTTAACAGCCGAGCTGCCGGAAACATGCCTAGATAGGCGCAGTACAGTATATCTTGTTAGAAGTGCACGCTTTAACTTAGCAATTGATACAAATAAATTAACTTGCATTGCCTGCAGCCATGAAATGAGTAATTTCTGTAGTAGAGACATTATAGAATACCGGCAATGTCATTAAGCATGGGCATCCTTAGGGTTTTCTATTTGTTCTACCAATTAGAGTCTGTTTGCCTAAAGTGTCTGGTGCGATGAATCAGTCTAAGACACATGCAAACTGATAAATTTACCATGGATGGCTGGATTCAGCAGAGAAGGCTTGGCATCTTTCAAGCAGCAGCACTACCTTTCTTTCGACCAGGTCATGGTAAGTGCTATCTGTGCCTACTAGGCATGGCAATGATCTACAGGGAAATTGATATGAAACAACCACAATTATGTGGGTTTAGGTTGGCAACCTTTTTACTTGCTGTAATTCTTCCTATTTTCTTAAATACCAGCTGACATGCAGAAATGAATCCAGTGAAGCTTTTCTTGGCATAGATATTAAATCAGTGTTCTCCAACCTTGGGTCCCCAGATGTTTTTGGCCTACAACTCCCAGCATGCCCCAGCCAGCATAGCTGGCTATATTCTACTCACCTGCTATATTTTTGTATGTCAAGCTTAATGCTGAAAATTCTACTATAGGATTGACATGGCGCGTGAGAGGGAGAGAGAGAGTTATCACCATTGTGCTTCACCAGTAAGGAAGAACCTCTGAGAATGTCCTGCTCTGGGATGTGCCATGTTGGGAATTTCATTCCTTTTGAGCTTGACAAGATTCTGCAGTGTTTTGGTTCTGGTAAATGGCAGCAGACTGTAGCATATCTTCTGATTCCGGAAATGTTTTGCACTTCCTCCCCCCCCCCTCCAGATCCCACCATTTGTACAAATGGCCATTTGTGCAAGTTGGATTTTTTTTTGCAGGGGGAGATCTTGAAATCTGCGCAAAAGGGGTTGTATTTTCTTTTTAAAAAAATAAATAAAAATCCCTCCAGTCTTCAAAAGTACACAGGAATGCAGATTCAGCTGCCCATATGTGGACTCTTTCCTTGTCAATTTCCTTCTAGGTTTCAGCTGTCAGTGGGAGCAGGAAAGTGGAGTTGGTAACATACAAGGAAATTGACAAGGAAAGACTGCATAGAGACTATTTTGTGCACAGTAGTGAAGGACGGGGGGAAATAATATTAAGGTAAAGGAGGGACTCATTTGTGCAATTCAGAAGCACTGACAAAAAGGAAATGTGAATTAAGTGCACAAAAAGAGGGGTGGGGACAATATCTCCCAGTTGGCAATGTAATCCTCTCACTATTAAATGTTGACCTGACACTTGACAGTGTCCTCCTCCCTTTCAACACTTCTGAGCCTCCAGCAGGTCTAGAAAGGGGAGTTATTGACTCTCCCCCTTTTCGTGGTTCCGTCTTGGAGCTGTTCACAAATTTCCCCTCCATTTACTGCCCAACCTTTCAATTTGTGCAGATTTCTCCTCTGTTTACAGTCATCAGAGGGGAAATTTACGCAACAACAGTAGCTGCTCCGAGAAGGAGCTGTGAAAAGGGGAGAGCCAATAACTCCCCTTTCTGGGCTTGCTGCAGACTTGGAGAAGTGTGGAAAGGGAGGAGGACACTTAATTGTGAGAGGATTACATTGCCAACTGGGAGATACTGTCCCCCTGGGTGCACTTTCTTTGTTCAGGTTTTTTTTTCTTTTCCAGTACCTCTGAATTGCACAAATGGGTTCTTCTTTTCCTTTACTATTTTCACCCCTGTCCTTCACAACTGTGTGAAAATTAGCCTATATGCAGTCTTGCTGTGTCAATTTGCTTGTATGTTACTCCACTTTGCTGCTCCTGTTGACAGCTGAAACATAGAAGGAAATTGAGAAGACAAGACTACACATATCAGACAGCTGAATCTATGCTCTTGTGCACTTCTGAAAGACTGGTGGATTTTTATTTTTATTGTAAAAAAAATGACCCTATTTGCTCAAATTTCAAGATTCCCCCGGCCCTCCCCAAAAAGCCAATTTGCACAAATTGTTAAGAAAAACAATGGAATCCTCATATTGCATCAATTTGCTACAGATCAAGTTGATGCTAGTGGGGGCAAATGGAATGAAATCCACCATGGCAGAACCAAAAAATTCCATCAAGTTTTTTCACTCCGCAAATGGAATTCTCATACATTCCTAGTGTTAAGCAAATAAAGGGGCAAATCCAACAGGCTAGTTAACAGGCAGGCAAATAATCGAGCACGCAGGTCTCAGTCCAGTATGGAATCAGTTTAAAGCAAGATTAGTCTGGATACAGGCAATGGTCAGAGCCTTTAGAGGCCCCCCTCCTTAATGACTCTGAACTTACATGACAAAAGAGCTAGCTGGTTCTGGTCAGCTAATTCTTGTGAGAAAGGAATTGATTTGAGGTTGTGTATTCAGAAATAAAGTCAAAGATATTTGCCTGTTGAGGAGCTCCACAGGGGGTAATGAAACACAGACACTCTAGGGGGCACTCTTGCTCTGTTCTGAATATAAGGTTCATCACACAGTCCCCATTTCTATTGTTATCTAAGTATAAAACTATGTTTTGCATGCCCCTTCCAACAATTCAAAATTGAAAATTCGTTTGTAGCTGCTATTCTCAGTCACACCAAGGTGAATTGCATTTCTCCTCCACCCAACCCACTCCTGTTATACATTTTTGAGGGCTCTGTGGGTTCTGAAGCAGGGGTGGTAGTAAAGTGCCCCACAACAATACAGAAAAATAAGATGCACTCAATATCGCACAATGGATCTGCTTGCGCCTATAGTAGAAAAGCTGGAACTCTTAGTACATTCAGCATCATTGACTATCTCTGAATAGGCAGGTAATGGGACTAAAGGAATACATTGCACTGATATCTTGTGTTCATCAGTGTGCATTTGCAGCATATGTACAGGAATCAGCCCTTGTAGCACAGTTAGGTACTTTTAGACTCTGGATTTTATGGTTTTATGGGGAACCTTACTCCATTCTTGAGATGGAAATGCGTTTAACCTCATTTACTTCATAATGTGGGAAGCCAGCCCTGCCGCCTTGCCCAGGCCACTGAGTGGGGCCCTGAACAGCTGCACAAAAGTTCTGCCCAGATGGCACCACTACTCATTTCCTTCCCCGGGGAAAGAGGGTGAACATTACCAAAAGTTTTAAAAGTCATCCCCGGAAAGCCAAATAAGGACAGTGGTTTCCCAGAGACAGGTACAAGAAAAGAGGGACAATTGGAGCATTGGGTAGAAATAAAAAAAACTTCTCACAATTTAACAATTGGATTATGGTTAAATTATATCAGATGGTGACTCTGTTCATCAAGTGATTTTGTAAAATTAAGAAATAACTTCGTGGCATTCTTATGCACATTGACTCTCGATGGTTCCTAAACCAAATATACTGAATTTACAAGGAAAACACACACACATTGTAGTCACAATTCTTCCAATGCACTCTAGGCTAAAAGAATAAATAGAGATTCTTTTCCTCTTCCACATCACTACTAGTAATGAAGTTTACACTATGGCTCTCTCTGAGATCGCACTGTCTTCCAATTACATCCTATGCAACCCCATTGCTTCAGTTATTTATCACAGGTGCAGCTGATGGAAATTTAACAAACAATTCTGTTGCTGATGCACAACGTGGAATATCATTTTTGGTTCACTTGCTCCTAGCTGTGGTGTAGTTATAAAATATTTTGGTTGATAAAAAAAAAGAATGAAAGGATTATAGCTTTGGATTCACACACACACACGCACACACCTGTAGACAAAAGGTGTATTGTTTGATTTTATATGACTGATCTACTCTCTGGGGCTTTTTGGTTTGGAAAACCTAGGCTGCAGCACAAGTCCATTTCTCATAGGCTGTCAGATTGTGACATAGGGTTAAGCCAGAAAGCATTACCTCTTAGACCCAAATTAAATGTATGGGGTCATCGTTATTATCACTGCTTGTGCCAGTAAAGTGGCTTGAGGTTCACAGCCACGATTGGAATAAATAATGGAAACATTTGAACAGATTATGAGGGGTAAAAGAATTATTGTCCTACAGTATTACCAGAGGTTTAGTGGTGCTTGAGAACAGTGGTATATACTGGTTAAGAGGGTGAATGAGCTGGGAGTCAACTGCTTTAAATGTTACCTCAGTGATGAACTCAGTTGAGCACCTTAGGCAAGCTGCCATTTTCTGAGTGTTCCTCTCAGCCTTCATTATGATACCAACCTATTGTAAGGCTGTGGTAAGAACTGCTGAAAAAATGTACAGTAGTACCTTGGACTACGAGCATAATTCGTTCCAGAACCATGCTCGTGATCCAAAATACTCGTACAGCAAAGCGAGTTTCCCCATTAGAAATAATGGGAACTCAGATTATTCGTTCCACAACCATTTAATCACTGCTTTGCCCCATGAAGGGAGCCGGCAAAGCAGTGATTAAATGGTTGTGGAATGAATCAGTGGAGTTCCCATTATTTCCAATGGGGAAACTTGCCTTGATGTGCTGGCTCCCGGGGTCCTGGCCGCGCCTCGCCTGCCTCCACTTGCTCTGCCAGGAGTGGACAGGAGACGGGGGCTTAGCTGGAGGCGCGGCGCGGCCGGGCTCGCCCACCGCCTCGCGCTGCTGCGCCGGCCGGCCGGCCGAGAGTCCAGGAGGTGCATCTCCCTGCCAGGGAGCCGGCAAGTGCTTTGCCGGCTCCCGGGGAGATGTGTGGAGCCGCTCCCGCTGCTTCCTACCATTCTAAAGAAGCGGCAGCTCGCCTCTCTGCTGTGAGCCGCCCAGGCTGCTGGCGCCGGTCCCGTCGCGTCACTTCCGGGTGCGACGGGACCGGCTCCAGCAGCGCGGGCGGCTCACAGCGGAGAGGCGAGCTGCCGCTTCTTTAGAATGGTAGGAAGCAGCGGGAGCGGCTCCACGCATCTCCCCAGGAGCCGGCAAAGCACTTGCCGGCTCCCTGGCAGGGAGATGCACCTCCTGGACTCTCGGCCGGCCGGCGCAGCAGCGCGAGGCGGTGGGCGAGCCCGGGCGAGCCTCGCGGGAAGCCCCCGCCTCCTGGACTCTCGGCCGGCCGGCAAAGCAGCGCGAGGCGGTGGGCGAGCCCAGGCGCGCTGCGCCTCCAGGTAAGCCCCCGTCTCCTGCCCACTCAGGATGTAGCGTGGAGCCGCCCAGAGCCAGCAGCGAGTAACCCGGTGTGCTCGTTTTGCAAGACCTCGCTCGTTCAGCAAGTCAAAAATTTTAAAAAAATTTTGCTCGTCTTTCAAAATGCTCGCACACCGGGTTACTCGTAATCCAAGGTATTACTGTATGTGAAGCATTTTGGACATTTGAACTCAATACAAAATAATAATAATAATAATAATAATAATTATTATTATTATTATTAATAATATTATTAATAATAATAATATTATTATTATAATAATAATAATAATAATAATTTTACATCATATGTCACATAATTGAATTTAACTTAGCCTAACATGAATGATGGCTTTCAGAGAATAAAACAAGGTTAGCTAATGTTGTCATCTTGTTAAAGTTCTGTGTCTTTAACAGGTACAAGACAGGTAGAGCTTTTCACATCACTTGTATTCCTATACCAGGAAAAGCTTCAACTGTTTATCTCTGCCTGCTATTTATTTATTATATTTATACCCAGCCTTTTTTCCTGCAAGGAACCCAAGGCGGCTTACATAATCCTCCTCCTCTCCATTTTATCCTCACAACAACCCTGTGAGGTAGCTTAGGCTGAGAGTCAGTGACTGACCCAAAGTCACCCAGTGAGCTTCAGGGCCGAGCGGGGGACTAGAACCCGAATCTCCGGAGTCCCAGTCCAACACTCTCACCACTACGCCACACTGGCTCAGTTGCCTCAGTTTTTGCCTCAGTTTTTGAAAGAGAGAGGGGAATTTACAAAGTTATATTGTTGAGCAGGTAACCAAAGTCTACAGAATATAGCAAGCTTTCATTAAAAAAATCACTTGTCACTGAACCTTGACTGCAACAAAATGACAGCTGCAACTATAGTAAACAAGAGTCTTAGGGCACAATCCTATGGCTGTCTAGGGGGCCATAGGAAAAGTAGGAGCCCCAGCTCTGACCTCGGAAAAGTGCTCCGAGGTCAGAGCTGGGAGTCCGAATTCGGGGTGCCTTTCCTTCACCTGCACAGCCAGTGCAGTTCTTTCAGACAGAAGACTGACTTCAGAGCTGGCACTGTGGGGGGTGGCGAGGGGAGGAGGGGGGCACCGCCGGGATACAAGGAATCCCGGCGGTGCCTCAGGCACTCTCCCTCGTGAGCAGGGGTAAAAAACTTAGGCAGCCGAAATTGGCTGCCCAATTTGGAGGGTGAGGGAAGTTTTATTTATTTATTATATTTATACCCTGCCTTTTTTCCTGCAAGGATCCCAAGGCGGCTTACATAATCCTCCTCCTCCTCTCCATTTTATCATCACAACAACCCTGTGAGGTAGGTAGGTTAGGCTGAGAGTCAGTGACTGGCCCAAAGTCACCCAGTGAGTTTCATGGCCGAGCGGGGACTAGAACGCGGATCTCCCGAGTCCCAGTCCAACACTCTCACCACTACGCCACACTGGCTCTCTGGCTTTAATTCAGATATTAAAGGCATGGTGCCTCTGTTTGTTTTAAACAAGACCCAACTGCAACCATAAGGTGAGACCATGAGGTTCCCCCACCCCAAAACCCACAGTTAATGTTTTTATTTGTTTTTCAAAATCCATTCAAGGAGTGGTTTCATATGAAACAATTTGAATATCAGATAGTTTGTAATTACCATTTGCCATCATTATCAATCTGAGTCAGCAGTCATATCTAAATTTCTAACTTTCTTTGCTGACCCTGCCCTTTAATATCATCATCCTGGCATGCAGAAATTAACTAGGTAAATCTGTTTTGCCATCACTTCTTCCCATGCCAAGACATGTTTCTCCTGCTAAATTTCTGTGTGTCAGCATGCTGTTGTATCATCAAATGTTTTGTAGAATAACCAGCAGACTTCATTAATATTAAAAGTTTCTAAGCTGCTCATAGGGCATTCATTCTTTCATGAATAGAGATAATTGTATTTGGCGATGTAAAATGAAAACATTTGAAGAAAACTTCACTGTGATCTTTTCTTTTCTTTTTTTGCATAAAGAGATACCAAATGCAATGAAATAAAATGACTGTGTTTTATTAGGACCAAATGTTCCAGACATGTTTTTATAATATACAGCTACCTCTGCCCAAATATGTCACTCTTTCCTTAAAAACAAAATATTTTGGATTTTAAAATTTGAAATAATGAAAGATCAGTATGCCAAAAAGGAGCATTACATAAGGGTACATTTCAACCCAGAAGAAAACAACTTAAAAAAATAATGAGCCACAGCCCACGGCCCTCACTTAGTCAAAACTCCCACTGAAGTAAAAGGGCAACATAGGATTACATCTTAGTCATTAAAAATTAAATATTCAAGAACTGAGGGAAGGAGAAGAAATGAAAGATTCAGCCATCTGTGTGGCTTTCAGCAGGAACTGAGAGTCAAGAGAAGAGCCGGGGAAAGATGTATAAAGGAAAGATTAAGTGGCACCATTGGTGAATATATTGCTATGTCTGCTGACAAGGATGCTTCCTGAGCCAACAGGTCTATAATAGGTTCCCTACAATCTCCTTGTAGGGAGATTTCAGCCGACATGCTTACATAGAGGCTCATACATTTTGATCTGCATGCGTACACACAACCATTTTTCCCTTTTTGAAAAATTGTACAATTTTTGTGTTACGGAAATTGGCCCAGCTGTACTGTACATTGCCTGCATTAGGTCTCATTGTTCCATTCATCATTAGATGAATTACTCCTTTAACAATCGACTGCCAGTGATATAATGGTACCTGGTAATAGCAGTACTATGGTTTAGGCACGGATGGCATTTCCATCATAAAGACCTTACATTTGGGGAGGTGGATAACTCAGCCTTTCAAATTTGAATTGTGTTGTTCTGAAACAGGACCTTACCAGCAGAACTGTTTGCCTGGACCACCATTATATTAAAAACAATGAAACAGCAAAAACAACACATATATTAAAACTGATATATTCAAATCTATGTAGCTACAATTGTTTTCTTTTCCTCTTTTTTGTTTTGTTTTCTTGACGTTTTACAACAAAAATAATTAAACAAATAACAACTCCACACTCATGTCCAAAACGAGAATCTAGCTAGCTATCCACTGATACCCGAACTTCACCAGCTTTTGTGATGCAGTTCTCCAAACATAAAATGCATACAAAAATGCATATATTAGGGGAAAGTGTATACAAAAATGTGTATATTAGGCAAAGGTTCATACAAAAATGCATGTATTAATGAACACAATGTATGAAAAAGAGTACTGTAGTATACAAGGGGAAACTACTTGCAAAAAATGCTTAGGCAAAAATTTGCACAAAAATATGTATATTGGGCACAAGTACATACAAAAATGTGAATGTTCAGAGAAATGCATATGAATTTCTGTACAGATTTGAAAATAAATAAATACAAAACTGATGGGGATGGAATGAAGTGAAGCCTGGAAAAGTGAGGAACTGGGAGAAACCAAAACGAACAGATTCATCCATCCCTAATTATCCTCTGGCAAATATTGTAATAATTTATCTGTTGCTGAAGTTTCACATGAACTGCATTGCTTGCTTCTATTTAGCCTTTCTCATTTTGCAATAATAGGGCCTATTCAGTAGTAGCACCCCAGTTGTGGAATGCCCTCCCCAGGGAGGCTCACCTGGCCACTTCCATTGTGGTTTTTCTGGTGCCAATAGACCACCTTTCATTTGCCCAGACATTTTAGTTCTTCGGATTCTTTTTTTAAAAATCATGTTAGTGTGCTTTAAGTTCTAGTTTTATTGTGTTTTAATTTTTTTTTAATGTTTTCATATTATGTTTTATTATGTCATTATATATAATGGTTTTCAGTCTTGTTTTGTGAACCACCCAGAGAGCTTTGGCTATTGGGTGGTGTAGAAATGTAATAGTTAAATAAACTTCGAATGGCATCCATTCAATCTAACTAGTGCTCAACACCATTTCCCTTAAATTGGAAACCACCTTGCTCTTGTAGTCTGTGCAAGATTGCTGCTCATAATCGATGCCCATTTGGCTTGCTGTTGAGCAAAGGCTATATTATGACACCAGTGCCATGCTGTTGCCCATCCTCATTCCACATTCACAGTGACACTTGCTTGAAATGTCAGAGAGTGCCAGATTGCTCCTCAACAAACCTAGTTATGAAGAGACTGCAGCTAAATGGTAGATCACTACATTCAGCCTCCGGCATCTTCACTTAAAACGGGTGCCGAACCTCAGAACTGGGGCCCAAATCTGGCCTGTTTGGGGGCCCATTCCAGCCAACCAGGGTCTCCCGGATGACCAAGCCCCCTTCCCCTTGGGCCTGTGCCCTGACTACCAATTGTTTGGCGGTTTCCTGGCTTTTGCCTTTCCTAAGGTGTAGTTACTGGCTGCCTGGCAGTAAGGGCCTTAAGTTAAAGTATGCTAGTGTTTGGTATTTCAGCCCTGCCCCTTTTGCCTTTGGCTCCGCCCACCACTGGAATGCAGCCCCCAAGAGCTTCTCTGAAATGGAATTCAGTCCTTGGGCTGAAAGAGTTTCAACACCTTGACCTAAAAGGATCAGGCATCATGGAATGGGGAAGACCTCTGCCTGCCTGAGACACTACCAGTCGGAGTGGGGAAAGAGTCCAACCTGATATAAGGCAGCTTCCTCCGTTCCTGTTGTGCACCCTTTGGCATGCTCTCTGTGCGGTTGGCTTAAATGTGCCAGTTCTAGTAGAATAAATTACCACTTTCATTATTACTTTTGCAGATCTTTGACAACTGTTCAGAAACCTGTTGATTTATTTGTGACACTCATCTACAACCGTGAATACGCAATTTTCACTTTGGGAAATGGAGATCACAGGATTTGCCACATCCCTACAATGTAGATGCCTAGAAACCCTGCTTACAGTACAATGATTAAGAACACACATGAGGTACTGGACACTTTGGGGCATTGTTTTTACTCTTCACCGGTGTGTACGTCCGTCTTTTCTCCCCTCACCAATTGCCCTTTCCTTGACACTTACATACCCTACTCGGTATGTCCAGGAAATAACTGGATAGTTCAGCATAAAGACCTGTAAGGGATTTCAGTCCATGTATCCTCAGAGAAGCAATGAAATACACGCATGTACTAGTTAGAGCTTGTGCAAATTCAAATCACTTGAATTTGAAATCTTAAAAGCTAAAAAGGTAACTCAAAAGTAACTGGGGATCAAACTAGAAATGTTAAACATGTTGCCTGCCCTGCCGCCACTTTTTTAAAAATTAAATAACAGATGCAGAGTGAAAGAGATTATCTGGATTGGGACTGTGGCATGGGGGGGGGAGGGAGGAGGGCTTAAACCTTTTTACTCATTCTGCCTTCCCACTGAAAATCACCCCTTCACTAAGCTGGTATTTGCCCCCACAGATGCCATTTGCTACAAACTGCAGCTTCAATGGAGATTTTCAACTGGGAAATGGTGTGGGAAGAAAGGGTTAATGCCCCCACACCATGATTCCAATTCAGATCAGTAAACCCACCCTCCAACACACACACATGCACACCCCTACAACAAACTTGCCCTGGCATTACGATCTGCCTTGGAGGCCCTGAGAATAATTTGGCTGGTGCATATAAGAGACAGGAGGACCTTTTCTGTGATGGCCTCCAGGTTATGGAGCTCCCTCCCTACTGAGCTGCATTTAAACACAACATTACAAGCCTTTAAAAGCTTACTTATGAAAGCCTTTGCTTGAGGTTTTGATGTGGCTCATTTAAGTGTTAAGTGATGTGGCTCATTTAAATCTTAGAACATTTTTAGTGCTATATCTTATTTATAGGAATTTAAGCTGGTACATTATTAAAATTATGTGTTAATCTGACCCGTGTTAGTTTCATGGTAAGCCATGAAATTTGATGATATAATATCTGGATCAAAAAACGGCATGTTCCACAATCTACTACTTTATTCTGGAACATCAGAAAGTGCTAACAAGAATGTATTTACTGGTGCTTTATGTGCAAATACCACTTCACATTGAAGAATATATCCTATCCAGCAGAAAGTCCCCCGCAAAGGTCTATGAAATACCATAAGCACTTGACATATTAGCAGGGAAATCAATTCATTCAGCCTTTCTAGTGTATCTTCTGTATTTTGACTCTTAGGATGGTAAGTTTACTAAGGAGTGCTGGGCAGCATGTGCATTATTATTTTGAGGCATTGGTGGATAATTATTTGCAAATAGAACTCAATTCCAGCAGAAGAAACAGAAATTAAAAACAGATGTGATTTTTCTGAGCCAAGTTCTTCTTGCTCCTGTTGGCCTGTGAACCAGAGAAATTACTGTTCCTAAGGTTGAACTGGTGCCACAAATGCTTGTTATTTTTGCTTAGAACTGTCCTGAAATAAAAATGCTGTAACCTAAGAAAAAGATTCAGTTACAGGAGCCTAAGGTAATTTGCACTCAAGGTTTAATTGACTTTTCGACAGCACAAGGGAGTTTCCTGTAGTCTAATGACTTGAATCAACCACATGTTTAGTGTCCCTGTGCAGCCACGTAAACATGAAACAGTAAAATGGCCATACCAGATGTTCTCATTTTCACAGCCACAAGGGGAGTTGTATACCATTTAAAACCTGCTTCTTTGGTCTCTTTAGGAAGAATAGCAACACAAAAGAGAGGAGAATTATAGAGCCGCATATTGTACGTATCAGCAGAACCCTACTGAAGACTGTAGCCCTCCACTGAAGGATGCCAGATACAAAGCTCAGAATCTGTTAGGGCTTTTGTATTTTTTAAGTGTTTCATAGGAAGGGAAATGCCACCAGGTAGCCTCCATCATCACAGTGTTGCAAATGTAAGTGAACATTCACAATTTCTGCTCCTCCCTCCTCTCAACAACTCAGCAGGAGTGGAAGAAAAAGCCTGATCCACTGGCACACACATTAATCCAAACCAGTGGAACAAGGGTGGGTTGCAGTCCAACAACATCTGACGGACCACCCATTGTCCACCCATGTCATGGCACATAGAACATCCTTTAGTTTCCTGTGGAATCTGTCCAGTGTTCTGGCAATTTCATGGAAATCCTGCTTTACAAAGTAGGAGGTGAAGATTTTGCCATGAAATGTATTCCCTCTTTCATTTTTGCTTCCCCTTTCATGCACAGGTTGTATCCATTGCGTGAGCACATACTGAGAACGCATGAAGTTTTAATAAAGAAGGAAGTGACATTGAGCACGTTATTACAATGTGTCCTCATCCACATGTGTCAGTTGCTGTACACATGATGAACAGGAGGAACACCTGTTTGGATCTTGAGTCAAAAGTCACTGTGTTCCATGGGAAGCTGAGCCTTTAAGAAAAAGCTATTAACAATTAGACAAGAAGCCAGTATTAGAGCAATCAAATGTATGGCTTAGTAGAGAAACATAAGAAGAAAGTACATGGAGCTACTTGGTCAAATCTATAAAGGAGGCTTTGGAGCAGAGGGAGAAACAGAGAGAAACAAAGCAATGTGAGGTGTTCTTTGTTTTTTTGAGAAGCATGGAGAAAGCTGTCTGATATCTAATAAGGAGATGGGAGGGCTATAGAAAGGTAAATAGCTTGGGTGGTGGATACTTAGGGAGCTGTTCCAAAGTTCGGGAGAGTGTAGAAAGGAAAAGAGGCTAGGGCACAAATATTACTTACCGTATTCCAAAGCTAAGGGAGGAGAAGGGAAACTCTTTCTGGGGATATCTGGGAATTCATTTTGTGGACTGGAACACTGAGGTTGCTTGGGTAGTTCTTTACGACATACTAATGTGCTAAGTCCCTTGTCTCTCATACACCCTGTTGAAAGGTCAAGTACTAAGCCATGAAGGGGGATCGAGAGTTGGCTTTGTCTTCATAGGTTCCCTTTAGTCTGCCAAAAACTTGGGTTCTTCTTGAACCCTCCAAGCCTGCACAAAGAGAGAGAGAGAGACTGAGACTGATTGGTTTGTTTCATTTCATTTATTACTTTTCTATACCACCCAATACGCAAATCTCTCTAGGTGGTTTACAAAGATTAAAACCTTAAAATGCATTATAAAAACCATTTACATACAAACATATAAACAGGCAGCACACACAGAGACACACATATATCTAAACAGGGCTTTTTTCTGGTGGAACTCACCGGAACTGAGTTCCAGGACCTTTTCTTCTATTAATTGCATTACAATTTAATCGCCATCTACTCCCGAGGAAATGTAATCCAAGAGTTCCGGTACCCTTTTCTCCAGAAAAAAAGCACTGTATCTAAAACAATTTTAAACAACAATAAGAAAAATCCAGGACCTGATTAAGATCTCATCATATGCTGCCAAATGCCTGAGAGAAGAGGAAGGTCTTAACACAGTCAGTGCACACTGTGCTTTGCCTCCTTGTCCTGGTCACCACCTAAATCCCAGCCTACCTTTCCCAGACAAAATGGAGATTTTGGAATTAACATGCTAGGGAGACACTGAAAATGGCAGTGAGGCTGAGCTTCTAGAATGTACACGCTTCCTTTCCCGTGAATCAAAATCAGGCCTCACATATCCGGGATAATAATTTCATGGGGTTTTCTATAGTGTGACTTGTTGCCCTTGCTTGAGTCTCTTCCTCTTTTTTCTTTTTCTTTTTTGGTAATGTAATAACGGAACTGGCAGAAGAGTTCCTGTTCCTGTTTGCACAGTGCTCTGGTTTGCTACCACTGTAGCATTACTTGTCAGTCTGAAGAAGCAGGTTAGTTCACAAATGCAAAGTTCAACCGTCTGCTCCTGCTCTATCTGCTCACTTTGGTCTCTGTGCGAGAGCAAAAAGACAGCTGAGTAATTAGCCCTGATGCAGAAAGCCACAGTTGTTCATTTGCCTACAGAAAGCTCCTTCATAGAAATAGCCTTCTCCATCACCCCCTCATGCATAAAAGAAGCACTTCCCTCCATGGAAATGAGTGGGAAGCCCTTGTACATGTGCAGCTGCATATGATTTGTATCAGAGACTGGTGTCGTCACCAGCGCTGGTATCAGCACTAGGATGGCCATGTGTCCTATTTAGAATCAGAATAGTAGAGTTGAAAGGGACCTATAAAGCTGTCGAGTCCAACCCACTGCTCAATGCAGGAATCCAAGTTAAAACATCCCTGACAGATGGCTGTCCAGCTGCATCTTGAATGCCTCCAGTGTGGAAGAGTCCACTACTTCCCTAGGTAGTTGGTTGGTTCCACTGTCATATTGCTCTAACAGTCAGGAAGTTTTTCCTGAAGTTCAGCTGGAATCTGGATTCCTAGGATTTGTTCTTGACAAATCCATGTTGCCTTGTAGTAATCAGTTCAAGGTGCTTGCAGACTGACTGCTTTATAATCTGCTCCAGAATTTCCTCAGGGATTGATGTCAGACTGACTGGTCTGTAGATCCCAGGCAGGGCCGGTGCTACCATTAGGCCAACTAGGCCGCTGCCTAGGGTGCAGGGCTAAAGGGGGCGCCAAAACGCCTTAAAAAAAAAAAGACAGTCCGCGGTGCGCCATATAACCTCTTCCCGCCCTAAGCGCTCCCCCTCGCTTCGCGGGCTCGGGGCTGCCGCTTCTTCCTGCCGGGCCTGCTGTCCACGCGGCTCGCCTTGGCTCCGCCCCCTCTCGCTTTGGCACTGTAGCCTCCGCCTCCTCCCCACTCCCCAGCTCCTCTCGGCGTCACCCACAGCTTGGTTCTCCTGAGCCCCCAGCCAGTCCAGCTCTGATCCCCTCGATGCCAGAAGGACATAATCCATAGCCCACAAGGATGCACAGTCTGCACAACATATAATAGTCCTGCTGCTGCTGCTGCTGCATTACATTATATCCCACCTTTTTTCCTCTTGCAAGGAACCCAAGGCGGCTTACATGATCCTCCAGCCCAGCTTCTCCCCCTCAGTGCTCCAAGGGTTAAAGTAACTAAGCTCTGCTTCCCAGAGGCAGGAGTTTCCACAACTGGGAGACCGGGAGGGGGAGACACTCGGAATGGTCCTGCTTTCCTGTTCCTGGAAATTGGGCTGGGGAGGTTTCCTGGCAGGGAGGGGGAGTCTGGCCCGAGGGGAGGCGGCGGCGGTGGCAGCAAAGAGGTGAGGGGGTTGCATGGCTGGGGCGGAGGAGAAGAAGGAGGAAGGCGCCAAGAGGTTACTTTTGGGGGAGAGTAAGGGGAGTCCCCCCCCCAGTTTCCTTTCTGGAATCATAGTTAGGGGAGACTTGATCCATGCAGTCCAGTGGGGCCCAAAGATTTCAGTAGCTGCTATTGCAGGATCCTCTCAGAGATTCACTCAGGCCCGATGGGGAGGAGGGATGGATTGGGGCGGTCGGGGCTTGGGGCAGAGCAGATAGCCTGCTAAGCCTGGCTTGGTGGTGTGTGGGGAGGAGAAAGAGCACTCAGAAAAAGAAGGGAAGGGACACCGTGAAGGCGAAGATCCATGCAGTGCCGCCTACTCCAATCCGACGCCCTCCAGCTGAATGAAGCCCATGGAAAGAACTTACACGGAAGTAAACCCCCTTGATCTCGATGGAGCTAGAAACAACAGGTTTAGGACTGGAGAGGAAGGGTGTGTGTGTGTGTGTGTGTGTGTGTGTGTGTGTGAATGCGGATCATGCATAATGGGCATAGGGCTGGAGGGAGGGCTCAAGTGGGAAGGGGGGGGGCGCTAAATATCTGATCTTGCCTAGGGCACCAAACTGCATTGCACCGGCCCTGATCCCAGGTTCTTCCTTCTTGCCCTTTTTGAAGATAGGAACAACATTAGCCCTTCTCCAGTCATCTGGCACTTCACCTGTCCTCCATGATTTCTCAAAGATAATTGGCAGTGGTTCTGAGAGTTCTTCTGCCAGCTCCGTTATTACTCTAGGATGCAGTTCATCGGGCCCTGGAGATTTGAACTCATTCAAAGTAATTAGGTGTTCCTTGCCTTCCATTTGCCTATCAATCTCAAGCTGTGTTCCTGCCCCTTCAGCTTGTACTTCAGGTTTGCCAGTGGGGTCATAGACTCTCATTCGGGAGAAGACTGAACCAAAGTAGGAACTGAACACGTCTGCCTTTTCTTTGTCATCTGTTATCATTTGGCCATCCTCATTAAGTAGTTGAACCACCATTTCTTTCCTCTGTCTTTTACTATGCATGCATCTGAAGAAAGCTTTCTTGTTGTTTTTAGCATCCCTCGCTAACCTTAGCTCATTCTCAGCTTTAGCCTTCCTGACACCATCCCTGCAGTTCTGTGCTACCTGCCTGTACTCTTCCCTTGTAGCCTGTCCTTCCTTCCACTTCCTATATGTGGAACATGCTGAAACGGAACCCCGACAAGACCGAGGTACTTCTGGTGGGGGACAAGGGGAGGTTAGGGGATGTTGACCTGGTGCTGAATGGGGTACATCTACACCTGAAGGACCAGGTCCGCAGCTTGGGCATCATTCTAGACTCCCAGCTGTCCATGGAGACTCAGGTGTCAGCTGTGAGCCGGGCGGCACTGTATCAGCTCCATCTGATGCGGTAGTTGCGCCCCTACCTTCCTAATCATCTGCTCCCATCAGTGGTTCATGCCTTGGTCTTCTCTCGCCTAGACTACTGTAATGCGCTCTACGTGGGGTTACCCTGGAAGACAGTTCGGAAGTTGCAGCTGGTACAGAATGCAGCAGCTCGCCTGGTTAAAGGCTGCCGCCAGTGGGATCACATCACTCCAGTGCTCAAAGAGTTGCACTGGCTACCAGTTGTTTGCCGAGCCGAATTCAAGGTGTTAGCGTTGACCTTTAAAACCCTGTATGGCTCCGGTCCAGTTTATCTCAAGGAGCGCCTCCAGCAACATCAAGTAGGCCGCTCAACAAGATCTGCCACGGACACCCTTCTCCCTGCCAGAGAAACCAGGCTGGTGGGGACTAGGAGGAGTGCCTTTTCTGTGGCAGCCCCCAATTTATGGAACTCTCTCCCCAGTGACCTCCGCCATGCCCCTTCCTTGATTAGCTTCCGCCGTGCATTAAAAATGTGGCTTTTCAGGCGGGAATATGGGGTGGGTTAGGATTTTTAAGTTTTGTACTGTTTTTAATTGTGTTTTATACGGTGTGTGTGTGTGTGTTTCCCCCTCCCTGTATTTTATTGGACTGTACATCGCTCAGAGTGGCTGGATGTCTGGCCAGATGGGCGATTCATAAATATAATAAATAAATGAATAAATGTGTCCTTTTTTGTTTACAGGTAATCCAAAAGCTTTTTGTGAAGCCACATTGGCTTCTTTTGTTTCCCTCTGCCTTTTTTTCTCATGGGAATTGTTTGTAATTGTGCCTTTAGAATTTCCTTTTTAAAAAATCCCCACCCATATTGGCCCAAAGTCACCCAGTGAGTTTCATGGCTGAGTGGGGACTAGAACCCAGATCTCCCAAGTCCCAGTCCAACACTCTCACCACTACGCCACACTGGCTCTCATTTGATTACTCTCAGCTTTTATTTCTATTAGAATCAAGAACTCAAGTATAACATGGTCACTTTCCCCCAGAGTTCCCATAACTGTCATTCTATCCACTAAGTCATCTCTGTTGGTTAGAATCAAGTCAAGGATAGCTGATTCTCTAGTTCCTTTCACCCCTTTCTGTAGGAGGAAGTTATCAGCAACACAAGTCAGGAATTTCTTGGAGGGGCCATGTTTGGCCGAATTTGTCTCCCAACACATATCGTGGAAAGAGAAGTCCCCCATTACTACTATATCATGCATCCTTGAAACACTGGCAATTTGCTTTTCAAAAATTTCATCCTTGTCTTCTCCTTGATTGGGTGGTCAATAGTAGACTCCGACCACCATGTTCCTTTTATTCTTTGCCCCATTTATTTTAATCCAGATGCTCTCGATAGGGCTACCAAGCTCATCCTCCCGTATTTCTGTGCAGAGATATGTATTTTTAACATATAGGGCATGTTCGCACAACATGGGAACCGCGGGGGAGCAGAAGTCCCCCACGGTTCCCATGTCGTGTGAATACCGGTCGGGGGTGCCCCTGCAGGACAGCCGCATGTGGGACGCATGCAAAGTGACCATGGTCAGTAGAGGGGTAAGCACCTACCACGCGTGGCCACCCTGCCGTGCGAACAGTGGGCGGCCGTCCTGCAGGGACCGCACAGAGGCAGCAGCCCAGAGTGTCCGCCGCTGCTCCACCCTGTAGGGGCAAAAGGCCCCTCTGGGCATCCCGGGCCCCACCCCCTAGTGTTGGGAGGCTCGCACTGCGGTGCGGAGACTGCCAGCTCCACTGGGGTTCGTCCACATGCGCGGGGCACAGGTCGTCTGTGGTGCCCCACCGGACCCCGTGGATCGCCCCGTGGTGCCTCCCCCGCCCGCAGCCTGGGTCGTGCGAACCAGCCCATAGTGTGACTTCACCTCCCTTTATGTTCCTTTTGTTCTTTTTGAACAAGTTATATCCTTCAATTGCTGTATTCCAGTCATGGGAGTTATCCCACCAAGTTTCAGTTACACCTATCAAGTCACATTTGCCCTACTGTATTAGGAGTTCAAGTTCATTCTGTTTGTTTCCCATACTCTGGGCATTAGTATGTAGACATCGAAAACCACGTGCTTTATACTCTGGCTTTCTTCCTACATTTTTTTTAAGACTATTATTGGGCACTATTAGAGCTGTTCTCTCCATTGTGGTGCATAAGCCTTTATTCATTGTTACCCCCAAGTTTACATCTCCCTCCCCCGTAGTTTAAAGCCCTCCTGATGAGGTTCTTCATGCTGTGGCCAAACACATTCTTCCCAGTCCTTGTGAGGTGCAACCCATCCCTTGCCAGCAGTCCATCTTCCAGGAAGTGTAGCCCGTGGTTCCAGAATCCAAATCTCTCACGTCGGGACCACCTTCATAACCAGTCATTCACCCAGAGTATTTTTCTTTCCCTTTCTATCCTCTTCTAAGTACTGGAAGGATAGATGAGAAAACTATCTGTGCCCCACAGTTCTTGAGTTTCCTTCCCAAAGCTTCAAAGTTTGACGTGATTTCTTTGTAGCTCCACTTGGCGGTATCACAGTTGTTGCCACATGGATGAAAAGAAAGGGATATGTGTCAGTGGGCTTTATGAGCGTTGGTTGCCCCTCAGTCACATCTCTAACAGGGAAACAGCATACCTGGAGAGTCCACGGGTCTTCGTGACATACTTTGGTTTCAATCCCATGCAGGAGAGAGTCTTGCACAACTACTACTCTTCTTCGTGTTGTAGGCCTTGGTTTCATTGCCTCCACTTGACTGACCTTCAGCCTCTTGCTCACTGTCATGTGGGGTGCCCTGTAGTTCTTCCTCTGCAGGCTGTCCTCGAGTCTCATCCTCAAGTACCTGAAAGCGGTTCCATAGATCCACTGCTTCCACTGGTGCAGAATGTCCCATAGTTCTTCTGCTCCTAACTGTCACCCTTTTCCAGGAGGTTCCTTCTAGTTCATTGTTCCTCACCTGAACATTCTCCTCTTCTGCCTCAGCTTGCTGTTGCTATTCTGGCTCTGGTACTTTACTTTGCTGTTGTCGTTCCAATGTTCTGTCTAGGAACTCTTTGTTTTCTCTTATTCCCTTGAGGGCTGACACTCACCGCTGCTCCAGTCCTATAACTTTTTCTTCCAGCAGCACAACCGATTTGCACTTGTTGCATGTGTGTACACCATGCTGATCTCAGGCAAGAAAACAAACATCACACACACACCTTGCAAGTCACCACCACTAGAGAGTCTTTTCCATCCATAGTCTCCATTCCCTTTTTGTTTCTACCTTCTGATTGTACTGGAATGGCCTGTTCTTTGTCCTGTCTTCCCTGAAGGTTAACAACAGAGTCCCACTGGTATATAAGTGTGTGTTACAAGAAAAAGAAAAGAAAAAGAAATAGTTAGGGACCTCCCCCTTGACCTCCACTGCCCAAACTCTGCTGCCAAACTCCTGTTAGCTCTCCCTGTTCACTTGGACTCCTAGCCCACACAGCTGTGGGAGTAATCAGGCCATGTCCCTTCAGTCCCAGCTCTCAGGAGTACATGATGAGCACACAGCGACTTGGAATAGGCAATCCCTAGGCTTACTCCAGGCCTTTACCTGCTCTTCCACTACAACTCCACTGCCAAACTCCTGTTAGCTCTCCCTGTTCGCTTGCTCTGATCACTCACTCTCTGGGAGCTTGCTTGCTTGAATAGCCCCTAGACCAGCTGGAGCAGCTTCTTCAGGTCTGCTCAGTCAGGAAACAGAGGACAGTCCTCTATTTGAAGGTCTGTCCAGTCCAAGTCCACTTTAAAGATAAAGAACCACCCGAAAGAAGAGCTGGGACTTGAAGTTGCCATCAACAGTTAGCAGCTGGACAGTAGACTGAGCAAGGCACACTGGTCACCTGGTCCCAGTCTTCCACAATGTGGTGAGATAATTAGAATAATTTAAATAGAAATACAGTTTATTTCTACATATTAATCTATAAATCAGCATATGCAAATATTATGCAAATCACTGCCCTTTCATTCTCTTTTTTGGTGATGCATTCCCTCTGTTTTGTCGATTCACAAGTGGCCACCCTAGTCAGAACCTGGCATCAATGGGCACCTGCCAGGGCCCACAACTGGCAAGCTCTTCCAATCAGTGCTGCAATGAGTGCTGGTTTCATACATGGGAGGAGTCTCCGGATTGAGGCAGAGTTCTAAAAAAAATTAAAAAATGATACCCTAGCTTCATTTTATTTATACTTCTATAGCACTTTAAAAATCCCTAAGCAGTTCACACTGAAATGTATATATAATACAATATAAAACAATATTTCATCTCTACATTATTTTTATAACAGCAATAGTGAGTCAAATCAGCATAGCCTCTTTGCTTAATATTTTCAGTCTTTACATTTACTATTGTGTAGCATAAAATAAAATAGGCTATAGCCTTTGCAAAATGAATAGTTTTTAATTTTCAGTTTGAAATAGTCACTGAAAATTAGCCTTCCACTAATATAATAGGACAGAGTTGTAGCATCCTCTGGAACCCAAGGATAGAAATTAATGTAAAACTACTACTGCACATGAATAATCAATATTCCCCACTATAATAACTTTTAGAGGTAAATTAAAATTTGCATATTTGAATTAGGAACTGAAAAAAGTGCCTTTGTACTTGATTAAAGCTCTTCAAATTGACACATTTAAAATACGTAATATATTTCAGTCATGTTCATTCTTAGTGTTGCCAAATAACAGGAAAGTGTTGTTGTTTTCTGATAGATACCCAAGTCCTATAATCACTTAAGAGGCATAATCTTAATGCTAGCTTTTGATTATCTTTCATTGTTATTCAAGATGTATTCATAATCTTGTTTTGAAGAGTAAATAATACAGAAGTCATTAGTAATATAACTCAACACAAGCATTCACCAGTAAATTTGCCTGAAACTGGCATTCTCAAAAGTTTGTAATAGTATTGAAACTATTTTAACTCAAAAGAAAAGTGTTTGGGGCCTTTTTGACATTACTTCTCATCTTAGGAGTTGTAATTACCTAAATATGAAGCTGTCATTAAAACATTACACCAAATAATTGATTATGAATGCAGTCCTATACACATTTACATGGGAGTAAGTCCGATTTAACTCAAGGGGACTTACTTCTGAGTAGACATGCATAGCATTACACTGTGGATCCCTTACTTTTTCCTGTACATTGTAATTCTGAACAGCAGCTATAATACAAAAAGCCTGTAATGTCCTTGTGATTATGGTAAAGGCTTGTAAATGGTATTTTTATTACAGCTAATATTTTTAAATATATGGGTAATGTTCTTTGGAGAATAAATACTATAGCTGTAGAAATAATGGACAGTATCCAGTACTGTCACATTGCTAGTGCTAATGAACTGCACTCACATAAGCTAATGCTAGCACAACTCCATAAGCACTCAGTAGGCAAAGGGGAAGAGCGGAAATTTGCCGCTGATCCAAGTCAGAGCATCTTGATGCATCCTGTTATTACAATCATTATATTGTTAGACAATTGCAAGCCCAGGGGCCAAATCCATTCCCATACATCCCAAAATAATTTCTGATTGCAAGCCCCCTTCCTTTGTTGACACTATTATATACTTAATATATATAATATATATTTAATCACTTTGACTCAAAAATCTCTGTAATCTTTTCTCCTTCTCTGTTCTCCAGTGTGAGCAGTATGTTATGATACCTTTCTGCCTGTTCCTGATTTGGTGAAGTCTTTTGATGACTATTCATATCAAATCATTCTCCTGTTATGGATTCAGCAGTGAACCCAACAGCATCAAATAATCTGGATCAATTGACCAACTTCTTCATTGGGGAGTGAGATGCTGAATTTTTCTTCCACTCTAGGATAGACTTCTGGGGCACTTTCAGACAGCAAATTTACTTCCTCACTTCATAAAGGAAAAGGCATCTTTTGCCTCTATGGATTTTCCACCTAAACATCACTGCCTTCTTCTTTAAACAATTTAAAAAGATGCACTCAAATTATTCAACGTTACAGATTGTGAAACGATTTACATATTGTGAAACAAGCAAAGATGGACCCAATATTTCTATCTCTTGCAATTAACCCAACTGAACCACTGCAAACTTAAAAACTGACAAGCATTCAACACTGAATAAGAGGTCGTACATTGAACACAAAGTACAACAAGTAGGCTGCCTTTAGTACTATAACTAAATAGTGTTCCAGATGTTGGAGGCTGGGTCACTTAGGAAACCAAAAAATATAGCTACAGCAGCCTTCCCTAACCAGGCACCCTTCAGATGTGTTGAACTGCAAGTCCTGCAAAGCAAAGCAGACCAGACAGGAAATATATCCCAACCCCAAACCAAAAAGCAATAAACTAGTTGGGATAAGCAAACTGGTGAAGATAAAGAATATCAGAAAAGTCTGATAATGTTGGTTTATCTACACAGGCTACAGACATACAGTCATTAGGCAATAGAAGAGAGCAAAATCAAGTTGTGCAAATTGTATCTTTCAATACCAGAAATAACCAGTACCAGAAATGACCAGCACATTTCAACCTTGGGTCTTCTTCAGTCGTCTAGTATATAAAATGGTATATGAAAATATATATAATAAGACTTATCCATGCGCATGCACACACACACACACACATCCCAATCCAAACTTCTCACATTTATTGACAGTACAGAATACTGCAGTATCTCCACCTGCAATTATAAAAAACTTTTTTAAAAACCCTGCTTCCTAAATATATACCGTAATAAAACATACAGATATATTATAGGTTTAAAAAAAAACATTAAAAAAGAACAACACCTCACCAGTTTAGGCACAAATTCATGGACCTTGCCAAACCAAAAATAATATATAATAATAATAATAATAATAATAATAATAATTATTATTATTATTATTATTATTATTATTATTATTATCGCCCATCTGGCCGGCAACCGGCCACCCTGGGCGATGTACACAGATAAAAACACAAGATAAAAACAGAATAAAATACATTTAAACAATATAAAATTTTAAGATAATTAACCCACCCCATATTCCCGCCTGAATAGCCAAGTTTTTAATGAGCGGCGGAAGCTCAGCAGAGAGGGGGCATGGCGGAGGTCACTCGGGAGAGAGTTCCACAGTACATATATAATATGTATCTGCATATACATATCTGGATCCTGTAAAACTGAAAGGGGCCTTAGGCTCTGCTGTGAGTGCATAATTCTGGAAAAGGCAAGGGACTGCAGTGGTCCTGAAAACAAATGCATAAAAGCAATTATCTTTCTAAACACATTAAAATACACAATTTCCCATATATAAAAACTTACATACTCACATATACCAGAAGGTTAACCTAAATGCTAACAGAATCACTCAGAAGGCTTCCCTTTCTGGAACTTGCAAGCTGTCCACAAGAACTGAGAAGACTTGGATCCCTCTTTGAATACTAGTTTACAATCACAGGTGTGATGAATGAAGCCTTATAGAACTGCAGTGGGTTCCTTAAAGGTCATTATGGACACATAATGGCCAAACATCTAAAAAAAAAATTAAAAATATATACATAGCACTGTTGTTAGTGGTTTGTTTTAATACATAACCAGCCAGTCCTTCTCATTTAAGCTGACTGGAGATTTAGTCTTTAAAGTGTACATCCAATACAGTTCCTTCTGTAGAAGTTTACAGTGAAGCTGTTGTCCCTGAGCTTCAATCTTTTCCAAACAGCAGAACTTCAGATCTGACAAGCATTCAGAGCCAGTGTAGCGTAATAGTGAGAGTGTTGGACTGGGACTCGGGAGATCCGGGTTCTGGTCCCCGCTCCGCCATGAAACTCACTGGGTGACTTTGGGCCAGTCACTGCCTCTCAGCCTAACCTACCACACAGGGTTGTTGTGAGGATAAAATGGAGAGGAGGAGGATTATGTGGGCCGCCTTGAGTTCCTTGCAGGAAAAATGGCGGGGTATAAATGTAATAAATAAATAAATAAATTCAGCTTATGTCCACATTCGAGGAAATGCTGAACAAGAGAGTCTTGCATCCTCTGGTTTCTTATGCAGCTTTTATGTTCACAGATCCTGACTTTGTTAGCTCTTGTCATGATTCCCACATATACTTTTTTACAAGGACAGATGATAGCATATATGACTCTTTTGGTAGTACAGTGGAAGAAACCTTGATAGAAATATTGTGCATTATCTATAGAATTAACACAACTCTTAGTCTTACCTCTATAGCAATCAATACATACACTGCAATGACAACAGGAAAAGTTGCCCTTTACTTCTTCCCCTAAAAGAGCTCTATCTGTCACTTAGGTCTGCAAGTGCTGTGTACCAATATTTCTCTAAGGTGCTGTTTCCATTTATATACAAACATGGGACCACCCTGACATCCAGGAATACCTGTCAAAAGGTACCAGCAGTATCTAGTAATAATGTCACAATTTTTACTACTATTTCCATCACATGATAAAGGGACCACCATCCTTTCTATCTTCTGTTGAGTCTTGGGTAGCAATAACTCAATTTTGGGGTGGAGTTTACTGGAAGGAGACCTACAACACCTGGCTTAGACTGTCTATCTATCTGTCTCTTTCTCCCGCTCCCCTGCAGGAACTTAAAGGCTGCTCCTGACAGAGGGCTCTTGTCCTGTGGTGCTGGCCCTGTGGCATTCACTGTGGGGAGCATGCTGTTTCTGTCCAACAAACCCCAGAAACGAGCAGTGGCAGAGGGCAGGAACTCGGAGAACAGAGGAGCAATTGTGGATTTTACTTGCTCCTTGCTAGCTGCTGCACTGAGATTGGGGGCTCTCTCTTTTATATCTCTCTTTTATATCACCATTTTCACATGTGCCTGGGAAACTCATTGAATACTCTAGGGGGGAAGGGGGTGCCCCTATTAGCGTAGCCATGGGTAGGGGGAGGTATGGCATTGGGGGATTAGCAAGCCAGTTGACGCAAAGGAAGGCTAGATACTTTTATGCCAATCCTCTCTTCTGGTTCTTCCTCCAACTGGATGGTTCCTGGCTGCCTTACCAGCTTGCCCTCGGGTCTGGTGCTGCTGCTGTTGAATGCCAGGTCAGTACTTACCGGGTTCGACCCCCCGAGCTCCACTCGACCTACCTTTCCCCGGCTCGACTCACGTTCTCGCGAGCCGAGCCAGGAAAAGTGACTTTCGGGTTCCCTGGCTCTATGTCGTTTACACAGAAAATGGTGCAAGATATGCCATTTATGTAGAGTATTGCGTAGTATACATTAAAAATGGCTGCATTTACGCAAATTGCAGCAGTTTTTTACGTATACTACGCTATACTCTACATCAGTGTTCTCTAACCTTGGGTCCCAAGATGTTTTTGATCTACAACTCCCAGCATGCCCCAGCCAGCTATGCTGGCTAGGGCATGCTGGGAGTTGTAGGCCAAAAACATCTGGGGACCCAAGGTTGGAGAACACTGCTCTACATAAACGACATAGAGCCGTGGAACCCAGAAGACCAGCGAGCACCTCAGCTGGCATTTGCCGGAGGCTCAGCTCGGCTTGGCTCGTGTGGCGGGAGCGCTCGCCAAGTGCCCTACAAGTCAGGCACTCAGGATCTCAACTTCCATGCCAAGGCTGCCAAATCCAGGGTGGCTCAGGACTTCATGGCTGCCATGAAAACCATGAGGCTGTCTCAAGATGTCATCGGCCCAACACATGCAAGAGAACGCACGCTTGATTTGGTTTTCTCGACTGACCTTCGATGGTGATCTGAAGGTGGGGGAATGAACATCTATACAATTGTCATGCTCAGATCACTTCCTATTGAGGTTTAGACTCTCAGAGGCCTTTCCTCTCTGCAAGGGTGGGGGGGGGGCTATTAAAATGATGTACCCACAGAGTGAGTTGGGGGGTTACTAGGAAGAAGGTCTTTTCTGCTGTGGCACCCCGGTTGTGGAATGAGCTTCCCCGAGAGGCTCGCCTGGCGCCTACATTGTACTATTTTTGGCACCAGGTTATTTTCCCAGGCATTTCAGCCTTTCAGTTTCTGTTTTAAGTCTGTTACGGTATTTCAAATCTTTGCGCTGCTGCTGGTTTTTATTTTTATTTTGTACTGTAGTTTTAAACTTTTATATTGTATTTTATCATGCTGTATGTTATGGTTTTAATTGTTGTGAATGCCCAAAGAGCTTTGACTATTGGGCGGTATAGAAATGTAATAAATAAACTTATAAAGATTTACAAAGCTGAATACAGGGTAACTTACATTGTTTTGTAAGAAGGGAATCTTTACATCCTTAAGCTTTTCTGCTTTACCATATTACTGCTTGCTTCAACTCACTACGGAGCCATGCTACAAAGATTCATTACTCAATTCAGCTTGACAAAAGCATGTTCTTCTTTAATAATTGCTAGAACAATGTTCTGAAAACTCTGCAACAAAGAGTGTTTGTGTAGGTTAAAGCATTTTTTTTTAATTTTTAATTTATTATATTTATAACCCACCTTTTTTCCTGCAAGGAACCCAAGGCGGCTTACATAATCCTCTTCCTCCTCTCCATTTTATCCTCACAACAACCCTGTGAGGTAGGTTAGGCTGAGAGTCAGTGACTGGCCCAAAGTCACCCAGTGGGTTTCATGGCCGAGCGAGGTTAATTTTTATCAGAATTAAAAATAATATTGTACAAAATTACATCTCAGTACTACCTGTGCTGGTCTACAGCAGCCTCTTACTCTGTGTGGGTGTATCTGGGTTGTCATTGATCTACTTTATTGCTGTCTGGTATTTTGTAAGTGGAAAAACAGAACATCTTTGATTGTCCATAACACACACACACCCAGCACCACCCCGAGGACAGGCTTTTAAAAGAAATTGTCTTCAACAATTAGTGAATCCAAACATCTTTTTTTCAGTTTAATAATACACTTCCTAGTTCATGTGAAAAATTACATCAATTAAGAAATTAGCAGCAGTATTAATTGTGCATGTGGAGTAGCTCTACTCATTCAAGCGTCTGTCTCTATCATTACAGCTCCCACCCTCATAAACTGCCTTTGTATGTTGTAATGATGTATTCTGCTGTTTTACCTGGTGACACCACTGACATTCGGGAGTTGGGGGTGGGGGAATGCACTTGGACCATGAATTCCCCCTGCTCTTAATATACCAGTGTATTCTGAGGAGAGTTCCTTTGCCTTGATTTTTTTTTCTTTGTCTTCACAGAATTTAAATGGAGAATAATACCATGAGCTTTTGTGACCATTTTTACAATTCTTGTTTTAGAATGTTCCTTTTCCCAATTTATAGCACTAAGCACTAACATAAAGCTATTCCACAGCTGGTACCAGAGCCAGCCAGATCAATAGCTTGACAGAGTAGGAAGAGTAGGAAGACTATGTAAGATGCCTTGGTTCCTTGCAAGAGGAAAAAGGGTGAGGTATAAATGGTAGTAGTAGTAGTAGTAGTAACGTTTATTTGTGTAACCAAAGCCATTACAAAAATGATAAAATCAGATAAAATACTTTAAACAGATAAAAGAAACATTTGACCAACATTCCAGCAAATAGAACTATTCATCTAAAATATTTGGTTTATCGTCGCTACCAATTTTCCTTCTTAAAATTGACGCTCTAAAAGCAAAACAGGCCACCTTTTCAGAGATATAAGGAGAACTATCCCCTAATAAAAAATTAATCAAATATCTAACAGGTCTATTAGATGAAAGATCTAGGTCTATAAACAGGGCTGCTCTTAAGGTCTCGTAAATTGGGCAATCAAGTAGATAGTGAGGCAAATGGTATACTAATAATAATATTGATGATGATGATGATGATGATGATGATGATGATGATGATGATGATGATGATTAGTGTGAGGCTAGAACAAGTCCTCAAACGAATGAAAAACACAGAACAAAAGTCTCTTGTTTACAAGTTTAGGTTGAAGGCCATGGTATGCTATTGTGGCAAATAGATGGGAGATATATTTTGATTCCCTGTAAGTGATAATTGTCATTTAAAAAAAAAATACTTCTGCTGGAAGTGTCTGAAATCATGAGGCAGTGGCACTAACATCTCTTGCACAACAGGACACAGTACCAAATATAAATGTTGCTTAGTGTACAAGGCTCTGTAAGGAAATTAGTATAAATTGCAGCCCTAGTCGTGCAGTAAAATTCCTTACACTGTTATTTTGCTGCCACTTATTGTGAGAAAAAGTCATGATCAAATAGTCTCTCTGCAATCTAGTTAATGTTATGCAAGGTACTATGGTACATTGGAAAGAGACGGGAAAATAGGCCATGGAATCAGAATTATTCAAATCTATCCTTGGAAGGGAGAAGTACAAGCAGAAATTTCTCAGCACAAGAATCCCAAATTAGCTCATCAATTTCTAAAGAAATAGCTAATGACAGTGGGTAATGTTTCTACATCTTCGCACAGAAATATTGTACTAGGGAATAATAACCTTGCTGATTGCGGGCTATATTTTTCTAGTGCACACTTTTTAGTATGGCTCAGTGACTTGGGGATTGACCTACAGATCCTTTCATTTTATTATCTTAAGACTGAACATGTGGAGACCTGCACACATGTGCAGATGTGGTTTATCTGGTGCAATATTTTCTCTGTCTAATCCCTGCACTTCACTATCACACTCCCTCCCATTTATACTACTCATATCAAATACACACACTACTCACACCTGCCATTCACATGCCACTCTCATACAGCCTACTCCTTTCTCCCTTGCACCCCTTCCACAAGAAGCACCTGGCCCCATCTTTCCCTAGGCCTTGAGTGCCAAGAGTGGTGTTTTTTAAAAAATTCTGAGAACTTGGAATGTTCATAAATATTCTATAACTCAGCAGCTGAGCCGATGCCTAAGGAGAGTTAATTTAAATCAACGTAAGTCAGAGCTCTTGCTATCAGTGGCTATGGAGGGTTCAATGACTTATCTCAGTTGTTTCTAAGTTCTGTTGCATTTATCAAATATGGGGGGAAATTGGCAAAAATAATATATATTTTTTCTCCCTGGGAAATCTACAAGTTCCATGCTTTAATTTGATTCCTCATTCATTTCTCTAGTAGTCTATTCAACTTTGATCCTGACTTCACAAGTAGATCGAAAGGTAGTGGTAGCACATTGTCTTTAAGGAACAGATAGCACAGAACATTTCTTGTCCATCCAAGCAGTCCTGGATTGGGTCTTCCCTGGGTTTATGCTTACGTAGAAAAATGTAATGTGTGATCTAGACTACGTGGTTCCCCAGGCATTGGTGCATTTCCCACTCACTCCTTTAAATAACAGAGGCCTGGTGAAGTAATCAGGGACATTGATGGGGAGCTTGGCATCCAGTTCCAAATTTAGGAGCCTTGCTGAATGCTGAAAACTCTGTCAAGCTATTGATCTGGCTGGCTCTGGTACCAGCTGTGGAATAGCTTTATGTTAGTGGTTAGTGCTATAAATTGGGAAAAGGAACATTCTAAAACAAGAATTGTGAATGACTCTTGCCTTTCTGCATCTTGATTTAGGTTCTTACAGTTAATCATGGCCATTTTACACTTGCCTGATGGCAGGATTTTAATCTATCTTCTCTCTGGAGGCCTGTGTGAAGGAAGTAGGCACAAGGACCTTGCTTTACCATCCTCACTGCTACTAGATCTAATTGTCTACACTCTCAGAGGAGTCTCGCTTTTAATGTGTATGCTTACTGATGAGGCCAGTGATGCTCACTGAGTACAAATTGCTTTTCCATGTGAAACTTAGCAGCAGGGTGCTGACAGATGAGTGGAAGAAAAAGATAAGCTAAAATGCTGCTTTTATAACTGCAGTTATTAATGTCAAAGGATATCATTTGGACAAAAAAAGGGGGGGACTGTCTAATGGTATGTTTCCTTCACCCATTTATGTAATTTTCCACATCCATAGGGAAGGCATTATCATGTTTTGCCATCACTTCTAAAACGTCACAAGTGGACACACTTTGTTTTCAGCACATGGGCTAAAGATGACTCATGAGTTTCATGGGATAATTCAACATGGAATAATTCAACTCTGCAAACCCCTCAAAACTTTTCCCCTGGATTTCCTGAGTTGAAGTCACCTTTTTTACTTTGCTGCCAGGGATCTATCAGCAAAGAAATCAAATAATGCATATCTTTCTTTTGGGTGTGGACAATAGGAGCAAGGTTGATTAACTGAAGAGTATAAAAAAACTGTTGATTTTCCTGACTACACAAGGATAACGACCCCGTTAAGTATATTTCCTTGAAAGCCCTGTTGATTTCAGTGGAACATCCAAGTAAGATGCCTGGGATAGGGACATTAGGTAACAAGGAAGCTCTGATGTGTGTGTGCTGCCACCAGTTGCTAATGCATCTTGTTAGTTCTGTGGGTTGTATCCAACACGGACTGTATCCAATATCAGTCTAACTTAAGTTGCATTCATTTCAATGGGTCTCCTCCAAGTAGGGCTAACATTGAATACAACCCAACATTTTTGCTTTACGAAGTAAATACAGAACAGCAATTCATTTCAGACTATCTATAATATCCCGGCCAAAATAATTGGATAGGTCTTATAACTAGCTTTGAAATTGCATGTTTTTGGAACAAGGCCACCCAATTTATTGTGGATTCTAGGAAAAGGTGTAGACATTAATGAATATCCCTAAAATGCTGAGGTCAGATGGAATAGTCCTTTACTGAAAATCCAAATCCAAAATTCTGCATCCCAGGAAGCAATCTTCTGCAGGTCCGCCATTAGCAGAATCTATTATTCAAGTTAATTAAATCAATCAAAGTTCATTTGGTCTGATAAGTCAAGCAGATGTGATTTAATCTGATGTGTTTCAGTATAGCTGAAATTGATATAGTACAAATTTATCCAAGAACATCCCTCTACTACCGCATTTTCTCTGCAGCCTGCCATTACACACACACACACACACACACACACACCAAGATTCATCTTGACAGAAAATTCTTGAGCTCAGGCAAAACATCTGTGTGGTATAGTTTTCTCCTCAGCAAACTTCCTGGAGAAAAGAAAAAGGCATGTGGAAGTTTGCAAGAAAACAACCATGTCAAAAGATGAACATTCAGAGAGAGTGGCTGTTATGCGGAGAATGGGATGGGTTTAACGCAAGAGGACCCTCAATGATACACCATGCATTTGTGTCAGTGGCTGTGACTCCATTGGCCCATCATTCCACATTCCTAGGCCTTGGAGCCATTGTACACATTAATCAGAATGAGGTGTAGACTGTACCACTTCAGACTGGAGGTGTGAATGGGGGTGTTATAATTTTCAATAACCTCCTCTCCCCCCATAAAAAGCTTCTCTGTGTCAAGGATCAGGCCACGCTAAAGCTCTCTCTCCAATATGCCAGTCTATTACCACCTTGCTCCTGGTGCCAGGAAGGTTTTTAAGAAAAGCTTTATTTTTAAAGGCACAGTAGGTGGAGGTGGGGAAGCACGAGGAGGGTGGCATGGCGCCTGTAGCGCCCTCTGATTGGGGCCGCCACTGGAGTTTGGGTTTGGTTTGTTTTTTATACAGGGCATAATTCAAAACTAGAATCCCCCCACTATAGAGTAAAGTGGTAGAGCCTGGAGTTCTACCACTTGTTGACCGTCTCACTCTGTGTCATATGTAGAATAATTCTTGATCTAATTGAAAATACTAGCTGGAAACAATTTAGCTCTTTCATTCCGAGTATCTCCCCAGATCTGGAAGACAGAGTGAAATTATGACAAATATGTTATTCATGCTCTTGGGTTCAGTTCAAGCATGCAGTGGAAAGTCTAGGGTCCAAACTACTCACACATTACCGCCCGGTCACTCATTTGGTTTCATCTCTTCTTTATCATCATTACCCTATGCCTTTACACTGTCAGCGTTATCTCAAAGATGACTGAATTATGTTACCCTTGAAAAAAAAGTTATAACTGTGCATAGTTTCACAGCTCCAGCATGTTTTGATCCCACACAGAGAAAAAACATTTGGTGTCCTGCCAGTTAATAAAAATCTACCATTAGTTCATGGTAATTTATTGGAAACAATTGTGGGATGCATGGTTTGATGGGTAGGAGAAACTATGTGTGCCAAACAGCTATAAGAAACTGTTATAAAACAAAACCTAGGCAAATAAATGTATAATACACACCTTCGATTTAAAATAGGACTTGGACCAATACAGCAAAATGAGCTGTAATATTGTGTAATGTTGAGAAGTATTGATTTCCAATTTTTCATTCACAGTGTAGGATTCTTAGAGGCATAGTTATGTTGAACTAAAAAAAAAGTAAGTTCTTGATTCTGGTGACTTTAAATATTAATGTGGTATCATAGAAAATAAGTACTTTTAAAGAACAGAATCAATTACAGTTGTTGTGGCATTTCAGTATATTTTTAAAAAGACAAAAGAGCCCCATGATATTTACTGACCCATACTTCAGTGATCGTTGTCTAGTACTGAATTCTTTTGCTTATGAAAAACAATGTCGGGTGAGCCTTAGAATTAGCTGGCCCCCATATGTCATATGTTAACAAAATTATTTGCTGTTGATTTATGGGAGTGCTCATAAGCAAAAATTACTCTAAGGTTCCTGAATAAAACACCTTCTATGCAACAATGGCACAAGGGGACAGGTTATCCCCTCATTAGGGCTGCATGAAATATTCTAGATAGTCACTCCGAAATTAGCATATGTGATGGAGTCAAACTGATTAGCAAAAAAAATAAAGACATTTTTAAAAAACTCATGAAACAGTTGTCTTTTTTCTATTCTGTTGGGCATCCTTTTGTTTCCCTGATTGCTGCTTCTGAATATAATTTTTCTTCTTGGCTCTCATTGTCCTTCACTTCACTTGCCCACATTGTTGTTAACTCTTATTGGCTATGGTAACACACATTCTTCTGTCTACCTGTGACATCACCACTTGAGACATAGCATCATGACATAATCAGTAAATCTTGTGGCCTACAACAACAAACTATATATTACAAAGCAGTGCGGATAAACAAAGCTGATGACAGTGAGGACATAGAAGGAAAAAATGGTGCTCAGAAGCAGCAGCAACCAGGGGAACAATGTAATGCCAAACAACTGCATCAAAGCAACACAAATATATTCACAATTATTATGAAGAACACAGAAATGCTTGGTAAGAAGTATCAGCCTTCCCCCACCTGGTGGCCCCCATGTGCTTTGGACTGCAATTCCAAGGATTCCTGTCCATTGGCCATGTTGGCTGGGGCTGATGGGAGTTGAAGGCCACAACATCTGGAGGTTGGGGAACACTGGCTTAGTGCAACCCAGTAGTTCAGTCCTTGTTGTGTGTTTTTTTTTACTTTTTCTTCAAAAAAAACCAACAACAAATAAAATAAACTCTAAGCTATAATTTCTTATAATTATCCATCCTGCGTTTTGAAAGAAAGAAAGAAGTATTTGAGTTGACACACTGATTTAATTCCAACCCTTGTCAGATACCGAACTATAATACAATTAAGTAAATGAATCAAGATGTAAAGAGGAGATTGCTTTTATTTATATATAAATAACATACCACTAAATATGGACTCAGTTTTGTATGCAGCCAGCTTTTTTGCATGACCAAGGACTACATAACATGCCCCATTGTTCTGAGAAATAACATTAATGAAATACAATGCTGAAATGATCAGATTTCAGTAAAAGATGTGTATATTTATTATCCTGGTCATACTGCAACATGTGTACCTGCACCGACTCAAGATCTACCGAGGGCTCATCAAACTAGCTTCAGGTGAAAAAACTGAAGCCATTGCCACAGCAAGGTGCTGCTGCTCTCTGAGATTTCAAGAAGCTCGCACGGTGTTGGCTTCCAAATGGAACTAGTCGGAACCTATTTACAGTCTGCAGCCCAGAAACTGCAAATCATCTTCGTATCGACATTATGTCTAATGCTAAATGCTGTAACATGAACGCTGTTATTTCTTGTTGCTATCAGCTTCCTGGTAGGGAGGATGGCTTCCAGCTGTCAGAATATGTGCTAAACAGCCTGCTAATTTGGATATCATGCCAGGCAGAACAGAACAGAAGTCAGCACTTTTTAACCAGTACGGTTTATCTCTGTTTTTTCCCCAAGTAGCATATGCTTGTCTCATGTACCAATCAATGCAGAGTATATACATGGAATAATCTCAGTTCACTATATCCAACTATTAAAAGGTGATTTTCTCCCTACCTATGCTGTTTCCCCAATTCACCCACACAGAAGACTGCCTTACCCATACAGATTCAAACTTTTCCATCCCTTCCTGTCATATCAAGGCTCTAATGTGGATTGAGTGTATAGCATATGGACTGAGTTGGGATGCGTGAAGGACACAAGGAAGTGCAGTGCACTCCGACCCCATTTTTCTTCACAGTGCGCTGACATTTTGAACACATGAAACTGCTTTATGCTGAGTTGAGCCATCGAACCCAGTAGTATTTACTCTGTCAGCAGCTGTCCAAGGCTTCAGGCCCTACCGTTAGAGAGAGTGAAGCAGCCAACTCAGGTGGCAGATGCTAAGCGCGGAGCAGCAGTACCAGCTGCCCCATGCGTGTTGCCGTCTTCCTGATAATGCTTGAATCAGTGTTGGCTCCAGGTTTTGGCTAGGCACCCTAAATGGGCCCCCTCCCTAAGTGAGTCAACCTGTTCATTGTCATTGCTCCTCATCCTCATTTTTCATCACTGCTACCACTTGCTTTCTTGATAGGCAGAGAGCCTCCTCACCACCGATGTCTGGGCCAGAGCAAGAGGCAGGTGAACAAGCAGGTTGCAATGGTGAAGAGGAGGAGCAACTCCAGGAGGCTCTTGTCAGTGGGTCCCTGCTGGGGTGTGGGGCCTTAGCAGGTGCTGGACCATACCTACATTTTTCTTGAATGTTGGTCCGGTGGTTTGCTATCTCAACTAGTAAGCTTCTTACTATCTCAGAGGAATGTCAGAACTGCATATATGTTTCTTCTCAAATTCCTCTATGTGAAGTTTTGCTATTATTGGGGCCATGATAGAACACCCTGTGGAGACATCCTTTTTTGGGAAATAAAAGTGGTTGTTTTGGGGGAAAAGGTTGGTTATATGTCTAGGTTTTATATGCATTCTTTAATTATTTGTAGACTGCTCCTGAAGAAGGAACTTGGTGTTCCACAATGCATTCAGCTGCAATAAATCTTAATAGTCAGCACTTTTAAGAACAAGTGACTCCTTTTGCATCCTTTTTTTATTTCTGTGCCTCCCTTCTGGTATTCTGTTTATATGGCTAGTCACTGTGTGTGTGAGCAGCTACCAGTTTAGTGGCCCTGCAGTGAGGTGCCTAGACACCCCCACTTGCCCCTGTGCCAGGCACAAATTGAGGGCTACCCAGCAATGGGACTATCACTTCCTAGCAACTTCCCTCACCTAATGCATGCATTGCCCAGGGATGACAGGCCAGCTGCATTCCTGCCTGAGGAATACAGCTTGCAACTCATTCAGTGAGACTTTTGCTGCCCTGGCCTGCTTGATGCGTACACAAGAGAAAGATCCTTGACTGACTCAGTGCACAGGCAGGGAGTCAGCCAGCCCAAGGCTGGCATCACACGTGTGCCTGAGTTGCTCTGCTCATGTAACCCTCATGTGACACATGATGCTGGCACCACTCCTGCTGCTTCACTGCAGAATTTATTGGAGTGCACAATAAACAAGTGTTCAGTGGAACAGTGGGAAAACAGCAGTGAGCTGTGTGTGCTGTGCAGCCTGCCCTGCGGTCTCTAAGCCGGCCTGTTGTTGCCCTCAAGTGCAGTGGAGGACACTGTCCCATCACCAGCAGTGTTGAAGTACGATTCCACTGCCAGTCTGGTCAGCCTCTGTACATGGAATGGGGGAGGGGGAGGCACCATTGTGTCAGCAAAATATCTTGGGCAGCAAAATATCTCTGGCCAAAACATATCTTGGGCCAACCCTGGGTTTTTACAACTGGGGATGCTATGGATTGATCTAGGGACCATCTGCATGGAAATCATACACCAGGGATACCCAGCCTTTTAGGGTCAGTGGGCACATTTGGAATTTTGAGAACATCTTGCGTGTGCTCTCACAAAATGGCTATCAAGCAGGGCTTGCCCATTCATAACATGGATGCCATGGGGGGGGCATGTCCAGTCACAAAACTTATTTATTTCCCAAAGGCAAACTGGTGAGACTCAAAGGAAAATAGACATAAACTCCAAGACAGAAAACCACTCTTTCAGTCCAAATCCAGATGAAGCTGGAGGGCAGAACTTCAGTTTGCAGCATCCCAGCCTCCCAATTTTTAAAAAATAATAATTAAAAAATCTTAAGAAATAAAATTAAAAGCAGGAGGGACAGTAAGTCTGGTGGGCACCGAGAGAGGTGTTCACGGGCAAATTGGTGCCCATGAGCACCATGCTGTAGTAGCCTCAAGGCATACACCATACTTTGAGCTATGGCTACTCCATTTTACTACGCATCAAGCAGGCCAGGGCAGCAAAAGTCTCACTGAATGAGTTGCAAGCTGTATTCCTCAGGCAGGAATGCAGCTGGCCTGTCATCCCTGGGCAATGCATGCATTAGGTGAGGGAAGTTGCTAGGAAGTGATAGTCCCATTGCTGGGTAGCCCTCAATTTGTGCCTGGCACAGGGGCAAGTGGGGGTGTCTAGGCACCTCACTGCAGGGCCACTAAACTGGTAGCTGCTCTCACACACAGTGACTAGCCATATAAACAGAATACCAGAAGGGAGGCACAGAAATAAAAAAAGGATGCAAAAGGAGACACTTGTTCTTAAAAGTGCTGACTATTAAGATTTATTGCAGCTGAATGCATTGTGGAACACCAAGTTCCTTCTTCAGGAGCAGTCTACAAATAATTAAAGAATGCATATAAAACCTAGACATATAACCAACCTTTTCCCCCAAAACAACCACTTTTATTTCCCAAAAAAGGATGTCTCCACAGGGTGTTCTATCATGGCCCCAATAATAGCAAAACTTCACATAGAGGAATTTGAGAAGAAACACATATGCAGTTCTGACATTCCTCTGAGATAATAGTGTGGTGGAAATACATTGAAGATATCTTCTATGTTCGTAGACTATCAGAGGCTTCATTACAAACATTTTTGGGGATAAGTGAATTCCTGTCATATTTGTTTCCAATTTGAGATTAATTTTGATGGTATGAAAATTATTATTTTTTACATTCTTGTTTCCAAGGATTGTAACCATCTTTGTACTTGTATATGTAAAAATAATGCCCAACTGATAGGAATCCTTATGTATTATTTGAAAGACAGCACCCTATACATTAGACATAATTTACCATATAGGTAGTTTCTTCATATAAAACATAATTGCTCTACATTTTCTGATTTTGAGCATAATTTTGAAATGTTTTGGATACTTCAGCTCAAACCTGTGACACTACTTGGGTTGAATGGAAACTTATGAACACATGGGAAACTGGCATGAACTGGAAATAGACTGATCCATCCATCACTAGTAATCCCCCCCACACACTAGTTTTGGCAGTCCTAGGGAATCAGCAAAACAAGGAGATTTATGTACAGATGGACGAATCAGCCTATTTTGAGTCCATGTCAGTTTTGCATGTGTTCATTCATAAGTCTATTCTGTTTCTGCATTAATTTGCAATTTTATTTTTAAGACTGCACACACATGAAGAGAGAGAGAGTTACCTATGTATGAATTCTTTTCTTGCAAAATACACATTTCCAAGTGTATTTTCTCTCAAAGACTGCATTTCAAAACATATTTCATCCTAAAACCCACAATTTTATACATGTGTTGGTAATTTTTTGGAGCTCATTTGGAGAAGTGTGACATCCGAAGGAAAACTGCATTCCAACCTGAATGCATCACATCAGTCGGCATCAGAATTTCCAGAGACTAAATTCGTCATGCATCCCTGTTTTTGAGCTCCTATGGCCCACCATTCACGGCTGGTGGGCTACATTCAGCTTGATAGGTCTCAAGTTGTGTTGGTCTAACATATCTTATTAGTTCAGGGTAATATCTCAAAACTGAAACAGATATAGAAGCTGATAAGAGAGAACGGTATGTTTTGATCCACCATTCCATTATGAATGTTGGTAGTTTGTATGATGTCGCTGCAATTAAGAAGCTCATCCATGCACACAACTAGAGCAATAGCAATTATTACAAACTTCATGACATCTTAAGCCAGTGAAGTATGCTTACACTATCCTTTTGACTTTCAGAAATTTATTTTTATCTCCAGGAATCATACTGAAGTCATGGATAAAGCTGTAGTAACATTAAAGCATGGGAGCTAAAACCAAAGTCATGTAATGCAATATTATTAGGCATGTTTACTCAGAGTCCTACTGAATTCAAGGGAATTTTTTCTGTAGGAAATGTAGTTGGAAGTGCATCCTTAGTTGTGAAGTGCAGTGTATCTTACTACCTCTAGATGAATACAGTGGGTTGGATTCAGATTAAGTTAGTTGAACTTAGGTCCTCCCATGGGTTGGATCCAGATTAAGTTAGTTGAGCTTAATGGGTCCTCCCATTGAAATTAATGGGACCAGTTAGTCCTGATTTAAATCCCACTGATTTCAATCGGGACTAAGTGCAACTAATTTAGTCTGGATTCAACCCATTATTCTGATTTTTACTTCGGCACATAAATCCCTCTTTCTGTTATACTTTATTATACCCTTCTGAACGATGGCCTTAATCTTCTAGCTATCCCACTGAGGAGTGCCTGTATCCCACTGAGGAAAACAGGACCTTTTGCAAAAAGGAAGATACTGCAGAACTGGAAGCAAGGAACTTAAACCCTAACTGTGCCTGTATGCACACACCACAGATGAGCAAGCCGCACTGACTATCTTTATAAGAGGGCACAGCCAATGTCCCCAATTTGGCACATCTGATCTGTATCCTTGGCAGCTGTCACCAAATGGTAAAATGGTAAGTAATGATTACCGGTGCCTGCATTTTCTAAATGGCTATTGGATGCTGAAGCACACACACAGACACAGACACACAGACACACACACACAGGTAAATCTAGTCATTAAGATTTCTTCAGGGATAATTAAGGTTTCTCTCCAGCCAGTAATGAAATTCAGAAATTCTTCATTGGACATTCAGGGCCAGGATGAATTTAATACCTCACTAAGACTGCTTTAGCAGGATTGTCAGTGGGAATTCAGTAACTGGGTTAGAAAATATTAATGAAGCATGAAAACAGCAGCTTTTAAGCAATTGGCACTGCCGTTCAAATGGATTTTCTTACTGCAGGTTAAATAAAGAGACCATTTGGAAGCATGGAAATTGGCCTATTTAGATATTTTATTAATTTTCTTGCACAGAAAAGGAAGCTAATGTGGTAGATTTTATTGATATGTCTGTTGCCATGTTTCATCTCCGTAAGCTCATTATATCTCCATTTCCCTAAACAGTGGCAGTTTATTCCTGCACCAATCCACAAACCACTTAAGGCAGCTTAAGTCTCAATGAAATAAATCACTACATTTGCTAATTGGGCTGTTCATTTCTAACACTATTCATTTGCACTGCTTCCTTCCCAGGGAGTGAATACACACAGGAGAGGGCATAAATTTGCAAAGCTGAATGGTTTTTGGACCATACCAATGAAAACACCTATGCTAATGTATTTAAAGTTACCCAATGTATACTCAGTTTAAAGCGATTTTTCAGAAGCAATATACCTCACATGCCTAAAAAAAGAGAGAGTAAGTTTTAGAGCTTCTCTCCTTCTCATGTCACCCACCCTTCCTTGTGACAAATGGTGGCTGCTAACATAGCTAGAATTTAGCAAATAATAATCTGTACAACCCCAATATGTGCTTGCGGCGATGACTACATTGCCACAAAAACTAGATCAACCTCCTTCTTTTTTTGCAAAACTGGACCGGTTTTGAAGCACATATCATCCATATGGCATTTTCGCTTGCTAATATGTATACCTAAATATTCAAAAATAAAACAGATAAAAATGCAGACAGAGGTAGTTCTAGAATGTACAAGAGACTTGTACGATGGTTACAAATGCACTGCAGGAGAGCTGGAGCTCGTACTTCACATTATGAAGTATTTATTCTGTACTCCATTCATGCAGAAAACAAAAAAGCCTGAAAATACACCTTTAAATAAAGAAATATCCCTCAATGTGGAGAGATCCACGTATGTGGATCCTCAAGTTCCAGTCAGGCTTCCATAATTTCAGGTAAGTAGTAGAAGTGGTTAGAGTGTTGGACTGGGACTCGGGAGATCCGGGTTCTAGTCCCCCCTTGGCCACAAAGCTCCCAGGGTGACTTTGGGCCAGTCACGGTCTCTAAGCCTAACCTACCTCACAGGGTTGTTGTGAGGATAAAATGGAGAGGAGGAGGAGGATTATGTAAGCTGCCTTGGGTTCCTTGCAGGAAAAAAGGCGGGGTATAAATATAATAAATAAATAAACTAATACTGAGCTTGGGTGCTGAGTGAGTTATGACAGCTATGTAGATAAAATGGGGCTGCTGAGAAACAAGAGGGAGGTATCAACATGCTCTGGAAAATGCCAAGATTTGCAGAAGTCAAAAAAGAAATCGGGGGGGGGGGATCCAAAGGTGCAAAACACAAACTCCCAGCATTGTAGGACTTTTTTCAGTCTAAACATGCATAGGATTGCACCTTTAATCTTCAAGAGCAGGCCTTTGAACCTTGTGATGAATCTTACAATCACACCCCTGCCAGTGAACCATCAAAACACACCGCTGTCCATCATTAATGAATTATTACAATAATGAATATCCTGAATCAGAGAGAATCAGATTCTTTCCAGTAATGTGCATAGAGCTATGTTACTGTGAATCAGTTCTTATAATTTGGGATATTCAGGCCAAATTTGCACCAATGCAGATTCATTAAAATCGTTAATACTTTTCTCTTTCCACTTCTTACCAAATTGTCTCTCTAAAAAATACTTTAGGAGCACTGGTTTGCATTCTTTATCATTCATACCTGCATCTTCATCTTGGGATTTACTGGACTGTTTGGTCTATACGGATGATAGTTTTTTTGCTCAGTTGTGCCAAATTTTCATCCAACCAGCTGTGTGCTCCACTTAGATAATGCTGTGCTTCTATGTGCCAGGTTTTAAGAAAAGATGCAGGGTGTAGTTGTTTTTTGTTTGTTTTTTAAAGGAAACTCTATAAGGGGATTATGAATTTGGCAGGCATATGCCAATTCAGGGGGAAAATTATAACTAGCTTGTTTAGATCTGGATAAGCACACAACACACACACAATCACATTACTTTAAAAGAATTAAAAATTAATATCCCTTCTATGTTAACCCCCATAAACCCTGTGTACAATCCCATTTCAAATGCAATGTGTACAAAGCAAGGTAGTCTAGGATAGATGAAAAACATCTTCTCCCAGTTCCAACACAAGGGAATAGTAAATTCTTCCTTGGTCTCTTATGACAACTAGTCTGCAATCTTATACACATTTACCTGGAAGTAAGTCTAATTAAATGCTGTGGCACTTACTTCCAAGTAGACATGCACAGGATTACACTGTTAGTTACTTACCTTATATAGGAATAGGGCAGATTGTATTATTTTCCCTCCTTCTGTAAAATAATGGAATGGGTTCATTACTCCAGTAATTTCTTTTCCTATTCCAAGAACCTTTTGGGTGTGCAGAATTCCCCTTTAATATTTACAGCAGCTAAGTCTTATACACAGATTGTCATTCCTAAATCAAGTAACTTCAATAAGTATAGGGCCAAATTACATGTTTATCATAATGGTAGCCTGACATCTTTTTTTTGGGGGGGGGTGACTATGAAAATTGTTGATACATAAGTGGCCATGCTACTTATTTCCTAGAGTAATAAAGGAACTGGCAGAAGAACTCTCAGAACCACTGTCTATTATCTTTGAGAAATCATGGAGGACAGGTGAAGTGCCAGACGACTGGAGGAGGGCAAATGTTATTCCCATCTTCAAAAAGGGCAAGAAGGAGGAACCTGGGAACTATAGGCCAGTCAGTCTGACATCAATCCCCGGGAAGATTTTTGAGCAGATTATAAAGAAGTCAGTCTGCAAGCACCTTGAAAACAATGCAGTGATTACTAGAAGCCAGCATGGATTTGTCAAGAACAAATCCTGTCAGACTAATCTGATCTCATTTTTTGATCGGGTAACCTCCCTTGTGGACTGTGGGAATGCTGTGGACATTATATACCTGGACTTCAGCAAAGCTTTCGACAAAGTGCCTCATGATATCCTGATTAGTAAGCTAGCTAAGAGTGGGCTAGATGGAACAACTATCAGGTGGATCCACAATTGGCTACAGAATCGGACTCAAAGAGTGCTTATCAATGGTTCCTTCTCAAACTGGGGAGAGGTAACGAGCGGGGTACCACAGGGCTCGGTCCTGGGCCCGGTGCTCTTCAACATTTTTATTAATGACTTGGATCAGGAGGTACAGGGAATGCTTATCAAATTTGCAGATGACACAAAGTTGGGTGGAACAGCTAATACTCTGGAAGACAGAAACAAAATTCAAAGTGACCTCGATAGGCTGGAGCGCTGGGCCGAAAACAACAGAATGAAATTTAATAGGGATAAATGCCAAGTGCTGCACCTAGGGAGAGGAAACCAAATGCAGAGTTACAGAATGGGGGACACTTGGCTCAACAATACTACAAGTGAGAAGGATCTTGGAATTGTGGTAGATCACAAACTGAATATGAGCCAGCAATGCGATGTGGCTGCAAAGAAGGCAAATGCAATTTTGGGCTGTATTAATAGAAGTATAGCTTCCAAATCGCGGGAAGTGATAATTCCCCTTTACTCGGCACTGGTTAGGCCTCATCTTGAGTACTGCGTCCAGTTCTGGGCACCTCACTTTAAGAAGGACATAGACAAACTGGAGAGGGTTCAGAGGAGGGCAACAAGGATGATAAAGGGACTGGAAACAAGGCCCTATGAGGAGAGACTGAAAGAACTGGGCATGTTTAGCCTTCAGAAGAGGAGACTGAGGGGAGATATGATCGCACTCTTCCAGTATTTGAAGGGATGTCACACAGAGGAGGGCAAAGATCTCTTCTCGGTCATCCCAGTTTGCAGGACACGGAATAATGGGCTCAAGTTACAGGAACCTAGATTCCACCTAAACATCAGGAAAAATTTCCTGACTGTCAGAGCAATAAGACAATGGAATCAACTACCTAGGGAGGTGGTGGGCTCTCCCACTCTGGAGGCATTCAAGGTGCAGCTGGACAGACATCTGTCAGAGATGCTTTGACCTAGATTCCTGCATTGAGCAGGGGGTTGGACTCGATGGCCTTGTGGGCCCCTTCCATCTCTACTTTTCTATGATTCTATGATATTTTATCTCCAAGGTCCATCTTGAGTAAACCAACTTCAATTATTTTCTCTGCCTCTCTAACTTTGAATGAAATGTGCTGGAGCTCAGTGGCATTATTTTGAAAACCCCATTCATTGGTAATTAACATAACTCCTAGAATATTTAGAAACCTGTGCAAGAGAATGATGGTAGACAGCTTAGCATTTTTATATAACAGCATGCTGTTTGCTTCTCCTGTAGAATCCCTGGAACCACAGCTTTGAATACCAACAGAGCTGATTCAGTCCTTTATCTTTCTGAGGGAGGTAAATTGAGTACTATGCAGCTCCCTGTGTCTGTTAGATAAGACCTTAAAATCAAAGGCCCTGTCTGTGGTTGATAGTTATTAAGGACCTTCTGCATTCTACATGAGCTAGGGATGTGCAGTACTCCAAGGCCTTTGCCAAAATTCCCTCCAATGTTACACTCACTGTTTGGATGCCATCCTTCTTTCAAGAGGTAGCATATGAATCAGAACTCAACCACTGGGCCTCTGGGCTTAATTTTTACTTCTGGGTAGAGTTTGTTAATATCATTTTGATTAAGCATAATATGGCATGCTTCTGCTATACAACTGGAACATAGTCTCCAACTGCCCCGAAAATGCCAGGGACTATCCAGAAAACGCTTAAGCCACCACTGCTTCTCGCTTTGTTATGCAGAGTCCAGAATCCCCCTGTCTCCAGCAAGCTACTTTAAGGTGCTCTTACAGGGCCACGGGCAAAATCCACAACTAAGCTAAAAGCTCTGCTTAGGCTTGAATGGCCACCCACAGAAAGCAGGAAGGGAACAAACCCAAGGATGTGTGTGTGTGTGCGCACTCTCACTTTACCTATTGCCTTTGCGGAGGGAGAGGTGAATGAGGGAGTTCATCACATGATTCCTATCTTTATATTGCAAAAGATTTTATTTCCTAACACAGCTGACTCCATGCCTCTAACACAGTGTTCTCCAACCTTGGGTCCCCAGATGTTTTTGGCCTACAAGTGAGGTTACAGTGTCAGAAGGAAATGAAAGAAATTTCCCCTTCTCTCTGAAGCTCCGTGTTTGGGGGTGTGGGGTGGGTGGGTAAGCTTCACCTGTTGAATTTGTGCCAATGCTGACAATTTTAAAATAAAAAGAGATTATCCCCCCCCCCCGAAAAACACCGGATATCAACAATTAAGGGTTTAAGTAAGGTAATTTTTTTTTACAAAAACCAGATATATATTATAAAATACTTGACCATGCCCTTTGGTTGCCTGGCCATACCCTTAGCCATGCCCTCATGCGGGCTGGCCACACCCTCTTGATCACACCTTCATGTTGCTTAACCATACCTCTTACAAATTCACATGTGTGTACCTATTTTCATCTGTGAAATGGTGGAGGGTATGCTGGAGTCAAGACTAGAGTCAATACTCATAGCCTAATGGTGCTTTGGAATTCAAGTTGCAATTAAAAGGGGGTTTGGTAGAAGATTCTTGCCAGATGTGTTCAAGGTATAAGAAACACAAAACAGATAAGATGATCTCCACAAGCTTTTGAGGTCCACCTTTGAGCTTTCAAATAGTGAGCAAGCCTGGATCTTTGCATACTCTCTGTTTTGCTTATTTCTTAATAGGTTTCCAAAAGGAAAACATAAGCTGCTTTAAAGATGCCACTGATGGAGGAAGTTTGCACAATCAATGTAGCAGGGATGTTGAAGAGTCCTTGGTCTTGAGTCACGAGTCGAGTCACGAGTCTTTGGACCCGAGTCTCGAGTCCGAGTCCGAGTCCTTGGTCCAAAATGGTGACTCACGAGTCACGAGTCACAATTCACTCCCAAAGCTGACTCCACGAGTCCCTATTAAAATCAATTGGTTTTTCCCCCAACAAAATAAGGCTATTTCAGATGTGTGGCTTAAATAAATCTAGGCACAAGTGTGCCTTTTTATTTCAAAACTCTGCAACTGATTTTGGCAAGAACAGACCAGGCAGACAAACCCAAAATAACCAGGCAGGCAGAGGAGGCAGGGAACCCCAAAGCAGGCAGGCAGAGGCCTTTGTCTTGGACAATTCAAACTGTGGAACTGGTTAAGAAGAGACCAGGCAGGCATAGGAGGCTGGGAACCCCAAACAGGCAGGCAGAGTCAGCCAAACCCAAAATGTCTGAAAGGTTGCATTTTAGGAAATGATTTTAAAAAATAAACTTGCTGTACTTCCTAAAACCTATCCATGTTGCATTTGAGGAACACGATTTTGGAACACGAGTCCTTGGTCTCGAGTCCGGAGTCGAGTCTCGAGTCCCATTAAAAATATTGGGACTCGAGTCTGACTCGAGTCAGAGGGGGGACTCAGTCCGACTCACGAGTCGAGTCCTGGAGTCCGAGTCCCCATCCCTGCAATGTAGTAATTTTTCTGTGAATGGCTAACTGGTTTATGGTACACACTTTGTTTAAGTGTGCCTCCTCTATGACCAGAATGCTCAAATTCTTATCTTCCCAGTAGATGACTGGCTTTTAAACTTTTAAATATTCACTCTTGTAAGGTTTGTGATGTTTAGATTTGCCACTAGGCACTGCTGTATTAATTTATTTATCTCCCAACTTTATACCCTGCTTTTCAGGGTATATTCAGGGTACCATATTCACTAGAATATAGATAGATAGATAGATAGACAGACAGACAGACACACACACACACACACACACACAGCATAAAAAGTCCACAAAAATAATAAAACTGCATGAAACAGCTTAGTCAAACAGCAAATAAAACAGTGTAAGCCATCAGAAAATAGCAAATAAACCCAGCAGTCAGGAAAGAAAATTATAATCAGAATTATGGTTCAATAAAAAAGCTCAGCCAAATAAAGAGACTTCACTGCTGTCTAGGGGCCATAGGATTGCTCTGCCCAAGGTTTAAATGTTAGGTCACCTTGGGGGCCCTGTTTGGCCAAAAGGTGACTCAGAGATACTTTTATAACAATATTTTTATGATTTAAAAATGTAATAAAAAGATAAAAAAAGAAATAATTGTATAAATAAACAATATATAAATCCAATCCTCTGATCTGCAATTGGGACTCAAGGGAATCCTGCATGAGGATCAACATAGTCACCCATCTCACTTGTAGGTATATTAGAGTACTTGAATCAGCACACTTCAATAATTCTCCACTCAGAAATGCCCTAAGAAGACCCATGACATTTAGTATTGCTACGCTCTGACATTTGTACTAAACAAAGCATTTGGTTGTTTATCTTCCAGGAAACACAGTGGTGAAATTTTGATTGTGGTGAAAGCTGCAAAATAATCTGGTATACTTAAAAACAACAATGAACATGTTTAAAAGTTCATGCCTATTGAACTAGCAATAGCAATCTGGAGCTGAATAATTCATCTCTCACGGGCAGGGGCTGAAGTACATAATGGGATGAACAGTATTCATGATTTTTCATATGAAATGTAGCAACATGGACTGCTACTTTTTTTTATCGGTTTTCAATTTTTCCATTTGTTATATCAAATGCCTTCCATGATAAAGTCCTTGTTTATTTTGTAGGTGTCCTGTTTTGTACAATTATCTTATTCTGTCATTTATATAATGTGGAGAGGAAGACATTGTGACCAAGTCACTTTATATCCGAACTACATCAAAAATTGCAGTGATTTAGGGCACAATCCTATGGCTGTTAGATGCTGTCTAGATGACCGTAGGATAGGTCCTAGCTCCAGCTCTGACCTCAGAAATGTGATCTGAGGTTGGAGCTGGAACTCCAACCTCAGAGTGCCCTGCCCTTGCAGCTGGCACGGTTCTTTCCACATCGACTTCAGAGCCGGCATTGGGGGGAGCATTTCAGGGGGCAGGGAGGGGAGGAGTGAGGCTCTGCCGGGATACAATGTATCCCAACAGTGCCTCAGTGCTTTCTCCTTGCAAGCAGGGGCAAAACACTTAGACACCCAAAATCGGCCATCTAAGTGTTTTGCAGGGTGGGAGAAGCGTGGAGGCAATCTCCTCCACGCGCCTTCCATCCTCGTCTGGATGCCCATAATCTTCCGACTTCGTAGGGTTCCGGGCAGGCACATTGGATGGCACTGTAAGGGTGCAATCCTATGCACCTTTAGGTAGTAGAAAAAAGTTCAATGATTGCCACCAGGCCCTAACAAGCATGGCTGGGTGGATAGATGCTGGGAGTTATAGGACTTTTTTCTGTCTAAACATGCATAGGATTGCACCCTTAATTCTTCAGTTAACATCATATTGGTATGGTACTTTTAAATAAGCAGGCTGATTGGTCATTGGCGGTAATGGGTTTTCTGTTTTCTTTTCTTTTTTTAATTTGGCATTTTGACCACCGTCATTCCACTTCTTTTCATACTGACCTAGCAAAGCAAAAGTGAAAGGTGGCTTCTGACGTAAACAACATCATTCGTGGCAGTGGACTGGTAAGGACGCTCTTGTAAATGGATGGTTCTCCATTTTTAGATCTGAGCATTCTTTCCTGAGCAGCTCCTGTTTGAGGCTGCAAGACAATAAGTTCATATGCAGCATTGTTACCATAATAATCTAGAAAGTGAGAGAGCGAGTAAGCAAGCAAATCAGCATAATACTCAGAACGATTGCTTTACTGCCATAGCAACGTGCAATCAATCCCCCACCTTTCGTCATTATGTACACAGTGGTGCTACTAATAGTTCATTGTTCTGTTCAAATATTGGCACAGGCCTATAGGAAACACCAGCAAGTGACATAGTCTGCATACTCAAAGGTCAAAAAGGAGGAGAGAGAAGGGGGAAAGTATTTTTTAACCAAATGGTACATTAGAAGGAGAAAGTTTTGTATTAAAACAAATACTCCAAATTGTCCATGCCTATCCAAAAATCATACCGATTGCATGATTGCTTTTCTAGATGGCATAGGTTAAGGGGGCCTCTTTTATTTTTGCAAAATGCTCCCCTAAAAAGGGGGGGGGAGGCACAAATATGCATCCAATCACTGCCTCACAGTGATTTGGCTACTCTAAATAAATGTAGTATGTAGACAGCATTCCTTCTACACAGTGCCAGCTCCAGGTGTTTGAGGGCCCTTGGGCAACACACCCTAAGTGGGGGCCCCTCCCTCAGTGAGTCTACGTTCTCACTGCCATTGTCCCCAGTTGCTGTTGCCCCTCATGCTTACGCTGGCTCAGCTTGTCTGAGCGTGGAAAGCTAAGCAGGGTCAGGCCTGGTTATTACTTGGATGGGAGACCCCTCCTCTAGTTTCCCGCACTGAGCAGGCGGTTGGACTCGATGGCCTTGTAGGCTCCTTCCAACTCTATGATCTATGAAATCTTGCTTGAGAGGTATAGAGTCAGTGAGCAAGTAGGCAATGGCATGGCATCTAGTGCTCCTCACCGCCGCCACCACTGTCTCAGCTGGAGCGAAAGGCAGGTCAACAAGTAGGTTGCAGTGTGAGGAAGGGGAGCAACTCCAGGGGGCTCTTGTCAGTGGGCCCCTGCTGGGGTGTGGGCCCTCAGCAGGTGCCCAACCATGCCTATCCTTGAGACTGGCCCTCTTCTAGATAGTACCTAACATAGTTTTTACGGTCAGGGGTTTTCTGTCAAAATATTGTTTCTACCTTCAGCAATAGTCACTTTCTAGAAGCAGACATAACATGTGTATTCCTTCTGATGTGAATTAGAGATCTGAGACATGGTAGTAGTGCCTCTGGTACTAACTTCCAAACCATGTGTTATAAGAGAACTTCTAGTGCACCGTGTGAAATAAATTAATTAAAGCTGCAGTCCTATGCACACATGCCAGGGAAATCAATGGGTCTTACTTACTTCTAAGTAGACATGTATAGGATGGCACTGTGAGTCCCCAATCCTAAGCATAGCTTTCTGGGAATGGTCCTATTGAAATCAGTGGTATTTACTTCTGAGTAAATAGGGTTTAGAATATGCTGAAAATCATTAAAGGCTACTAGGCAGTGGTGCAGTTAATTTTTGACTCTGGACAATAGTCTTACAACCTCCGCCCATCCCCCTTTGATAGTGATGTGCGTACATTCACTTCCTTCAAAATGTGGTATGCAAGTCCTGCTGCATTTAGGGGCCCTTCTGCTCGTTCTGCTTAGTGGGCCCTGGACTTCTGCCCCAGGTTCTGCCCTGACAGCACCATTGCTACTAGGAGTCCCAAATTCCCCCCCACCAAGAAGGTGGTTCATCATGAGTCTTATGACTCACTGCTCAGACTTGCCTGCTTTCATGTAGTTTCTCTACTGGGGTGGTTTATTCTCCAGCAGGTGTGACTGGATCATTCAGTCACTGCTAATAATATTGGCTTTTGTACATGCAATGGAAGAGGATGCCATCTTGTCCTTCGCCGCAGGCAGCAAAATGTCTTTGCCCAGTCCAGTTGCGTCTTATTCAGCAAAAATGTTTGTTCCATGTTGTTGGGGGTGAGCAGCCAAAACCTCTAGCCATATGTGGGCGCATGACGTAATTGGGACCACAGAGTCTCTGCATCCTAGAGCAGACACCCTGTGGGCATTACCAGGCTTACCCAGACTTTTCCCAAGATCAGAACACATCAGCTACCAGATGATTCCTGCACAACTGCAAATACTTTCTTAAGCCAGCCTGTATCCAATCTGCAAGATCTGAGTGAGTAAACTCTGTTTTTAACCTCCAAAAGACTGTTTGTCTTATTGGTAACATAAAGGGGGAAACCAGGTAAAGTTCCAGTCTGTCCAAAGTGACAGCCTGTAATTGCCAAATGCTGTTACTGCTCTAACCAGCAGCTCCACACATCCACGTTTTTCCGCTGTAGTTGGGGTAAGCTCTGCTGTACTTGCACACACGAGAGGGGAGAGATAATAACTTTTAATATCCTCTCCCAGCTCTTTTAGCTCTTACACCCCAACACATGTTTATCGGATACCACAGTCTTTTTAATAAGGGATTGTCTAAGTTGGCTAACTATTGGAGGTGTAATGCCACTAATGCTTCTCTTCCACATGTTTTGGCAATCCCCAATAGCTGCCTCTTTTTGGGAGGAGGTCAAAAAATGGTTAAACTTAGTATTAGAATGCTCTTTAATATTTACTGATCCACATGTTCTTTTAAATTGTTTACCTGCTGCATGGAAGTTAACACAAGGATAACGTAAATGAATTTTCTGTGCCATTTTGACAGCTAAAAGACTGATATTACAACATTGGAGTGATAAATGTCCACCTCTTGCAACACAATGGATTGAGGACCTAACTACGCTTTCAATATAAGAACAGGTGATATTTAGATGCCACCTGCAAATGGATAAATATATGGATATTTGGTCTGCCTTTTTTTGAAGCTTATGCATAATTGTTTTTTATTGATAGCTGTATTTTCACATACTCATATAGGTATATATTGCATACACACCTGTTGTAACCTGTTGTTACTAGTGCAGATATCATATTGGGGCATTTCTGTAATGCTGAAAATAGCCATCTAGTGAAAATGCAGAGCGGAAAGAGCAGGGAAGTGAAGATTGCCTCCACTGCTCCTCCTGCTCTGCACTGGATGAGCGTGAGCTGCTGAGTTTAGGGGCTTATGCTCATCTCCATAGGATTGCGCCCTTAGTTACTCAAGTTTCTTTTGTAATCAGGATGCTTACAGCCTAGTGTAAAAAAGCAAAACCAATGAATGTCAGAATTAGGATCTGGATGTGAAAGTCCATTAATTGGATTAAGCCTCTATAAAGCTTAATGAAAATCAGTGTTCGCAGAGAGAAAATACATTATTGTTCTGATTTTCATTATGTAGTTCAGCAATGCAAATAATTAAAAAATCCAAGGATGAAAGAAGTAGCTACACTCCCTTAATGTATGCTTAGTTTGGCTTGGTTTCATGTTCTTTTATGCTTTCTGAAAGGCAACCAAATTTCTAACATTTTTGAGTCATTCTTGAAAATTTCATTTTTTAAAAAAGAAACCCACTACCATACAAACATTTTAAGGCAGCACCGCACCGCCAATCAACTATGCCTGACAGATGTTGCTATTAACAGAAGGACTGGCCAGAGAGCTGGTTACCTTAAAAGTCTCAAACATGTGTGAATCTTTAAATTGTTTACTATGACCTTTTAAAACTTTTGGCCCTTTAGAGGTAGCTGAAGTTGTGAGCAGCCGTATTGGATTCAAAGCAATCATACAAACATGCTGGCATCAGGACCCACGGCCTTCCTGGTGGCAGGGCACATGGCGTCCACTGCCCATCCAGATCTGCTGCCTGAGCTGGGTGATTCACTCCTCCTCATGGGAGGGCTGGCCTTGCCTCTTTTGTCCTCTTTTTTGGTGACCATCCTAATATATGTTCATCAGATCAGGCCGTGCTTCACTTAAAATTTATTCATGCAATATGGGACTCCTGCCATTAAAAGGAGCAGCTATGGCATTGAGGCTGAGAAACAATCTCTCTCTTGGGAACTGAGGATTTGTATCTCATCCCCTTCAAACATTACCCTCCCCATGCATTCATGATGAGTGCATGGAGGGGACAGAGGACTGCACCTGCTTCCCCAATCCTGACATCACCGCTAGTTCTGCCCTCTGACCGACATGCTAGCTGGCTTCACCCCTCTGACCTTCAGTCATGTGGCGAAGCCTACATAGGTTCAGCCAGCTCCCCCTTCAGGCCTTCACAGAATGCATGGAGGTCAGAGGGTGCAGCCAGGAGAATGCAGGGATGTTGGAGGCAGTGCTGGTGAGGTGTGCAATGAGTTGGTAGAACAGTCCTGTTTCCAGGGGAGGTTGGTGACTCCAACATCAGTGGGGCTCCTTATCCATTGCAACTTTTATTCTGAGCTTTTATTCTGAGCTATCCGTGGTGCTCCATGGTGGCTCCTAGAAAGCTCAGAATAAAAGCTGCAATGGATAAGGAGCCCCACGGACACAGGAGTCATCAGGCTCTCCTGCCTGTTTCCTGTCTCCACCCATTAGCCTTCCACATCAAGGGCTAATGCCTAAACAGGGTTTCTCTTTGCCTCTCTTCCGGAAGGGCAATAAAAACCTTGCTTTTTGTCAGAACCCGGGGTCCCTAGGATGACTTTCTGACCAGTAGATACGCTTTCTAGTTATTTTATTATGAACTGATTATTTTAGCAGTTTGTGCCCCATACCTCTCTTGTGGTAAGCTGATTTGAACACACGCTGGAAAAAACGGCAATTTTAAAAAGTAAACATTAAAGTATAAATTAACTTAAATATATATTTGACACAAATATCTAATATTGGCGGTTAAATTCTTGTCCTTTGCCACTAGCTTTATCACATTTTTTTATTTAAAAAAAATGTCAGCCATTTGAAAAGAATGCCGTCAGCATTGCTGTACTTCCATTCTGATAAGTTTTAAGAGATTTTTAAAAGAATTCAAGATAAGACTTTCCACAGGGATAAAACATCGCTGTAGTAATTTACTACCCTATAAATCAGTCAAACAGCATAACAGGATGACGTTTCCAGATTTAAAGTACTGCTTTCAGAATAACTAGATTGCAATGCTCAAGATGCAAGATTCCTTTTTTTAAAAAAAGAAAGAAAGAAAAAGAAAATTTGGCCTGCATATACACACTGTATATAAACACACCTTGCTACATCTTGTAGTAAAGGTAGCAAGGTGTAAAGGTATTTGGAAAATGGCATAATGACAAACAGGAGAAATGTGACTTCAAGGTGATCTTAAGGATTGGGGCCATAGGAGTGTCTCTCTCAGGGGCCATAGGAGTGTTCAGAAAAAACACTCTGAGGTCATAGATAGAGGGTTTTTCTAAATGTATGTCGGAGCCCCCTCCTGGCTCCTCTAGGATGGCCAGGTGTCCTGCTTTACTTAGGACAGTGCTCTGTTTTGGAGAGCTGGCAGAGTCCTCTATTTGAAGGTGTCTTCTGTTTGATGGGATGTCCAGTCCAACTCTGGTTTAAAGTTAGAGGCATAAGGCGGCATAAGGAGGAGAGCAGAGGCCTTGACTTTGCCTATCAACAGTGTGCACCTGGACAGGAGACTGAGTAGGCACACAGGTCACCTGGTCAGTCTTCTCAGCTATGATGAGATGTATTGGATTTCTATTTAAATTATAGTTATTATTTCTAGATTTGCACCTATGCTCTGCAAAATTAGTGTCCTTTTTGTCCTTTTGTGGTGATGCAATTCCTCCCGCCCCCTTTTGGGGGGCATTTCTCTTTTTATGCATTTTTGGCAATGCGTATGTGGCCACCCTGCCACCATGGAGGTTTGTGCAGTGGCTTCCTCTATGAGTTCAGAACACCAACCGCGTAGAGGGGGGGAACTGGGTGGTCTGGTGGGCGAGGAGGGAGTGGCCAGGGTTCCAAGGGCTAAGCCTGTCCTCACCCCCATCCCTGGGAAACAGTTAGATGCACTCAAGAGATCATCTACATTTCCCCCTTTCTACTGCTACTAATGGAAAGGAGTGATTTTTCTTCCATCCATAGATAGAAGAAAAATAGAAGAAGCCCTGCCTCCTTCCTGATTTCCACCCTGCCAGTGGCTCTGCTCTGAGAGCACAGGATTGCTCTCTTAAGGAGAAACTGCGGAGAATGGAAAGGGGGAAGGGAACAGACAATCAACATTATGAAGGGGGGTGGGGACTCATGGCCTGATGCTATTCAAATGTCTAAGATCAGTTTATGAAAGTTAGGATGAAATTAGATGGGACTTTAAGCACATGATTCAGAAAACATGCTTAGACTGGCCACGTTTCTATATATGCACCCGTGACAATGGGGCAGGGGAGATTTCATCCCCCAGCAACATTTTTCTGTGAAGATCCTTTCCCCAAATTGCTACTTCCATAGAATTTCAAATCTGGGCAAATAGCCTCTGTGTCCCCAGTCCCCACTGGCCTTGCAGTAGAGAAAACAGTGCAGGGGAAACACACCCCAGTGGCTGCTTTTTGTAAACAAAGAGATGTTGGCCAATCTAAGCATGTTTTGCTTTAAGGCACATATACTGTGCCCACTTCTATTTGTGCTCAACAAAGAGAGAAAATAAATGAGAGAGAATCTGGAAGGGCAGAATGAGAAATGCACTGATATAGATACATGCTTGAAAATCTTTTAACTAGAGTTTCCGTTTGATTGTTAAGAGGATGAATGTGCCTGGGCTTGGGCTTGTTTGCATTTGAATTAGAGCTCATGGCCCTGATGAGATTTCATTCTAAAATCTTTGAGCTTTGGATAGGTGGGGCAACGGCCATATGGCTCCCAGAAGGGTGTCAGGGAGGACAAGAGATACACTCTTAAGGTTGATTCACATGTGCATATACATTTCGCAGTGCCTCACCACCACATTACCTGTATGTTGCCTGGCTTACAGAGATGATGTATGTAAAAGTCTTTGAGAACACAGTCATAGATGCTACATAGTAAATTAGGCCAGCTTCCCCCAACCTGGTGCCCTCCAGAAGTGTCAGACTGCAACTCCCATAATTCCCAGCTGGGATTTATGGGAGTTGCAGTCCAACACATCTGTAGTGTTCACTGGGTTGTGGAAGGCTGAATTACCTGGAGCTGAAATGGCTGGCCTATTTTGGCTGATTCCCAGGGAGCAAAATTGGGGGAAAAACCCGTAGCACCCACCTCCAGAGTTCCTTCTGCCAGCTGTGTCATTTTTGTCTCCTCAATGCTCCCAGAAGCGTTGCTGTGTGATGACATAGCACTCTGACAAAGGCTTCTGGGAGATAAACATGGTAGCTACCAACCACCAGAAGGATCTTCCTAGACAGGCTGTGAGTTTTGCACCCCCCAAAATTTCACCACCACCTGAAATTTACTGGGAACTTTTATGAGAACTTTTGAGTCAGCCATTATCCTCCAGATAAAACAGAGGGTTCACTAGAGGTAAGGTTGGTCAAAACAATCTCATCCTAACACTAAGTTGGCAGTTTTTGCTCTCTGACTTGAATTTACTTCACTAATTCCAGTGAGCTTTGTTGTCCAGGTCTGCTGTATATCCATGAGAATAAGAGGAAGTGGGTGAAGGGTGAGGGTGAGGGAGGAGGAATTGCTCTGTGTTGTAGAGAGCTAGTTTTCCATTCACAGCCAGTTGACCTGCCAAAACTAAAAGAGAAATGAACTAACATATGCAGTCTTCAGGTAGTCCTATATACTTTGCTTTTTCATTCATCATTCATCCTATGCAAAAGCTTGGGAAACATACAGAACCCAGCTACATGTTTGCTGGGAAATTTATGGGGTTGATTTAAGATGAAATTTCTTCTATTCTGATTGGGACAAAGTTCTATGAGAGCTTATCTCATTCTCTAGAAATCAGAGTCACATTGAGAAGATCATGACAATGCCAGGCAACGACTAGCAAGTGCCTGTTCCCTGCAGGTATGCATGTTTTGTTTGTGTCAACTTAATTCTCATGCATTTTTCTATCCAACACAAATAACACCTGTTTGGCAGCTGCTCAGAATCCTCAGAATCGTCATCTCTCCCTCTCAGATTCCAGGTCTGGCTAATCTGTGTGCAAAAAAATACTAATCGCTAGAGATGATAAAGATCACCAATGGAATACCAAAGAAAACACTGAGCAATTAAATAATACTTTAAAGAGGAAGTAAATAGTTTTTGTTAATATATTCATTTCCATGCCTTAATTTTATGGTACTGCAAAATTGCTAGGTAGCCTATTGGAGATAAATAACATAGGGTACATTCCCATTGCATACTTATTTGTGCCCTGTAAAGAAAGCCATAAAGTAGTGAGAGCTCCCATCCTACATGATTGCAGACAGAACATTGCTACTAGGAAATAATCCTGTTTACTGAAGGCCTTGGGGGGGGGGGGAGAGAGTAGATTCTGTACAGGCCTCTTCCTACATGGTTTTCATTGGCAGTGTGGTAAATATGAATTATACTAATATTTTGAAGTATGCAAAATTAACGTGCCAAAGATGGACATTTCTTCTGCCTTTTTGCCTCTGCATATCTCATCGTTTCACAGTGTAATCACATCACAGATCTTTTGCGATTGGAATGAAATAGAATGCCAGGTTCTTAATGCTGTAGGGTTTTTTTTTCTCACTGAAAGATTCCATCACATTCCCCCCACCCTCCGCTTGTGCTGCTGTTTATGAATCCTTTTATTTCTAAAGAAGAAAATTGCAGTCCTTTACAAAGGTGACCCTCATTATCTTCCTGACCTCTTGCACATCACATAGTGTGGAGTGTTTGCCTGTGGTACGGCGGGGGGAAAGTGACATGATTCGCAGGCATGATTCAATTGCGCTTGAGCTCTTAACAATGCAGAAGACATGCTTTTTTCCTGCTGCTTATGAATAGTTACCATACATAAGATGCCTCATCCCATTTTATAGCCGTATTCGCTTTCTTGCTATGTTGAAATAGCTGAAAAGTATTATAAATAATAGTAAAACCATTTATAGCTATCTATGGTAAATAGTGCTGGAATTCTTTATTTCAAACCTAGATTATATATAACTGATCTTGTTCCAGCTTCACTGCATGCCCATTTGTTTCTGGGCTCAGTTTATTGTTTTGCCACAGGTTCCCCAAAAGGGATTGGCAAAGGTTCTTTGAGGGATTTTCAGACCATAATAAATACTCCTCCAGGAAGTTAAAGCCAAACATCTTTATTGCAAAGCTGAGCATGAAATACAACAATGGAAATCCCTGGTGGAACTCCCACTCCTTAGCTACACAGTCACTGTATTATTTCCAACCAACCCTGCTAGTTCCAGCAGCTCTCCGCCTGGGTATCAGCTTTCAGCGTTGGGGCTTCTGCAGGGCTCTCTGAACAGCTTTCTCTGCTCCTCCTTGCTCCTTCCAATTCTACAGCACTACACACACAACCAACCAACCACTACCAACCAACCACCACCACCACCACCACCACTTAGTCTGTATTTGCTAGTCTTATATACTTTTCTAGCACCAAACTCCATGGGCTGCAGACCTCATGCTTAATTGGTAGCACCTGGGCCGTTGTGCAGTGTCATTCCTCTGGCCTGCAGCCAGGTCACACCCAGCAAGTTGCTGAAGATTGCATCAGCCTGGCTAGCAGCCAACTCACAATTTAAACAGGGTCATGCCTTGCTATTACAGAGCAAAATACAGGGTATAATATCATACAGAGCATAATACAGAGCATAGTATCATACAAAGCATAATACAGGGCATTGAGGCAGGACTGTTGTGCAACACTGCACTCCTCGCCATCTTCCACAACTCCCATTACAATTATAAACAGCTCATTTGGGTTTTTGAAGTCCTAAGCATCCTTAGGTCCAGTTAGTTCAAGGTCAGTCTGTTCCTATCAACCTGCTGGGGCCTTAATATCTACCTCAGAGAAGTCCTGTTCTATTTGTGACCCTCTCAAGTGGTTAAGGGAATGTAAATGAGACAGAGAGAGGGGGCCTTCTTGGTGGTGGTGCCAAGGCTTTGGATACCTCTGGATGGTTCCCTCATTTCTGGCCTTCTAATCTAGAAATGAGGCACTCCTCCACTCAGACCTTGATTTCCAACTAGAGCTGGGCCCTGGCTGAGGCTCCGGGTGGAGAAGTGCACCTTCACTTAGTGACTAGATTGGAGTGGCTGCGCTGCATGTGGGCAATCCCCTGCTTTGCTGGGAAATGCCTGTGCACAGCAAAACTGCCCCAACTACTTAAAGAATCATGAAAGAACCATACGTACAATAACATCAAGACTGCTTCTTTGCTGTGTTTTATCATTGCGCATATGTGGTAACACAGAGAGTGGAAAAAAGAGAAAGCTTCTCCAGTGATCCTCCAACAACTACAGTTGCAATCCAGCTAGGACTCTCACTGCAGCTTTGTGCATGCTCAGTTGCCTGTCATCATCATCATCATCATCATCATCATCATCATCATCATCATCATGCGATCACTCGTGACCGAGTAAGATTGTCTTCCAGGATAAAAATTTACAAAAAGGAGATCTTAAAAGGAGGAAATTCTAAAGAAAATTGTATAGACTCTAGCGATGGGTCCATAAGTGACTGGAGGCGAATTCTAGATCCACACAGCTTCCCACAGTGAGGGCACAGGTTACCAGATGGAAGATGGTCCTGTAAAGGATTCGTTTGACGTGCTTTTCGCTTAGCACGTTTCTCGCTTTCACCTTGCACTCGGGCTTCTTCAAAGTCCATGGAACCTTTGTGAAGAGAGAGAGTTGAGGCGGCGGAGAGCCCCCCCCCCCGATTCGAAAGCATCTCTACTGTTGCCATGGGTAACAAGCCACCCAGAACCCATGGCCTGTTGTAGGGTTCTGTATCTCTTGTTACCCATGGAAACAAGCCACCCTGGCCAGGTTCACACTCACAACAAATTGTGCTGCCAAGGGTAATTATGCGAATCCCCTGACACACACAGAGGAGGAAATATGCCACCATGGCTTATTCCCCCCTCTCCCATGATCATGCGAACTAGCTCACTGAGTAACTCTTGTCCCTGAGTAGCATGGAGTCCTCTATTAAATACTGAAGCATTAGACTTCGTCTTACTTCACAGGCACCAGTGCTACCTAGGGATGGAGAAGTCTGTCTGCTTCTGGGCCATGTCAGTTTTGCATATTTTCAACCTTAAGTCCAATCTGTCCAATTTCCACATCAGTCTGCAATTAAAAAAATAATAATAATGCACCAAAATTCACATTTATTTTCAAATGCAGTTTTCTCTAACCTATGCATTTTGCACACAACTTTCCATAATATATGATTTTTTTGGTATGCAACTTTCCCAAACGCATGCACTTTTGTATGCAATGTTTGAGTGGAGAACCACATCAGAAAATCTGGAGAATTTATGCGCAATCTGAAGGATAACTGTATTCTGATCCACAAACCAGCCTGAGGAGTGTGGTGTGTCCACTTAAAAATGTGGACAACTCCCCTCATTATCCCCATCCCTATCAGCTACTATACCCAAATGAGATTGAGAGACATGGAGTGGGGTGGGTATGCATCAAAATTAAAATGCCATCCTTATCTTAGGATGTGTGGGCGTTTGGGGGCTATCCATTTTCAGTTTCTTGGGTTGCCGCCTTCTTCTTCTTCTTCTTCTTCTTCTTCTTCTTCTTCTTCTTCTTCTTCTTCTTCTTCTTCTTCTTGTCTTTCATCGAAGAACTACTGCTTTTCCTTCCCTAAATCAATTTTGTAAACATTTTCACAAGTGCTCATTCAATGACATTATCCCAAGAGCATTCAGAACCAAAAATGACTGCTCTTTATGTTGTTTAGAAGCCAAATAAATATGTAAAATTGGTTCTGGGAAATGTTTATTTTGAAAACCACTTTGCTATTGTACTACAGACAAATGTTTCTACAGTATTTTGCCTTGGTCTTTTAAAAGAGAACACTTGGGGAAGTACACAATGTCAAATGCTCTCTCCCTCACCCCCCCCCCCCCCGTGTGTGTGTGTGTGTGTGTGTAAAAGCTATGAAAAATTTGTTTGGGATTGAACAAATGTTTCTTCCATTAAAAAACACAGTTCTTCTTCCAGAAGAAATACAGACATTATTGGACATCAAAATCATTTGGCCAGTAGCATGTATACGGACTGGTCTCTTGGTCAGGCCTTCTGCTAGTGGAATAGCAATGTGAAATGCCTACCCATGTAAATGTCATCTGGTATTTCAGTAATTCTATCCCCCCCCCTTTCCAAATTTTGTTCTCAAATAAATGCATGCTAAAATTGTTGCTCAGGCTACCATGTGAAAATTGTAAATGATCAAAAAATGCATTGCTACAGCCATTTCAGATGTTCCAAAGAAGGAGCAACAGAAAATAATGAGTGAGGTGCATCTTCTCCCCATGTGATAGGTATACACATCCAAAAACTAGGGGGAGAAGAAGCACCAACCATACCCTTTGCCCCCTCTCACAGCTTCTCTGGAACATCAAAGACATGGAGGATCAGATAGGATCTACAGTCCATTTGTTTCATTTTTTTGGAATCTGAAGAAAGCGTGCTGTGCTGGCATAGGCAAAATAAAGGAGCAGTGGGGGGAGGAATTAAAGTTGAAACTGAGGAAGTAATTTAGCTTGATATAAAAGGGAATACCATGTTCCTCTCTACCACATTAAAAAAAACACAGAAAAAAATACATATGCAAATACAGAATTATACATTGCTCCATACTAAACACAACTAAGGATATGCATCAGATTTGGCTGAATTACGAGCTGAATCGGGGCCAATCAAACCATTTCTGGTGTTTCCCGAGGTGAAGCAAGCTTCTCTCAGAAGTGACCAGAACTGAAGCTGGACCCTGCATAAGACTTGCCTGTTCCTTTACCTTATTACACATTTCCCATTTTGAGCAGAATGGAGAAGACACAAAATCATTGGGGCAAGCTGAGATACTGGGAATTAATCCCCTGAAAATGAGCTGCAAATATTTTAATTGAGAGTATATCTTTGATGAAAAGAAAGCCACAGAACTACGTTTTGTTGTTATCACTTCATTTCCCTGCGGCTTGCTACAGCTACTGCCTCCTTGACATGGGACATTTCCTAAGAATTAATGACTGGATAAAATTAATAGCCTGAGGTATAGCCCCAGGCTAGATGATTTTCTTATTCTAGAAAATGCCCCATGCCATTGTGTTTTCTACTTAATTAGAGCTCAGATCTGCTTTGGTAGCTGCAGGAAAGATCTTAGGCTAGATGAGATACAGCAAGGCAACAGACATCAGATGACCCATCTGAAAGTTTGGTAACATACCAAATTAAACAAACAAACAAACAAAAACCCCTCTGCACACATGTTTTCTAATGGGATTGTAAGGTTGTTGGGTTTTTTTAAAAGAAGAGTGTAAAAGCACAAAGTGCTCTAAAGCACTGTCAATGGGCATGTAGCCATTGTGCTCAATGAACAAATAAGAGTTGATTTCCCTTGATACAAGTTGTGGGGAAATGTACCATCATATTGAAGAACAGAATCAGGTCCAAAAGATAATATGCCAGAAAGTATTTTCAGCATGTAGTAGATTGGATTTCATTAATGTCTCACAAGGCTGTTTTTACACATCATCAAAACAAAACAATACCAAAAGTTCACACCACAGACTCCGGCTAACTCACACATTCATTTATGCCATTGGATTTCGAACCATGTAATTATGTGACATGGGACAGTGGGCCATTTATGTGTGAACTAACCACCAAAAAGCTTTGTGTATGAGGATGATGGGAAGTTCTGTCTGTGGTGGTTTGTCTTTGGTCAGTTCATTTTTACATGCAATTCACCACAAAAACCCAGATTCTACCTAGAAATGTGTGCCCTAATCTAATGGCTCCTAATCTGTGTAGTATGCCCACACAGAGAGAGACTTTACCTACCCTGCAAAGACTTGCTGATTTGTAAGGGGCAGCTCCATGCATGCCAAGTGTTATGTGCACAGAACTGTCTCCCTGCCCTGGGAAGTAAATGAAGATGGCTACTTGTGTTTCAGCACCATATGTGCCATCAGAACTGATGCTGAGCTCTAGATTTAAGGACGCTTGGCTGTGATCCAGCAAGACAAGCCCAATTACACACACAGACTGTGTGAATCTTGAAATGACAGATGATCGATAAATGCCCTGAATAAAACAAAATTGGTTTGAGCTCCCATAACCTTTTGGGGTAAATACAGGCCTGTGGCTTACGCTGGCTCAGCTTGTCTGAGTGTGGAAAGCTAAGCAGGGTCAAGCCTGGTTGTTACTTGGATGGGAGCTGTCTCCCTCCTCTAGTTTCCTGCATTGAGCAGGGGGTTGGACTCGATAGCCTTGTAGGCTCCTTCCAACTCTATGATCTATGAAATCTATAAATTGTCAAAATTACCTTCCCCATCACTACCACCCGAACTGCTTGTTCTGTGCTTTAACTTAACACCTCACCCAAATTCCTATAATCACAGTAATTGCCCTAAAATGTAATGTTGTCTGTAATGGAGGCCTAATGTTATCTTGTGATGATATATGGCAGAGTTCCATGGTAAGCACTTTTTATGCCTGGTTTTCTAGCCAGAAGTGCTTCTATGTATTGGCTTAAAATTGTTCAGACAGGGTCCAGGGAGCATTCTGTAGCAGCTGTTTCTTCCCCCTTAGTCTACTCATTTCTTTGAGGTGCTCAGCATTTTCTCCTACTACACTTTCGATATAGAAAAGCAACCAATATTTCTAGAGAAGGCTAGGTTGTTACACCATATTGAAGAAAGGACTTTCTTACGGAGTTTAAGCAGAAACCTTCTTCATTCAACATTTGAATGCTGTTGACTTTCCCAATATGGATTGGAGAGAGGAATTATTCATGCCCCTGGCAATGTCTCCCAACTGTAACTACTCTACAGCTAATGGTCTGTTTTAATAGTTTGTTTTATGACCTCGATATGCCAGACAACAAATTGTTCTCGAGAGATGTTAGCTAGAGGATAACGACAGTAGGAGTATTATTTAGAACTGAGAAATATGTCAGTGGGAAGTTCAAATCTGACTTCTTTATATGTGCACTTACACCAGGGCTCACTGGTTTTGACCTTAGGAACATTAAGCTGCACTTCACAGTCTTCAAATAGTGATGAACCTCAAGATCTGAGTCCCACTTTCTCATCTTTCATGCACGCCCTTTAAAAACATATATGCTAGGTAACACACTCTCACACAGTTTCTGCCTTGCACACACTCTCTCTGACTGTGTCACCTCCTACTGCCAGCTGTGAGCACCAGTCTGGCCTGGTTACGGAGTATGCATGCTTGAGATTTTCTTCTTTATAGCCCTGTGCTCAGGCATTAATTCCACATGTAATTCCAACTGAATGAAGAGGAGAGTGGGGCCACACTTGCTGGCTCCGCGATTGCCATCGTATTCTCGCTGGCCTCATCCATGAGTCAAAATTGCAGGCTCAACACCTTCTCTTCATTGTGTGTCTCACTTCTTCCATGAGCTGCAGTCGATCAATGCAGGGCTTTTTTAGAAAGATTGTCACCATCTTATCTCTTATGTCACTTCTAGGGATGTGTGAATCAGCAAAACTCAAGCTCGCCAAAGTTCTCAAGATTCCATCTTGAATTTCATTCTGACTTATTGTGAGCTTTTTTTTCTTTTGGCATGAAAATCCATTCATATTTTTCTGCGTATTTTTCCAAATGTACACATCAATTGTGCGAGTCTTTGAAACATATGCATTCTTCTCCTATTGATTAACAGCATGATCCAATGTGACTGCCCGTAACCCTCTGAACTTAGAGGATGACGGGTATCCTATTGAGGGTGGGAGGAGTTTGGAGGCAAGGATTGCCTCTTCACTTCCCTCACCCTCCAAAACACTTAGACGGCTGATTTTGGCCATCTAATTGTTTTACACTGGCTCGGGAGAAGAGCTGGAGGTACCACCAGAATTCCCTGTAGGTTGGTGGTGCCTTGCTCCTCCCCTCCCTGTCCCGCTCCCTGCCCCCCCCAGCACCAGCTCCAAAGTTGGTCTTCCATCTTTGGAGTGGCAGCCAGCGCAGAAAGAATCGCACCAGCTGTGAGGCAGAGGGAGTGTGCTCTGAATTCGGAGTCCCAGCCTTACCTCGGAGTGCTTTTCCAAGGTTGGAGCTGGGACTTGGCCATCTTCTAGACATCATCTAGTGGCCATAGAATTGCACCCTAAAGCATATTTGTGTGCATTTTTCAAAAGTACGCATTTTTCTTGCACATTTTTCAAATGTACACATGCTGTCAAATGCATTTTGTTTGGTCTACGAATCACATTGCAAGCTTGGAAACAGACATTGACCACAGATTGCATCCGTGTCCATGTTTGTTCCGGAATGTGCGAAATGGGTAAATCCTGATCAAAAATGAACTGAAACAAATTTCTCATACATCCCTCACTTCTGCCCACTCTAGACTCTGTAGTTTCTTCTTTCAACCCCTTCCTATTCTCCTCTTTGGACTTGGTTTCCCTTTTCTCCCACTCGGCGGTAGAGCCAACAAATCTATGAGAAAAGGCATTTAATTCTTTCTGGATATTATCAACACATTCCCTTAATATATTTGCCTTCAGCTACATCTCTAGTGAAGTTAACAAATTTGTTTTAAGTACTCTCAAGGGCATAGTTTATCCTATACCTTTCATAAAGATAACGTTACCTTTCATAAAGATAACGTTGAACACAACCAAAAATCCAGCTTGATTCTTCTATAACAGTCTTCATTCACTCTGCCTTGTATTTAGCAAATATGCTGTTCATGTGGGAGTAATTTAAATCCAATAAATGTGGAATCCAATAATGCCTATCCTAAAGAATACATTATGCAACTTTAGGGTGTTTCATTTAATGAAACAGAACAAAGTGTTATGCAAAAATCTTAGAGATGACAAAGAATATGAACATAAGAGCTTCTGTAAAACATTTCATTGCAACATTCTCTGAGGACTAGAGGCTATTAGACTATCAACTGGCAAGATTGGTCCATCAGCAACAGCCTTTGCATAAGACATTTCAGTTACATTGGAAGATTTCACCATGCAATAGAATTATTTTGCAATTTCAAGGCTTCTCCCACTTTGATATTATATGCCTTGTATTATACCAATTCAATATTGTCATGCTCATTATGTTCCAATAGTTGTTTACTAAAAATGTCAAGCAAATAATAAAATTAGAATTTAAATCTAGACTATACATATGGTTGCAGGGGGAAAACCTCACCGGATTCTTTCTCCTGGTGTGATCTCATTACTGAATATTTACATAATGTTGTTTTGAAAACCAGCAAAATGTCAGTTTCTTATTAGTTGAATTTCAGTGATTTTCCCACCTAGAATCCAGATATCACCTAACTGGTTGGAACAAATAACATGCCATATTGCATTTCTGTGTCTTAATAACAAACACATCGGAAACTGTTTCACTTGTATTTCATAACAGACTTTGGGCTAAGTCGATGACAGTTCACATATTCCACTGGAGACTTCCCCCCCCCCACTTTAACGAAGCTTATATTTCTTCAACCACCTTTGCATTGGACTTCCAGGCCCAAACTATATGTTGCTTTAACGATATATTTAAGAGCTATGTTTATTATTTCCTCTAAAATAAATGCAAGGGACCCAATACAAATCAGGACATTAGCATGGGAGGTAGGGGAGGTTTAACCCTTTGCTTTCCTGCTGCAGTCCTGATCGGGATCAGGCCCTGCACACCAGTAATTTATATTGCCATAAAGTGATCTATTGAAACAATAGAGTGCAATTAATTTAGAGCAGAGTTCACCAACCTGGTGCCCTCCATATATTTTGGACTACAACTCCCAGCATTCCTAACCAGTGTCCATGCTGATTGGGACTGATGGGAGTTAAAGTCACAAACATCTGGAGGATGCCAGGTTGGGGAATGCTAATTTAGAGTAAAAAGGGGCGGGGAGATATCACATCTTTAAAGGAATGTGTAGTTTGGCCTTCTGCCTTTCCTCATGTAAAGAAGGGATATGCACCAAAATCATGCATAATATGAAGAAGTGGAGAGTCAGAAGGAGCTGTCATTGAGAAGGAAGGAGCTGTCATTGAGTTGATCCAGCAAATAAATATTTATGATGGACTATACCTGCAATAATTCATTATGCTCTTGATACACAGATTTTAAGCTCAGCAGTATAGGCAAATGTACTGCCACAAATGCTTAGAAGATGTGTGCTAGAGACACATGAGATAAAGGTGCTGCTCAACAGATTCTCTAAGTAATCTGCTATGCAAATATTACTACAATACATATTGGGTCTTAGACTCCACTAATAGAACTTTTAAAAGTTTGCATACGAAAATTCAAAAATATTCACTGTAATGTTTATCAGCAGGAAAATATTTAATTGTGCAGTTAACATGATTACAGTGAATCTGAATTGCTTTGCTGATGAAGACATGATGCCAAGTTTTTCAAAGCCTTTTCAATCATTTGTTCAGCTTTTCTTTTTTTAAAAAAAAATCACACCTGTGCTTTTGATATAATTATGATGTATCAAAATAATTCTGCCTATTTTAGTCATATCTCCTTTTTAAAATAAAAAATAAAAAATAAATATATGACATGCCTTCAGTTTTTTGGATGAACTTCATAAACAAATATTACATTTTAACATTACTTCTTTAGCTTGGAAATGTATATTTTCCTCTGAATCAGAAGATAAAAACTGTTCACTGCAATGTTTCTCATGAGCACTGTATATTAAACAAAAGGTGGTGCTGAAGAGAAGAGTTCAGACAGGAAATCTAGTAACTAAGTTGTGAGAAAGCAAACGTGAAGGTGTTAGTAGAGAACAGTTCACAGGAGTCTCTTCTTAGGGAGTGAAGTACCTTCTGTCTGAGGAAGAAGGTGAAACTCTGGACTAGTGTGAGGGACAGTTACGTAAGTTCCCTGGTCTGATACTGTAACTAAAAGTAACCAAGCCAAGTTGATACAAAGAGCACTGTATAACATCTGCCTACCTTTAACCTGAATCTAAGCAAAGAACAAGTTTGAATTAACTGTTGAAAATCCAAGTTATCTGTGCCTGAGTTGAATATCAGTTTAGAGACTTTGTTAGAACAATAAATCAATCTTTTTATTCAAAGTTCTAAGTGTCCAGAGTCTGACTGGTGGACAGGAAAGTAAGAAGTGAATTAACGGAGGGGCACCCTACTTCAAGTAATCAAATAAAACAAACTGCTCTTAATAAAGACAAGCAAACGTGGGTGAACAGCTACATATAAGCCCTAAGACATCATCAGCTAACACAGCTTAAGAAGACAGCTTAAAGTCTGAAGTGACCAATACAAGGGGGCACTTGGTGAGAGTGAAGTACACAATTTAAGGGATGCGAGGTTTGGAGGAGGGCCCCCATCCGCTACATCCGTAATCCTCCGAATTCAGAGGGTTACAGGCAACCTCATTGGATAGTGCTTCCCAATAATGAATAAAACAATAAGATAGCAGCAGCAGCAGCAGCAAAACTGTGTTTAAAAGCACACAATACTAAAATTAAAATTAAGTAGATAGTTCTTTTAAAGCGTCCGTTATGCCAGCAAAGAGAGTGCCATGCACACTTCCTGGGAGAAGGCTTTGCAAAGATGTGGGACCACTACAGAAAAGTTCCTCTCTCTGGTACTCACTAATCTCATGGCACTTACCAATGGACCGGAGAGCAGGGCCTCAGATAAGCCAGGCTCATAAAGCGAAGTCAGGCTCATACAGGTGCAGATAGTCCTTCATAAGCCTTTTTGTTTGGTTCACTGGTACACAGAAGCAGAGGAGACTCTTGTTAACTTGAAAAAAATGCAATGCAACACTTTTAAAAGATAGGGACAAAGGGTTGAATTAGGTTAGTGTGTTAGTAAGAGTTTATGGGAAGGATTGGGTAAATAGGGGCAAGAGATAGTAAATGATCATCTGTATGCAACCTGTTGCTGCAGTTCTGTTATATACCTGGGTGTACATCCCATTGAACTTAATGGGGCATACAATGTAAGTGCTTGAAGCACTTGGTAGGCCAGTTATCTGGATGGACAATTTGCCATTTGCTGATAACTTAGAACCTGTACAAATAGCTCTCAGCTGTCTCACCATGGGGTAGCTTTGTTGTCTGCATCATCCTGCCAAATGTTTTGGGTGATTTTCAGGGTTTTGTTTCTGGTGGAACTCACCGGAACTGAGTTCCAGCACCTTTTCTTCTATTAATTGCATTACAATTTAATCGCCATCTACTCCCGAGGAAATGTAATCCAAGAGTTCCGGTACCCTTTTCTCCAGAAAAAAAGCACTGGTGATTTTACTCCACCATCAGTCACAAACACATGGTAGAACCTGTGGTAAAATGGTTTTCTCTATCCACTCCCTCTATTGCCTTGCCAAATGGCCAGTGGGATCTTACCACACTTCAGTACCCAGTCAGAGGTCCAGGGAACTGAGAGTGGTAAAATCCATTGGTCAGGCCTACACACTGTTCAGTTGTTGATGTATGAGTATTTAACATTTTAAATTATGTGTGCTAGTGCAACAGGAACTAGTGGTTTCTGAAACAAGTATGGAAATGAGCAGCAATGAGCAACAAACTGGCTGACATGCCCAGTTCTGGAAATGACTGTTGCTGCTTCTTTCTGTGCTTATTTCAGGAACGGCTAGCTCCTCTTGTGCTATCAGTTTGTTCCACTAGCACAACAGAACTAGAGGAGTCACAGCAGCAGTATACAGTACTGCCCATAGTATTTAAAACAGCTAAGGACACTAAAAATAAGCTAAAGGGCAGCAACATCCATTGAGGCTGCCCGTAACCCTCCGAACTTGCCTCCGCATGTCTACCACTCTGCAAAACTCTTAGATGGCTGATTTTGGCCATCTGTTTTGCCCTGGAGCCTGACCCCACCCCACCCACAAAACCCAGGCTCCAAGGTTGCTTGTCTGACCTTGGAGCTGCAGCTGGCATGGTTCCTTCCATGCCAGCTGTGAGGGCGGAGGGAGGGTGCTCTGCATTCAGAGTCTCAGCTCTGACCTCGGAGAGCATTTCCGAGGTCAGAGCTGGGAATCCAAATTCTCCTATGGCTGCCTAGACTGCCTAGACAAGCGGCCATAGGATTGTGCCCTAAGTGTTTTAAAAATGGCCCATTTATTATGCAGGGGAAAGTCATTTCCAAGCACGTTTATGTTTTGTTAAGGTCACCATACACCTAATCTGCCTCCTGTATTATCAGTACACCCCTTATTCATCCCTTCCTTGTCTTTCAGTCTGTGGCTAACATGTGCCATTTCTGTATTGCTTCATTAAATATCCAAACACCAACAGTTTTACTTTTAGAAAATGCTATCTCTATATTGATGGTACTTGACAAGAAAGACATTGGGGCTACTGGCTGAGCTCTAATGATCAGAATCATTTAAAAAGCATCAATAAAGTACAAGCTTAATCAGCGGTTCATCCTTGACATGACTTGAGAGAGTGCACAGAAAGAGAGCCTACTTCTTGCATTCCAGACTCACCCGTGGTCACCTTAGTGCTCTTGTGTCCCTCATTCTTATGCATGCAACAAAGTTCTCTCAGCTCAAGTGCTCTTCTTAGCATTATAAATCTGTTGCAGAAACATCTGAGATTCACAGCTGGATGTCAAGGGTGATCCATCTATCCTGATCTTTAAAAGTTCTCTGTAGACCATCCATCAAATGCATGGACAGCCCTTTTGCCTGAAAATGTAACATTCCCAGTAGAACCGAAAAAGCTATCAACAAAGAAACAATAAAACATCTAGGGAAGGGCAAACCCCTCCTTCAGTTTGATTTAGTTCTGGTCGCAGCAAACTGAGCCCTGATGGTCATTTTTGTTGTTATTGTTAATGGAAAATAGCTTGTTTAATTCTAAGCTCAGTTTGGAACCCAGCATGGTCTGCTGATATCACTTGGGAGTGCAATGGGATCAGAATTCCTCCCCCAACTACTCATCACCAGAAAGTATATATTCAAGGACTGATCTTGAATAGATACAAGATTAAATTTCACAAAAAGCAATGTATTTTAAGATTTGTTAAGTGTGATTACTTGTAATATATACCTCATAATAATCACTTTAAACCTCATAATAACCAGATATAGGGAAGCGGCTGTGGATCAGTGATAGAGCACATGCTTTGCATGCAGATGGTCCTAGGTTCAATCCCTGGCTTCTCCAGGTAGGGCTGGAGAAATTCCTGCCTGAAACCTTGGAGAGCCCCTGCCAGTCAGCTTCAACAATACTGGGCTAGATGGACCCATGGTCTGAATCCATATAAGACAGTTTCCTATCTTCCTAAGTCTTTTGTGGGAGGGGCTGTGGCTCAGTGGTAGGGCACATGCTTTGCATGCAGAATGTCCCAGGTTCAATCCCAGGTAGGGCAGGAAAAACTCATGCCTGAAACCCTGGAGAGCTCCTGTCAGTCAATGTCAACAATTCTGGGTTAGAAGGACTGACCAATAGTCTGACTCAGTATAAGGGAGCTTCCTATGTTCCTAGATATAAAAAATATTATTTGTGATCCATTTCAAGGATCATATGGACACTCATCCAGGCAGCATGGATTTCTAATATGTTTCTGACTCCCTCACCTATATGACTGGATCACCTGTTTCTGTTATCTAGAGTTGCCTGATCTATCCGCTCCATACTTGTTCCTGTTTTCTAACCAGAGTACCACTTTGATATGAATAATGTTGGATGGATCTATGGAAGACTGGTATCATCTATCAGCAAGGTTCTTAGAAACTGTTCTGCTGTTCCATGCTCATAGCAAAATTGAGAACTCTTGGTATTGGGCCTCACCCTGGCTCTGACATCTGGGCCATTCCCTGGCTCCACCCAGATGTCTGCAATTTCTGAAATTAAAAATGGACTATGTTGGAGACAGAGTACTTGAGAACCACATTGTCATTTATTAGTTTATCTTTATTATCTACTCTTTACCAGCTCTTCCCAGCTGTGGCTCTCTTTTTCCTTCTTCATGCTCCTCCATCCCTTCACATGTCAAAACTTGTTAGAGGAAACCATATATACTAATAGAAAACACAATTCTGAGTGTCCATCCTTATGTAGTGAAACTGACACACTTTTTGCAGGAAGGCTTGGGGGAGCACAAAGATCTGCAGAAGTCAAAAACTTCTAGGGGGGGGAATTAAGGTCGGGGAACCCAAAACAGCCCCATGAGGACTAAACAATGCTCAGTGGCACAGAATGTTGGCTAACTGTTGGAGGAGGGGACTGGAAAACCAGAGGGGGAGGGGGAATGTAATGGAGCATCCTGAAAGAGGACATGGCTGGAACATTGAACAGGAGGAGCATTCCACACTGCAATATCTTGTTCACCAATTTGTACTCAACTTTGGGTGTAATGGGGCCGTGTGTAAGTAGGGATGGGCACCGAGCCTAACCTCCAGCGACTACCAACTGAAGCGCTCGCCAGACTTCCGGGTCCCTGGCGCTATGTTTTTTACATAAAAAACAGCGTAAGCTATGTTAAAATGGCTGTGATTGGCGTAACAGGCGCTACTTTTTTACATTTAAAACAGCGTAAAATATGTTACAACAACCGCGATTTGCATGGCATATGCAAACTATGCAAATCGCAGTTGTTCTAATGTATTTTACACTGTTTTTAACATAAAAATCGAAGCGCCGGTTATGCAAATCGCAGCCATCTACGCTGTTTTTTTATGTAAAAAACATAGCGGCAGAAACCGGAGGTTCCTTTCCTCGGCTTGGCTCGCGAGGACACGAGCTGCATGTCAGGATCTGCTCCTCCAGGGTAGCGCCACAGCGCCACCTGGTGGCAATGTTACCTCCCTGCAGGAGCGAGCCCAGGGGTTGTAGGCACTCGCAGGGTGTAGCCTTCTGCTCCTGTCTGCTTTCAGGCCAGCTAATGCAGCCCAGCTGGAAGCAGCCTGAAAGACCTATATAAGGGCTGCAGTTTGCCTCCAGCCTTTGCTACAGCAACACCAACCTCAGTGTTGTCTGCAGCTGGTTCCTATTTTCAGAGTCCAACCTTGCTCCTTGCCTGGCCAGGAGACCCCAGGGTCAGCACAGGTTCCAGGTGGTCAAGTTGAGTCAAGCTGGGCTGGGCCGGCCTGACTTGACTCTATTGCCTGGAACCTGTGCTGACCCTGGGGCTTACTGCCTGTCTCTCCCTCCATCTTCCCTGGCCCTGGCGTTGCAGCCCTGAACCCTTGCCGCCCACGCCCTGGACCTTACACTGAGCTCGGGAAAGGAAAAGGTAAGTTGAGCAGAGCTTGGGGGGGGGGGTGTTGAGCCCTGCAAGTTCACTGAGCTTCCTCCCCCCTATCGAGCTCCACGCACAACTGTATGTGTAACCCTCCAAACTGGGAGGATTATGGGCATTGTAAGGTGGCCTCCATGCTCCTCCTGCCCTTCAAAGCAGCTAGATGGCCAATATTTCAGCTGTCTAATTCTGGCAATTCAGAACAGGAGTTAAAGTGGCTGAAGCACCACCAAGACACCTCATAGGTGAGGTATGTGGGCGGAGCTTGATTGGGGGGTGGAAGTCTGGCGAACTTGCCGGGCTTGACCCCCTGAGCTCCGCTCGCCCTGCCTGTTTCCCCGGCTCAACTTGTGTTCTTGCGTGCCAAGCTGGGATAGTGACTTCCAGGTTCCTGGCGCTATGTTTTTTACGTAGAAAATGGCATAAGATGTGTTAAAAATGGCTACAATTTGCGCAAGTTACACAAATCAGAGCCGCTTTTAATATATCTCACACCATTTTCTACATAAAAAATGTAGCGCCGGGAACCCGGAAGTCTGGCCAGCACCTCGGCTGGTGCTCGCTTTTGGCCCAGCTGAGCAGGCGCAGCAGCAGCACTACCCGAGCTCCCAGCGAGTTGGGTGGTGGGCAGATCGCCCACCCCTCCCCTCCCCCTGGAATTCCCCCTAAACCCCTTCTCTGATGCTGCTTTTGTGACCTTGAAGGAGCAGCCAGTGAATTTCTTTCCACGCCAGCAGTGAATGGGGGGAGGGCACTCCGAACACGGGGTCTCAGGTCTGATGTCAGAGCTGTTTCCCGACATTGGAGCTGGGACTCCGAAAAATCCTATGGCCCTCTAGACGCTGTCTAGGGGCCATAGGATTGCGCTGCCCATCATTCATTTATGTCCAGTGTTCCAAATATGCATTATTCTGACATTTATTTGTCATAGGAGCTTCCATTTAGGAATAGTAAATGCTTGCTGTGTGTTACATGGTAATTCAATTTGCATAGTACGTTTTCATAGAGAATGTCCTTTCCTATCATTCTGAAGAATTTCCCTGAAGACATTGGGCTCAATATTGTATTTGTTTTGTTCTTCTTCTGTTGCTATAGTGTAGTAAAAAGAGAGACTAATTTAACTATATATGGTAAACCCATATGTTGCTTTTAACAGATTATTATTAAAGGTACACATCAGCTTTTTGCAAAATATGCACTTTCCCTCCTCTGCAAAAGAAACAAGCTCTGCGAAAATGGGATAGGTGACATTTATGCCAGTGGCAATTCCAAATGAGCAAAAGAAGTAGCAAACCTAATCAACAAAAATCCAAACATAGAAGTTATTTGTGCAGTCGTAGATCCAGAGGTTCACTATTTGATTTTGTAAGTCCAACTTGTTATAAGCTTATTCTTGGAATTTTTTATGGTTCTATTACAGACTTTCCAGATAAGATCTTTCAAAAAACCACAGTAATTTCCAAAGGCATAAGGATGAAGTCTTAGGCCTGGTCACACACACCAATTCACAAAATTTCCACTACAAATAAGTATAATATATACGTACCCAACTGACCTTTAAGATCATCAGAGGACACCTTGCTGGTCATTCTGAAATTAATAGAATGTCGTCAGATAATCCCTCAACGGTGGGCCTTCTCAGTAGTGGCACCCACCCTTTGGAAAATGCTCCCTCATGCAATTCAGCAGGCAGAAAATGGGACATCTTTCAAAAGTCTCTTGAAAATGTATTTGTTCACTCAGGCTTTCCCTGGCTCATAATTATTTAAATGAATCATGCTGCTTCATTTTACTGCTCCTGTATTGATCATCTGCAGGATGAGGATTGGAATTGTTTAAAAATGGTATTTTAAATGTGATATTAATATTTTAAATATGATTTTAATATTTATATGTAAACTGCGTAGGGATTTTATTATACTCAGCAATATATAAATACTACAAATAAAATAAATATGACCATTTCAGTGAGAGCTGAAATGGGCCTTGTTGATGTATGGAAAGGGTGCAGAACCTCTGGCCTGCCGGCCAAATCTAGCCCACCTGGGGTCCCAATCTGGCTCTCTGGAGTTCCTCAGATGGCCCCACCCCTTTCCCCTGGCCCCACCCCTTTCCCCCAACCACCAATTATTTGGCAGCTTCCCAGCTTTTTTACATCCCCCCCATTCTAAAAGGTTGAAAGGTCACTCCTGAGGCTTAGGTTCTGGCAGTAAAAACGTTAAGTAAAAATATTGTTGTATTTTTGGTGTTTTGTCCCCATCCCATTTGCCTTCAACCCTCCACCTACTGGAATGGGGCCTCTGAGAGCGTGTCCCAAAATTGAATTCGACCCTCAGGCTGAAAGAGAGGTCCAACACCCCTGGCGTATGGCATCCTGTTACCTGACTAAAGGAGCAATCCTGTGCTCCCTGACAGAGGTGGCTGAGGGCTCATGGGATGCTGCAGACCTCCTCCAGTGTCTGTGGAGAGGGAGGTCTGAGGCTGGAGGCTTCCCCAGCACAGTAGCCGAAAGCTAGAAATGGGGCATTCTGGGTGGTGGTGACATGATGGGCATGTCTGGAAATGCCATGGATCCTCAGGATCCTAATCCCCTCCCCCATTTCCCTAGAATGCCCCCCAAATGGGTCGAAAGCCATGCCAGCCTTGGAGCTGGTGAAGGAAATTTACTCTCATTGGAGTCAATCAGAGATGGAAAGAGGTATAAAAGTAAAACACCCCCACCATGGCCACAGCAAGCCAGCAGGACTTTGGATATGGAGGAACAACCACCTTGCCCCCCCCCCCAGAAAAAAACAGAAAAATGGGGGGGATGTATTTTTTCCATTTTCCCCTGGAGCGGAAAATATGTTTTTTTCTTAATTTCTACACCCACCCACACAAACACCTCTATGGGCCCGCTTTGAGATTATATCTCCTGACTTTCCCCCCTCAATTGGACTCTTCTTAATTGCAGCAATAGTCTCCTTCAGCAAGTGAACGACCGAAAGATAGATACTAGAACTGTGCCTGATCCTGCACCAGAGATGCTTCAGCTGACACCAGCAACTGAACCTCCTTCCTGCTGAACAGCTATCCAGAAGGAAAATGATTTAGGGTGCAATCCATGGCTGGCTGGGGAATGTTGGGAGTTGTAGGACTTTTTCCTGTGTAAACATGCATAGGATTAAACGCAAAGAACAAATGAAATTAGACTTGGCTGAATGTTTTCAGCTTAAAGTTCCCACCTGGGAGCACGCACGCAAAGGGTTTGCATGTGGCCATATAATTGCTTCTACCACGGTCCCTCTTCCCCTCAAAGCATCAGAGATATAGAAATAGCTGAACTTGAAAACCAAAGTTTAAGACACTTTGCTTTGACCTTACCTCTGAGCTTTAATGTTTGCATCAGATGAAATTTGAGTGGACTGAAAAACCTACAGCCAGGGCAAACTTTGCACTGAAGTGCATTAAGTAATCTTTATTGGGGTGCAGGGCCCTCCAGCAAAATCGTAGCTTGTAGATTAAAGTAGGACGCAAACCAGAAATTATTTTATTCCATTGCTAAGTGTTGGTAGCAGTAAAATATATCAGGCACTTAAAACATCAAGAAATTGAGAAATGTTATTTGGAATTAGACATGAATGAATCTGACCCAACAGATGAGGATGCTGGTGCACTATTTCTTTGGGGATTTGAATGCCCTCGCAGGTAAATGAAATGTCATTATGAACAATTGCTCTTGACAGGTGTCATGAACACATGTAACTAAATATGCCTTAATTCTATATAGGAATTGTGATCATATCGGCAATGTTTAGATGCATTTAGAAGAATGATTAAAGCATAATAAGAGTCAAATTTCATGTGTCAGGAAAGCATTTCCCCCTAACAATTAATTAGTCTTATTTTTGTGTATTGGTGTTATAAAATATTTTGACAAGTTATTGAGTAGTTGGGATTAATTTTGAGCTCAACTTTTAATTAACAGCTGACTTTGGATGGAAACACCTGCTCAAAGACGCTCTTTCAGGACTTTTCATTGACTTGGATTTTGTTGCTCTCTAATACTGCAGTTGCTGCATGTGTGTATGTGTGCGCACATGCACATAGAGAGGAGCAGGATTCAATTTGGACCCCAATTCAGCGACACATAAAAGAGCCCAATTTGACTTGGACCAATTCAGAGGCCATCAGATAGAACGTGGGGGTGAATCTGAAGTGAGATTTGGACATCTGAAGCTTCATGCTTTCCACTGACTATCCACAAAAAGCTATACACTTTTTTCTTTTCAACAGAATCAGATGAAATTTAAGGCACCTTTCAGTGAGGATAAAGTCTTCCACCTTTCAGACAAACAGGTGCAGCAGCAGTTAGGGATGTGTGAGGAATCCGATAGGGGGTGAAAATCTGACAGATTGTCATGATTCGGGGCCCCGGATTCTGGTTCGCAAAGCTCTGCACTGGCGCCGACTTGCTATGATGTGAGTTGAGCCGGCTCATGGACTTCCATCTCCAAGATGGGCCACAGTTTGCACATTTTTTAAAACACTAAAGAAATTTGAACAAATTGAACAATTTGTGCAATTTGTGTAACTTTATGCAAATTGTGTAAATTGTGGTATATTGCATGGTGGGTTTTTTTGTGTTTTTTTTTGCAAATCAGCACCTGAAAAGCACATGGATCTAGCGCAACTGGCTGATTTTACGCAAATCAAGCCAGACCCATGTGCTTTTTGGCAAACAGAGCCATTTGTGCAAATTTCCTTAACATGTTTTTTTAAAAATGCAGAAACCACACCCTGTCTTAGAGATGGAAAGCCACAGAACACCCCCCCCCCCAACTTGGCCTGCAGAGGCTTTTGTTCTAGGTGTCATCAAGCTTGATTGTGGGGTGGGAAGGGATCCCTGTGGTTGTGTGGACAACAAACAAAATACAACCAATATATATCAAAGTTGCTAATTGGATTGGAATAGAAAAGGAAGAATTTAGGAAAAGGACTGGGAAGTTAGAATAAGGATTGGCTGGATGAGTAAGAAATCAGGAAGTACACAACAAGCCACAACTCCTCTAAGCTCTTCAAATGTTCCTGCTCAAATGAGACAGAAGTAACGAAGAGCATGGAGCAGACTTGAGCAAATTGTCCTAGAAGTCTCAACATCCCTCTCCAACAGTGCTATGATTGAAGAGCCCTGGTAAACTATTCCCTGTGATTAGATCAGTGTTCTCCAACCTTGGGTCCCCAGATGTTTTTGGCCTACAACTCCCAGCATGCCCCAGCCAGCTATGCTGGCTGGGGCATGCTGGGAGTTGTAGGCCAAAAACATCTGGGGACCCAAGGTTGGAGAACACTGGATTAGATGGTAGACCTGTCAGTCAGTCACTCAACTCCTCTCCCCACCCTGGAGTTTTCCATATATGGAAAAGTGAAACCAAACCAAAGTAGATTGTTGGGGCAGACACAGTGTCTGCTTTTCTGCATCCCACCAAAGTGTGAAATCATTCATGAAGCTTCAGGAACCAGAGTTGGTTCTGGTCACTTCAGAGGGAATTCTGCACATCACCTTGGAGAAACTTTCTGAAGTGGCCCACTCAATTCAGGATTCAGCCTTAATCTGATGCATACCTCCAATTCCAGGACTTGGAAGGACTATCCATAAAGTATGTCACATTCTTACAGTGCAATCCTATACATGTTTACTCAGAAGTAAGTCACATTGAACTCAGTTGTACCTAAAAAAAATAAAGGCCTCATGTAGAAAAGCTCTCAGCCAGATGGGGTTCTCGCCCAAGCAGAGTGGGTGTGTGCTAGGCAGAAGTTTAGGTTCCGAAAAGGCAAGGAAGCCTTAATTCAGGTTCCAGTGAAGGAACATCAATAAAGGCAATGTTTAGGTTCCAATATGGAAAAGTCAAGCAAAGGGAAGGTCTGGTTCCAATTAGGAAAGGTCCAAGGAAATCAGGTAGCATCATGGATAGTTCTATATGGATTGCTCCAGTGGGAGTCATAGGAGCAGGCTCAGATAGTGCTTCATCAACAAGCAGGGAGTTGTAATGCAACACACCTGGGGGGCACCAGGTTGGGTATGCTTGGATCCAAAATAACCCTTCCACAAATGGAAGGGTTCCTTCTGTTTGTGGAATGGGCTCCAGCCCAGTGAAGGCCCCTTTCCATGGAAGAGGGAGGACACAGGTGTTTTTCACTGAATCCCCCTCCCCCCTGCAGCCTCTGGTGTCATCACGTTGTTCCAAATGGTCCTCCAACTCTCCTGTGCAGATTTTCAGGGTGCAGAGAGACTTGGGGGGGGGGGGCAACAGTGTCCTGTTTTGACCAGGTCTGAAGTACTTGGTGACCAGCCAGCCAGGAAACTAGCCAGCTGAGTTGTTAATGAAGATAATATTATGACAAAACAGTTTGTTAAAGATAGCCCCAAGGTCATTCGATTACTGTAGCTGAATTCAGAAGAGAGGGTGAAGAATGGTTGAGCAGTCCAGAGTTTAAGCCAGCAAGAATTGGGAGTGCAGTATACAGTCAGGGGTTAGCAAAATCTTGTCAAAAGCAGTCCAAGGTCACTCACAAGATTCAGGCCGATGCAAGGGATTTGGGGACATGGAAATGAAGTGTGAGGATTCAGGAGCCAGAAGAGATGTTTTCCAGCAACCTACTCAGCACATTTGCCTGGATTAAACCCAAGCCCCCAGGTGCAGCTAATTAGGGAGTTTAGATTGTAAGATGGCACTTTACCTGAGAGGGAAAACCTATGCTCTCTGCTTTAGACATCATCGTGCTTGGGGGCTGGGTCACGATCAGACTCTGAGTCATCCTGTGGAGCAGGAAGCCTCTCACTGTTCATTCCTGATGGCTCTGCCTCCATGTCCAGTGTGAGCTTGGCTTCTTCCTGAGTCACTGCTTCTGGTTCATCCTCAGGGGAAAAGAAATCCTTGAACTCAGGTAAGTCAGGCTCCTCCTCAGAAGGACTCCTCAAAGGGGGACATGACAAGAGAGCCAGTGTGCTATAGTGGTTAGAGTGTTGGCCTGGGGCTCTGGAGATCTGGGTTCTAGTCCCCGCTCGGCCATGAAGCTCACTGGGTGACTTTGAGCCAGTCACTGACTCTCAGCCTAGCCTACCTCACAGGGTTGTTGTGAGGGTAAAATGGAGAGGCGGAGGAGGATTATGTAAGCCGCCTTTGGTTCCTTGTTGGAAAAAAGATGGGACATACATGTAATAAATAAATAACAAGCAGGCTAAAGAGAGAAGGGGGGGGGATCAATAAAAACCCCACTTCCTGTGAGTGCTCTGTGAGTAGAACTCCACTCATAGGATCACTGGATCTAACACAAACACACTCTTGTGGATGTCTGTGAATGCTGTCAGTCCTAAACAAATTTTATAAATGTTACCAAATTATAATCACCATCCTTTGGGGATTTTTCAGACATTCACAAAATGTTGACATGTAGCAATTTGTGGGCATTTGTAACATGATATGAATATCTAACATAGAGAGACAGGCACATGAATAGAATATGCCTCAGAAATAGGAATCTTTCTACAACATCCCAGATACATGACATTGACACAAGGCTCAGATCCTTTATTTTTATTTTCTTCTAAATTAGCCTGTTAATTAATGAGAACTCATATTCTCATATTCTATACCTGTACCACACATCTTAGTAATATTTAAAATGAATGCACCAGTGCAACTCAGACTAATGGTGGCACTGTTTTTTCATACCTGCACTATATTATATCAGTATATTAATTTAATTTTGCATCCTTCGGCCTTTCACAGGAATGCCAAAAGAGCACTCAGTCTCATGGAAAATTAGATTCATCAGTTCTGAGTGACTGTGTTATTCTAATGACATGCTATGTTGACATTCCTTTTATGAAGAATTAAACTGGGGGTCCTTTGAAACATGCTAAACTTTATGAAACAAATATAAACAACTTCTTCTATTATCATGCTATGAAGTACTGATCCAACACATCTTCTACCGTGACATGTAGAAATATTTACTGGTTGTGGTGTTTACCATTTAAACACCATTGTAGAGACCAGAATTTGAGATCACAGTTTATTTGTATTTGTTGCACCATCAATAAAATATGGAATACATTTTATGTGATAATAATGAGAATTCAGAAGGCTGGTTCAAGAAGCCCTAAAGCGAAATATGAAGGTGAACATAATTGAACAAGCTATAATAGTGCAATAACATGCCTCTACATTAAAGCTGTTGTGTCTTTCTCATTCATGGGTGCCTACCTTTAAGGAAACAATTACATGGTGTTAAGGCTAAAGCATGGCAAAGAATCTATGACCCTCCAGAAGTTGCTTTACTCCAAATCCCATCAGCCCCAGCCAGCATGGCCAGTGGTCAGGTATGACAGGAGTTGTAGTCCAACAACATCTGGAGGTCCAAAGGTTTCCTACTCCTGGGCTAAATGAAGCAAAGCTACACTCTGCAAGTGTAAGTGCAAATTACACTTCAGAGAAAGAAGGAAACTGAGAGCATGCAGTATGTGTTGGGGGTGGAGGAGGATGAGTATTCCAGACACACAAGTTGATTTCTTAAAGAAGTAGCAGGCCACTAAACTAAGATAAAATGAGCTGGATTGGAATTAGGAATGTGTGAGATTTTTTTTTTAATTGATTTACCCAATTTGCAAGGTTTAACAAGGCTTTTCACTTGATTTTCATGCCAAAATGAACTTCATCTGCTCAGTACCTCCCTGACTGCCATTAAAGCACCAGAAGTCTTTCCAAGGGGACAAAAACGCACCCAACACTGGTAACCTTAAGTATGTCTTAAGAAAAACTATCTCTCAGGGTCATGATGAACTGAACAATTTGTTCAGCACTGTGGACCACATCAGAGCGCTGCGGCAAATGTGTAATATTCAGTTGCCTATAACTATTTACCTATCGTTTACCTATCATATTCAAGAACATTAAAGATGTTGAACTTGATGGAAATTGTAATATTGCCTGCTTAAATCAATGAGGTAATGTAACCACTAGTTACAGTGGGAGGCATGTTTTCTAACCCCTTCTCCCTACTTCCGGCCTCTCTGTGGCCAGCTCTCTCTCTCTCTCTCTCTCTCTCTCTCTCTCTTTCTCTCTCTCTCCCCCCCCCAACCTGATGGATACACGGTCTGAGCTGGCTTCCAGCCAGTGATCTCCAATGAAGCAGACTCTTAACACCCAAGACTCTAAGCTGCCTATATGCATCCTTCATATGTGAATAAATGGACTGTAAGTGAAACTAATAAATGTCTTTATTAGTTTTAAACCTTGTATGAAAGATCCATTTCTTTTAAGAGCCTTTTAGCAAGGGTTTAGCAACCCACATGGTAATAACCAGTTTCAATAACCAGGCTACACATAAGGGGGGGGGACTCTGCTTCGTCCTAACCATATAGGACTGATTCCTTTCCATATTCCCCAACAGGTTATGGGCCCAGAACCCAGACCAAGAGCAATTAATAGTTTAACCGTTATTAATGTGCATGAGTGTTTTTAGGCAGTAAGTTGAATTGGTATTTTTTCGGGCTTTATTTACTGTTTTTGCTTTTGAATGGAATTTCTTTTTGCCTCACCACATGATAAGGCCATCCAGTTTGTTAAGAGTAATTTTTGGGCTGCGGTGTTTAGCAACCCACGTGGTGACAACCAGTTTCAATAACCAGGCTGCGCATAAGGGGGAAAACTCTGCTTCGTCCTAACCAGTATAGGACCGACTCCTTTCCATATCCTCCAACAGAACGTTAGGCATGTTGTAATTGTTCTATATTTGTATGCAGAATTATTACCCTTTGCAAATTTTAATTTTCATCTATGGGCAGTATGAGGGACAAAAAAATGTAATGATAACTATGAGACTCCCCCCTCCCTTGTAAACTTTCTCATTTCCAGTTCTGATGCCATATATAAGCCATCATATTTTCAGGAATACTTTTGCAAGCATAAGGGCTAGAAACCTCTCACTTTCTTTATATTAAAGCTTCATTCTGAGCATTACAACAGGGATCTGCACCAAACTGCTCTTGGGAGTCATATATAGCTGGCAAACCATATACACCCATAGCATAGATATAAACAGCCTAGACTTCAAGCCAACTGTGTGGGTGAGGATCTAGCTCAAATTAATGAATTAGATTTGTGCTGATAGATCAGTCTGAGAACAGGAGCTTGCCTTAATGAAAATCATAGGCCCTTCCTGAACTCAGTATTGGGCATAAATTGTAAGCTTCATAATATCTTTTGGAAGGAAAGGTAGTAAGTGCCGGGACACCAGTATATGTACCAAATGTTCCTCTCTGCAAAACTGAATCTTGGTTTTCTTCACTTCATGCTACATATCTGAATGTATGATGTACTTTATTTCCTAATGAGAATATAATAATAATAATAATAATAATAATAATAATAATAATGCAGCTCTTGAATTTTTCAAAAGCAATCTAGTCTTAAATGCAACTGTAGATTCCATACCTTCTCTTTCCATTCTGATTCAGTCTTCATATGCCTTTCAAAAAGATTAAAAATGCATCAAATATCTTTTTTAAAAAAACAATATGCATGGAAAATGTAAATAAAATGTAGAAGGAGATAATTTTTTAAAAAATCTTAACTTGGTATACAATTACAGGGAAAAAAGCCACTATATATGTTAATGTTCATTCCTATCTATGTGACTGGTATCCTGCGGACATTTGCAGATGGTATCACTGATGCCTACATTTTTGCATCTTTCCTATTGTAGAGGTTACAGATCAAGTGGGAAATGTAATCATATGTGGGGTGTTTGATGTCTGGTTTCACAATTCCTAATCAACAAACAAATCATCTGCAGATCTACTGGTTCCTCCAAGTTTAGCAAGCATAAAGAGTGTCTCATTTGAAATCAAATGGCCTGATTCAAGTTCATACAATGCCATGGGAATATATAAAGGGAATATATAGCTTCAGCCACTGTTTCAGTTACTAGAACCTTTATATAATATTAGCACAACATAACTTATCTTTCTACGTGAATCCATCTCTAATTATCCTTGCAGATTTTAAAAGATGGTCACAAAGAATAATAGTGTTGGAAGGCTCTTAGCAGTCATCTGGGATATGCACATAACCCTAACCTGAAGCAGAACAATATTCTATCTGAAACATCTTACTTAAATATTTGAAAACTGCTATTAGTCCCAGGATAAAGCAATATCCTTGTGTACTAGTTCCACGTAGGTCAGGAGACAAGTGTTCCTCTCTCTCTCTCTCTCTCTGTGTTTTATATATAATTTTTGCCCCATTCTTTCCCAGGACTCAGAAATTTTTTTTTTATCCCCCACACCTCCTTGCATATTTGAATTAAATATGTAACATAAATAATAAGATGAAATGCACTTCAAATCACAATATGAAAAGACCTATCTCCTCTAATTACCTGCTTCTCTGCATATTTTGTTGTCTGGAAGTGGTGCAGTTGATCTAACAACTGATCTCTACACACAGAGGGTTGGATCATTGGAATCAGTGGGACTTAAGCCAGTCAAGATTATGTAGTAAATAAAATTTATAACTGCCCAATTAATCAGACCACCTAGCTCACTGATGGCAAGCCCCTACTACCACTTGCCAGTTAGCCTTTTTGGTTTGGGTCCAGAGGCATGGATTGTCTGTCTTGGTGCTAGGATGCACGGAGTAACATGGGCAAGACAGTTACTTTATAAATGGATGTTCATACACTCAGACTAAATTTTAAGACATTTATTAATGAAAAGGCCATACTTAAGACAATTATAGGAAGAAAATGGTAGCATGGTGTATGTTGACAAAAGAAAACATGACAAATCATAGTGCATACATTACCAAAAGAGCTTTCTACTAGCAAGGTTACCCTCTGCCGGGAGCGACCCTTCCCAGTATCTTCCCGTTATTTTTACAATTTTACACTTGAACATAATATGTGACATGCCAGCCCCATAAAGCCACTCAGGCTATTTAAGTGGCTCCCTCTTTGCCAATGCTCAGCTGTTTCACGAGCAGGGTAGGGGGGAGATTGCAGGGCGTGGAGGTTTAAAGCTCTCCTCTTCATGATCTTCCCCTTGGAAAGCAACTGAATAATGGCAAAGATGGAGGTGCTCTATTGGGAGCCCCCACCTCAAGGCCCAGCATGCAACTTGAGGGATTAGCTACTGATGGAGCATGGCAGGCTTCCCTCGCATCCACCAACTGCTACTTCAAGGCACTCCACGCTCCCTCAGGCTGGTTGGGAAGGCCTGGCAGGCTGAATCTGGCCCATGGTCTGGAGGGTCGGGTCCCCATTGCTTCCTTAGACCAGGGGTTGTCAACACAGCACCCTGGCCAAGACCCCTTTGCACTCCCCCTTGTGCACCCCCATGCGCGCCCTCTCCGGACTGCAATTAACTGCAATTAACTGCAATTAACCCCCACCACCTACCGATCTCTGCATCGCTGAAGCTCTAAAGAGGAAGCAGGAAGTCAGCAGATCAGGATTCCACTTCCTCCTTAGGGCTTTGACGGTGCAGAAATGAAGAAGGGTGTGTGTGTGTGTGTGTGTGTGTGTGTGTGTGTGTGAAATCATGGTTAGGGGCTATGGAAAGTGCACGATGGAGAGGAAGGTGTGTGCGGGGTGCGAAAATAGAGAGATTCCAGGTTGGGGGTAGGCGGAATGGAGAGATTCTGGGAGAGGGGGGAATAGAAAGATTCCAAACTGGGGGTGGACTTGAAAATAGATTCCAGGAATGGGAGGGGGGCAAGAACAGAGAATCCAAGCAAGGGGGGGGGCAAAAAGAGAGAGAATCCCTCCCAAATTACAAATGTGCTCTCGGTATTGAAAAGTTTGCCTACCCTTGCCTTAGACCCTTTGCCTACTATCGGTGGTATTTAGACTCAGATTGTGCTGGGGAGTAAATACATAAGCACCCCGTCCTTGCACAATTCATTCCAGATAAGAATCTCGCCCCCCTCACACCACACGCCTGTAATTAGGTAAAGAAAAACCGGACATGTGTTTTTTTGGCTCTTAGCTGTTCTGACCACAGAGGAGGACACGAGTCCTCTTAACTGAGGAAGCAAAGCAGTAAAGGAGGTTTTTTTGGGACATCTTAGATTTGGAATCCAAAGCTCTATCAGCAACATTTTTTAAATTAAACCATCTAAGTGTTGCCAAGTTGGAATGGACATTTGAATGACACCTTGTTGATACTTATCAGTTTAGTGGTTTTGGAGCCCTTTGATGAAAACAGACAGAAAAGCTAAAATTTGGAGCTTATAGTACAATTATCTTTGAGCCTCTACACAATATCTGTATCCTCCATGGACAGAATGTTGAGAATGGTACTTTATATTTCTGTTTCAAGATCTGTGGAAATGATGCAAAAGTTTAAGCAAATACTGACTGGGTATATGCACTAAGGATATAAGCAATATATAAATGTAAGTGGTGGTAACTATGGATATAATGATTGGTGTTTTTAATAATTAGATATATGATGAGATTATGATGTAAATCTGTAGAAATAATGGTTGGTAGGGATTATCTTCATCACAATATTCCTCTTTAGAGGACAAGTAAGCCATGGTTTCTTCCGATGTAATAAATCTGACTTTACACTGTGGTGTACACAGTGCAAAAGGAAAAGTTCTGTTGCTGGGAATGTTTCAATCCAGGTAACTCCCACAGCAGCTTCTTTGCCCTGCTTTCTCCCGTATGATTCCACAACCGTGGAATAGTCAAGGGCTGCAGAAAAATGTAGCACGTTAATGTGCCTTCTTGTCTTCCATTTGTTTCTGACATATTTCTAATTATTTCTAACATCTCCAAAAGTTGTCACCCATTTACACCCTTGCCTTTATGATTTCTTTTCCTGACAAGCTTGAACTATTACACTTCCAATCTCCTTAGTGACAGGCTTTTATTTCCATGGCTTGTGCGATTCTCTTTTCATTTTCCAGCTGGGCAGAATGTTACACACAAACAAGAAAACCCCAATGACAATTTGTATTAGGGCAACAAAGGGGGCAGTTTGAAACTGAGAAACAGTGGGAAGAGGGAGACTATTGATCATTTATTCATCTCCACTTTTTCCACCGGTGGTATTTTGTTTTATAGCAGCACAATCCATGTCAGCCAGTGAGCTTCATGGCACGCAGGGATTTGAACCCAGGCCTCCCCAGCCCCTCCCCCCTATATTGTGGCATTTCTCCCCTGGTGAAGCCCACCTGGCACCAACAAACATTCTCACTTTTTTGGCTCCAGGTTAAGACTTTCCTCTATTTCCAAGCATTTGATGCATATGATGGACTCTTCAAGGCATCAGTTGAAGTGTTTATGGTTTTCACTGATATTTTAGTTCTTTTATGGGGTGGTGCTATTTTAGTTGAGAAGTGCCTTTAGTTTTGAATTTTGTATGTTTCAATTAGTGCTGGGCTGAACATTTATCCCACATTTCCCCCCCCCCAACAATTCCTATTCAATTTGATAGAAAATAAATTGCTTTCAAAAAGAAATTCAGTGGTGAAGAAAATTTCAGAGAAATTCTCATTGGTTGGGTTTCTTTTGCTTACATTACATAGGAAGTAGTTGAGAAGTGTGCATGAGTGTCCTGTTTTTCATTCTACCATTATCTCTCTGGCAGCCTGTAGCCTCCTTGGCTTCCCACACTTCAAGTTAAAGCCTGGGGAAGAGGTAATTCCTCCCATAGGGCTTTTTTTCAGATCAGGAAGTGCAGGCAGCCTGGGAGGCTGCAGAGCAATGGAGAGATGTGTAATAGAAAGAAAACAAACACACAGCACTTGCCATCTCACAGTGATTAGGGAAGCTCGAAAACATCACAAAAATAAATTATAAATTATAAATAAATTATCTTCCTGCATTGTGGAAGATGCAAAATGAGGGTGGAGGCAGCCTGCGAACACAATTGATGCCGTTGTCACTTGCAGTGGCAGCACAACCCTTACAAAATCAGAAAGAAGTTGTGCTACAACCCCTGCCAATGGTGAGCCCTACCTGTGAGAAATTGTTGAGAATTTCTTCTCCCACTGGAGAAATTTAGTGAAATTGTCCCTTCAGTTTCTCTGCCAACAAATAGGGTGGAGAATTTCCAGAGGCTATTGGTGCGCAGCTCTAGTTTAAAACTTGTTGTAAGTAGGGATGTCACCGCGAATATCGGGGGGCTTTAGTGGGCCGAAATTGGCATGCTCGCAGCCCCCCGATATTTGTGGCGACTCGCGGGCCTACCTTGATGCCCACTCGGTCTGCCGCTCGGTCCGTTGAGCCTCGCCGCCCACGTGGGCTCCTTTAACGTCATTTCCGGAAGTGACGCGACGGGCCCTGCGTCGACACGGCTGAACCCTGTTGCTGCGGTTTTGGCATAGAAACCAGTGCAACAGGGCTTAGCTGCGGTGGCCGTTTTAAGCCCTTTTGCCCCGGTTTCTATGCCAAAACTGCAGCAACAGGGTTCAGCCGTGTCGGCACAGGGTCTGTCGTGTCACTTCCGGCCAGCTGGAAGTGATGTGATGGGAGCCTGCGTGAGCGGCGCGGTTGCCCGAGCGGCGCACAGAGTGGCTGGAGAGCCACTCCACGCCACGGAGAATTCGAGGATCGGGGGGGCTAGGGATGTACCCGCTTGCCTCATGTCGGGCGTAGCGGGCCGAAATCAGCCCCGCTCATGCCTGCCAGAGGCTCGCGGGGCCTTACCGGGGCCGGGGCTCCCTCAGCACGCGGCTCGTGCCTGCCACGCCGGTCCTGTCACTTCACTTCCGGCTGGCCAGAAGTGACACAATGGGACCCTGCGCTGGCCCGCTGGACCCCCGCACTGCATATTTTGCGGAGAAACCAGGGCAACAGGGCTGTTTTAAGCCCAGTTGCCCTGGTTTCTCTGCAAAATACGCAGCGCGGGGGTCCAGCGCGCTGGCACCCGGTGCAGGGTCCCGTCCCATCACTTCCTGCCAGCCGGAAGTGATGCGACAGGACCAGTGCGGCCGACTTGAGTGGTGTGGAGTACTGCTCTGCGCCACTCAGAAGATCGAGGTGGGCCCCCCCTGCCGCCACGGAGAGTCGAGGCGGCGGAGAGCCGGGACCCCCCCCAGGTTCGTGAACGCTGCTAGAGGGGGCTGCGGCGCAGAGAGCCGAGGTGATTCGGGGGGGGGGGCAATTCAGGTACAAAATGCACCACTAGTTGTAAGCCTCCCTGAGTCTTCTATTTTTTGAGAAAGTTATCTAAGAAAAATCATCATCATCATCATCATCATCATCATCATCATCATCATCATAAAATCTAACACTCTTATTTACTTCACTGCACAGCCTCTATCATATATACTAACAGAGAACTCATTCTCTGAGTGCTGAGTGCTGAAAAGGGCATGGCTGGCTGGCTGGCTGGAACTCTGAACAGGCATACTCCACACTGCAACATTTTGTTGAAGATCCCACTTGTAGGTATTAAATAACATTAATAAAAGCAACACCCTAGAGCTTATAAATTACTATGGAATAATCAGCTATTTTATTTATTTTATTTATTTATTTTAAAAAAATGTTTCTTCCCTTAATCAAAGGCAAACTAGCATAACCACAAGGTAATTCTCAAGCAATTTTACATTCTAGTATGAAAACTGGTATATTTGAGATATGCGAGGTACATGGTTGTCTTCAGTATTGTTGTTGTTGTTGGTCTAGTGTTTTGTTTGACAGCATGGAAAAGTATAGTTTTTCCTGATGCCAAAGCCTGTCTCTCCTGTCCCCTCCCCCTGTAAGACTGGACTGTAACCTCCAGCAGATCGTCTGACTTTTAAATATATGCAGAAAGAATGGGATAGAGACAAATGGTGGGTTGAAAGAGATCACTTTGTGCACCTCATCCTGTGCACTTGGAGAAAGGCCTGCACAACTTATGGCCCAGTGCATCCCCAAAGTCATGTGGCAGCCCAGGGCTAGCATCAAAATGTAAGCATGGTTGGGCACCTGAAGAAAGCCCACACTCCAGCAGGGACTTGCTCTCCTCTTCACCATTGCAACCTGTGGGTTCACTTGTCTCTTGCTCCGGCACTGTTGGTGGTGAGAAGGAGGAGCAGTAGATGCCACTGCTCACGTGCTCACTGGCTCTCTGCCTGTCATGAAAGCTAGTGGTAGCAATGATGAGAAAGAGGATGAGGAGCAGCAGATGCTGGTCACAATGTTGGTGAGAAGGTAAGACTCACTGAGGGAGGGGACCCATTGAGAGTGTCTTGCTCAAGATCCCTCAAAAACCTGGAGCCAGCACTATTTATTTATTTATGGCAATCCATCAGGGGCTCAGTAAACTTCCTGATTTTGCCGCCTGCCTGGGGCTGCAGAATTGGAGGAAGGTTGGGATTTCAGGGATGTTGAAGAGTCCTTAGTCTCGAGTCACGAGTCAAGTCACGAGTCTTTGGACCTGAGTCTCAAGTCCGAGTCCGAGTCCTTGGTCCAAAATGGTGAGTCACGAGTCACTCCCAAAGCTGACTCCACGAGTCCCTATTAAAATCAATGGGGTTTTTTCCCAACAAAATAAGGCTACTTCAGATGTGTGGCTTAAATAAATTCTAGGCACAAGTGTGCCTTTTTATTTCAAAACTCTGCAACTGATTTTGGAAAGAACAGACCAGGCAGAAAAACCCAAAATAACCAGGCAGGCAGAGGAGGCAGGGAACCCCAGGCAGGCAGGCAGAGGCAGCCAAACCCAAAATGTCTGAAAGGTTGCATTTTAGAAAAATGATTTTAAAAAATAAACTTGCTGTACTTCCTAAAACTTATCCATGTTGCATTTGAGGAACATGATTTTTTCTAAATGTTTGGCCCCCATTCTGGAACAATGAGATCTCATCACAATTCCACCTCACTGAATACCCGCTTCACTGGTGATGAACTTGCTGGAACCAGAAACACACTCAGAGCAGCCGTACAGAGTAATCTCAGGTCCTTCTTCTGCCTCTCCCAAGTATGCAACACATCAATCAAAATAAATCTTGACACACTGTTGGGGCTGCACTCCTGGTAGCCGTCCATAGTGGGCGAGCAGCGGCACACCTCGCTTCCATGCGCTCTTCACCGGCAATCACGCTCCTCTCCACTCCTTCTGGCACAGCCCAGGGATTTTGAAGAGTCCTTGGTCTCGAGTCCCGAGTCGAGTCTCGAGTCCCATTAAAAATATTGGGACTCGAGTCCGAGTCGAGTCAGAGGGGGGACTCAGTCCGACTCACGAGTCGAGTCCGAGTCCCCATCCCTGTGGGATTCGCACTTGACAGATCACAGTACAGAGCTGGTGGGCTATATTTGGTCTGGTGGCTCATATGTCGCACGGCCTGACTCAAGAACACCAAGTGCTTGTGTGGTCCTGCACAGTGCCCCACCTACATCTGTTGCATGAACAGGACATAGATTATGATACCAACAAAAATACCATTAGCTGAATTACAACAACAGGGTGACTTCAGTTCATACTCTTAAGGGTGCAGTCCCAGCATACACAGTGGAGTGGGGCAGGTGGGTAAAGCTTTGGTGGCCACAGCTTTGCCGGAAACCCTAGAGGGCTGCTATTGTTTTGTACAAACACTGTTCAACTTGCTGGATCATAGCCGTCTTGTTTAGGATTTGGCATAAATGCAATAAGCCCTATTGTATAACATAACATTTTCATAGAGAACTGAGATCTGGAACAGCAGATGAGATTTCTATAGATTGGGCGAGGAGGGATCAGAAGCAGCCTCCTCCTAGGCTACATATTGAATTTCATATAATAAATCTAATTCATACTCATTTTCTTAACAGTGAAGTAATGCCCCCTGTATATTCTGGCTCTTCCCCAATCTTGTGCTGTTCTTTATAATTAACTGGCCATACTTTTCCCTCGTTTAGAATTTGCTCCCAGCTCATACTACAGGAGATCTTTCTCTTAAAGTTTACAACTCCAGGAAACTTTATGACTGAAGTGATCAGTAAAAGAAGTTGTGTGGGGTTTGTTGTCATTTATATTGCAGACAGACTACTCCAAGAGCTAATTACTTTAAAGAGTACATATTTATGCTCCAGATGTGAAAACGTTAATGAAGTGAAATTTACAACCAGCCAGTAACCAAGGTGTTATAAAATTTGCCTTGCAATAAGCAAAGGCATGGAAAGATGTCAAGCTTTGTTTTCCAATTTACTGTCGTCAGCTTATATAGAACAGACCAACAGCCCTCCAGCTGCCTTTCTAAAATTAATGTTAGTTTAAGGAAGATCAATGATTCCTCAGCCACCAGCATATCTTTGCATTGTTATTTCCAGCTTGTTGGTTTATTTGTCATAGGTAAGAGAGATCATGCATTTGAATCTTCTAGGAGCATAAATAAGTCACAGAACTAATGAGAGCACCAGAATGGGAATTGCTAAAAAGTACTAGTTTTTTGTTCTGACTTTTATGGGACTCATTGTTACATACAATATAATTCACAGTTCCCTTAATTTCTTCATTCAACATACTCCCTTAGGGTATTATTTCCCACCAATTCAACATCCCCCCCCCCAAGTTATGCTGCACTGACACTCTCATCATAAAGTTAGGTTTCATTCCCCTTCTCCCTCATTTACCACAAACACTGAATATTAAATGGTTCCAGTAACTAAGCACTATGAATTTCAGCGGGGTTAATTAGCTGCATTCGTGGTCTTGACAATCTCCAGTTATGAGATGGATAGGGGAAATTGTACCCTATGGAACCTGTTGGAGTTTTCCCGTGGCCTTTAATACAGATGATCATTTGGTGTTGGAAAAATGTGAGCTTGGGCACTGTTTTTCTGCCACAGCCCTTGAGTGGTTCTACTCATTTCTGTGATGCTGATGCAGGTCCTGGAGAGAGGGGATGCCCATTAGAAAGCACCAATATTTCATGCCCTGGATCAGATGACAAGGAGAGATAGAGTTGGGAAAGCATTAATATGGATGACATTAGGCTCCATATCATTGACTTGCTGGACTGTCATCAGGCAGTTTCATATAAACATTTGAGAGAGGGAGGACAGAGTCGATGGAGTCAATGGGCCAGTCAACGGTGGTGGTGAGGAGGAGGAGGAGCAGTAGCTGCCAATGTCTACTTGCTCACTGGCTCTCTGCCTGTCAAGCAAACAAGTGGTAGCAATGAAGAGAAAGAAGATGAGGAGCAACCGCAGCTGGTGACAATGGTGGTGAGAAGGTAGATTCAGTGAGGCAGGGGGCCTATTCAGGGTCTCTTGCCCAAGGGCCCTCCAAAACCTGGAGCCGGCACTGGAGGCATGTTCTCCCTTGGGGAGCCTGCCAGAGGGGCTATGTGTGTGTTCCCATTCCCCTCTGCATCAGACCTGAGAGCATGGAGAGAGGAAACACGAGTCCTTCCATCACAGCTTGCACAGCTTGTGAGAAGCCACTGGCAACGACAAACACATCTTTTGCCTCTGCATAATGCATGAAGTGACCCAAAGTCTTACATTGAAAAGCTATGTCTTTAGTCTGCACAGGAAAGAAAGGACATGTGGTAATAAAATGATACGAATGTGTAACACACAAGCCTCTCCAAATGCACTTCCCATTGATTCTGCTGGCTTTAGCGACTGTCAATTCCAGCTGCCTGCTCCTTTTCAAATATTTGTCCCTGCTTATTCTCATTCCAATGGTTCTCCGTTCTGCAGTATCTGTTCTCATCTCTTGCTTTGTCCCGTTCCTTCCTTTGTAAGCATTTCACAGTTTTGCAGGCTTGAGTCAAGATCACAAGCTGAATTTTTACAGAGCTTAGCTTTCTGTGAAGATTTTGTGCAGCAAAACTGATTTCCTCCCTTCCAGTGCCAGTATACCAATTTTAACGTTATTCTTTCTGACTGCCCAACATGGCTGTGATATAGATACAGATATAGACATAGACACACACACACACTCACACACACTTCACATAAATTTTATCTTGTTTTTAGTTAAATGGAAAAAGACCATAAAGAACCCAAATTCACAACCCACATAATAATTGTTGAAGTTTGGCGAGTCAAATCCCTCAAATAGAAGCATGGGAAGCTGCCTTATACTGAGTCGACCATGAGTCTATCTAGACCAGTACTGGCAGCACTGACTGGCAGCAGCTCTTTAGGGTTTTTGGCCGGAGTTTTTCCAACCTTATCTGGAGATGCCTGGATTGAACCTGGGACCTTCTGCATGCAAAGCATTTGCACCACCAGTGAGCTACACCGTGTGTGCATGCTAGGGCACTGCTGTGAAAAAGGCAAACTCCATGTTAGGCATAATTAGGAAAGGAATTGAAAATAAAACTGCCAATATCATCCTGCCCTTATACAAATCTATAGTGTGCAACTTCACTTAGATACTGTGTACTGTTCTGGTCACCGCACCTAAAAAAAGGATATTGAAGAGTTGGGAAAAGTGCAGAAAACGGCAACTAAAATGATCAAGGGGCTGGAGCAACTCCCCTATGAGGGAAGGTTACAGCAGCTGGGATTGTTTACCTTAGAAAAAGGGTGAGTAAGGGGAGACATGATGGAAGTGTACAGCATTATTCATGGTGTGGAGAAAGTGGATAGGGAGACATTTTTCTCCCTCTCTTATAATACTAGAATGTGGGGTCATCCCATGAAGCTGATTGGTGGGAGATTCAGGACAGATAAAAGGAAGCACTTCTTCACACAGTGCATGGATAAACTATGCAATTCACTCCCACAAGATGTAGCAATGGCCATCGATTTAGACAGCTTTAAAAGGGGATTGGAAAAATTCATGGAGGAGAAGGCTATCGATGGCTACTAGTCCTGATGGCTATATGCTACCTCCAGTATCAGAGGCAGTATGCCTATGTACACCAGTTGCTGGGGAACATGGGCAGGAGAGTGCTGCTGCACTCATGTCCTGCTTGTGGGATTCCGTGGGCAGCTGGGTGGCCACTGTGTAAACAGAATGCTGAACTAGAAAACCCTTGGTCTGATCCAGCATGGCTCTTCTTATGTATGTTCCTATGAGCAGGAGAGCATGTTCTCCGAAAATGTTTGCAAATTCCTGAACTTGCATTCACAGTCGGAAAATGTGCATTTTAGAAAATGAGCAGTTTAAAAAGTGTGCATTTTGCAAAAATGCACATTTTTGCACTTTAGTCTATGGGGGGAAGTGCACATTTTGCATGTGCTTTTTTAAAAATGTGCTTTTCCCCATTCGAAATGTACACTTTTCCCATTCAAACAAAATGGGGGGGGGGGAACAGTGCAATCAAACACTGGAAATGGGGTGAGCTGAACTTCAAGGTGGTGTTCGGAGAATCCTAGTGATTGTGAAAATCACTTGTTCACCCATCTCTAGCCATGCACCCCTATAGTTGTACTAACAGTCAGGTGGAAGGGCGATCTATGGCTCAAGTAGTCTTCCTCTGCTAACAGTTGCACCTGCAGAGGGCTCAGAAATGGAGTGTGCTGTTAGTTTCTTTAAAAATCCTTTGCAGTGACTCATGGGAGAATACATGTACCTCCCTCATGAATGTGTTCAGTCCACAGCAGCACCTCATTTGTAGATGAAAATTAAAAACAAACACGCCTCTTTTAACTTTCACCTCATTGATAGGATTGTCCTTGTTTGTGCAAACACAAATTGTTAATGGAACCTGGTAAGAAATAGCAACCTGTGGATTCACCTTTTTAAAAAGTCTAAAGGCACAATCCTATGCATGTTTAGACAGAAAAAAAGTCCTACAACTCCCAGCATTCCCCAGCCAGCCATGGCTGGCTTTTTTGGTAGGCCTTTTTGTGGGAATTTTAGATGTTGCTCATGTTTTTAGATGAAGCTCATGTTGATTCATAATCCAACACTTTTTTCTGTCTAAACATGCATAGGATTGCACCCTAAAACACTATACATGCATTTAGAGTAGGCCTCTTACAGAGCAATCTTAAACATGTCTACTCAGATGTAAATCCCACTAAGTTTAATAGGACTTGTTCCCAGGTATGTATCCAGGATTGCAGCCCTTACAGTGTAATCCTGTGCATGGCTACTCAGATGAAGTAAGTCCCATTGAGTTCACTGAGACTGACTTCCAATTAGGTTCGTCTTGGATTGCAGCCTAAGCAACATCAAAGAAAAACTGAAAGGATTTTCCCCACCCTGTCCCTCCATGTAGGTGACATAGAGGACAGAAAGAATAGTTAAGAGACCCAATTATTTCACACGTGGAAAAGAGCAAAAATACTGATAAATCGTTGAATGGCATTGCAGCCTCCAGCTCAAAGAGGCTTTAAAACTTTTGGGGGATTTCGTGGTGGGTTATTTTGCTAAGAACAAGCAGAAGGAATTTTTTTTAATGCTTCTCAGCTGAGCCATTTTGACCCTATAGTAAAAAATGCTGGAGGGTGCAAATATCGTCTAAGGATAAGCTTCCATGAAAGATAAAACGATGGCAACATTTCAGCACAGAGACTTTCTTTTCTGCTTTCTCATACGTTGTAAAATGCTGAAATCATTAGCGAAGACAACAGTAAGGCCAAGTACAAAATATTATTAGAAATAAATTCAGTTACGGCACTGAGCTTAGCCACAGAAGAAGCATTCAGGATTGCATTACCAAGAAAACTGAAATCAAATTCCCTACATAAATCTTCATGTTGGTTTCTACATTGTTGTTGTTGTAGTAGTAGTAGTTTTAAAAGAGGTAATCATATGAAACAGAAAACCATTTGAAGTTATAAAATAAACTAATTGGCTTGGATCCTAGCTTTTTGCTCTATAAATGCAAGAAGCTTCTTTTGAGCCTTTCTTATTGGCTTGGATCCTAACTTTCTGGAGCTTCCATTCATGGAAAGAAAGTTGCACTCACAGAAGGAGTCCTTCTGCTTCGAAGGATCCCTTCTGAGTGCAATTCCCCTTCCTTGAATAGAAGCTAAGAGAAATTAGGACCCAAGCCAATGGTAAGATTCAAGCTGGCCGGAGAGCTTGTGGCACCTTTCCTGGAAATATTCAGGACAAACTACTTCATTTGGTTTGTGACCTGCAAGGCTCATCTCACCATGTAAATTATTGATTGGGCCAGAATATCCTGGGAAAACATCATTATAAGTAGAGCTGTGCACAAATGGCCTCTCAAAATTCTGTCTATCTATCTAAAATTATTTCAAGGCTTCCTTTAAACCTTTAAGGGAATCCTCCACCCTATTTGTGGGCAGAGAAATTGGGGAGGGGGGCAATTTCACAGAATTTCTCCAGAGGGAGGGAGGGAGGAGAAATTCTCCAACAGTTTTCACAGATAGGGCTCACCGTTGGCAGGAGTTGTAGCGCAACTTCTTCCTTCCTTCCTAATAGGTTTTTGTTTAGTTTTTGCATTGCCATTGTAAGTGGCAACAGCAGCAACTGTGTTTACAGCCTGCCCCCCCCCCCCACCCACTCCCATTTTTCATCCTCCACAATGCCCCACATCTAGCCTTGTTCCAGGGCATTGTGTGTGTGTGTGGGGGGGGGATGACAACAAGAGGGAAGAGAGAACATTGAAGACTTATGCTTGCGCTTCCTGTTCAGAATGCCCAGTCCTCCACATGAGGTATTATTGCCATGGTGGAGCAGAGGAGGAAAGATAACGCCATCACCATACAAGGTGTTTTTCAATCCCTTCTAGTGGCATGAACCAAGGCTAGGATGACTGAAGAGTGTCTGGACTCCACAGCCAGCACTTGATGGAAAAGGTGAGAAAATCCATGTAATCCACAACTCAGGCCAGTTCAAAAGTTCAAAACTGAATTCTAAAGTTACATCCAGCTAACAAGAGCATGGCAATGGCATTCTGCAAGAGCTACAGTAGCACCTTTAAATTCCACCAGGCTGTGGCAGAGGGAGACAGGAAGCAACTCTGCTGAAGGACCAGTGCCATTGGGCTCCTCCCTCAAATGTCACCTACCAGCAGCCATTCCATCAAGCAACAACAAAGGGAGATGGGAAGCAGGGACACTTATCAACTCTGCTGAAAGACTAGCTTCATTGGGTTCCCCCCCTGAACTGTTTCCATTCTAGTTGGGCATTATAGGAACAACCATTTAACGTCAAGAATCGGTGCCTGAGCTTGCTTTTGATTTTCCCCTCTTCCCTCCCCATCCCCATCCCCATTTGCACTATCTCTTTTTGGTTGTAGTCCTGCAGATAGAGAGTGTCTTGCTTTATTGATTGTATGTCAGCTGCTCCAGGAGCCCTTTAAGCTGAAGAGTGGGGTAAAAATGCTTTAAATAAATGAATACAGTCAGAACGTCTCCAATGATACTTTACGTGTAGTTAAAGCGTGCTGCTCAATATGGCAGTTTGCAGACCAGCTCTCTGATCCAGCAAGGGAAATCCATATACAGAAGCAGGTTGAATGCAGATGTGCATCCCTATCCCAATGCTCATCTGGATCCCACCAAACTAGATGGATGTGCCTTTTGATATGGAGGAAGGTGTACCACTCCCTGCCTATCCACTACCACTAGTTGCTGTTTAGAATGCACCAAAGCGCATGCATCTCTCTGTCCTCAAAAATGCAAGCCGTATGCACCTCACTGGAGCAGCAAGAAATGGTTTCTCATCTCTACCAGGTCAACAGCCACACAAAAAGGACTCAGGACGAATCTAAGAGGAGCCATAACCTACTTCAGCTGCATTAGCTTCTCCTGTCATATATATCAAGCCACAATTTTCAGAGATTGTACAATTTTAGATATAAGATAAAATAAAAGAGGTATTATTCAATGAGGTTTCAATCTACTTTATGATTTAATTTTTTGAAATGGTTTAATCTGAAAAAGGCATAAACAAAAAAGTAGCCACTAGAAAAGCATTTCCAGATGTCAGTGATTCATCGCCAGAGAGTTCATTTACCTGAGAGAACCTCATTTTAAAGGAGACGGGTGAGTAGTATTTTACGGCTGTGGTGACATCTTGGATTAATCACAGCAAGACCTGGTGCCATTGCTTTGAAATGTCTCCCTCCCAGTAACAGATACTTGGAGCATGAGAGTGTGCAGGGTGTCCCATTCAATATTTTACAATGGCAACGTGGTGCCATTACTAAAACAACCATTTGCAAAACAGACCAAAAAACAACAACCACCCAAAGTAGGAAGAAGGAGAACTGATTTGTTTTCACTTACGTTATAATTCACTTCACATGTTACTTTGCTATTGATGCTGGGGGTTTTTGTTTAGCTCTTTCAACTCGTGACATACTGGAATATCACTGTGAAAACTCCAGACGTCCATGGATATGAAATATCTTCCCTCAAATTTGGCTTCTGGCCTGGGTGTGCTGCTAAGACAGCTACCATTGCCCTAGTAGATGATCAACCTACCATCTGAGATTGACTGAGGGAACTCCTCTGGGGTGATTCTTATGATCTTGTCAGCAGCTTTTGAAATTGTGGCTCATGGCTGGCTCAGTCTCTGGTTAGGTGGTAAAACCTTTGGCTCGGGAGTAGTTTCTTTTTTATTTTATTTTTGTTTTTATCAGACTGAGTGCAAAGAGCAGCCTCCGGATGATGGGCTCAGTTCTTTGAGAGCATGTCTGCTCAGGAGTAAGCCCCAGTGCAGCAGCTTTCAGGCATACAAACCACCTCCCAGTTCTATGCATGTTTACTCAGAAGTAAGGCCCAGTGTAACAGCCTGTAACAGCTTTCAGGCATGCAAGGGAAAGCCCAACTCCATGTATTTCTACTCTAAGAGTAAGCTCCAGTGTAACAGCTTTCATGCTAGCAAAGCACAGCTCATTTCAAAGAACAGGGCATGTAATGCCTGTAAATATCCTCTTATCTCCAATCGCAGATATAACTACAGAACAAGCTTGCAGGCTCTTGGCTCCCCAAGCAACAGGACATTCCCAAAGGCTCTCAATAATGCAGAGACCTCTAAGGTGTACTTTGTTTTTGCATAGGGTACCAACCCATCTCCTTTCTTTAGATGATGCACTGCTTATTAAAACATTCAAACATGAGAGCCAGTGTGGCATAGTGGTGAGAGTGTTGGACTGGGACTCGGGAGATCCGGGTTCTAGTCCCCGCTCGGCCATGAAACTCACTGGGTGACTTTGGGCCAGTCACTGACTCTCAGCCTAACCTACCTCACAGGGTTGTTGTGAGGATAAAATGGAGAGGAGGAGGATTATGTAAGCCACCTTGGGTTCCTTGAAGGAAAAAAGGTGGGGTATAAATATAATAAATAAATGAATAAAATAAATAAAACTCTCTCAATATTTAGTGAGTGTCTCTTTTGTCTGTTTTACTCTAATTAACCCACAAGTTTACTCATGATATATAACAGACTGTATCAGTGAGTTTCCCCCCCCCCTCAATTAGTGATCTTGTTTGTATTATTATGTATGTTCCCCCTTTCCATTGCCTGTACTTTTAACTTTTTAAAATAAAATTCCATGTTAAACAAAAAAATAGGAAGAAGTTGTCTCTGGAACTAGAAAAGAAATTTGGGAAAGAAAAGACTGAACTATGTTTACTTGAATGAGAAGAAAGAAGCATGTTGGTCTTAGCAAAAATAAACAATGGATTTCTTCCAAGGAGGAAGACTGACAGTGTTATTCAGTTCTGGCAAGCATGGCATGGAAAATATGCTGACAAGAAGAAAAAGGGGTTTATGTGGCAAAGCAAAATGTGAACAGATGTTGACACAGCAGCTTACTAACAGCTGATTCTGAACCAGAATGTCAAACATCAGTCTTAAAAATAAAGTTTCTCCATATTCTACAGACAGGTGGAAGACTGCATTGGTGGCTGGGGAGACCTTTGGAGGCTGCATTTGTTGAGGCCGTAATTCCCTTCTCCTTGAAGATCCACTCTACGCGCAGGCTTCTTAATGAAAAGCTTGATTAGTACAGAGGCCAGCCTAGCAAACTGGCTTGGAATTACACAGAAGTGATTTGCAGAGTCAATCACAAGGAGACAAGCTTAGTTAGACTAATAGCCATTAAGGAAAATTTCCCTATTGATGAGCAGTTGATTCCAAATTGGGGACCTCTCCTCCCTTCCAGACTCAAACTACCCACACCCACGCCTCCTAAGGCGGGTCCTTATTCTTAACAGCCAATCTCTCAGAGCACCTGACATTTGTCAGCTGTTCCCTTGATTCACCCTCCTCCAGATCAGAGAACTCATTGCCACTCCCAATTACCAGTGGTGGAATGAGCTTCCCAGTACGGCTCACCTGGCACCTAGGTTGTGCTATATCCGGCGTCAGGTGAAGACCATCTTATTTTCCTAGGCATTTTAGTCTTTCAGCTTTTGTTGTTTTAAACCTGTTACTGTATTTTAAATCTTTGCATTGCTGCTAGGTTTTATTTTGGTTTTTATTTTTTTATTTTATACTGCAGTTTCAAGCATTTACACTGGGCTGGTTCGTACGACCCAGTCGGCGAGCGGGGGAGGCACCACGTGGCTGTCCGTGGGGTCCGGCGGGGTGCTGCAGACGACCTGTGCCCCGTGTGTGTGGGTGGACCCCGGTGGAGCCGGCAGTCCCTGCACCACAGTGCGGGCCTCCTAGCACTAGGGGGCGGAGGCTTGGGATGCCCAGAGGGGCCATTTGCCCCTACAGGCCGGAGCGGCCGCAGCTCCGGCTGCTCTGGGCTGCCGCCTCTGTGCCAACCAGGTTGACATCCATGGTGCTCCATTGTGGTGAACCTATCCCAGGGATGGAGTTCAGCACCATAGATAGTTCCTATGAAGCTCCAAATAAAACCTGCAATGGAAAAGGAGCCCCACTGAAATAGGCGTCACCAGTTTCCCCTGGAAATCTAACACTCTTGAACATTTTAAATGAGATGAAGCAGAACAGTCTTTCTTCCCAAATATTTGTCCTGCAGTCAACTTTATCAGTCACATTTCTTTACTCAGAAGGTTTGTCTCCTTTATAGCATTATTCTCCAATCCCAATGCTAGCAATTTGGCAACTCATCTAAATGGTACCTTGTCCAGCTGTTGGTGGCCACCATTTTAAGATTATTGTGTCAGTGGAAAGAAAATAGTTCATTTAAAATACCTTGAGACATATTGCTCAATAAACTACACAGAGTAAGTTGGATGTGTGCTATCCATCACTAGCAATTGTTCAGTTCCTTCTGCTGCACAAAAGAGGGACATGAAAGATAATTAACAAAGTGGAGGACATTCTAATTAGTAAGTTGATGTCTCAGCACCATCCTTGAACTGATCAATATTGGTGTCTATAATTTCATTGAATGCTTTATGAGCTCTTAAAGGTCTTAAAGGACTAAGCACCGCCAGCATCATAGAACATATATTTTATCTCTTAGTCTATTCTATTATCCTTAATCAGGAAAGATAAATAAAACCCACCACCTGTTAATTTGAGGTGAGGCTGTATGGTGAGTTATCTTCTATTATGTGAAAGATTTCACTCACTGCACATTCTGTGTGCATCATGTGATTCTTTGCATAAAGCTACTCAAAATCTGCTTTTAGCCATGATTTCACAGGACAAAGAGGCAGTCTTACACAACTTCCTAGGCCATTGAAGCATGAAAATGTATGGCTTGGGATTTGTGAATATAGCGTTTATTTTAATTCTATTCTTGATAAGTATGAGGAAAGTGGTAACAACTAAGTTTAACATTTGCGATTATTTCTGGGACTTGCTAACTACAATGCTCATATGTAACATTTATTTAACACCAAGGGATTTCTAGGCATCAAAATCACCTCCCTCTACCATCTTGGTCATATAAGGCTTAAAAATTTCTCCACACAAACTAGTTTAACTTGGCAACAAGAAATCCTTATGATCCTGGAGATATAAATGCTGCCTCCCATGAATAAGATGATTGAGTGTGATTGTCTGCATGCAACATTATTCTTAGTGCATTACCAGTGCAAAGGAATATTATATCAAAACTATTGTAATCTGTGCCACCTTGGATGATTTAATTATAATATATTATTTATATTATATTAATATATTATATTTATTTATACTGAAACTCTGAAATAATGCCTGCCCCGCCCCCACACACAAACCCTTGGAATGAAAGCACATGGCAACATTTGTGAATTGAATTAAGGGCTACTACAGCTTGATTAATTTTACATGGCTGATCTGAAACATAATTATTTAACAGTGCAATCGTGGTTATGTCTACTCAGAAGCAAGTCCCACTGAGGATTGTGGCCTGTAAACTTACCTCCTCAGCATGGGTATTGTCATGGAATTTTCTCCTGGTTGGTCTGGAGGTCCATTGAAAATAGAAAACCACTCTGCCTTTAGCAAATCCAGTACTTTATTTAGAGTCTGATCAGAGGTAAATTCCTGTAACTAATACAAGGAAAGTACACCCTAGAAATGTATTCCTCTGGGTTTTATACCCGGAGGAGTTTCTAACACAAAGAGAGGAGCTATTCCTGCAAGACAAGCAGGAAACACTGGAAATGCACTACCTTATTTGGTTATCCGGACACACACACATTCACAGAAAGACAGCATGAGAACAACATGCTCCTCAGCACGGGAACAATGCATGATCAGTTGTTTAACTTTACTTGACAGACATACTCAACAGACATCCTCTACAGACACTTCTTATCTCACTTTCACATTCCTCCACTCCACATCTTTCACTCTAGAGGGTGAGAGGTGGCTACCAGCTCTAAAATTTAAATTTCCACTTCAGTATCCTTGCTAACCAAGGCAGGAACTAAGAAACACTTCACCTGCTGGTCGCCTTTTTCCAACCTTGCATACATCAGGCCATTTATTTCTACTGCTCCTTGCTCTTCTCTGCCCACACTCTTGCAAGATGTGCTGAGGAGGCCCTGTCAACACCATCAGCCTTTCTGCTGTGAGCCTTGGGGGTCAATGAGTCCAACAGTACCCAAGGATGCTCCCTATCTCAGGTCCCCTCAAGCCACTAAGCCAGAGGTGAGGGATCTTTTTCAGTGAAGGTCCCCTGACCCTCAGGAAAAGTATTTGGGGGGCTGGAGTTGACAGTGGCTGGAGTCAGAGTCAGCATGGGTATTCCTTTTTTTCTGCTTTCCCTTCCATATAAAATTTGTAGAGGGCTTTTCTAAACTCCCTTCATCTGCACTGCAAGGTGACAGGATTTGCTCCTTTCCCCCTGCTTCCTCTCCTTCCTTCCATGTTAAATTTACAGAGAGTGTTTCCCCGCACCCTCCACCCATCTCTCTATCTGCCCCCCCCCCATGTGCTGTTCACTGCAAAGTCACAGGGTAGTTCATTTCCATTCCTTCTCCAATACATTTTGGCTATTCTTTGGCAGCAGAACTGTTTTGGCACTCCTCCCCCAGGGCTCATTGTATCTCTTTCTCTCCCCCCACTCTTTCTGTTAGACACACACACACACGTGTGCATGCGCACGCACGCACGCACACGCACACACACACACACACACACACAGAATGGAAGAGGAAGCTATACATGTGGTGAATAGAGGGATGGACTGGAAAGGCAAGAGTGGCCCCACAGCATCCAGAGAGAGCCAGATGTTGCTGTGGGCTGGATGGAATTAGGCCATCAGCTGGATTCAGCCTGTGTGTTGGGGGTTCCACACCCACACAGTAGACCATGAGAAAATGATTTAGGTAAGCTTCCCTCCACCACTCTAATACCTCATGGAACCCACTGACTGAGCCTACATCTCTCTTCTTCCCTCCATATTGAACCTGTCCATTGTGACCTAATACCCAAACAGTATAAAGTAGGCGGAACACTAGGGCTGGGATGAAATGTTCCACTAAACACATTAACATTAATAACTACACGAATGAAATGTAAAGTCCCCTGAAGTGTTTCCCAAAGCAAAGAGCCAGTCCTTCTGATCTTGCCCGTAAATCCATTTAACTACTTTGTCTTGGAGGAAAAAGTATGGGTAGCCATTACAGTTCCTCTTGGCATTCAGGAACCCCAGCCATGGGATTACCAATGCCAATAAGCCTGTAGCAGTTAGCAAGATGTGGTAGATTTAGGTAATCACATTATCAATCATGGATAATTGTCATTTTCCCATTTGCAGCTCAAGAGGAATTTTAATCACCATAAAACCTTTTGCCAGGTGTTCATGAGGTTTAATATAATCCTGTAGCAGCTTCTCTAAAGTAACAATTAATACCTGTTGTAAGAAACCTTGTCTTTTTCTGAGAAAGGTGTCTAAGAAATTTCAACAACAACAAAAACAAAAGCAACAACATCCTCTAAAAATGGAAATGATAATGCACTGCATACATTTATGAGAAATGAGGACAAGATCTCAAGAAGGCATTTAAAAATATCAAAGAATGGATTCAGCATGGTGTAAATGTTTTATGTCATATATAGCCCTAATCCTAAATTGAATTGTATTGGACTACAAATTAAAATTTAGTGATGTTTAGGCATAGGATCTCATTGAGGCTCTAATGAGTGTTTACCAAAACTCTATGCCAGTTTTCCCACACTTAGAATCATAGAATCATAGAATCATAGAAAAGTAGAGTTGGAAGGGGCCTACAAGGCCATCGAGTCCAACCCCCTGCTCAATGCAGGAATCCAGGTCAAAGCATCTCTGACAGATGTCTGTCCAGCTGCACCTTGAATGCCTCCAGAGTGGGAGAGCCCACGACCTCCCTAGGTAGTTGATTCCATTGTCTTATTGCTCTGACAGTCAGGAAATTTTTCCTGATGTTTAGGTGGAATCTAGGTTCCTGTAACTTGAGCCCATTATTCAGTGTCCTGCAAACTGGGATGATCGAGAAGAGATCCTTGCCCTCCTCTGTGTGACATCCCTTCAAATACTGGAAGAGTGCGATCATATCTCCCCTCAGTCTCCTCTTCTGAAGGCTAAACATGCCCAGTTCTTTCAGTCTCTCCTCATCGGGCCTTATTTCCAGTCCCTTTATCATCATTGTTGCCCTCCTCTGAACCCTCTCCAGTTTGTCTATGTCCTTCTTAAAGTGAGGTGCCCAGAACTGGATGCAGTACTCAAGATGAGGCCTAACCAGTGCCGAGTAAAGGGGAATTATCACTTCCCGCGATTTGGAAGCTATACTTCTATTAATACAGCCCCAAAAAGCATTTGCCTTCTTTGCAGCCACATCGCATTGCTGGCTCATATTCAGTTTGTGATCTACCACAATTCCAAGATCCTTCTCACTTGTAGTATTGTTGAGCCAAGTGTCCCCCATTCTGTAACTCTGCATTTGGTTTCCTCTCCCTTGGTGCAGCATTTGGCATTTATCCCTATTAAATTTCATTCTGTTGTTTTCGGCCCAGCGCTCCAGCCTATCGAGGTCACTTTGAATTTTGTTTCTGTCTTCCAGAGTATTAGCTGTTCCACCCAACTTTGTGTCATCTGCAAATTTGATAAGCATTCCCTGTACCTCCTGATCCAAGTCATTAATAAAAATGTTGAAGAGCACCGGGCCCAGGACCGAGCCCTGTGGTACCCCGCTCGTTACCTCTCCCCAGTTTGAGAAGGAACCATTGATAAGCACTCTTTGAGTCCGATTCTGTAGCCAATTGTGGATCCACCTGATAGTTGTTCCATCTAGCCCACTCTTAGCTAGCTTACTAATCAGGAGGCACTTTGTCGAAAGCTTTGCTGAAGTCCAGATATATAATGTCCACAGCATTCCCACAGTCCACAAGGGAGGTTACCCGATCAAAAAATGAGATCAGATTAGTCTGACAGGATTTGTTCTTGACAAATCCATGCTGGCTTCTAGTAATCACTGCATTGTTTTCAAGGTGCTTGCAGACTGACTTCTTTATAATCTGCTCCAAAATCTTCCCGGGGATTGATGTCAGACTGACTGGCCTATAGTTCCCAGGTTCCTCCTTCTTGCCCTTTTTGAAGATGGGAACAACATTTGCCCTCCTCCAGTCGTCTGGCACTTCACCTGTCCTCCATGATTTCTCAAAGATAATAGACAGTGGTTCTGAGAGTTCTTCTGCTAGTTCCTTTATTACTCTAGGATGCAGCTCATCAGGCCCTGGAGATTTAAACTCGTTCAGAGTAATCAGGTGCTCCTTGACCATTTGCCTATCAATCTCAAGCTGCAATCCTGCCCCTTCAGTCTGCACTTCAGGTTTGCCAGGGGGGTCATAGACCCTCTTTTGGGAGAAGACCGAGCCGAAGTAGGAATTGAACACTTCTGCCTTTTCTTTGTCTTCTGTTATCAATTTGCCATCCTCATTGCGTAGTTGAACCACCAGTTCTTTCTTCTGTCTTTTACTGTGCATGTATCTGAAGAAAGCTTTTTTGTTGCTTTTAGCATTCCTCGCTAACCTTAGCTCATTCTCAGCTTTAGCCTTCCTGACACTATTCCTGCAGTTCTGTGCTACCTGCCTGTACTCTTCTCCTGTAGCCTGTCCTTCCTTCCACTTCCTATACGTGTCCTTTTTTGTTTTCAGGTCATCTTTGAGTTTATTGTGAAGCCACATTGGCTTCTTCTGTTGCCCTCTGCCTTTTTTCCTTTTGGGAATTGTTTGCAATTGTGCCTTTAAAATTTCCTTTTTTAAAAACTCCCACCCCTCCTGGGCTCCCTTTCTCATGAGAGTCGCTTGCCATGGGATCTTACTAATCATTGTTCTGAGTTTGTTAAAATTGGCTTTCCTAAAATCCAGGGTACGTGTTTGGCTACACTCAGCTTTTGCTTCCGTTAGAATCAAGAACTGAAGTATAACATGGTCACTTTCCCCCAGAGTTCCCGAAACTGCCACTTTATCCACTAACTCGTCTCTGTTGGTTAGAATCAGGTCAAGGATAGCCGATCCTCTAGTTCCTTCCTCCACTTTCTGTAGGAGGAAGTTATCAGCAGCACAGCTCAGGAATTTCTTGGAGGGGCCATGTTTGGCTGAATAAGTCTCCCAACAGATATCAGGGAAATTGAAGTCACCCAGGCCATTACTACCACATCGTGCCTCCTTGAAACAATGGCAATTTGCTTTTCAAAAGTTCCATCCTCGTCTTCTCCTTGATTGGGTGGTCGGTAGTAGACTCCAACCGCCATGTTCGTTTTATTCTTTGCCCCCTTTATTTTAACCCAGATGCTCTCAATGGGGCTGCCAAGCTCCTCTTCCTGTATCTCTGTGCAGAGATACGTATTTTTAACATACAGTGCAACTCCACCTCCCTTTCTGTTGCTTCTGTTCCTTTTGAACAAGTTATACCCTTCAATTGTTGTATTCCAGTCATGGGAGTCATCCCACCAGGTTTCAGTTATCCCTATCAAGTCGTACTTGCCCTCATGTATCAAGAGTTCAAGTTCGTCTTGTTTGTTGCCCATACTCTGGGCATTAGTATAGAGACATCGAAGACTATGTGCTTTATAGTCCGACTTTCCCCCTACATTTTGTGGTAGACTATCAATGGGCACCGCTGGAGCTGTTCTCTTCATTGTGGCATAGAGGCCTTCTTCCATTGGTACCCCCGAGTTTATGTCTCCCTCCCCTGTTGGATTCAGTTTAAAGCCCTCCTGATTAAGCTCCTCATGCTGTGACCAAACACATTTTTCCCAGTCCTTGTGAGGTGCAACCCATCCTTTGCCAGCAGTCCATCTTCCAGGAAGTGTAGCCCGTGGTCCCAGAATCCAAATCCCTCACGTCGGCTCCACCTTCGTAGCCAGTCATTCACTCAGAGTATTTTTCTTTCCCTTTCTATGCCTCTTCCAAGTACTGGAAGGATGGATGAGAAAACTATCTGGGCCCCGAAGTTCTTGAGTTCCATTCCCAGCTCTTCAAAGTCTGCCGTGATTTCTTTGTAACTCTGCTTGGCAGTATCATTTGTACCCACGTGGAAGAGAAGAAAGGGGTATGTGTCGGTGGGCTGCATGAGCCTCGGCAGCTGCTCTGACACATCCTTAATCCGTGCCCCGGGGAGACAGCACACCTGGTGAGTCCATGGGTCTTCGCGACATACTTTGGCTTCGATCCCCCGCAGGAGGGAGTCTCCCACTACGAGTACTCTTCTCTTCCTCTTGCTGTAGGCCTTGGTTTGATTGCCTCCACTTGACTGACCCTCAGCCTCTTGCTCGCTGTCACGTTGGGTGCCCGGTAATCCGTCCTCTGCAGGCTGTCCTCTGCTCTCGTCCTCAAGTACATGGAAGCGGTTCCATAGCTCCACTGCTTCCACAGGCGCAGAGTGTCTTGTAGTTCTTCTGCTCCTAACAGTCACCCTTTTCCAGGGAGTTCCCCCTGCGTTATTTTCCCTTGCCTCTGCAGTCTCTGACTCCGCCTCATCCTGCAGTTGCCCTTCTGGCTCCTGTACTGTGCTTTGGTGCTGTAGATCCACCGTTCTGTCTAAGAACTCCTCGCTTTCTCTTATGCTCCTGAGGGTTGACACTTGCTGCTCCAGTCCTCTGACCTTTTCTTCCAACAGCGTGACCAGCTTGCACTTGTTGCACGTGTAGGCCATGTTGATCTCCGGCAGGAAAACAAACATTGCACACCCCTTGCAGGTCACCACCACTGCTGAGTCCTTTCCTTCCATAGTGCTCTGTTCCCTTTATGTTTCTGTCTTCCTAGAAAATTTTTTAGGGACCTCCCCCTTGACCTCCCCTGCCAAACTCCGCTGCCAAACTCCTGTTTGCTCTCCCTGTGCGCTCGCTCTGTTTGCTCTCTCTCTGGGAGCCTGCTTGCCTTATCACAGTCCCGAAAACAGCTGGAGCCTCTCTCCTGTTGTGCTCCTGCTCAGCTGGGAGTCAGGAACAGAATGAGCTCCCAGGCCACACCCTTCCCTTTCAGTTCTCAGGCCACACCCTTCCCTTTCAGCTCCCAGGCCACACCCTTCCCTTTCAGTTCTCAGGCCACACCCTTCCCTTTCAGCTCCCAGGCCACACCCTTCCCTTGCAGCACTAGTAGTTGTTGTTTGTACAGCAGCACTTGCTGTTGCAGCACTTGTCGTTCTACTCCGCTGCCAGACTCCTGTTTGCTCTCCCTGTGCGCTCGCTCTGTTCGCTCGCTCTCTGGGAGCCTGCCCGCTTATCACAGTCCCAGAAACAGCTGGAGCCTCTCTTTTGTTGTGCTCCTGCTCAGCTGGGAGTCAGGAACAGAATCATGTCCTCCAGATATGTTGGACTATAACTCCTATCAGCCCCAGCAACTGTGGTCATCAGGCATGATGGGAGTTACAGTCTAAAACAGACGAAGGGCACCAGGTTGGGGAAGGTCACTCTGAGCAAAATGGTTTCATTGATTTTTGGAGACATTCTAATGTTACCTAATACTGAAGTGTTGAGAATTTTAAGCAGAATAAAGTCAGTAGTAGAGGGTTCCACCTTTAATGGCAGGCTAGAAATAAGTTTAAATAGATAGATTTCTGTCCAGTTGGTGCTAGTTTTTTCTTCATCACCAACAAGCCTGTGGCTAATTCAGAACCAATGGATATACATACTCTCTTTGTTTGTTTGTTTGTTTATGGGGTGGACTTCTATCCCACTTATTGCTGAAATAAAGCTCTCTGAGCAGCTCATAAAATTTCAAGAGTATTACAAAACTGTACCCCAAGTTTAATGTAAACTAGCAATAGTAATTGTTCAGTCAACAATAGTAAGAAACACATCTTCTCTTACCAGGTATTTAAGCATCCCCAAATGTCATCTCAAGGAGTATAACCTTCGCCAGTCTTGTAAGAGAGCTATGTTGTGGTCCCTGGGCATAGGATTTCTCAGATTCCCCTTTCCAAGGTCGGAGATAGCACTCCAACCCCAGGAAGGGGAGTTGGCAATCTGACCCTTCTCCCCCACAACCTTGCTGCTGGCATGGAAAGAATCATGTCAGCTGCCTTGCAAGGTCAGAAAAGTGACCTTGGAGGAGGAGGGAAGGGGGTGTTCCGGTGGGCAGGGAGGGAGGAGACCGGATAGGCTAGGATGCAAGTTAGAGGCCAACCTACTTCCTTTCCCCGCCGAAGCACCCTTGCTTAGACTGGCTGAAAAAAAGTCCATCCAGCAAAATCTGCAGGGTGGAGAATGAGTGAGGAGACGAAGATCACTGCCACCACCCCTCCTGTCCTCCCTTGGATGATTGGATGCCTCTGAGTTCAGGGGCTTCCGATCACTGAGGGCGCAGTCAATAGGATTGCTTGTTCCCAAGATTTTGGGAACAAGCTTGGTGGAATGCCAGCCCAATGAGTTCCCCAACTTGAGGGGCTGCAGCAGGGGGAGTAGGACACAGAGGCAGCAGGAGGAGGTTGGATGAACACTCTCACCACAAGGGCCTTTCAATCCCATCCATTCAAAGATCAGCAGACATAAGAGCCCCATCTGAGGGGATGAAATATGCCAAATGTTGATTTTTTATTTATTTTTATTTTTTTAAGTGAACTGCCTATAACTGTTCTATTTCTTTGCAGATCTGAGTGACATTTGCAGGTATAGTTGACCCTTCTGAAGAGTTTATGCCTGTCAAGTTTCAGATGTAAAGGTACACGGTTTCTGTGCAAGAGCAGTCTTTACAGTTTGGGGATTTCAAAAGAGGATGCATCGATCCTGTCGTGGTCTTTGTGGGCATTTTTTAAAATGACACTGTGATACAGCATAGAGGTGGTCCTAACTAAAAAACAAAATTTTGGAAAGATAGCACGCTGGTTTTTTTTTTTGTGGGTTTTTTTTTTTTTTTTTTGCAGAATAGGAGTGTTTCCCCTTCTGCACCCATGTGCGTGATTTTGTATGAAAACAGCATGCATCATAGAGCTGTCCCTAGGCAAGAAACGAGCAAAATATCTGAAGGATAGGTGCAGAGGCTAGAGAGTTACAACAAATGAAAAAAGAACATTTTAAGGCTTTTTCTTTGTTTCCTGTTCAATTGTCACCAAAGTCGCCAAAAGTGCAACAGGACAGAGTTAGATGACAGAGGTGGAAAAACAGTGGCAGTAGGACTTGAACGTCCAATATTTTCCAGTAAAGCACCCAACGCTACACCCTCCCATGCCACAGGCTCCACAAAAACTCTTTTAATGTTTCCACTCCAGGGAGAGAGAATGAGCAAAGAGCACTGAATACTGAAGCAGTCCTGCGATATATTAATTCAACACCCTTGCCCCAAAGCACTGGGATTGAAGATTCCTGATAGAACCAACCACTGTGATTAGATAAAACTGACACTATGAGCTGTCAGTCAGAAAACAACCCCCGCACCCACCCACCCTGGTGTTTTCCTTATATGGAGAGCTTGGAGAGAAATGTATGAATTTCTGCAGACACACTGTCTGTATCTGTGTCTCTCTGAATCCAAATCACTAACAAAGCTTCAAGAGGGTTCAGATTCGGATTTGGTTTGTTTCAGAGGAATCCTGCTACAATTCAAACATTTCCCAAATCTTTTCAAATCAGACTGATTTGTTTTGGGATTCAGGATTTGGCCAAACCCAAAACACATCCCCACAAAAAGGGATTGCTGCATATTCCTTTCCTCTCCATGATAAGAAGGCAGGTTTGTCGCTATAATCAATTAACTGAGACTTTCACAGGCAGCATGTAATGTCATTTTTTAAAAATGACTGCAATGGTAAAGAATTATTTATTGTTGAGAAGATCAAGCCCTTCTGAGCTTACAAGGTATAGCATTCAGCAAGTAGAAAAAGGGTGAGGCAACTATTGGTGTTTACAGAATGTCTTCTGCCTGGGCACCAGCCTATGTTGGAGGTCCCTGAAATGTATCTCAGCTGGTATTTAACATGGGTCAAGTCCTTTACAGTTAAAATGACAAATGTCGAGTGATCCAATTGCCAGGCAAATGTACAGGCTTCAAATATCTCACTTGTCCTTGCAGCTACAGCTTTATAGTATAATTTGTATTGTATGCATCCAAATGGTTTCATAAAGTAATGAGCTGCAAAGTCTAAATCAATCTTCTCCAACCTGGTGCCCTCCAGATGTGTTGGACAGGACTCGCATCATTTCCAGCCAGCATGGCTATGCTGGCTGGGAATGATGGGAGTTGCAGTCCATCACATCTGAAGATACCAGGTCACTCTAAATGGAGAAAGGTCACTCTAAATGGAGAAAGGTCTGTAGATCTGAAAGGTCTGTGTCCCTCAAGGCTAGAGGAGGAGGGAGATGCTAAGAAGACCCATCTGCAACAAAGCTCTTACTTAAAGGATCAGTCTCACGTTTGCCACACTTCAGACTCTGCAGTATGTGTGTTGAAATGCTAGTTCCACATAGTGATGGGTGAAGTATTGGCAAATCAGTTCTAAATCTGCTCAGCATTTATGAGCTTTCTGCTTCTGAGACAAAGCTCTCTTGATGCCCAGGGTGGTGCATGCATACACTTATGGTGCTGCATGCAAGTGCCTTATCATATTACCCCTGGCCCTGGGAACTCTTTCCAATGCCAGCCAGAGTGAAGAGCTGCTTGTTAATTTAACTGCACCTACAATGAGACAAATTTTAGAGATGGACGGATTTGTCAATTTTAGGTTCTTTCAGTTTCTCATTTCTCCAATCTTAAATTCAGTTCATTCTGAACTTTGACAATTTCCGCAATCTTAAATTCAGTTTGTACCAAACTTTGCGAAAAATGTTTGCAGGATTTTGTGTGCATGTAGATTTTGTGTGCATGCATTTTTGTACACAATTTTGCTTCATGTATACATTTTTGCAAGCAATTTTCCTAATACAATGCATGTTTCAATGTTATTTTCACTAACATACATGTTTTTATGTGCACTTTCCCCTAATATACACATTTTTGCATGCATATTTTTTGATTGGAGAACTCTATTGTGAAATTCAGAGATCTGCGAATTTCAAAGCCTATCTGAATTTTGGTTCATGTATTGGTTCAAAAGTGCAACATTAGGTAAGTTCATATTAAAATAAGAACTGAATGAATTTCTCCCTCATCCCTAGCTGCCTGCAATGGACACACCCAGGTAGAAGAGAGAATGAATTAGGGCTGGATGGAGGAGAGCAACCCCATAAAATGTTTATAAGAAACCATGAGGGGAATTGACCCAAATACAGGTAAGATACTCATGAAAGAAAAAAAATCCCAGCTCACTTGAGTGGGCCCATAGTCCAGAGCAATACATAACAGTTTCAAGAGTAAGGGGCTAACATGAAATAACTTGTGTGTGTGTGTGCCTACGAAGCATCGTGGTCAGATTAAATGCTGACTTCACATGTGCAGAATCTCATTTTACATTCTAACCTGGAGAAGATATTCTGAGGGTGGGAAGGGCAAGGGCCCTCACTCCATAATACAGGGGTAGGTAATTCAGTGCCCTCCAGGTATTTTGGACTACAACTCCCATAATTCCTGATCATTGGCCATGCTGGTTGGTGCTGATGGCTGTAGTAGTAAAAACAACAACAACTAGGTTTTCGTGCCCTGCCATAATACATCCTAGCATACAAGCTAAGCAGGGTCAAGCCTGGTTATTACTTGGATGGGAGACCCGTCCTCTAGTTTCCTGCATTGAGCAGGGTGTTGGACTCGATAGCCTTGTAGGCTCCTTCCAACTCTATGATCTATGAAATCTATGAAGTGGGACAAATTCTTATTTGTTTCATGAGCAGTTCCCTCTGAAACGTTCCCTTGCTGTGCTATATGGTGCAAAAAGTCTCAGGTTCAGGGGCTGAAAGGGTATCCCCTTTTCCTTTCTTCCCTCCAGAAATCTCCCTGTATAGCACAAAGAGAGGAGATTTTTAATCTCCTAATGTGCATCCATCCAACCCCAATCCTTCCCCCTTCAGGATTCCATAAGCTGCTAGGGGCTCGGGTTGGCCAGTTCCCTCCCCCCCTTCTGCTCCTCCACTTTCCTTCCATACTGTTAAGGATGAGACCACTCAGATTCAGGATTAGAACAAATAACAATGAGGATAATTTCAAGGGAGCTCTCAATGGCTCCCAGACAGCATATGGAGGGTGCAATCCTATGGCCCCTAGACAGCATCTCAGGGACTATAGGATATTTTGGATTCCCAGATCCAAGGTTGGAGCCAGCGCTCTGTCCTCAGAGCTAGGAATCCAAGCTCCAATCCCCCACCCCTGCTCCCTCACAGTTGGTGCAGAAAGAACCGAGGTTGGGAAAATGCTGCTCTCCAAGGTTGGTGAAATTACCTCGGAGAGGGGGTAAAGGGGGTGCTCCAGTGGGCGGGGAGGGTAGGAGACTGGAGAGGCCAGGATATGAGCTCTCCACAGATGCCTCTCCAGCCTCCTTCCCTCCCACTCCAAAATGTTCCAGCTGGACAGGCAAAAAAGCCCATCTAGTGAAATATGCAGGGCAGGAGGGTGAGGAGGAGGCAAAGATCACCACCACCACTCCTTGCACTCTGCATAGGATGACTGTAAGCCTCTGAGTTACAGGCATCACAGTAGGATTGCACCCTGAAGCTGCAATCCTATGCACCCTTTGCTGGAAGTAAGCCCCGTTCAGCATTGTCCATACTTTTGAATAGACACAACACTTCTACGGTTGTGCTGGAAAAAATTGATGGGTGTAGTTCCACTAGCAAAAGTGAGACTACATAGATAGGTTTGGTACCCCTCTAAATAAAAGGTGTAAGTCAAGTTCAATCCTAGTAGTGTTGGAAATCTCCCAAACTTACTTGTGTGTGTGTGTGTGTGTGTGTGTGTGTTTGAATTGTAAAGATAAAATTGTGGTGCATTGGACTGTAAAGAGTAAAATGAAATTACTTGCAGTGAGGTTCATAAATATATTTCCCCTGCAATGTTATAGCAAAAACAGCATGCGGTGGGTTAACAAATGAGCTGGCCACGGATGTACATTGAAAATGCAGAAACGTGATGTATCGCAAACTCTGCTGCAGATATTAATTAAGGCAGTCTCTGAAGGGCTGTGGAAACTTCCTTTAAAGCAAAAATATCAGTGGCATCTGGAGCTGTTTGTTTAAAACCGGGGAAAGTGACAGAATGGGGACATAAAAACATAACGCTAAAGAGAACAATTGCACCAGTGTCACAAACATCTACATACATCTTGGGCTTGTTTAAAAGACTATAGATCACCTAAAAAGAGTTTAAGGTCCCTACTCTTTTCTTTTTCTTTTTCTTTTAAGGATTTTAATTTCTGTTTAACTTCCTTGCTACTATTTGTCAGGGAAATAGCATTTATATTTACTAAACAAAATAATGGCTGTGTACTTCTTCCTATTGTGGTATTTTGCTTAACAAACATAATTCAGCCCTTAGTTCCCAGAAATTCCTAGCTGTACCAATTCGTATTTGCATTAAATTATGCTTATGTCAATAGCACTCCCATTACATGTGAGACAATGGACTTGACATGGAAATTCAAAGCGAGAGAGAGAGAGAACTGGGTCCAATATTGTGGCTCCATTCCTTCGGAATCCTGATATGAACATCCCGATGATGCTTCTGAAGTCCACTATGCCGGCCTTCCCAAACTTGGTACCTCCATGCTGGCTGAGGGATGCTGAAAGTTGTAGTCCAACACATCTGGAGGGCACCAGGTTGGGGAAGGCTCCACCACACTTTTCACAAATCTCTCTGAGAATGTTTTCACTCCCTCCTTCTTTAATACAAGGCTGGCTACTTTAATCTGCCAAATACAAAGGAGGAAAAATAGTACTAGATAGTAGGGCCAGTCAAGTCTATTTTGGTCTCTTTCCATTTCTTGTTTTTACAACCGTAAGTTCAGTTCATCTCAAACATCCAGAATTTTCTTAAAACAAGTTCATATGAAAATTTGTAGACATTTTTGAGCTCGGTTCTCATAAGACGTGCATTTTTTAAAAAATGGTATTCAAGAATGTATGCATTTTTGTGTGCACTTTCCCCTAATATACACACTTTTGTATGCATTTTTTTCATTGGAGAAAAATTGGAGAAGTGTGAATTTCAAAGGATAACTGAGTTTTGGTTCGCATCTTGGTTTGAAATTGCAACATTAGGCAAGTTCACATCACTTCTCCCCCATCCCTGCTAGATACCAAGCTGGAGCTGAACAGTATACTGGTGAGGGCCACCTTACCAAAATACAAGTGAAGCAACATGAAGAATACTTCGAACGCAAAGGTTGTGAATGCTGAGATCACCAGTGCATTTTTTAAGTAGATATCAAGGTCTAAGGTGAATGTGAAGTAATAGCAGGTAGCCTGAAAATTCCATTTGGATTTCTGTAGTAATTGCTGAGTAGCAATAATAAGAGAAGCCACTTCCCGCTGACTATTATTAACTGCGTTCAGCATGCCCATCAGTGACCTGGCCATTATGTGAGTTAAGAAAGATGCAGTCGCTCTTCTGAGGGAATTTTGCTTGGAATATTTAACAGGAGCCAGTGGTGATAGCAAACTTACTAATGTACAAGTAGCAGCACAGAACAGGTGTGGAAGTGGGAGGAAGTCAAAGAAAATGCTTAGAGGTGTAAAGATGACTCACTCAGGTCTCGGGGGTGGGGGCAGAGAACTCCATGATGGCATGCTGGAAGGATTTGAATTCTCATATGTTAACCGCTCTGCTTTTCAAAATGGTGTATGAAAATGCTCTTGCACTGTAGAGCACAGTTGTGCAACTTTTGGCCCTACAGATGTTGTTGGACTACAACTCCCATAAGCCCTAGCCAGCATAGTTAATGATGAGGAATGATGGGAGTTGCAGTCCAAGAACATATGGAGTGCCACAAGTTGCCCCTCCCTGCTTTAGTGAATATTTGGTTGTGAGATTGCCGATATAATCAAAACCATGGAAGTAAAACTGTCATCATATGTACAGTCCCACCTGTTTCCCCCTGGGTAATGAAGCTGGACCTATCACTAAAGAAAATCTAGAGTTGCAACTAAATACCAATCTGATTCAGAGTGCCTGTGCAATTTTTCTTTTCAGTCTGATGAACCAGGTGCTGCAAAATATTACACGGGAGAATTAACATCGAAGGAGCATCTTACACCTGTGACTGTCATTGCCTGCTACATTCAGTGCTATGACTGCTTAACCAAAAAGTAAAATTAGACGCTTCAACAGAGGAGGATACAGCACTGCCACCATCACTTCTTTTAAGCTCAGATGAATTCATGAGGTCCATCTTGTTTGCTTATCCGAAAGGAATTTGGGGGGTAGTTTGAGAGGAGGTATACAATCATGAAAGGTAAGTGATTATTTGTGTTCTCCAGTTAGAACTGTGATTTCCTACCAGGAATGTACAGAATGTGTTAAATCCATCCCATCTGTGTTTTGTGGCATCTTTCACTCTGTCATCTGCTCATTGGGATGTACAAGAATTTTGTTCCACTTGTACTAATGCGCATTTGTGTTAAGGTGCATGAGTGCAAGTGTGAATTTGTGCTAATCCCCCCCCAAAGTTAAAAAAAAAAAGTGGTCCACAAGTCCATGGAATCCACGTAACTCAGAAAAAGCCGGTCAGCTGCAGAATTCACAGGTCGGATTCAAAGAAATCAGAACTCATTTGAATCCCTTGTGAGCCAGTGTGGCGTAGTGGTGAGAGAGCCAGTGTGGCGTAGTGGTGAGAGTGTTGGACTGGGACTTGGGAGATCCGGGTTCTAGTCCCCACTTGGCCATGAAACTCACTGGGTGACTTTGGGCCAGTCACTGACTCTCAGCCTAACCTACCTTACAGGGTTGTTGTGAGGATGAAATGGAGAGGAGGAGGACAATTATGTAAGCCGCCTTGGGTTCCTTGCAGGAAAAAAGGCGGGGTATAAAGATAATAAATAAATAAATAAATCCATATTTGCTGCCCAAATTCTCAGAAAAACTCATTCTCCCAGCTTCCCACCCAAACACATATAGTCATTCCAGAGGATGTCTTCATTTTAGTCAACTTTTCCCTCACTGTAGTTTTTAGCCGCTATAGAGATGGATGAATCTGTCAGTTTCATCTTCTCCCACATTTGATTTAAAAAATAAAAAATAAAAAACTCAAGTTCTTTCTCTCCCAAATATGAAGAACATTGCAAATTTTGGTAAATTCTTATCAAAAACAAACTGAAATGAAATTCTCACCCATCTGCACCAGTCAAATTCAATAGGTACAACTATTTCCAGCATGAAGAGGACCACAATGTACCTGCTTGCCATATAGCAGTTAAAGATGAGGAGCCTGTCAGAAGAAAAAGAGGTGGCAACTCTAATTAAGCACCAACATGGTTGAACGCACAGGGATTCAAGCCTATACTTTTAAGAGCAAAGCACTCATAGCTCTGGGCCTGGATGGATGAATGCCAGTTTCACATCTGAATATTTTTTTAAAAAAAATCTCAAGTTCTTTTGGCCCAAATATGGAGAACTCTGAAGATTTTGATAAATTCTTATCAAAAATGAACTAAAATGAAATTCTCATCGATTCCTTGTATGTACCTGCGCTACATAACCTGCATCATAACTCAGGCTGCATTCCTAAGCATGCTTATTAGGGAGGAAGCTGCACTGAGCACAGTGGGACTTATTTCTGAGTAAAATTGCATCAGATTGCTTGGTCAGAACTGGAGCTGAGAGATGGAAGGGCCCAACAGCAGATTGGCACGATCGCTGCTGCAATCACATCACAGGTGTTTGCACTAGGTCTGGAACACTGCATGCTCTTTTCTACCACCCCTTCCAGTTTTCCCCCAATAAGGTATTGCATATGCACCCTCATTGCTGCTGCAATGAATTTGTCATAAGAGGAGGTTCAGGCACATCTTTAGCATGGCTATATTTCCTAGCTCCACATGCCTCTCTTTGGGGATCCAAAGCCTCAGCTATCCAAAGCCTCAGCTACCCTACCTTCAGTTTATCTTCCCAATGGTTCCTTCCTTGAAATGGTTTTACTCTTTATTTGTGAGTTCAGGTAATTTGAAAGAGTGCGATCAGATATGATCGTACCCTTCCAGTACTTGAAGGGTTGTCACACAGAGGAGGGCCAGGATCTCTTCTTGATCATCCCAGTTTGCAGGACATGGAATAATGGGCTCAAGTTACAGGAACCTAGATTCCACCTAAACATCAGGAAAAAATTCCTGACTATCAGAGCAATAAGACAATGGAATCAACTACCTAGGGAGGTGGTGGGCTCTCCCACTCTGGAGGCATTCAAGGTGCAGCTGGACAGCCATCTGTCGGGGATGCTTTGACCTGGATTCCTGCACTGAGCAGGGGGTTGGGCTCGATGGCCTTGTAGGCCCCTTCCAGCTCTACTTTCCTATGATTCTATGAAACCATGGACTCAAGTGATTTCTATTTTATTTATTTATTTTGTGCTATTTTGTCTACAATAATGAAGCATGGAATTAGTAATTGGGAGAACAAACTACCAGCAGGAACATAGTTATTAAGAAAAACCTATTGGGCTGTGAAGAAATGTAACAAGTGGGGAGAGTGGTCAATGGTAATCCCCATCAGCAAAAAAACTTAGTGACCCTTTATTAAAAGGGACTGGCGTAAACAATTAGCCTTACTTGGAGAATGAAGCAAAAAGAAAAGAAGAAGAAGAAAAGAAAGAAAGAAATAGTGAAAAAACCTCTTAAGGTTTCAAGCAAAGGGGCATTGTTGTTAGAGGCATACACTGACACAAGGTTTGACTTTGGAAAATGGCCTGATTCTGTTTAGAGGCCATCCATCTGCTTCAACTCAGGTACCGAGTCCAAGTTCAGATTCAGAAATCCAAGGCTTGTGCCTCCCATGGGAAATCAATGGTGATAATGTATTTTTCTGTTCGTCAGAGGTGGATGAAACATGCATGCATGCATTCATGGTAGCCCCTGAGGAGGAGATTATGCCTTCCAATTTTCAGAAAAATAGGTGCAGTGTTTTTTTGTGTAATGCACCTTTATATATTTTTTTCTTTTAAAGGAATTGCTGATACCTTTTCTATTTCTTGGCAGAATTAGATGAAAGTTGCAGGGATCATTGCCCATTCTGTGGGAATTGGGCCTGCCAAGTTTCAGATGGATAGGTACTGGGAGGTTGATTTCCATGTATAAGATGAGAAATCTGTGTGAAAAGAAATGTTTAAAAGCTGGCCTTCTGCCCAACAGATGTGATCAACAAATTTCTTTCACACCCATCTAATAAAGAACATGGCATTGGATACAGGAAACAAGCACCATTACTTCACACAGTCACGAGCATTCGCCTAAAAGGGAAACCAGCTTGCGATCTGATCAGATGATAAATGACAGTCATCAACCCTCCATGCTATCCAATTGGCAGGAACTGCTTGGAAAGAAACTGTGGAGACACATCCCTTGCACATGTCTGTGTATGTAACAGCACCTTCAGTGTGGCTCATTCATGATGACTGTTGACCATAAATTCAGCTTAAGGCCCAAAAGGAAGCCATGGGGTAACAAGAACACCTCAAACTACCATTGTTCAGCACAAGAATGCACAAAAAATGGCCAGTCTATTCTGGGCAACCAGATCTTTAGAGCATGGATGAAACCTCCAGCTTCCTGCTCTGGCCCACAGGGGCTTCAGGTAAGGCCCTACCTGAAGCCCCAACCCCTCAGAGAAGAGGGAGGATTTGGGAGAACAGCTCCCAACTGATCCATGGCCTGAAGAAGCACTCCTTGAGACTGCAGCTCACTCAGCTTCACCCCTTCTTCAGTGTGTGTGTGTGTGTGTGTGTGTGTGAGAGAGAGAGAGAGAGAGAGAGAGAGAGAGAGAGAGAGAGAAGGATGTGTGTGAGTGAGCAAAAACATGTGTGGAGGCGCATGCTGACAGTGACTCCACCCACTTTGGTCAGTGGCCCTCAGACTGAAAATGGTTCCCCACCACCGCTTTAAAGGAATTGCCAGGTAAATAGCAAAATACATTACAAAGGACATAAAGCAAATAACCTAACAGAACCAGCTCAGGATGGGTCATACACCTGGTGAAGCAGTGCTTGCTCACAGGCTAGCAAAGTTTTGTCAGGGACATTTACATTCTTGAGCTCTTGATTCTCAGGAATCTACCAGAGGAGGAAATGTTACACCTCCACATTGTGAGGAAATGTGAGAATGTTCTCACTCTAGTGGGGTGAGAAAAGAAAAATCACAGAACATTTCTGAGGGGGAAAAAAGTCTTCTGAAATGTCTTTTGGCTCAGTTCTAGTTGTCATTCTTCAGGGTTCAGCACCTTCCCAGGGGCTTCTAAATGTTACGTTTCTGACAGGTTATTCTGCATGCATTTTGTCACTTAGAATACCACTGCTTCCCTGAACGCCTTGTAGCAGGTGTGAAGGGATAGTGCTGTGTCATGCTCCAGGGAAGAGGCGAAGCTAGTGCTGTGCCAAAATCTGTCATCAAATTTTCCTCCGCCATGGAAGAGGCTTCCATTTTTCTGCTTCATTCTCAGGGCATAGATTCATAGATCATAGAGTTGGAAGGAGCCTACAAGGCTATCGAGTCCAACCCCCTGCTCAATGCATGTTATAATTTATGGTGAACTTCTTTTGGTGGTGTTTTTGAGCTTACTTAATCACTGTGAGGTGGTCGAGGGTGCTGGGCTTTTTTCTTTCTTTTCTACTACACATCTCTCCATTGCCCTGCAGTCTCCCAGGCTGCCTGCGCTGTGCTTCCTTATCTGACAAAGCCCTATGGGGGTGGGGCGAGGAATTACATCATGATGTCTTCCCCCGGGCTTTAATTGAGGTGCAGGAAGGCAAGGAGGCTAAAGGATGCTCGAGAGATGATTGTATAATGAAAGACAGGACACTCTCACACATTCCTCAGCCACCTCATAAGTAAGGTAAGCATGCTTATATTACTGTGATTCCTAAGCCTAGTAAAGACCATACGTATTGCACCAACTATCGCCCTGTTTTGTTGATTAACGTAAACATTAAAATATTAGCAGCAATTTTGGCTGATAGATTGCAACAAGTTATTGCAACACTTTTTCCATCCAATCAGGTGGGATTTGTTAGAAATCAACAGGGAGTTGATAATCTTAGATTAGTTGTTGACTTGATTGCTTTAAATACTAATAGAACAGACTCAGTTGCTATTATCTCTTTGGATGCTAAAAAGGCCTTTGACAGCATTCATTGGAAATTTATTTTTTCTACATTGAGAAACTTTGGCTTTCCAGTGGAATTTTTAAATTGGGTCAAAAAATTTATATGCAACCCCAAGAGCAAGAGTTAAAATCAATGGTTTTTTCTTGGACTATTTTATGCTTGGGAGAGGTACCCAACAGGGTTGTCCACTTTCTCCATTGATATTAGACTTATGTTGGAACCCCTGGTGTGTGTTGTTAGACAGAATAGTAGTATTCACGGATTTGTACATGATTTTTTTAGAATGTAAAATTATTCTTTATTTTTGAAACTCCAGTCATCGGTTCCAGCTTTGATACAGGTGATTAGTAAGTTTGGTGATTTGTCTGGCTATTTAATTAATCAGTAGGAAAGTTTGGTTTCTCCAAGGTTAAGTCATTAAAACATAGGTCAATGATTTGAGGAAGATTTCCAACCGGTGCCCCAGATTGAATCAGAAATACAGATGACTGGGCTCATGTACTGAATTTGCTCCCTAAATCTGTCATATGGTACTAAAATACAAAGGAAGTGTTTTGGACTTTTTTTAGAACTTGTAAACAAACCACAATTTCCCCATTCTCATGATCAATTGCAATACTTTTTTTCTTCTTTTCTTAAATACTTCAAATCATTGGCCTATGAATTCTTGTCAGTGCTAGTTGTGAGGTTCAAAGACCATAAAACAATTCTTTCATTTTAGCCCCATATGTATATGTTTCAAAAGCAGCATGAAATAGGGTATGCTTGTCTTTTCAAAGTTATGCATCCTGACAGAGTGAAATTGTAGCAACAAGCTGTGAAAGTTGATGTGCAAAGTAACAAAATGCCAGCTTAGTGAACAGATGGAGGAGAGAGGGCTCTTCAAAAGCACTGCTGAGCTTAGCTATTCACTTTGTGTGGTGCACGTGGAAAGATGATGCGGTGGTTCAGCACTGTTTTTAACATTTGGATCAATAGTTTCCATCTATTTGTAATGGAGCCAGCGTCCTTTCTTCTTTCTCCCAAATATGAGAATGTACAGTTCTGAAAAATCCACTGTTTAGAGGAAGGAAGTTCCAAGGGCCTAAATCTCTCCATCCTTTCCACAAAATATTTCAAAGTCGGTCAGCTAGTGCTAACAACAGAGCACACTCAAGGACAGGACGCTATTGAAAGAGCAAGGAGTCAGGTAACTACACAGTAATCCCCAGTTTGTAATCCTCACACATTTGGGCTTCTTATTCTCCACAATTTAGCAATGTCTGAGCCAGATTTCCCCTCTGCACCCTCAACCCTGTGTACTTTAATAAAGCAGAGATCTGGCTGAAAAATATAAAGCTGAGTTCATCCAAAGGGATTATTCCTCAGCAGCAGCAATGCAGAGCACTGTGTTGCTTGCTTTTGGTTTCAAGAGCATCAATGCCCACCTCCTGTGATTCCAAAGAAGTAGGGATTGGCCAATCTGTCAGTTTCACTTTCTCCTGTGTTCAGTTTTTAAAAATAAATAAAGCTCAAGTTATTTCTCTCCTGGATATTGAGAATTTCATGAATTTTGGTAAATTTTGATCAAAAACTGAACTGAACTGAAATTCTCACCCATCTATATCAGCCAAATGCAATAAGTACAGCTACTTCCAACATGGAGGGGACCATAATATACCTGCTTGCCATATCACAGTTAAAGATGAGGAGCCTGTCAAAAAAAAAGAAGAGGTGGAAACCCCAATTCAGCACCACTAATATGGTGGAATTCAAACCCAGACTTCTAAGAGCAAAGCCCTGGATGGACAAATCTGTCAGTTTTGGTTTTTCCCACATTCATTTTTTAAAAAATAAATAAATCCCAAGTCCCTTTTGTCCTGAACATGGAGAACTTTGCAAGTTTTGGTAAATACAAAGAAGGCAAAGCAAATCCTGGCACGTCCAGCATGTGCCCAAAGGGGGACAAATCTGGAGTGGTCAGCTGTGGAGTCTGGAGGACCAGGAACCAAGGAGTTTGGGACAGGACTAAAGTAGAATCTGGCAGGTCAACAGTGGAGCTATGGTGAAGGTATATCCTGGCAGAATCTTGCAGAGTATGGGAAGAGACCAACAGAAATTAACGGCACAATTCTTCCCCATGCAAGGCCACAATGTGTGCTGAAAGATCCCTATGAGGCTCAAAAGAGGCTTGTTTCTCCTCTCCCCCCCCCCCCGGTGTAAATACAAGCAGCACAATGAGCAGGAGAGGCTGGTGACTCCTGTGTCAGTGGGGCCCCTTATCCACTGCAGCTTCTAGTCTGAGCTTTATAGGAGCTCTCCGTGGTGCTGTACTCCATCCTCAAAATAGGTTCATCACCATATGCACCATGGAGAGCTCCTATAAAGCTCAGAATGAAAGCTGCAATGGATAAGGAGCCCCACTAACGTAGGAGTCATCATCACCAGCCTCCCCTGACAATGGCCCATTTATTGGGAAGGGGAGATCTGTGCATATTTCTGATGTCCCCTTCAAGCTCATCCCACTGCAACCAGTCAAGTTACTCAAGTTCCAAAGATCAAGCAGCTGGGCCAACTGGAGATTGAAGACTGGATATGGGATGTGTGCTGCGCATAGTCTCCCATTTCTTGCACTTCTATGGCATGTTGCTTGTGTGCATGCCTGTCTGTACTCTGGAGTAGAGAAACATGTCTCTATTGAGCCCTACAGGGAACTGTTTATATGTGGCCATATAAACAGTTGTACCTTTGCACGTGGGAAGATCATAGCCTTCGTGTATTGGTTTTTCACAACCCAACAGGTAGCTTCTTGATAGAAGCAGAACATAATTTTACTGCTTGGACCAGTAGAATGCTGACTGGTTTGCCATCCCTAATGGATAAATGCATTCTCCAACAAACTAAATTGGGTTATAGCTTTACTTCCTGTGAGGGAAAAGTGCAGAATCGGATTCTACAAGCTTACTCATCCTTCATTCCTTTGTGAAGGCTTTCTAGGAGAGCAAAAATGATGGCTGAATAAATAAATGAAAGCAGTTTAAAATCTAATTTGCCTCAAAAAATTGCTCCCAGATTGAAGTTTTGTTTAAATAGTTTTCAGCCTACAGTGAAAACAAAAGTTATAGCCAAGCTATAAAAAGGCCTCAGTCAACAGGTTTTTGCAATAGAAATGCTGACAGACCCTTAAGTATCAATGAGCTCTAGGTGAGCTCATTATAATATATGAAGATGAAATACTCTTTAAAAACCAACATCCACACATCAAATCTTGGCCAAGGTAAGGCTCAAAAGCAGCATACATTAAATTTTAAACTTCTACTCTCTGGAGATGATTTAACTCTGTTGCTTTCTGTGCAAAGAATAAGTTTTGACGGAATCTTAATGAAATGTTCATTAGTATGCATAGACCTAAAATGGATATTAAACTGGAGAATGGCTTTTCTGCTTTGGGGAACTAAAAGCATTAGTTGACTTTTTATAGTAAAAAAAGTTTTATATAGTATCTACTGCTAAGATATATATATGGAATGTATCAGGCAGGGTCATAATGATACTAGTTACTTATTTACACAAGTCATTAATCAGTATGACTGATGATTACCTTGGTGATATAGAGCAGTATCCAACACTACCCCCATGCTAGCAGGGGGTATAATTGCCTTGCTGGAAGAAGTTTATGACAGTGGCCAGGTAGATACCTTGAAATAATGAATGTGGTAAAACTTGTTATAATAAAATAGTTGCTGCAGAAATCTCACTAGCAAGGTGAGGTAGTGATGGCTAGGAGTGTTGGAGAAATCCACAACAGATTCAAATGAGTCTGGATTTCTACAAATATGACCTGTGGATTCCACCGCAGACCAGTTTTTCCAAAGTCACATGGATTCCATAGTTTTTCACTGGGGGGGGGGGGAATTTACGGTAATTCACAAATATGGTAATCCCCTAACTAATGTTTTATCATTAGTGCTAATTAACTTATGTGGATTAGTACAAGTGCACATTAGAGCTAATGAGAATTAGTGTAAGTAGAATGAAATTCTGGTTAAAAAAACACAAATTCCATTAAGGAGCAGATGACCGGACGAATGGCACGCAGGAATCCACAAAACACAGAGGGAACAGATTTAACAAAATCTGTACATCCCTTGTGATAGTCTTCCCGTACTCTTTGTCCATAATGTCATACTCAGAGATAGAATGAGCATGGGGGATCCATCAAACCATCCTCATGGCTAAGAATGGTTCATAGATCTGTTCTCCATTAATTTGTCAAATCCATTCACCAACACCTGCCCAAGAAGAAACATCATACATACACGCCTTTCAGAATGCGTTGAGATGAGGGTTCTGCCAAACCTGCAGGAGATGCAGGGAGCTATTCCAATGCCTCTCTCGGATATTCAGACTTGGGGCAATGTACATAACAGACAGTGCTAAACATGATGCTTGCCACTATTTCGAGAACACTGCATATTTACTGCCTATTTTCCCAACAGCAATCACAACAGTCTGCAAGTGTTTTTTTTTTTTTTAAGAAATGGCCTTTGGCGGTTTCATTGAAAAGCTTACAAAGAAAATCATTTGCAACAGGAAAATTTCTACCTCAGAAATATTTTCCTGTAAAATGACATGTTCTCTACAGTGCAGGGACTTCAGAGGAAAAGCCAAAAGGATTCTCAGCCAGAGTTTACAAGTCCCAAGTTACAAGACCTCATGGGAGTTTCATGCCTGTTGTGCATGAAAAAAGGCTGATGGTCCATCTGAGCACATCTTATGTCTATGGAGAAGATTTGTAAAACACCAACTATTCTTATTGCAAGAAGTCTTGAACGAGAAACTTATTTTTTTGGAACAATGCATCACATTTCTTTTGGTAGCATTATGGAATCTCAACAATGAACTTGGAATGCATATCCTCAGTGTGAATTCCAAGTGAACAGCTTCCTTGCTTGCTTGCTGCAGTTATGCTTTGGGGGGGGGGGGGTGGAAATCCTTATTACTTTTGAATCATGAACATCTAAAAGTCTGCTATACCTCATTCTTTAAACAGATGAAAGGAATAATCTGAAATGTCAAAAGGAAACCTCAAAATATATTGTGCAAATATTAGAGACATAAATATGACTTCCTTTCAAGACTATAAATTGGAATTCTTTATGGGATTTTTAAATTATAGTTTATATTCCAATTTGCTCCACAAGACACACCTACATCAAAAAGTCATACATTTCATAGATGCTTGCACATGACAATGCTCTCACCGGCAGTATTTCTTCTGAAGATTGTGATATATTGTATTTATTTACCCAACCCAAGTGAGATCGTGTGCTTACAGCCACAGGCAAATAGGGTGAAGTAAAGAAGTACTGGAGTCCATTTGCCACCAACTTTAATGGAATGCAGATGATGGCCTTAATTTTAATTCCCCCCCCCCTTTTGAGCTTTGCTTCTGTTTTTATAAAGAATGGCCGCCGAGTTCCAATTCCAATTTATCTCCATCAGATGAATGCTTCCTGAAGGCAAGATACTAGAAACCTTTAGTTAGTACACAAGAAAAAAGATCATTTCTCAGGGGAATGTAATGAGGTGATAATTTAGAATAATGATTCTAGCTTTAATTTTTATTTTAGGCCACTATTGATTTTGCAGATTGATGTTTACACAAAAGAACATTAGCTATTACTTTAGTAATTTAAGAGATGATCAAGCATCCAAGAATTTCTTTGCATAAAATATATGTTCACTGGACAGTGCATTTTGCTTGAACTTCAATATCCCCGGAGGGCTGAATTCTATCACTGCTATCTGAGCAAAATTCTCTGTGCAAGTTTACTGGAATCCTTGACTGTCTAAAGCTTGAACATTAAGGAACTGAAGCAATCCTGAAAAGAAAGGACACAAATTATGCAGACAAAACTAAGCATGTTCAGGCCATTGATTATTTCCATGGATAGATAAGCATGTGCTTATCCTATACAAGTGTTCCTGGAAGTAAGCCCCATTGAATACAGTGGAACATGCTTCTGAGTAGACAGACATGGAATTGTGATCCCAATGTCTCCTGATGAAAAATCAGCAGAATGCAGTTCCACATAGGGAATGATCCTATGGCCCCTAGACATTGTCTGAGGGTCCATAAGATTAGGATAGTTTGGATTCCCAGCATCTCAAGATTGGAGACAGCACTCTGACCTCAGAGCTGGAAATCAGAGCTCCAATCCTCTTCCCCCACCCACGTCCCCACCCCCTCACAGCCAGTATGGAAAGAACTGCACCAGTTGCTCTCCAAGGTCAGGAGAGCAACCTCAGAGAGGGGTTAAAGGGGACATGGAGGAAACAGGGGTGGTCAGGATGTAAGGTATCCTGAAGCCACTCCAGCCCCCTTCCCTCCCCCTCTGAGACACCCCAGCTAGACAGCTGAAATGGCAGTCTAGTAAATATGCACAGCAGGACTCTGCATTGGATGAATGTCAGCTTCCGAATTTGGAGGCTCATGCTCATCTCAATAGGATTGAACCCTTAGGCTTACATTTTGGTTGGGTTGTTTCTATTCCCCCTGCATCTGTATCCTTACTCCTTAATGCCTCTTTTTAGGGGGGGGGGGGAATCTTCATGTTGCATTCTGAACTCCACAAAGTTTCAACAAGCAGCTGCAGAGAAAGAAATTCAGAGGGAAAGTGGAAGCATAGCTGCTCTCATTTTCAATACCTTCTGCAGACTTCTACACTTTTCTGCCCTGGTAATACATTGTATATGGGCCTGCCTTTGAAAACCATCTGGAAACTTCAGCTAATAGAGAACATGGCAGTAAGAGTTCAAACTGGGCTGAGACAGTAAGAATAAACTATATTGGTCCTTTCTTTCCCTCAGGGGCTTCTAGTCGATTTCCAGTCAAAATTGGAAGTGTTGGGTTTGACCTATAAAACTCGACACAGCTTGGAACCTTGGTGACTAATGGGACACCTCCACCCATACATACCTAGCCATGCCTTAAGGTCATCTGTGGATGTCCCCTCCAAGTGCCCCTGACCTGCCCAGTGCCCCTGACAGCACTCCAGAGATCAACCCAAGATCAATGCCAAAGGTATATAGGAATTGGTACACGGTGCCTCAAAAGGAAGGCTTTTAAGCCTGAGCCTTCAGAGCCCCACCCAGAGCACATCTGCAGGCCAGTGGTGCCACCTGAGGAATGGTCTACTCATGAGCAGAGCCCTGCTTTCATGAGTGTAGCTTTACTCATGAGGACTCCTTATTCCTTAGGTGGGCACTTTTGCATCTGGAAGATGCATGGGGCTAGGTAGCTACTTGGCATCTGCCTCTGAGTCTGAAAGAGGGCTAAGGGTGTCTCAAGGGGGAGGTGCAATCAGGACTGGTACAAGGGAGTTTGGTGCCCTAGGCAAGATCAGATATTTAGCGCCCCCCCCCCACTTGAGAGTGCTGTATTTTTTTTCAAGGTGTTTCTGGTGCCCCCTTTAGCCCTGCGCCCTAGGCAGCTGCCTAGTTGGACTAATGGTAGCACCGGCCCTGGGTGCAATGGCCATCTACGCAAAGGGCCCAGGATCTCCCTGATCTGCCTCCTTGTCCCTCGGCACAGCTTCACAGCTTCTCCCTGATGTTTGGCTAAGGCATCCTCCAAGAAAGGAGACCTCCAGAGGGAACTTGATAGCCCTTCAATGGAATGCTGTCCCTAGAGAGGCTCTCCTGGCACCAGCATTCTTGTCATTTCAACACCAGACGAAGCCTTTTTTATTCCCCCAGCCCTTTTAAGATCTTATTATTATGGTTCCAAGTATCCAAGTATCCAACAGTATTTTATCAACTGTTGGATGTGTAAGATGTTGTTGGAGTATCTATATTTGTAAAGATTTTAGTATTATTTTAATGCTTGTGGCATTACTGGTGGTTTTAGCTCCTGGTTTTTTCTTTTCTTTTGTACATTAGCGAACGTGTTGGTAATTGTGTTTTTGCACTAGGATTTTGGGATTTATTTTTATTTTATTACATTTATATCTCGCCTTTTTTCTCCAAGGAACCTGGCAGCTTATATTGTCCTCCTCCTCCTCTCTGTTTTATCCTTGCAGCAACCCTGTGAGGTAGGTTAGGCTGAGAGTAAGTGACTGGCCCAAAGTCACCCAGTGAGCTTCATGGTCAAGTGGAGATTAGAACCTGGATCTCCCAAGTCCCAGTCCAGCATTCTATCCACTATACCACATTGGCTTTAAAATAAAGTATGTTTGTTGCATTTTTATTGTATTGTTTTTAATTTGATTTTACAATTTCTATGATGCCTAGAGAATGTTTCATAGGGTGTCTAATAAATCTCCATGATAAAATAAAATAGTCTAAATTCTTTTTCTTGTATTCAGCCATTTTGCCTTTCTGCTGTGAGTTCTTAAAGGATTGTTTGCAGAGCTCAGAGGTGGGTGAAGAGATCACTTTGAGCCCTTTATGTACTTCAAGTGATGCCACTGTGATTAATTAATGTTTATAAAAGTGGCTCAAAGATCCCCAGATGAAAAGGCATTGCAGACATGAGGATATCATTATTTTTGTGAAACTTGTTTATTTTCCATACTTCACATTAATTGCACCAGTTGTACATGATATTTAAAATTGGGCCATAGTTTCCTGCTAAAATACAGACAGTGCGGCATTTTGGTGGCCTGAAAAAACAGTTCATTTTGTCCATAGGAAATAGTATTTTCAATCCCTGCATTATTGGGATCTGCTTGAAATACATTAAGCACCCGGAGGTTGTGCATCAGAAGTTTTCCCATTAATAGGCAATCAGAAGTTTTCCCATTAATAGGCAAAAAACAAAAAAAGTGCAGCTGTGCCTCATTGGTTATGCATAATCCATAGCAGCCTTCTCCAATCTGGTGCTCTCCAGATGTTTTGAACTATAACTCTTAGCATTCCTGACCATTGGCCATGTTAACCGGGGCCGATGGAAATCCAAAAACATCTGGAGGGCACCAGGTTGTGGAAGGGTGATCCACATGTTTCCCATTAAAGATGTGCTTCTATGGGAGCTATATTGCAATTTCCAGCACCCTAAGCTGAATGTAGGACACTGGCATGAGATGAACATCAAGGAATAGCAGTGGCCTATGTGGAGTCTTGTTTCACCAATACTAAGCAGTACTAGAGGAGTGGGAGGGTCTGAAAACCTATGATGCTGATGTTGCCACTTGCCAAGTGACAAGCAAAGAGGAGGAAGAGATGCACCTGGTTTGTGTGGTGTGGAGAGCTCTTGTGGCTTGTGCTAGCTTATGACATTATCAGCTAGTGTTGGCTTTTAAGGAACTCTTTGCAGGCCCATCATAGCTGTATAGCAGGGATAGGCAAACCTTTTGTGCCCATGGGCACATTTGACATTTTGAAAAATTGTCCTGGGTAGCCACCACAAATTGCCATAGAAGGTAAGAAGTTGGCAGAAACGCCCCCCCCCCCGGCTTCTCACTTTTCTTTTCCCCGCTCTGCATTCTCACTTTTCTTGGCCCTCCCATCTTGATTCTCACTTTTCTTTCCCCCTCTCTGCATTCTCACTTTTCTTGGCCCTCTATCCTGGATTCTCTTTTCACCTTCTTTCTCTCCCCTACTTCCAAAATCATTTTTTTTTTAATATTTTATTTATTTTTCAAAGCAAATTATAACACAGAAAATATATTTAGCAAAATACAAAATTATCACACAAATATAACATAATCAACATACAATAAATCATAAAGTGCTCCCCCCCACCCTTCAAGGGACCAATTAATATACTTCTATCCTCTTGATCAAATAAAGTCTAAATTCCAAAAATATAACATATCCTGACAAGGCATGTTACCCTTCCCCTTTATTAATACATAGTCTAGTAATTGATTCCATATCTCCATAAAATTATTCTTCTTTAGCAATCCTTTTTTGCATTTGATACTACTAGTTAGTTTATCATTTAGGGCTATGTCCCAAACTTCCTTATACCAGTCTGTTATTAGGAAAACATGTTGTACTTTCCAATTTCTCGCTATCATTAGCCTGGCCGCAGTTAACAAGTTTACAATTAACTCCTTCGTATTTTGATCACAAATAAGCTTCTCAGTTATTGATAACAATGCTAATTTTGGACAGACTTCTAAATTAGTATCAATAATTTTCGATATTTCTGTAAAAACCTCTCGCCAAAACACCAATACATTTTTACAACTCCACCACATATGAGCATATGTCCCTTTTTCCTGACATCCTCTCCAACATAATGCAGAAAAATCATTTTGACTCCCGCCTCTATTAAAATTGCTCCATTGACTTTAATAGAGGTGGGGGAAAGGGTGCCCTGCCCCAAAAAAATGGCTGGAAGGGGGGAAGTTCACCCACCACCAAGGGCCCTGTTGCTCCAACTGGTCCTTGGTGGAGGTGGGATTCCCCGCTCAAGCTGTTTTTTGGCAGGGTACTCTGTCCCCCACTGCACACCTCTATTAAAGTCAATGGAGTAATGTCACCCCATTGAAGGCAAGGGGTCTGGTGCGCACAGTCGGGGGTCCTGGCGGGCACCTGTGCACATGCAGGTTCCACGTTGCTGCCCCCTTCTGTACAGCATAAACCAAGAAGGCCTGCTACCACCACCCCTTCACAGAAAGACAGTATGCTCCTCTTTCGTAAAATATTGCAAAGTGAATCTCCTGCAGTGGGAATGTCCACTTCAGGCTACAGTAATATCTTGGATTGCAAGCATAATTCATCCCGGAACCGTGCTTATAATCCAAAACACTCTTATATCAAAGTGAGTCTCTGGCTGGGCGTGAGCGGGGCCGATTTCGGCCCGCTACTCCCGCTTGAGGCGAGCGGTTACATCCCTACACTTGTATTGCAAGACGTCGCTTGTTTATCAAGTCAAAATTTATTTTTAAAAATTGCTTGTCTTGCAAAACGCTTTCAGACCAAGTTACTTGCAATCCAAGGTGTTACTGTATTTCCTTGGGTATCCCAAATCCCAAGGTTTAGTGTAAGCCACCATTCACATCGTTGTGGGGACAAGGCAAAGCCAATGGAAATGAAGTCTAGCAGACTCTAAGCATTTTCCTATGGTGCCTCAGGGATGAGCCTGAGTTGATGTTAGCTCTGGGTCTAGGAACCCAGACAGTGCATAGTGCAGGCGAGGCAACCTGGTTTACATGCTAATAATGGAGGGGATTTGGCCAGACAAAGCTGAGCCCACAGCACTCTCCTTGAGAATGAGAGAGTGAAGCACTTTTCATAGGGGGAAAAATGTTTTCAAGGAATTCTGGAGATTAGACATGCTAGTAAAAAGTAGATTTTTCTCCATCTATAGCTCTTTATTGAAAATTATTATTCCCCTTGTGTGGTAGCTCTAATTTCATTCAGATACATATTCACTTCAAAGCTTTTAAGATTAAATGAAACATCTCAGCATTTAAGCTCCAAAATGTACTTCTTTTGGCCCTAGCAGTGAGTAATTTTGAACCACTTAATTCGATATATTTCATTGGAAGCAATTAAATCAGAATATATTATGTGCTTTGCTTTTCTGCACAGCTGCTGTCTTGTTTAATATGTAGGGCTGTTTTTTTTTTTTTTAATGACAGCCAAGTTTACTGCATAGAGCCAGTGTGGTGTAGTGGTGAGAGTGTTGGCCTGGGACTCGGGAGATCCGGGTTCTAGTCCCCGCTCGGCCATGAAACTCACTGGGTGACTTTGGGCCAGTCACTGACTCTCAGCCTAACCTACCTCACAGGGTTGTTGTGAGGATAAAATGGAGAGGAGGAGGAGGAGGAGGAGGAGGAGGAGGATTATGTAAGCCGCCTTGGGTTCCTTGCAGGAAAAAAGGTGGGGTATAAATATAATAAATAAATAAATAAATAAATAAATAAATAAAATATCCATTAAAATGGGCTGCTCCCTCATCATCCTCGTATCACTTTCCATTAAGCTAGAATATCACTAAAATGGAAGGGTCACAGTTTACTCCGCAGCACAAAATATCTGCAAACATCAATTTTTGAATCTTGCACATTGTGCAAAATCAGCAAGAACAGGGGAAACAAAATTTCTCCACATGGAAGGTACTAACCTCCTGCTAATCAAACAGAATGAGTGGTCTCCAGCACCTCGAGAGTAAGGACTTGGCACTAGTTAAGATACATTTCAGATCTGTGTATCTGTTATCTGTGTATTCCATTATTCATTCAAAATCAGTGGAAGTTGAAGGTACCAAACCAATTGCTTTGCTGGGTACTCTGAACTAGGATTAGATAATCTCTCTTCCGTGTCTCTGTGTAATACATATGTGTAATATCATGTGTGTGGAAATGTGTGAAAATACGCAGATATGCTGCAGTATAGTGCTGCCGCCACTGCTACATCTGTTTGATTCAGAGCCAACAGTGTTCTTGCTAGGTGCTATACACAACAGATCCCAAGATTTCCTTCCTGATCCTTTTCACAGCTGCTTTCAATGGACCTTAATTCTGAATAGACACATCTGGAAGGAATGTGTCTAGACACATCTGGAAGGAATGAGATTGCACTGCTAATCTCATCACTTGTGACTAGAGATCAGCAAAACCCGACCTCACTGAAGTTCTCCAGATTCCATCTTGAAGCTCATTTTAATTCAAGTCTGTATCAGATTGCAAGCTTGTTTTTTTTCTTTTTGCATGAAAATCCATGCATATTTTTGTGTGTATTTTTCCAAATGTATGCATCAAACTTTATTTTTCCGAATTGTGCACATCTTTGAAATGTACGCATTCTTCTCCCATTGGTTAAAGGGTATGTGTGCACATTTTTCAAAATATGCACACATTTTTCATGCACATTTTTCAAATGTACACATGCTGTCGGACACATTGGGGGGGCAGCTCCTTGAATCACATTGCAAGCTCAGAAATGTACAGGCTTCAACAGCAGATTGTGTTATTTTCTGTAAATTTTTGAGCCCTGGATTTTCAAATAACACAATGAAAATCAATTATGTTGAACTCCTTAAGTGACCTAACATGGTGTCCATGAAGGAGAAAAGATGGACAAGTGTTATGAGGGTGAAAGAGAACCACAAACCCACACCAATGTAGGAAAATGTCATTTACTGGTTTATACATAGCTCAGTCCTTCTCATATCTCCACATCCCATCCCATCAAAATGTGCACACATTTTGCACATTCAGTGCACACTGAATTCTACTTTGGTTTTGTTCTCATTCGACAGCAGAAGACTTGGATGCCCTCAAATGCAAAAATTCAACCCTCTTTGCACCTCTGCATCCTTTTCCTTAGTTCCCAGGACCTCTGTGAGTTTTCTCCCCAAGAATGTTCTGTGACATCATTGTAGCTTAACCAGTGTTGAGGGTGTCCACTCATTATCCTTTCAGCCCCAGTTCCCACTTCCCTCAGCAGCTCAACTCTGCTTCGTATTTTTAATTGGGTCCACTCTGCATTGAGGTTTCCTTTTAGTTCCTCCCTCTCAGCTTCCCACTTCCCAGGCTTCCCACATCTTTAGGTTTCCTCACTTGGTCTATTCTCCAGGTTTCTTGGCCTTACAGTAGTATATCAGCAAATGAACTGATGAGTAATAGTCACTTTTGTTTACCTTTCTAATCAGAAGTGAAGTGGAGAATGCTACTTGAAAAATATCATACTGATCGAGAGAAAGAAATATTTCTCCAAATCTGTAATTACTGCAGGAAATTACATTAAGGAAATTACATTTTCCTAGTTTCCCCCAAAACCTTTTCCAGTTATGGTTATGTCCATGGGTTCCACTGTATTGATGATCAGCAGCTAGTTTCAGAAATGTTTAGGGGGACATTATTGAAACTGGATGGTGGTTTTGGCTCTGGTGTTGTTTCCCCCACAAATGGATGAGATCTGAAGGACTAAGTGTTTCAGAGCTTTCTAAGCAATGATTACATAGTTCATTTCCCCAATCAATCACTTCATTCTAAGCCAAGTAGCCTGAAGGCTTTAACGAAAATGTAATCTAAGGAATTTGGGGCGACATCTTGACAATTTATTGGTTGCAAATCCTCTCTCTACCAGAACTTCCTAATACACACAAATCGGATGTCAAGGATACAGGTTGATTAAGTGCTGAGGATATTCCATTTTATGGAGCAAAAATAATAATAATGCAGACATATTTTAAAACATACATCTCTTAGCCTGGCAGCAAAATCAACTCCAGCTACTTTTCACTGTAATCTACTTTATATTTTTTGCATTAAAAGTCTCAGTCAATACTAACACGTTCCAAGATTGTTGTAATTAATTGACAGCATTGCTATTCCATTCTGATAAGTACATATTAATACATTTTGAAAGATATCTTCAAGGTTATTATCAATTGTTAAATGGTAAATAAATTTCAGCACCCTATCAGAATCGTGTGCTAGTAACACACTGGGGTGGGGGGGAAGTAGCGTGATCTTATAGAAGAGGGCAATATATACTTTATAAGCAATCTAGACAGAAAGATAATAAATTTAAACCTGAAGAGAGAAAACCAATATCATTGATTGCAAAACTCTTTACCCCCACACTGTGGAATAAAGACATGAGATAATGCATCGGGTTAACTAAGGCACAACTTTATTAAATAGCTGATCTGCAGTCTGTCTCCCTACATAATTTTACATGCCCCGAATCCTCCAGTGCAGGTTAAATGCTGGCATCTTTCCTGTCTTTCTTGTATGGACAACCCCATCCCACCGTGACTCCAAGGGCTTGTTCGCATGACACGGAACCGTGGGGGAGCAGAAGTCCCCCACAGTTCCCCTGTCGTGTGAATGCCGACCGGGGGTGCCCCCGCGGGAGGGCTGCGCGCGGGACGCACGCAAAGTGACCATGGTTGGTAGAAGGGTAAGCCCGTGCCGTGCATGGCCACCGTGCCGTGTGAACAGCAGGCGGCCCTCTCGCAGGGTCCGCACAGAGGCGGCTGCCCAGAGCAGCCGGAGCTGCCGCCGCTCCTCCCCTAGCGCCGGGAGGCCCACACTGTGGTGCAGGGACTGCGGGGTCCGCCCACGTGCGCAGGCTGCAGGTCCTCTGCAGCGCCCCGCTGGACCCCACGGATCGCCCCGTGGTGCCTCCCCCGCCCGCAGCCTGGGTCGTGCGAACTGGCCCAGAGTCTCAACATGGTGTCCTGTGCTTGACCTTTCATCACCCTCACACCTTCCAGTGTACAGAAGAAGAGAACATGCTGCCAGTATCACCAACCCTCCAAGCCAGTAAGTCTTGGGGTTAGTGAGGCCTCTTGGACCTTACAAGATACCTGTGCCAAGTTCTTTCAAAAGAGTCAAATTTGAGAGGTTGTTGTTGCTATGGGTAAGCCTCACCTCACAGGTCTGATGCCTCAGGGTGTTCACCTGTAAAACCTAGGCTAAAGGTAGGAAACCTGTGGCTCTCCAGATGCGGTTGAACTCCAGCTCCCATCAGCCCCTGCCAACATGGCCAATGGTCAGGGACAATGGGAGTTGGAATCCAACAACATCTGGAGTGCCATAGATCTCCATCCCTGCCGGAGGCTTTCCCAGCCTATCTGCACTATGTGCCTGCTTGTCATCACATCTAATGAGGGCCTAACAAAACAAATGAGATGATAACCAGGCCAAGGATCAGTTCATTCATTCCAAGCACCCTTGCAGTTCAGCACAGCCAACAAAGGATGAGCTCAGCAGGTCCAACATTTCTGCTCAGCCCAAAAGGCAACCCACTAAAACTGCCCTGCCACGGTGTTAGGGGGGCGGCCAGGATGTTGTGGGCGGCTGCCAGCAAGCACAGAAAGGAGAAGCAGGGCAGCTGAAATAACAGCACCCAGGCTTCCCTGCCACTGGCTGCACTGCACGAGACCTGCTGGAGCTACTCTGACCCTGAGCCCACTGGTCAGGTCAGGTGCCACTTCTGAATCACCAAAAGAGAGGAAACGCATCACCAGAAAGAGGATGCTGATTTCCAAAAAAAATCAGATATGCTAGTTTATATGTATAGATGCATGCCAATTTAGAAATAGTTGTTTTTATTTTAATAGAAATTCAATACATCTCAGTATAACATGGAAGACATGGAAGACAGGACAGGACAGGTGACCAGTGTGCCTGCCTGTTCAGACTGCTGCTCAGGTGCTAACTTTTGGTGGGTTCTTATGGTTCTTGATCTTTAAACCAGAACTGGACAGAACAGCCCTTCAGACAGAAGATATATATTCAAATAGAGGTTCTCTGGCAGCTTTTCTGTAAAGAGGATACCTGGAGACCCCACCACTAGCCTCATTCTCCTGTGAGGGTAGAGGCAAATTCTCCCTCTCCCTCACGTCACACTCAGGGGACTAAGGTTGCCATATGGTATTGTGGAGCTGAACAGCTCAGGACTAGCACAGGAGCCATGCTCTTTCCAGTGCATATTAATATTAATGCATTATTTCGTTATTTTCTGGAGCTGAATAGCACAGGAATTGTAGGGGAGGAACCATAGCTCAGTGTGATGGAGCACATGCTTTGCATGCAGAAGGTCCCAGGTTCGATCCCTGGCATCTCCAGGTAGGGCTAGGAAGAATCCTGCCTGAAACCCCGGAGAGCCACTGCCAATCTGTGTTGCCAATACTGGGCTAGAGGGACCCATGGTCTGACTCGGCATAAGGCAGCTTCCTAGGTTCCTATACTGAGGATCCCATATTTTTGTGAATAATGTGAATTGAGGTCACCAAAGGAAACTGAGAAGGCAGGACCAAAAAGGGGACCAAAAAGAAAATGTATTATCATGTATTGACTTGGATTCCTGCATTGAGCACGGGGTTGGACTCGATGGCCTTATAGGCCCCTTCCAACTCTACTATTCTATGATTCCACACTTTTTTTTAAAATCCCACTCTTCCTCCAAGGAGCTCAGGGTGTCTTATAATGTTCTGGCACCACCACCACCATCGCCACACATATATCTCACAACAACCCTGTGGGGTAGTTTAGACTGAGAGAGAAAGTGACAAGCCCAAGGTCATGGCTGAACCTCCATTTCCCCAATCTTAGTGCAGGTCTTTAATGACTACACCACACTGGCTCTATGCTTGCTCTCAGCTTTCCCCAGTGGAAAGATTGAACGAGGAATTTTACTGATAGAAAAATAACATTACATTTTCATTCCAATAAGGCCAGCACTAATATACTCAAATAAATATGTTAGGCACTTAAGGGCACCATCCTCTGCACGTTTAGACAGAGAGAGAAAATCCTACAATTCCCAGCTTTCCCCAGCCAGTTATGCTGTTGGGAGTTGTAGGACTTTTTTCTGTCTACATGCAGAGGATTGCACCCTAACTTACGTATCACAATCCCATCCCATCTGATCTTATTCTTGCCACATTCTTTCTGGACAAAAATATGTGCCTGTCTTCTGCTCATCCCTCAACCACATAGTTGCTTTTAAGCCTCCTTTTTTTCTTTTTTCTTTTTGGTATTCCTGAGAGAAAGTTCTGTAGCAACAGATATTAATCATCACACATATTTCACTTCTGCCAAGTGCGTTTTTCTGATTTAAAAAAATCATGTAATATCTGATGGTCTGTTCCGGTGGAATACCGCACACAGGCAGAAACTTGTGGGATTTGGCTTAAAGGTTCTAGCACAGGGGTGAGAGGATAACAATGGTTTTGTTTGGCAAAGGATTCGGTGATACAGAAAGTCATATGAAATCATGAAAATATTAAGAGATAATAAGTCCTTGGAGTGCTAATTAAGCCTTGCAGTTGAGTAGAAACAAAAAGCAGTGGGAATGGATGCCCAAACCTTAAAAATTGAGGTATGGAGAGGCAATTCTTAAAATAATTGGGGATATATACATGACATAGGCCAGCCTTCCCCAACCTGGTGCCCTTCAGATGTGTGTGTTAGACTACAACTTCCATCATCCCCAGCCAGGATGGCCAATGGAGGACCATGAATTTTGGGGAAGGTTGACTAACTTAGATGAATCTGCAAAACAGTTTATCTGCTTGTAAGGTACATTTTTGTCTGAGACAAGCCAGGAGCATTTTGATATTATTTATTTATTTATTATATTTATACCCCACCTTTTTTCCTGCAAGGAACCCAAGGCAGTTTACATAATAATCCTCCTCTCCATTTTATCCTCACAACAACCCTGTGAGGTAGGTTAGGCTGAGAGTCAGTGACAGGCCCCAAAGTCACCCAGTGAGCTTCAGGGCCAAGCGGGGACTAGAACCCGGATCTCCGGAGTCCCAGTCCAACACTCTCACCACTACGCTACACTGGCTCAGTTGCCTCAGTTTTTGCCTCAGTTTTTGAAAGAGAGAGGGGAATTTACAAACTACTTAAAGACTTTTCTTACCATGTACACACTACTCACCATTAGAAATATAAGAAATATAAGAAATAAATGCCTTGATTTTAGATTTTGAGGTATCTGTACTTTAAGTGCTGCTCTTTCAGGATGATCAACAACACCAATACTTGGATATAAACCTGTTTGAAGCTAAATCATTTTACAAGCACTACTGTAGGGATGGGGTGAGACTTTAACTGTGGGTAGCTTGAAAGGCAAACACCCTCCGCCTCCAAAAGTCTGGCTCTCTTTGATTTCATCCCCTTTCAAAAAGGCCTGGCTATAATGAGATTTGCATCCTGTCCCAATAACTTTTCAGCCCACCCTACTAGCCCCTAGGGTGGCCAGGTGACCTACTTTACAGTCCTGTGTTTAATACATTTACATATGCAAGTTTTATGCAAATTGATGCCCTATTTTGTCCTCTTTTTTGGTGATGTGTTTCCTCTTTTTGGACGATGTGCACGCTATCCCTGCCTTTCTCATGCAAGAGTGGGGAGGGGTAACATGTGGCAGAAAGGGATCACTACCACATGAGAGAGGCCCTGAAAGGCCTCTTTTTGACAGAAATGATGTTCAGACATCGTTTTCTGGAATTTCTGCTAAGCCTTGTGGGGCCTCATCTTGTGTAGTAGTGAGTCTTACCCAAGACAAGTCATGGGGGATGGACTCGGAGAAGGCAGGGGGAACTGGTAGGAAAAGGGGCATCGTTCTTTATCTATTCCATCTTTTAAAAAATTCCTGCTGAAGTGTTTGAAAAACCCTCAAGGTTTTTGGAATGTTCAACAGGATTGCTCGAAAAGCCCGAATGATTTTTAGTACCAGCCAGGGGGAGCCAGGTGTGTGGCCAGGCTATCTTATACTGTTTATTTCTTTTATTGTTGTGTTTTTAATTCATTTGCTTTTATGTTATGTTTTAATTAATATTTTGTTTTTAATCTGGATTTTATTGATGGCTGCCTTGAGTGCCATTTGGGGGGCAGAAAGGGGGGGAGGATAAATCAAATAAATATCAACTAGATTTTCTAACAAGGTGATAATTTGCTCAGGGCAGGGTTTGTGAGAGAAAGGATATTAGAGGACTCCTCCTCACACTAACTGTGCTTTTTCTAGGGCAAAAGGCATCATGACTACAACAGCAACCACAAAGAAATCCTACGTGAACTCTTTGTCAACTACTGTGGTCCAAATACATGGGAAAAACAGACTTAAATCTGACAGGTGTAGATTCAAGCCCTGCTAATGTGTAACCTGGGGGGAATCACTCTCTCAAGCATCCCTTCCCATGTGGAAATTGGGGAAAAACCAAGGATATTTGTAAAGGAAAATTTGTACTACTTTTGCAAATTAAAATACGTTATATCAATGGTTTGGCTGTGCTAAATGGCTGCAAGGGAACAATTTGGTGCAGAAAGGGATGCTTCACGGGGCTAAAATGACCTCCGGCCCCTCCCTCCATTCCTCTCAGTTCCCCACATGCTGTTTTCTGCTCAATCTACAGCTGCTTTGGTGCCATCTTTCTAAACGAAAAAACCCAACAATGGTGTCCTTCTTCCAGGCTACGTAATCCCATCCAATCAGGCATCATGTAGACCACATGATGTCAACCAATCAGATCTGGCTAACATGACAACAGACTGAGGAAGTCGTTCTCCTCCCTGCTCCACATGCCTCACAATTAGTATTGGACAACGGGAAGAAAGGGGACAACCGTATTGGCCCCAGCCCTTTCTGCATGTCCCCACCACTGTCCTTGTGCAGCCTTCTGTGTTTGGGGGCTGAACTGGTTCCTGTCACTATGCAATTAAGAGCAAGGACAGGAAGCATTTCCCATACTATGTATAGGAGCAGACTTTTACCACTGTTTGCAGTAGCACTGTGTCCTATTTTTCAATGTATTTATTTTTGACCATTCATTGCAGGGAGGAGCGAAAAGAAACTGCATCCAAAAATTGTGGGAAGGGCTGAGAATTTTGGAGAAATTTCTCAGTGGGAGGACTTTGTTGTTGTTGTTGTTGTTGCTCTTGTTGTTTAACAATGACAAAACCAAGCCAACAATACCTCACTCAGCTTCCAGGGCCCAGGCACTCGGCTCAGCTGGCAGCAGCAAGGGAGGAAGTCCTTTACGGGGCTTTCCAAGAAGCATAAGCAGCCAGGGAGGCTGCAAAGCACAGAATGGAACAAAGGTTGTAAAATAAGAAACGTACCCCTCCCCACCCACAACCACAGCCAGCTCCTTACAGTGACTGGGTTCACACAACACAATAAGCCATGGTGGCTTATAAGCCATGTTTGTTTCAGAGTGGCTTGTTGTGTTGTCTGAACCCAGCAGCATGGTTTGTTAACCATGTTTGCTAACCATGTTTGTTAGCCCGATTCAAAGTGCTGGTGCTAACATTTAAAGCCCTAAATGGCTTGAGGCCAGGGTATCTGAAGGATCGTCTCCTCCCATATGTACCTGCCCGGACACTAAGATCTGCATCAATGGTCCTTGTCCGAGAGCCCCTGCCAAAGGAAGTGAGGCAGGTGGCTACCAGGAGGAGGGCCTTTTCTGCTGTGGCACCCCGGTTATGGAATGAGCTCCCCAAAGAGGTTCGCCTGGCGCCTGCTTTGTATTTGTTCTGGTGCCAGGTGAAGACCTTTCTGTTCTCCCAGGCATTTTAATCATTTTAATCTTGTAATTGTTTTTAATTCCATTATTGTAACTGCTGCTGCTAGCTCTGCTGTTTGTTTTTAATCTGTGGTTTTAATTTTATATTTTATATTGTATTTTATGATTTTAACTGTTGTAAACCGCCCAGAGAGCTTCGGCTATTGGGCGGTATAAAAACGTATTAAATAAATAAATAATAAATAAAATAAATAAACCACACACAAGCCGCTCTGGCCAGGTTCAGACAAAACAAGCCACTCTAAAACAAACATGGCTTATAAATAAGCCACCGCGGCGTATCGTGTTGTGTGTGAACCCAGTCAATAAGGTAAGCACTAAAGCCCGGCCTGCACACTGCAAAATTTCTCCAAAATTCTCAAACTCTCTGTGAAAGAGGCCGAAAAACAACTGCCTCTTTTGCAGGGAAATGGAGAGGTTGGGGAAGGGCAGGTGCGGTTTTGGCACAGCACTAGTTTGTAGGCCTTGCCCCCCCCCCCAAATAACAAAAGTGAAGCTGCTTGCAAAAGCTTCTGCAAAAAGTGCTCCTACATTTCAGCTTAACCCTAATAGTAGTTACACTACATCCGGTGTTACCAACGTGTGCATATCTAACAACTGGCTATTTCCCTATCTAGCCTGGACACAACCATTTTCATGATTCTCATGTGAATGATCCCCCAGCTATCAGATTGAACAACCATGGTTTTCCCCCCCATAAATCTACGGACTTTTCAAATATGAAATGAGCAGGTGAATGAAGAACAGCAATATATGGTCATTATGTATTTTATTTTTATTTTATTTTATTTTATGAAACTTTTCATTATAAAACAATCCCAAAGTAGGGTACAACTAATAAAACACAATAAAACCATACAGCATAGAACAAACAAACAAATAAACAATTCCAGTGTGGCTAGCTGAGTGGTCTAAACAGAATTACAATGTGAAAATAAGATAAACGTTTTTCTCTCTCTCTTCCTTTTAGTTCCTCATGACAATAAATCTTGGTGCACAATTTTAGAAGAAAAGCTCATCATGTTGGGATAATTTAAAAAAAAATATCTAACAGCCTTCAAAGGTGTAGTGCTTTGTCAAAAATGTAAATTAAAATCAACTCCCTATGGAAGAGTAACCTCCCACTACTAAAGCACCTGTTAGACTTTACCTGCCAGATATAATAATGTAAAAGTCTTGGTGCTTGTTTAGTGGGTGACTAACTCAAAGAACAAACCCTTTTATGCATTACTAGCGGTACCTGGCCATGCGTTGCTGTGGCCCAGTCTCGGTAAATGGAAAAGAAAGAAAAGAGAAAGTGCACGTCTCTAAGATGTTTAATTTCACAATGCTTCTGGGCAGACAATCTCTGTTGTTGTACCATTGTCTGGTTTGGCGACTGTAGAGCACGCAACACAGAATTATCCATGTGAGAAGCAATCCGTGGGAAATCGTATATGGATCGTAAATCAGAAACATTGAAATGGAATCGTAAAATTTTTAGTATAGCGTGTGTCGCCGTCACGTCCAGCAGATGGCGGTGTTTTTCAAAAAAAGCATGTTGTTGCCGCCACCCCCCGCCACCCCCCCGCAGCCGCCGGACACCCCCGCCACCCCCACCCACCCCACCGCAGCCTACCTTTCCGTGCCACCTCCGCCGCCGCCGCCGCTGCTGCCCGAGTCCCGCCTGTGCAGCGCGGAACGGTCTCCGCACCGCTCGAGCCGGCAGCGGCGCTGCCGCCACCCCCTACCACCCCCCTGCAGCTGCCGGACACCCCCTGGCACCCCCCCCGCAGCAGCCGGACAGCCCACGCCACCCCCACCCCACCGCAGCCTACCTTTTCCGCGCCGCTGCCTCCGCCGCTGCTGGAGCCCCGCCCGTGCAGCGTGGTACATTCTCCGCACCGCTCAAGCCGCCGCCACCACTGACAACGCCCCCCACCCCCCGCAGCCGCCGGACCCCCCCCATCGCAGCCTACCTTTCTGCACCGCTGCTGCCACCTCCGCTGCTGCCGGAGCCCCACCCACGCTCTGTTTTGGCGGGGGGAACCAGGGTGACAGGGCTTAAACAGCCCTGTCGCCCTGGTTTCCCCAGCCAAAAACAGAGCACAGGGGTCCCGTCGCGTCAGTTCCTCCTCGCAGGAAGGACACGACAGGACCAGCGGATGGGGAGGCAGGCTCCCCAGCTCGCCGCAACACCCATGTCTTTTTAGTATAGCGTGTGTCACTGTTACGTCCAGCATATGGCGCTGTTTTGCAACAAAATTCAACAAAAGCATGTTTTTACCTGTCACAGGTGTGACATCTATATAATCTAGGTATATAAAAACACGTGCGGAGGCGAATGCAACATTGTGTCAAAATTTCAAAGCGATCGGTGAAGAACTTTCGGAGATTTAAGATTTTGAACAAACGGACATTTACATTTTTATTTATATAGATTATTATCATCATCATTGTCATCGTCATCATCTTAGGTATCCTATTGTTTTATTTATCAGTCTGAAGAAATATCTGCCACAGTGCATTAGAGATCATACTGCTAAAGCAATAGTAACAGAGAAAAATGTGAATGTTCCTCAAGTCAAATTCAGCCTCAAGAAATCACCACAGGACTGTCGAAGTTCCAACCTTCAGATGTACAGTTGAAGATATATTTTAAAAATCCTCCTGACTGATACCTTTCTATTTAAAAAGCAGCCCCCGTTTAGGTAGCCCAATCAAGGAGCTTCTTACACGCATTGTAGTGTCAGAGGTAGACCAGCACCAGGGTTAGTACCACCAATGGGCCCCTACGGGTGGCCAGGGGTCCTACTTTACAGAAGGTGGTCCTCTCATTTGGAGAGTTGTCAGGACAGTCCTTTGAAGGTGGCCTTTATTTGAAGTTCTGGAATCCAAGAGCCATAAGGAGGGAGAACAGCCAGGGGCCTTGACGTTGTCCATCAACACTTAGCACCTGGACTTCAGATTGAGCAGGCATGCAGGTCACCTCAGTCTCTCCACTTTGGTGCACTTTGGTGAGAGTCGTATTTCAATTTAAACAATAGTTATTATTTCTAAATTTGCACCTATACATACAAATTTGCATATATATGAGGCTCCTGCAAATTTTGGCTTTGCATTACAGTTTTGTCAACATGAGGATTAAGACTACATGAGAACACACCCATTGGTTTTTAATCATGATTATTATGATTCACTGTTGGGCTTTATCTCCAGTGAATGAATGACACACTTACATTGGTCCTGATATACCTTGTTTTCAAGATTGGATGGCCTAAGCTCTTGAGCAATAGCAAAGGTGGGCAATTTTGAACTAGCAAAAGACATAAAAGCTCTAAGTTTTATAAAGAATTCAAGCCTCTGAAAATAAAAATGCTAAATCCCCATACGTTAAATAAAGCTTTTTCTTTTTTTTCTTTTCTTTTTAAAATCAGATTCAAATATACTGGCAATGAGGTAGTGTATTAGCTCAAATTCACGAAAAGTGTCAGAATTATAAATAATCACTGTGCTTCACTCTGAGATACTCAATCCCTCAATTATTGCAACACACAGTAGAAATGTGTTAATTGCATAATAAATGAACTCTCTTCACTGTTATGTAAGTGAATAGAATTTGAAAACAGTTAACAATCTAGATGCAGCAACCAAAGGTGAGTTCACAGGAGCTTTGGATTCTCTCCCCCGATTTTCAGCAATCACTCTATACTTAAAATAACAACACATTTGTATCTCAAATGGCCATGTGGGTGTTCATGGGCCACAAGCACAGCTGCTGTGTGGTAGCATTCGGATGGCATTACCATCAGAAACAAATATCCTTTCAAACAGCAAATACTAGACTTCTGCTGAATTCATACAAAACTGGAAGTTGGTTCAAATGTTGTGACTTCAGCAATCTCAGATCCTAGATTCAAAACTTCTGGTGCCCCTTTTGGTCAATTTGCCTGAAGCATGCTTACCTGAATGAGTATTATCTCACATATATTCTCAACCTTTTTGTGACAAATCATCTGCATCCTAAGAATGAGATTTAAATGTTCCATCTAGATCTTCATGATATTTTGACCCACATCACATAGGCTATTCGTCCACCAACCACAGTACTGCCTGTTCTGACTGGCAGTGGCTCACCAGGAACTCATAGGAACATAGGAAGCTGCCTTATACTGAGTCACACCATTGGTCCAACTAGCTCAGTATTGTTGACACTGATTGGCAGTGGCTCTCCAGGATTTCCAGCAGGAGTTTTTCCAGCCCTACATGGAGATGCTGAAGATTGAACCTGGACATTCTGCATGCAAAACATGTGCTGTGCCACAGATTTATGCCCCCCCCCAAAGGCTAACAGAGGTCTTCCATGTCTTTTGAGACATCTTATTCTGCTAAACTGGAAATGCCAGGAATTGAACCTGGGACCTTCTGTAGGCAAGGATGTGCTCTATTTATTTATTTTATTTTATTTATTTATTTTATTTATACCCCACCTTTTTTCCTGCAAGGAACCCAAGGCGGCTTACATAATCATCCTCCTCCTCTCCATTTTATCCTCACAACAACCCTGTGAGGTAGGTTAGGCTGAGAGTCAGTGACTGGCCCAAAGTCACCCAGTGAGTTTCATGGCCGAGCGGGAACTAGAACCCGGATCTCCTGAGTCCCAGTCGAACACTCTAACCACAACGCCCTCACCAAGTACTAAAGTGCACCTGGAAGCTGACAGGCAGCATCTGATGGTAGTGATGGTCATTCCCTTTGTCTCCAGCATCTGCAAAATTTTACTCCTTTTGTACATGCAAGTTCCATTTCTCTATAGTAGTTAATATCCACTGATAAGCCTATGATAGACAATGTTCCTTTGCCCAGAGCGGCAATTTTCTGGTGCTCCTCTTTCTAGTGTTCATAACAGGAGCAAGAGCACACAACACTCTGATGAAGATATACACAATGGGTTGGGTCCAGATTTAGTCCTACTTAGAGTAGGCCCATTGAAACCAATGGAGCTTAAGTTAGTCATGACTCAAATCCCATTGTTTTAGATTGGTCTACTCTAAGTATGGCTCCAATCCACTTATTTTATTCATTAATTCATTCCTTTGCAGATTGGGGAAGCACAGTGTTTCTGCATTACATTAGTAGAAATGTAACCTGGAGTCCTCCAGAGACAGTCAAACTTTTAGTACTTTGCCTTTCTTTTGTTTCTAAATTTTCATTTGCTTCTCACTTTTCAGATCCAACTTGTTTAAGGGCACTGAGTATCTCCTACCCTCCCCAAAAGAAAATCAGCCCTGTTCATTCTGAACACATTCTGATCTAATTGAGAGTCTACATATGGCAGATATTATTGATCATGACTGGGATAGATGGGGACTTTAGTCAGGTTGGGTTATAATGGAGTGTTTCATTAGGCTGCTTTTAGCCTGTCTTTTCTTACTCTTCACGGGCCTGTCAAAAGCATCAGGAATTGTGCAGAGAGAAGCATTAATGAGTTGATTGATAGATGGATTAACTGACTTTGGGCAGTACAGTAATTTTCACTCAATGCCATAGAGAAAAAAATAGCACAAGGATCAGATTAGATTCTAAGAAAATTGCATATTAAGAAGGCTTTAATTGCTTGCAGCAGATTCACATGTGAAATTGTCTCTAACCTTGGGCTCAGTAAGACTGTATGTTGTTCTGCAAACTCAAAGGTCTTGAGTGGGGTTTATATCTTTATGGCCAACAGTCTTGCTGAGTGTTGGCATGTCGGCAAATGATGAAGGCCACTTTTATGAGATGCTTTGTACTTGGGTAGACATTCTTGTCTACTGGCAGATATCTTTCAGAACTGATGCATCTATGAATTGTACCAGCCTCCCTTTAAAAGGCATGCGAGCAGGCCCAATCCTTTTTTGCTCAGATGTATTTTAAAGAGCACAGCTGCAATATACTCGGCTTTCTGTAGCCAGTTTTTCTTTTTTAAAAAACATCTTGTTATGAAGTGGCCGCTAGCCATGTATGAGAATTTAGTTTTTGCTCGCAAAACATGTGAACATGCCCTGTTCGAAGTCCCAAACATGAGTACAAGCATGTGTCTGCCAAAAATATTCACAAATTGTCAAACACGTGCTTGCGTTCGTCTCGTTCCTGATCCCCAGTCTGATTTGCACAAATTTCCTCAGTAGACTGAATCAACCCTGCTTTAGTCTATGTCAGAAATTTGTGCAAATTAGTAACTTTGCACAGATTTGGGAAGATCTGTGCAAATCTCCCATTCAATCACTGCTAGGTCTGTGCAAATTTCCTGTTCGCACAGAGCAAGCAGCGATTGCAAGCATGAACAGGAATCAGGCATGAGACGAGCAGTGAAACGATGTTGAGAAACCTCGAACATCACTCGATTTGGATATTACAGGCATTTGAACAAGTCTGGTGTTTACCACAAATAGAGTTCTTGGTGGCAGCAGTGGTGGCGGCAGCAGTGGCAACAGCACTCTTTCCATGGAATTTCAAGCCTGCCAAACATATTCTTAGGGAATCTGGGAAGACCTCTGTTTTCTGTCAGGCCTGGTGAAGCTTATGGATAAGTTGAGTGATAGGCTTGTTGATTTAATGCCATAATTGTTCACAATGATTGACTGGGGTGACACAACACAATAAGCCATGGTGGCTTGTACGCCAGGGGTGGCTTGTCATGTTGTCTGAACCCAGCCAGAGTGGTTTGTGCACCATGCTGCTGGGTTCAGACAACACGGCAAGCCACCTCTGGCTTAGAAGCCACCATGGCTTATTGTGTTGTGTGAACCCAGTCTTTGTGTAAAAATGTATTTTTTGTAATTTTGATTTGTTGGGCTGATTATCATGTAAGCTGCTCTGCGGGCCCTTTGACATTTAATTTTAAATTTTAAAATATTTAATTTAAAGGATTTATAGGCTACCTTTTAGGCTTAAAACCCCTCATATGTGAAATACATGGGACAATTGTGCTAGGCATTTAAGATTCTGAGTTCAGGCTGTTAATAACACCCAAGCTTCCAAGGGGCTGCTGAATGTCTCAACTCATTGTTTGATTGTGGTGTAAATAACACCGTACTTTTCAAAACACAAATAAGGAGAGTGATTAATCTAGTGAGTGTAATGAAGGAGGCAAAGGCATGTTAGCCTGCCTTCCAAAGTTAATTATTTGTGGGTGTTGTGTGTAGGAAACTCTCTCCCACACCCCACACATTGCATTTTCTAATGGTGTGTGTGTGTGTGTGGGTGTGTGTTTCATTATCTCCTTCAGGCCGCTAAGAATAATGAATACATATTTCCCAAGGAAAAAGAGTGTAAGGGAAAACACACATAAGGCTGACCTTTAACATGACAGTTAATTCTTAGATCTGTGACAGTTCTACTTTTTAACATTTAGTATCTTAACCCACGGGCTAAGAAGCCCTGTGAATGTCAAACAGTGTTAAACCACATGGCATGCTGAAGTGGGATTTTGCTGCCACATGTTTTGTTATAATGGAAACCATAATAAAGGGCATGAATGAAACTGAGGTGGTGGTGGGGGGGAATAAAAAGAATAGATTATCAGGATGTTCTACTGCAAAATCCTGAAGGGTCCACTAATGCTTGTTCTTTTTAGTATAGCCTCAGTATTTATTTTGAGGGGGGGGAGGATAGTGAATAGATTTATTCGTGCCTCCATTCAACCCTGAAATAATTCTTGACTGTAACTCGTTTATTCCTTGGCCTTTTTTTCCCTTACATATTCAGAGCAGGTAGGCCTAAGCAAAGAACAAATGCTGCGTAATTTGAACTTTAACACATACTTCACAGGCTGGTGCCTCGGTCAGTCTCCGAGGAAAAACAATTATCGTACTTAAGCCAGCTCTAGTAGGAACACCATTATGAAGAAGGGTCAATGACACACCATTTCAGTGGTGGGGAGAGATTTGTGGTAAAAAAAAAAAAACCCAACAAAAACCAATTTTGTTAAAAGCACTATCATTTCACCTTCTACGGCTGAAGAATCTTTCAAAAAGCAGAAGGGGAATGCCAGCATAACATGCACTCCATTAAAATCTCTCTTCCCCCACACCCCATATAATTACGTCAATCAATCAAGTTATTTTCCTTGGATCACCAATAGGCTTTTTCTGTCCTCCTATGGCCCTATCACCACCAACTAATTCCGCAGCCCCTCCGCCAATCAAGCATTTTAAGCAGAGCCCCCCTTCCCCCACTAGTAAAGGAGAAATTCTCTTTGCTTAAGCCAGATTCATTTGGACACACACACACACACACACACACCACAGTACCACTTTTCAGCCTCTACCTTAAAGGCCTGCTCCCATCTCTAGAACAATCGTGGCTCTCTTTGGAACCGGTGAATTGCTTCAGCGAGTGACAAGGTAGTTCTTTCGCTCTGTGACTGGAAGTTGTTCCTTCAATCAGACGTGAACTAGTTGGAAATAACTGATTTTATGCTTCAGCAACTTTGGTCTTGCCTGAATGCAAGACTGCATTATCTTAGTGCTTGCCATGGGTAGGGAGAAGGTCCCTGGCTGAATTATGTGTAAGATGTGCTTTAGCCCATACAAGTGCTAGCTGTGATTCATCCACTCTAATGAATCTATTTCCAGTCTGTGTCACTTTTGCATTTGTTCATTCATAAATCCATTCCATTCCCATGATAATCTGATTTTTTTTAATCAGCATGAAAATTTACATTTAAATATGCATTTAAAATACATATTCTGATTTTTTTTTTTTTTTTAAAAAAAGCCTTTCTAAACACATTTTCTCTCAAAATACACATTTTAAATACATTCTGGTACATTTTTGAGCCAAGATCTGCATCACAACTTTAAGAAAAGTGCAAAATTCAATGTATAAACAGCTATGTTCCAATCCACACATTAGACTCAGAGATGTGGATCAGGTTAGTTCATCTCACAATTTGCAAAGGCTGAATTGATAACTGATACGCTAGTGGAAGGAAAATGCCCCCTTTCTGCCCAGTGTGATAACAACGACAACTAGCATTGGTCTAAAGAAAATCCTTGGAGGTTTTGAAATACCGGTATATCCAATTTCTCACATAGTGACTTTCTAATCTTGCTCTTCTCAAAGACGCCTAGGAAGTTCTGCAAAGCCAACATGGGTTGGATGATGGTTTGGATGCTGACTGGTTGGTTGAGCACAGCACAAAAAGCATGGAAGAGACTAAACTGCGCTGTGTTCTGTTTGTTACTCTTAATCCAAGCATGCAAGGGACAAGGGGGAGGAAATGAAATGTTGAATTATTAAGGCTCTGAATTATTGCTTTTGACTGTGTTTATTTGCCTCTGGCCCATTTGCCCACACAGGATGGAAAGGATTCCAGTTCCTGGCTAATTATCATCTTCTAACAAGTTCAGCTTCTGCACAAAAGACTTGTAAGAAAAATCCCCAGCTGATGGACAGGCAGCTGGGTGAGTTCTCAGAGAAACCCATCGCCTGTGGGAAAGTGAGTCTTAAGCCGGTAAACAGGGTATCAGACTGTGCTTGACCTTTGGAACTTGGTGTCAATCTTGGTGGGAAAACAAATATATTCTACTTGTCATTAATGTGCATCCCTCCTGTTTGGAAACATGAGACAATGGGCTTTTGTATTAGAGAAAGCAACGTTGCCTCCACTCTTTCCATTCATTTGTTTTCTTACTAGTAGAGCTGAACTGGAATGCAGGGACTGTACTTTTCATGAACATTTTTCTGCAGGTTTGAAAAGTGCCCTCATTTCAGGGTTGCTGTTGTTTTCAATATATAATTTATATTTAAATATAAAGAGCTCACCAGTTCTGGAACCATTGTCCTCGCTCTGAATTAGCTTTGGTTGTGATGTCATATAGCTGAATCTGATTGACTATATTGCACTATATAAGATCATCCCATCCACTGCACAATCCCTGATTGGCTGGTATCACTGATGGAACTATCAGTAGTAAGCACTCTTTTCAGTCACATTTAGCTTAATTTGCCATCAGTGCTATTATCAGATAGCCAAACTTGATTAGATACATGGCGTCCTGGTGTCATCTGGTAAAATAATGGTGCTGAAGCAGAGATTGGGGAAACTATGGCCACGAGTGGGACTGAGAAAAGCAAACAAGCATTTGTACAATTTAAGGTTTGGGGAGGAAACGCTTTGGCTACAGAAACCATGACTAAAAATTGAAACAGGCAAACATTTGGTACAACCCTGCGCAGAAGAGCTGGAGCTACAGTTGAGTTTAGTTAATTAGAAATCATGGTCCTTGGAAACGGAATATCTTCTTTAATTTTTACATTATTTGCAGATGATGTGCATTTTGTAGAGATGGGCAAACAATAGCCAGACTTCCATCCCCCAATCGAGCTCTGCGTACATCCCTACCACCAGAACCTATTTCCTTACATTCCCACACATTCCTGCCAATAACCAAATCCACCTATTCAACCAGCTCCCTTCTAAGCAGCGAATGCCAGTACAAAGTAGACGAAAAACCTGCCAACGAATGCCAATCCATGATCAGGTAAAAGTTCCTACCAAGCCCTCCTAAGGGAGTGACTAGCTAATCCCATACTGGTAGGGAGGGAAGGTGGGAGCTGGGAAAGAAAGAGGGCTGAGTGGGCTTTTATAGTACCCCTCCACACACACCCCACACCTCCTCCTTCTGGCACACCCTTCCTGCCTCCCTTCCCACTTGCAAAGGCCATCCCCCCACCCTAGGCGTTCCACCCTGGTGGGAAACGGGCTTGCCAGGATTCTCTGAAGTCTGAACATCGTCTTGCTGCTCATCTCGTGTCTAATTTCTGTCCGTGATTGCGATCACTGCTTGTTCTGTGTAGTGGGGAAATTGTGCAAATCAAGCAGTGGTCAAACATGAAATTTGCGCAAATTTGTGCAAGTTTTCTAATTTATGCAACTTTCCTCCATAGATTAATGCAACTTTCATAAAGCAGGGCTGATTCAGTCTATGTGGAAAATTTCAATTTGCGCAAATTAGGAAATGTTTGGCTAGCAAAAATGAAATTCTCACACAACCCTGTGTGCATATATTTTAGAGGACTATAAAATATAGTCTATAAAATATAATTATAGATAAGTTAGGAGGCTGCTTTATATCAGGTCAGTTAGCCTATTCATCCATCTAGCCCAATATTTCTGTTCATATTGGCTATGGCTCTCCAGCATTTGAGGGAGAGAACTTCCCCACCACCTGATCCTGTAACTGGACATGCCAGGGACTTGATCTGGAGCCTTCTGCATTCAGATCCACTGCATTCATTCTACCACTGAACTATGGTTCCTCCCCATGTAATTGTCCATCCTTCACCAGAGTATTCTATAGTATGTTGTTGTGATCTCAAGCGTTTCTGAAGCATGTATTGCACAATGTTGAAAAATAAAATAGAAATGATCAAGCCCTTATCAATATTTCTGCTTAAATTCACCTTAATATAGAAGTTTCTTCTTTAGGCAGAAATACGATTTACAACTGAACCTGGGGAAAATGTGTCTATTTAGATAATTCCACATTCCATTAAATGTTAATAGGAGATGTTAATAATAGTTTAGAAAATTAAATTTCAAATCCTGCAAACAGCAATATTTCAAAGTAAAATGCCATAACTGAAGATTATGCCATTTCATCCCTAATACACAAATGGGACTGAAGAACTTCTAGGCATTAAATACTTTCCCCCCCTCTCCCTTTTAAGTTTATGGATACGTCTAGTAGCATTTGTGAAAGCTGCCATATCATGGTGCAATGCTATTTGAGAGTGGTGTTCCAAAGTGCATCTTGAAGAATTTCCTGCAAGCCATGGTAACCTAAAAAAAAATTAACCTGGCTTTTTTGTATTTAATTAAAACTAGTGATATGCAAACTCCCTTTGGCTTGATCTGAAAAACCAAATGGACTTTTTTTTAACTCATCCTGATGAATTATCAAAAATCTTAGCCTGAAGAGGACAGTGATGTACCTGTCTACTTATAGCTGTTATAGATAAAGAACCTGTCAGGAAAAAAAGGTGGCAACCCTAATTCTGCATCGCAAACATGGTTGAATACACAGGGATTCAAGCCCAGACTTTTATAAGCAAAGCATTCAAAGCCCTGGGCCTGGATAGATGAATCTGTCGGTTTCAATTTCTCCCACATTTGAATTTTTTTAAATCTGAAATTATTTCTATCTTCAAAATTAGCAAATTTTGGAAAATTCTTACCAAAAACAAAGTGAAGCAAAATTCTCAGCCATCCCTATAAATGGTCCAAATATGCATGCACATGTACTGGCACTTGAAGATATCAAGCCAGGCTTCTCCAACTTAGTTCCCTCCTGATACATTTTGAACAATGGGACAATTCTGGGATTTCCCTGTCTTGACAGTGACAGTGTTTCCTCTCACAACCCAGGAAGGGACATCACTGCCTCTATAAGAACCTAGAAGAGTAATCAACATTACCCTATCCTCCCCATGCGCCAATGGCCATTCAGCAGTGGATGTGGTGATCCAGCATAGTGACAAAGCATTTCAATGTGCACTTTGGCCATTCCTGCAGTACACTTATGTATACATTTTAGGATCACTGTTCTAAATCATGGGCTGTATACTAAGTTCACAATCTTTTAGTCTATCATTAATTCTGTTTTACATATCCATCACAAAGCCTTGTAGACACATAGCCATGGAAACCATCCATCACATGTTATTGTAAAGCTAGAAGTCTTCTTTATAACCATATAGTCTGAAAATGCTCAGCATATTATTATTAGATTCTTAAATCAGGTCAAGGAATCTTTCATTCACACAAGGTTCCCAATTTCAGCAATTCCTCCCTCCCACTGCAGCCCCATAAATGACAGCCTACAGTGTTTCCTGGGTCCTCCCGAGCGTCACGGTAGGCTTTTCAGGAGTACATGTATGGCCAGTCACCCATGTCTTAGTTGCATCCCATTTGGACTACTGTAATGCACACTATGTGGGGCTGCCTTCAAAAACTGTTCAGAAACTTCATCTGGTCCAGATGCTGCAGCCAGACTGTTGAACGGGGTTGAACAGCAGCTTCACTGGCTGATGGTCTGTTTCCAGGCAGAATTCAAAGTGCTGGTTATGACCTATAAAGCCCTATATGGCTTTGGACCAGATAACCTGAAAGACTGCCTTCTCCCATATGAGCCTGCCCAGTCCTTAAGATCTTCTGGAGAGGCCCTTCTTTTGAGACCACTGCCATCAAGAGATGCGCTTGGTGGTGACACGAGAGAGGGCCTTTTCGGTGGCTGCTCCCAGGCTGTGGAACTTCCTCCCAAGGGAGGGTAGGTTCACTCCCTCTCTGCTATCCTTCCAATGGCAGGCAAAGGCCACTTTATTCAAGAAGACTTTTGGCCCATAAGTGGGTCTGTGGGTTGGGTGCTGTTTTTACTCTGTAATTGTTATGTTTTTTTAATTGTGTTTTATTGTTTTAATATATTTTAAATTGCTTTGTAAATTGCCTTGAGCACCATTTTTTGGTAGAAAAGTGGGGTATAAATCAAAGAAAAAAATGAATAAAATGCAGGGGGCTGCAGAAGGAGAGAGAGGGGAAGGGAAAAATCCATGGCACCAGCTTGTCTACTGCTTGCACAACATTGGATATTACCCTAAATCGGATGGGCAACTGGGGGTGTGTGTCCATGGGCCACTTTTAACCCTTCCCCATATCCTCCACAGGTCAAACTCGTGCCACTGATGCACTGTCAAATTTGGTGGCAAGATATCAGCATTTTGCCACCGAATTTTGGCAGCAAACTGCAACAGAGGTGTAAAAAAAAAAGTCAAATTAAGCTTGTTTTCAAGCTAAATTTGACCATTTCCCCCCTCCTTTGTGGGTTGCCACTGCAATTTGGTGGTAAACCACCAATTTTTTGCCACCACCATGAATTCTGGTGGCATGGCAGCATGGGTGCGTGAGGGCATGTTGCCCACCCCTGCCCTAAATATTTAAAATCATTAAACTAATGAAGTCATGTGAATATTCAAACTCCATTTATATGTAACAATAGCATTTTTTTCTGACCAAAGATGACTACTTTTTGAATATATATTTCTTATAATTAGGATGTTTCCTTGTGTGGATACATAAATACATGACAGATTAAGAAAAAGAAACTTGAACATCTTTTCCTATATATTATTTAGGCTTGGCCAAGTTATGTGCCATTTCTCAACAAATTTGGCTACAGTTAGGCTTTAGTGAAATAATATACTCAGTTAATAAATTAAATTTTGAAATAAAACAAGGAAATGGGGCACTGGAGAAGAAAGAATTTAACCCACAGTTCATACTTGCCTCCTACCCTTCATACTTCACTTAGTTTGAATTCTTCTGTTGCATTAAAAGAAAATTGGAGAGTTGGAAAACAATCAGAATTTTAGCCAATCTGAAAATAATAAGAGTAATCTAAATGGAAAGAAGAAGGCAAATACTGCTAAGCATCCGTTTTGCATAGTCAAACAGAGGAAGTGTCAGACATGCTTTGTTCCACTGTAGTTGTAGAGATATGATGCAGACCATTCATTTCCCAGATCAGTATTCCATGCAGATGAAAAGAAGGCAATCTTGTAGACAGGCCTTATGAGATCTCAGGCATGCCTTGTTTTGCAAATGAGCTAACTTCGGGTCCTTCTAGTTAAGTGTCTCTCACTTGGATGATCCACCAGGATCTTCTGGCATCTCAGCTACCAAAGTTATAAAATATTATTCTGCTACTCTATATTATTTCACACTAAAACTACAAAGCACAACCATGTACTGATTTGATTTTTAACACTTCATAACTCAGTTTTCTTCTCTCCATTCACCACTGTGGTTTCCAGTTACAGACAGCATTTCTGGGCTCTGTATTGACTAGAAATGTCAGAGAAATCCACGACAGATTCAAATGAGTTTGGATTTCTGTCTGTGAATCTGACCTGCAGATTTCGCAGTGGACCGGCTTCTTCCGAGTTGCATGGATTCCGCAGACTTGTGGACCGGGTTTTTTCTTTCTTTCCAGAATGTAGCAAATGTAGTCATAGAAAAATACAAAAAATTAAAAAAAACACCAACTGAATGTGCACATTTCCCCCACAAGCTAAAGCATGAGCACACACATTTTGATGGGATTTGTGTATTTGGAGGGGGGGGGATCTGTGCATTTTCGGAAGTGCAAATCTGTGCAACTGCAAATTAGTGCAAGTATGAATGAACCCAAGTTTGGGAATTGGAAAAGAATCCGATTCCATCATCAATGCAATGAGTGGATGATGGAATGAAAGGTGCCTGGCTATCCATTAAGTGCAGGCAGAACGGGTTTAACAAAATCCATACATCCCTAGTTTTGACTATATCAGCTTTCCATACATCTGATTCAGGGATGGATGAATCTGTCAGTTTCAGTTTCTCTTCCTCCCCCCCCCCCCCGTCCCATCTTAAGTTTGCTTCATCCCATTTCCATATCAGTTTGAGAATTTTTTGAATGGTTCACATGAAAGAGGGCTGTGCAGAAACGGTCCCTCAAAATTCTCCACCCTATTTGTGGGTAGAGAAATTGGGAGGGAAATTTCACTGAATTTCTCCTGGGGGAGGAGAAATTCTCCACAGTTTCTCACAGGCAGGGCTCCCCATTGGCAGGGGCTGTAGCGCCGCTTCTTTCTTTTTTCCTCAGGGTTTTTTGTTCTGCTTTTCTGCGCTGACACTGCAAGTGGCACCAGCAGCAACTGTGTTGGCAGGCTGGCCCCCGTTCTGCATCCCCCAAAATGCAGGTGTGAGGGGGGCAGTGTTGTATCCAGCTCAAGGGGAAGAGGTGGAGCTAGTGCTGTGCCAAAATCTGTCCTCCGATTTCCTGAAAGTTTTCTTCCCCCATGAAAGAGGCTTCCATTGTTCTGCCTCATTCTCAGGGTCTTTTATCATTTATTTTTGTGGTGTTTTTGAGCTTACCTAATTACTGCAAGGCAGCTGAGGGTGCTGCGTGTATGTTTTCTTTCTATTACACATCTCTCCGTTGCTCTGCAGCCACCCAGGCTGCCTGCGCTTCCTGAGCTGAAAAAGCCCTGTGGGAGGAATGACCTCATGCTATCTTCCCCTGGGTTTTAATTGAAGTGTGGGAAGCTGAGGAGGCTACAGGCTGAATGAAAGACAGGACACTTGTGCACACTCCTCAGCCACGTCCCAAGCACAAGAAACCCAAACGAAAATTCTCTGAGATTTTCTTCTCCTTTGAATTACTTTTCCAAAGCAATTTCTTTTCAATCAAATTGAATGAGAATGTTGAAAAAAATGTGGGCGAAATATTAAGCACAGCAGTAATTGTAATTTCATACACATTTTTGTGCACATTTGTCCTAAAACCCATGTCTACATGCAATTGTCCCCGACATAAAGTATTTTAAACATTATTTTCCCTAATATGTAAATTTTATGTACACTTTCCCCTAATATATCCATTTTTGTATGCGTTGTTGACTGGGGAACTCCATTACAAAATTCAGAAAAATGCAAATTTCAAAGACTAACTGAATTTTGGTTCACATATATTTTTGAAAATTTGAAATTAGTTAAGTTCACATCAAAATGTGAACCAAGCAAAATTCTTCCCCATCCCTGCAACAACAACAACAACCATGCTTGAATCTTGTTGATTTCTTTGAAGAGACTAAGCAAAATGTTTGTTGTATGCGTCAAGTTACACCATGGATTTAACTGGAATTGTAGACTTCCAAAGAGCTACTTGCACCTCCAATTCCTTGAGAATTACACTGAGTGTTGTTGTTGTTTAAAAAAAAAACCTTCTTTAACCAGAGATCCCTGAACTGCTTTTTCAAGCAACAGTCACACTGTCAGTTTCAAAAGTAGTTGGTTATGTGGCATGGACAGATGCTACTGCTCAAGGAACATAAGCCCGACACTCCCCCTCCCATGGGAACCTAGAATTCATTTTGCAGTTGTTTGGCTCCTGTCCAAAATGCTCTGCTGACATGGACACCATGGTCCAAATTAACATTGATTGAACTCAAGTGAGTTGCAACTTGGCCTATTGATTGCAATGCAATCCAGTACTTCTAAGTAAACATATAAGTCCCACTATGCTCAGGAGGGCTCAGGGTGCTTCCACAATCCACATTAGATTTATATTATGAGATCACCCTGCCTCATTGACGGAATTTACATGGCATCCAGACAGTCATCTTCCATTTGTAAGCCTCCCATGTTCTTCTAACATTTCATCCATCTTTTTTTCTTTTCACAAAAAAATCTGTTGGAGGGAAAGACAGAAGACCTTGGTAGCACTGGTAGGACTAGGAGCCATCTGTCTGGAAGAGTGTATAGGACTGCAGCCTTTTCTTCTTGTGTAGCCCAGTCCTATGTATGTTTACTCTGATGTAAGCCTGACTGAACTGTATGGGACTGACTCCCAAAAACATACGTATAGGACTGCAATCTCAGTCTCCCCTGTCTCCAGATCTCTTTTAGAGCACCAGTATAAACTGGCTGCTCAGCAAGGTTTTTGGTTTCAAAGAAACCTCCATAGAACTATGGATGACAACCATCATCGTTCACATGACTACAGGTACAGAGCTAATTAAATCTCAGGGTTGTATTCAATGTAAGTCCTACGTAGAGAAGACCCACTGAAATTAATTGGACTTAAGCTAGTCAGGACTAATTTAAGTCCCATTCATTTCAGTGGGTCTACTCTAAGTAGAATCTACATTGAATACAATCTTCACTCTCTTCTCGCCAATTCCTTTATAAATGTACAGGTTCTGGCCTACATTTCCAGATATCAGAGCCATGTGTCAGTCAGTATACTGGTAGTTTAATCTGGTAGCTTAATCCAAAGTGCTTTAATATCTGTCTCATAGATTTCATAGATTTCATAGATCATAGAGTTGGAAGGAGCCTACAAGGCTATCGAGTCCAACCCCCTGCTCAATGCAGGAAACTAGAGGAGGGGTCTCCCATCCAAGTAATAACCAGGCCTGACCCTGCTTAGCTTTCCACACTCAGACAAGCTGAGCCAGCGTGAGCCACAGGCCTGTATATCTCTTTTACCTCAGTAATGAAAAACTGCACTAGGCTACAGGAAGGTTTCTAAGAACCAGGGATGGGGACTCGGACTCGAGGACTCGACTCGTGAGTCGGACTGAGTCCCTCCTCTGACTCGACTCGGACTCGAGTCCTAATATTTTTAATGGGACTCGAGACTCGACTCGGGACTCGAGACCAAGGACTCTTCAACATCCCTGGGCTGTGCCAGAAGGAGTGGAGAGGAGCGTGATTGCCGGCGAAGAGCGCGTGGAAGCGAGGTGTGCTGCTGCTCGGCCACTATGGATGGCTACCAGGAGTGCAGCCCCAACAGTGTGTCAAGATTTATTTTGATTGATGTGTTGCGTACTTGGGAGAGGCAGAGAAAGGACCTGAGATTACTCTGTGTGGCTGCTCTGAGTGTGAAGTAGCCTTATTTTGTTGGGAAAAACCCCCATTGATTTTAATAGGGACTCGTGGAGTCAGCTTTGGGAGTGACTCGTGACTCGTGACTCGTGAGTCACCATTTTGGACCAAGGACTCGGACTCGGACTCGAGACTCGGGTCCAAAGACTCGTGACTCGACTCGTGACTCGAGACCAAGGACTCTTCAACATCCCTGCTAAGAACACAACCTGCAACTTCAGCTGGTCTGAAATCATTCAAGCCACTTAAGAAGATCTCTAATGAGGTATCCAGATGTTTTCTTTCTTCATAGCAACACTGTGGTGAGTTGACTACAAGACATGAGTTCATTGGGCTGCTTGCCACATCATTGATGTAACCAGAAGTCAAGAAATGTACTCAAATCAGTATATTAAAAAAGTATCATTCACACAGCTCAATCACAATTGCAAGACCATCCCAACATCTGAAGACACCCAACGCAGGGTGCTTCCAATTGGAGGGCTCCCAGCACTAACCGTTAAAACACATTGTGCAGCTTAGCTATTCCATCTTTTCTTCTTTAGGGTGCAATCCTACCTGATTGCTCCCTGCTAGACAGAAGCCTCCAATCTCTGAGGCTTCCAAGAACCTTATGCCGTGCCAGGATCCTGCTGCAAGGATGGAAGGAGTGATTTTACCTTCTCCAGTAGGGCCAGCCTTCTCAGTAGGCATACTGAGTCAAAGAATTCAGGCAGCAGAGAGGAAAGAGTGGCAAATTGTGCTTCTGCCCCCACCGGGACGACCCGCTGCCACTGCCTCCAGCGAGTGCTCTTGAGAGTCCCACCATCCACCCTCCCACCATGGCATTTGCCGCAGAGCAAGACCAACTGCTGGGGCTCTCTGGACTAGAACAGCCAGCCACCCTCCCAGCGGGTGGCTCCCGCTTGCCCAAATTCTCATGGGACCCTGGCAAAGTCTCGTGAGTGCTTGCCTGAACTCACATGAGACTTTGGGCGAGCTCCCTGCAGCCAGCAAAGAAGTAGGCACCGGTGTGGGGGTGGGGGCCAGCAGGCAGCTTCTTTCCTGAGGTGGCAAGATAGGTTGGGCTGGGCCTTCTCTCCATCCTCGTTTACAATGTTTCCCACTACATGGGCCTCTGAGCCCATCTAGTGGATCCATGCTTCTGGGTGAAGGGCCAGGGCTGTGAGGCCATTGGTTCCAATGGATCTACAGCCCTTCCCACCTGGCTTGCCTTTATCCCTTCCTTTCCTTCCTCGTGTCATGACACCAGAGCTTTTTGTGGTGACTGGGAAGGGCTGTGGGGGCAATCCACACTCATGTCTCCTCTTCCATGGCTGGAGTTCTGTCTCTGGCTTCAGAAGAAGGGATCCACAGTATTCAGTGTCTAGGGCAGTGGTTTCCAACCTTGGGTCCCCGGATGTTGCTGGACTACAACTCCCAGCATCCCTTGCCATTATTCATGCTGGCTGGAAATGCTGGGAGATGTAGGCCAGCAACATCTGGGGACCCAAGTTTGGGAACCACTGGTCTAGGGGCTATAGGATTGCCCTGGTAATTCTTTTTGGGGGGATAAGGGGGGAAGACAGAAGAAGAAGTGGAAAAGCATGGGAAGGCTACAAATTGAAGATGACCACCCCACCCCCTCGTAACATTCTGTAAATGAATGAGGCAGTGCGATTGCACAATGCAAACCTCATTCTGGAAGCAACCACAATCTGGGAGTATGTTAAAAGGATTTCTAATGCTCCCCACAGCTTTGCCTCCTACAGAGGATCCAACATGGATGGTCACAAGGAAAAAGCAGATACATCGCTGAACGGCTTCTGCAAAGCAAATATTTGCAAATCAGCAAGTTCCAACCCTCCAGAAGAATTAAAAAGACCCCCCCACACACACGCTCTCCTGCTGATTTGACCTGGGGAAAGATCTTCCTTGCTCTAAATAGCAATGGTGATCAGACAATTTCTGTTCGTGAGAGGAAAATGCATTAACCAAGGCTTTCACAAGGAAAATTGATTGTGGTGGGGGAAGGCACACAACATCTTGTCTTTATCTTGGAAGCCCCCAATGCCCAGAGCAAAGGGGAAAGGTCTCTTCTTCCTGTCCTTAGTAAGTTAATGCAAATAAAGTAGGATAGGAGTCGGACAATTCCAGTTCCATCTTGAGCCGAGTGAGGTTCTGTGTTCCTACAACTATTCTAGGGAGAATATTCCAGATCCTCCCAGTCACAATATAGTCACATGAAGAATTTATTTCTACGATGAACTTCACGGTGTGCAGTAATGTCAGAAAATATCAACAAGCAGCAGGCTCACGTCTGCAATAAATCAAAGGAGGGCAAATGTGTTTTTAAAACCTAGCTATATGGTAGTACCTTTGACCAAAAAAAACAAAAAATGTGTTGGCCTTTAGAATGCAAACATTTGCAGATAAAATACTGCTGGGGAAATTAATAATATTGGCAGAGTAAATGTAATCATCTGCTGGTACTGATGGGGAAAACAGCACTGATTCATCTTGTTCAGCCCTGCTTAAACGTCACAACAGAACCACTTCGTACGAACCATACATTAATGAATAATACACCGTGTGTGTGTGTGTATAATTTGAATGTGTTTTAATTCAACCGTATTGAAAATTTTGCAGAAATATCCATCACAACTGAAGGACTTGGATCATTATATTTCCATGGGGCCATCTTGAAAAGAAACCATTCCACAAGCAAAAGAAGAGCAGCAACAACAGCTGGAAAACAAAGCTGAGAATCCATTATTTTCCTTTACATTTCAAGTGTACCCTTCAATATAGTAGACTGGGGAGACTGTCTAACAACCTTGGAAGCATGGCCTAAACCCTAAACTGAGACTTGGGTGAGCATAAAGCTGCTACTATATTAAAGTGAGCCCTGCCCTCTCTTGTTTCTCTGATGATCTCTTTAATAGTAAGCCAGAAATATCAGTTTAAAGTTGCTTGCTTTCAAACCAGGGGGGATGGTGTTGGCAGAGCAATGTTTGCAGGTGACAGGATCTGCTCTGCAGCTCCATCTGGTGGCTGCCTTGGGAACAACAGGTTGGTCCGCAGTACCTCTTTGCAGGGTGCAATCCCTGACTGGTAAGCACTCCCAGGTGCATGAACTGCAAGCTGGGAGCAGTGGGAGGCTCTATATAAGAGCTTTCTCTGCACTCTAGTCTCTGTCACAGCAACACAAGCTTCTGTGTTGTCTGCAGTTGGTTCTTGCTTCAAGCAACCAACCTTGATGCTGACCTGGCAAATAGCAAATTGTGGCTGTTTTAAGGTGGTTTTCTATGGTATTTATGTGAAAAAAGCAGTGCTGGGGTCCTGTTGTGTCAGTTCCTGACATAGTGCTGGGACCTGTTGCATCACTTCCTGGTCCCTGGAAAGTCTGCTGGGAGCCTTGCTGTTGCTGTGGGAGGAATTAAGTGGAGGGTGTGCTCACTGAGTACCTGGAGAGCACCCCCCAACAGGTATGTGTACATTACTACCTCCCATTGTATTGTTGTATTCTGCCACCTGCATAATATCCCCAAATTTCAGCTGCTTACCATTTTCTTTCTTGAAACAAAAGCACTTATGGGGCATAGAATATTGTGATCACCTATCATTTTGCCATTGGGGTGTATTTATGCCCCAAACACAAGCAGCATACTGGTGTGTAATAAATGCCCCATGAAATTTTCCAAAGAAAACTAGTCTAGGGAAGCAGGCTTAAGTACTTTGGGTGTCAGTAGGTTTGTACAAACCATGGGATTTCATTGGGGGAAAATTTACTTCACCAGAGACAGATTTGTTATGGGGGTAGAAAAATACCCCACAACACCAAAAAAGGTTAGTTCTTAGTAATGCATGTTTTACCTAAAGTTTTACCTTGAGAGTCTGATATGTTTTCTAATACAGTAATACCTTGGATTGCAAGTAACTTGGTCTGAGAGTGTTTTGCAAGACAAGCAAAAATTTTTAAAAAGTTTTGACTTGATAAATGAGCAAGGTCTTGCAAGACAAGTACGTAGGGATGTAACCGCTCGCCTCGAGCGGGCGTAGCGGACTGAAATCGGCCCCGCTCACGCCTGCCGGAGACTCGCTTTGATATAAGAGTGTTTTGGATTACAAGCAAGGTTCCGGAATGAATTATGTTCTCAATCCAAGGTATTACTGTATTTTGACTTTAAAATACACTTCTTCTGACATCACAGACACATATCTGTTTCGGGGCATTTCACCACCCCAGGATACATTGGAAAATGGCTGGGGGGGGGTATTAAAATGCCCAACAAACATACGTGTGTGTATTTACAAACACTGCATGAGGGTTAAACCATCTTATGTGGATCTGAACTTTTGTTTGTGAAATCCAAGTGTATATGTGGACTACCTCAGAGCAATTGTTCAAAGAAGGCTGTCAGCCATAACGATTGTGTCAGAAAATACAATTCAACCTTTCTATTTACATCTCACTATCTAAAACCTTTATCCTCAGCATAGCTGTCCCTGAAACCTCCCCAGGTTATTGGCATTTTTATTAAAAATGTTCTTCACTCAGCAGTGTCGAAGCCACAGCTCAATCACTAGATCCAATTCGGGCTGGATTGTTTAAGGCAAACACTCATGATGAACCTAAGAGAGTCTGAATTTATTGGCCATGTGGAACATATTTCTATTGGCAGTCCACTGCTAAAGGTTCTCATCAGAATGTAGAGTAAAAGGTTAAGAGGGAAGAAGAAAGGATTGAAGAAGCACATAGTGGAGTTATTGGGCATTCAGATAATAATTCTGAGGCTAATTCAATAGGAACTGAATTCAATAGCGCCAACAGGAACTTGTTTAAGGCTATGAGCTGTATGGAAAGGTGTGATTTTCAGTTGCTACATAGCTGGAGAGTGCAGAGATAAGCCTCCCCTTACTGCATTCAAAGTAAGAATCCCCTCTCCATGTGACTGTAACTAATCTAACAAAAAATAGGGATGTCAGAAATCTGAAACGGACTCAAATGAGTTTGAATTTCTAAGAATCCGGCCCACAGATTCTGCATCAGACCGGCTGTTCCTGAGTTGTGCAGATTCTGTGGACCTTCGGACCATTTTTTTTGTTTTATTTTCTGTAATAATTTCATTTAAACTTAGTCATAGAAAAATATGGGATTTTTTGTTTTGTTTTTTTAAACACCTACAAAACACGTGCGCTTTCCCCATAGGCTAAAGCATGAAAATACAAATTTTTCAGGAATTTGCATATTTGGGGGGGGATTTGTGCATCTTCAGGAGTGTAAATTCGCGTTACTCCAAATTTGCACAAATGCATACAAACGCATTTGTGCAAAATCTAATTCCAGATCAATGGGCAAATGACAGAATGAAAGGTACCTGACAATCCACAAAACGGACGTACAGACATTGTAAAAATCTGTTCCATCTCTACGAAAAACCAATCTGTACTGTAGCTACATGTTGTGCCTGGGGTCACCAACGTGGCACCCATGGTACCTGAGAGGTACCTAGCACCTCCCTAGGTACCCACCAGCCTCCCTGCCCTTCATAATTTTTATTTTGTTAAGATTAAAAAAAAATTAACTGGGAGGCTGGTATGCTGCAAAGTGAAGGGCTACCTTGTAACACCATCTTTACTAGGGTTGAGAAGACTGGCTTTGTGTTTTATACACATGTACGCATGTAGACACATATCAGGCACACAGCAGAGCAGAGCCCTCCTTTCAAGTGGAAATTCCTCCCTAAGTGGTGATTGCTTTAGGAATTTTTCCAGGATAATTGCTACATCTGCAAGGATGCTCCTTTTGGCATTGCATCTGGAGGAAGAACACAATCACCTAACCCCACACAGAGATGGAGGGTGAAACTATATCATTCTTTAAAGATGTCGCTAACAGCTATTTATTTTCCAACAGGGAATGATCTGGCTCGAATGCTGGCTTGGGAGGGTTAGGAGGCCTCTAACCCAATCCAGACGGCTGCTCTCCCATGCATGCAAATTGCATTGCCAAAAAAGGATCCATTCCTTTCAATGGATCTGGTAGTGAGCTGGGCTGCTTTCTGCCACTATTTCCCCCAACTGTCAATGATTAAAACATTGTCTGGGGGGTTGCTCGCAAAGGTTATGGGGAATTGGCATTTGCCACCCATTTCAAGGATCACCCCAAACATGGATCTGGGTTAGCTCAAAAGGTGTTGCACATTTAGCTTTAAAGCCCTCCTCCCCAGCTGATTATCAGGAAGGGAAGGGTCTGGTTGTGCTAGCATAAAACCCCTCAGACTCTACTAGATCTTTGCTGGTACAAACTCTCTACTTGATCTTTGCTGGCCTGGTACAACAACTCCCAATAGATATTTCTCTTGGGCAGCCCTACTTCCAACTCCTGTTGCCTTGTCTTGGGTCCTGTTGGTCTATAGTTCCAGTTCTTACTCCTGATCCTGACTGAGCCTAACTCAGCTCTGTGGTTGCCTTCACACTGGAACACTGTGGCACAGCTTTTCTACACCACTACTCCCACACTTTGGCCCCAGACTGCTTTGCCTTGGACACCTAAACTGCTTCCAATTTGTTAATTAGCATAGTGTCCTCTAGCAGCTACCCTAAGCTCTCCTTCCTTTCTACAAAAAAAAAGCATTTCTCTGAATGTATATATTAACAGTGCTGTTGTAGCTCAGTGGAAATGAACACGCTTTGCGTGCAAATATTTCAGGTTCAGTCCTCTGCGATACCAGGTAAAGCAGAGAGACACCTGTTTGAAACCCTGGAGAGCTGCCATGAGTCAGTGTAGTTACTACTGAGCTAGATGGACCAATGGTATACAGCAGCTTGAGCTTGCTATGTAACGCATACACACAAATGCATGGACACACACTCAAGATCTTCGTCAGCGGTCCTTCTCCTAGAGCCCCTGCCAAAGAAGTGAGGCAAGTGGCTACCAGGAGCAGGGATGTTGAAGAGTCCTTGGGCTCGAGTCATGAGTCAAGTCACGAGTCTTTGGACTCGAGTCTGAGTCTGAGTCCTTGGTCCAAAATGGTGACTCACGAGTCCCGAGTCACTCCCAAAACAGACTCCACGAGTCCCTATTAAAATCAATGGGGTTTTCCCCCAACAAAATAAGGCTACTTCAGATGTGCCTAGAATTTATTTAAGCCACACAAGTGTGCCTTTTTATTTCAAAACTCTGCAACTGATTTTGGCAAGAACAGACCAGGCAGACAAACCCAAAATAACCAGGCAGGCAGAGGAAGCAGGAAACCCCAAAGCAGGCAGGCAGAGGCCTTTGTCTTGGACTGTTCAAACTGTGGAACTGGTTAAGAAGAGACCAGGCAGGCAGAGGAGGTAGGGAACTCCAGACAGGCAGTGCCCTTTGTCTTGGACAATTCATAGAATCATAGAAAAGTAGAGTTGGAAGGGGCCTACAATGCCATCGAGTCCAACCCCCTGCTCAATGCAGGAATCCAGGTCAAAGTATCCCTGACAGATGACTGTCCAGCCGCACCTTGAATGCCTCCAGAGTGGGAGAGCTCACCACCTCCCTAGGTAGTAGGTTCCATTGTCTTATTGCTCTGACCGTCAGGAAATTTTTCCTGATATTTAGGTGGAATCTGGGTTCCTGTAATTTGAGCCCATTATTCCGTGTCCTGCAAACTGGGATGATCGGGAAGAGATTCTGGCCCTCCTCTCTGTGACAACCCTTCAAGTACTGGAAGAGTGCTATCATATCTCCCCTCAGTCTCCTCTTCTGAAGGCTGAGCATGCCCAGTTCTTTCAGTCTCTCCTCATAGGGCTTTGTTTCCAGTCCCTTTATCATCCTTGTTGCCCTCCTCTGAACCCTCTCCAGTTTGTCTACGTCCTTCTGAAAGTGTGGTGCCCAGAACTGGACGCAATACTCAAGATGAGGCCTAACCAGTGCCGAGTAAAGGGGAATTATCACTTCGCGTGATTTGGAAGCTATACTTCTATTAATGCAGCCCAAATAGCATTTGCCTTCTTTGCAGCCACATCGCATTGCTGGCTCATATTCAGTTTGTGATCTACAACAATTCCAAGATCCTTCTCACTTGTGGTATTGTTGAGCCAAGTGTCCCCCATTCTGTAACTCTGCATTTGGTTTCCTTTCCCTAGGTGCAGCATTTGGCATTTATCTCTGTTAAATTTCATTCTGTTGTTTTTGGCCCAGCGCTCCAGCCTATCGAGATCTCCTTGAATTTTGTTTCTTTCTTCCAGAGTATTAGCTGTTCCACCCAACTTTGTGTCATCTGCAAATTTGATAAGCATTCCCTGCACTTCCTCATCCAAGTCATTGATAAAAATGTTGAATAGTATTGGGCCCAGGACCGAGCCCTGTGGTACCCCGCTCGTTACCTCTCCCCAGTTTGAGAAGGAACCATTGATAAGCACCCTTTGAGTCCGATTCTGTAGCCAATTGTGGATCCACCTGACAGTTGTTCCATCTAGCCCACTTTTAGCTAGCTTGCTAGTCAAGATATCATGAGGCACTTTGTCGAAAGCTTTGCTGAAGTCCAGGTATATTATGTCCACAGCATTCCCACAGTCCACAAGGGAGGTTACCCGGTCAAAAAATGAGATCAGATTAGTCTGGCAGGATTTGTTCTTGACAAATCCATGCTGGCTTGTAGTAATCACTGCATTGCTTTCAAGGTGCTTGCAGACTGACTTCTTTATAATCGGCTCCAAAATTTTCCCAGGGATTGATGTCAGACTGACTGGCCTATAGTTCCAAGGTTCCTCCTTCTTGCCCTTTTTGAAGATGGGAACAACATTTGCCCTCCTCCAGTCATCTGGCACTTCACCTGTCCTCCATGATTTCTCAAAGATAATAGACAGTGGTTCTGAGAGTTCTTCTGCCAGTTCCTTTATTACTCTAGGATGCAGCTTGTCAGGCCCTGGAGATTTAAACTCGTTCAGAGTAATCAGGTGCTCCTTGACCATTTGCCTATCAATCTCAAGCTGCAATCCTGCCCCTTCCATCTGCTCTTCAGGTTTGCCAGGGGCCCTCTTTTGGGAGAAGACCGAGCCGAAGTAGGAATTGAACACTTCTGCCTTTTCCTTGTCTTCTGTTATCAATTTGCCATCCTCATCGCGTAGTTGACCACCATTTCTTTCCTCTGTCTTTTACTATGCACGTATCTGAAGAAAGCTTTCTTGTTGTTTTTAGCATCCCTCGCTAACCTTAGCTCATTCTCAGCTTTAGCCTTCCTGACACTATTCCTGCAGTTCTGTGCTACCTGCCTGTATTCTTCCCTTGTAGCCTGTCCTTCCTTCCACTTCCTATACGTGTCCTTTTTTGTTTTCAGGTCATCTTTGAGTTTATTGTGAAGCCACATTGGCTTCTTCTGTTGCCCTCTGCCTTTTCTCCTTGTGGGAATTGTTTGCAATTGTGCCTTTAAAATTTCCTTTTTTAAAAACTCCCACCCATCCTGGGCTCCTTTACTCATTAGAGTCACTTGCCATGGGACCTCACTTATCATTGTTCTGAGTTTGTTAAAATTGGCTTTCCTAAAATCCAGGGTACGTGTTTGGCTACACTCAGCTTTTGCTCCCCTTAGAATCAAGAACTCAAGTATAACATGGTCACTTTCCCCCAGAGTTCCCGAAACTGCCACTTTATCCACTAACTCGTCTCTGTTGGTTAGAATCAGGTCAAGGATAGCCGCTCCTCTAGTTCCTTCCTCCAACTGTTCAACTGTTGAACTGGTCAAGAAGAGACCAGGCAGGCAGAGGAGGCTGGGAACCCCAAACAGGCAGGCAGAGGCAGCCAAACCCAAAATGTCTGACCCTAACCCTAACCCCCCACAACAACACATCAATTAAAATAAATCTCAACATATCGTTGGGGCTGTGCTCCTGGTAGCTGTCCATAGTGGCCAAGCAGCGGCGTGCCTCGCTTCCATGCGCTCTTCACCAGTGATCGCGCGCCTCTCCACTCCTTCTCGCACAGCCCAGGGATGTTGAAGAGTCCTTGGTCTCAAGTCCCATTAAAAATATTGGGACTTAAGTCAGACTCGAGTCAGAGGGGGCACTCATTCCAACTCACGAGTTGAGTCCTCGAGTCCGAGTCCCCATCCCTGACCAGGAGGAGGGCCTTTTCTGCTGTAGCACCCCGGTTGTGGAATGAGCTCCCCAAAGAGGCTCACCTGGCACCTACATTGTACTCTTTCCGGCACCAGGTGAAGACCTTTTTATTCTCCCAGGCATTTTAATCATCTTAATCATTTTTATCTTGTAGTTTTTAACTCTGTTACTGTGATTTGTACTGCTGCTAGCTTTGCTGTTTGTTTTTAATCTGTGGTTTTAAATTTTATAGTTATATTATATTGTATTTTATGGTTTTAACTGTTGTAAACCAACCAGAGAGCTTCGGTTATGGGGCGGTATAAAAATGTATTAAATAAAATAAATAAAATCTCAATTCTCTGAGTAATAGTCCTTATGTAGCCAACACAGCACCATCCCTGCACAAGAGGGAGGTACTGGCAGGTTCGCAGGAGTACCATAAGGTGTAGTGACGGCCATCAACTTGGATGGCTTTAAAAGGGTGTTTGACAAGTTAATGGAGGATAACGGCTACTATCAATTGCTACTAGTCATGGTGGCTATACTGTATATTACAATGGTGTTGGAGGCAGCATGCCTCTCAATACTAATTCCTGGGAAACACAAGTGGGATGGTGCTATTCCACTTGTGTCCTGCTTATGGGTTTCCCATAAACAATCTGGTTTGCCACTGTGGGAACAGAATGTGAAGTAGATAGGCCTTTGGTCCGATCCAGCATGGCTCTCATTATGTTCTTCTTTAAAACTTCAGGAAAAAACACTAAGGGGTGTGGTAGACACAAAACAGCCTAATGGGGATGGGATGTCCCACTTGTTGAAATATTAACTGCATCTCAAGACTTCCAAAAATCTTCTTGAGCATAAGTGTCATTGTTTTCAGCACTCCTGTAGAAGCACTCCTTTGGTACAAATAGTAAACATGGGAAATCAATCTATGCTTCTCATTAAACTGGGGCCCAATCCTCCTTCCCCAGTTATAACTTCCATATATTTTGAAACCTGTAATTTGAACATTCATATGCCCTCCATATCCAACATAATAAGCATACATGTTGTGCTCATATCTGTAACGGGAGGGGGGGATGTCTTGTGGGAAGGTTCCTTCAGTGCTTTTGATATACTAATTAACCTGCTGATTATTTTTTCTCCTGAAGAAACTACAGTGTAAACATCTACACTGGGGAGGAACCAAGGAGAGAAAGACACCTGTTATCTCCAATCACGCAGGCATAACGATGGGATTCCCCTGTTTGCCACTCCCCCTCCTATTGGGAGTGGCATGCAGGGGAATTCCGTTGTTATCTCTAGTTATAGATCAAAGATAACAAGGGGATTCCTCTTACCTAGGGCACATTAACTGTTTGGCCTGATCCACATCATCCCTAGTGGTGGAAGGTGCAGGATGGGCAAAGCCAGTCCCCAGCCAAGGTGGTGGCTGGATAACTTTCATCCAGTTCTTCTGGCTGTCTGCTGCATGGGTCCCCTGTGGGGATGACATGTGCCACATGTGACTCCATGCTGAGTCTGTTTGCATGGAACACTGACCACCATGGAGGTGATGTGCACTTTGCAAAGCTAAGGACTCATCCAGAGCTGGGAGGAGTGGCTGTTTTTCCCAGAGCCCGCCAAGTCCCTTTCTCCATCCATGGAACTCTGTGCCTCTCTCAGCATGGAAAAAGGCAAAATAGGTGGGTGTGGCCATGCCCAGTGACATGATCTGGCCCAGTGGAGACAATGCCCCCCATCTAAAACCCCTGGTATAAATATATTTTTTTCTCTGCTTCTCCCTTTCTACCACATTAATCCAATATAAGAGAGAGCCCCCAATCCACAGCTCCATTTGCACTGTGATGCACACATGTAGATCCTGTGAATGCACTTTCCCACTCATTTCAATGGAAGAGGAAGTTCCATGCTCATCTTTCTATCTGTGAAGTTGTCTCTCCCTATTAATTTCGATGGGAAGCCCTTGTAGACAGAGGCACTACATGCACTGGCACCCTCAAGGAATTGTGAAGGGGGGAGTATATCTTTTCTTTTACTTACTCTCATTTTATGGGATCAACATAGCAACCTCACCCTGACCTAAACTCATTAACATTTTGAATACTCTGCTGCCATTAAATGAAACTAAATGTAGAAGTAGCACAGGAGTGAATAAGCCCTTCTATAAATCTGGCCTAATAAGAAAACTTGACACATTTGGTCTTAGCTCTTTTAATGGCTAGTTCAATGGAGTACAGCTTCATTAGACATAGAAGATATACTCTCAGGCTCTTATGAAGTGGAGAAGTGCATTTGAAATGAGAATGCTACAATGTGGCTTTGAAGATTAAAGGTAAAAAAGAGAAGAGACTCATGTCTTCGCCATCTGATCAAACATTTAATCCTATGGAGCCATGTGTGGCATAGTGGTTAGAGTGTTGGAATGGGACTCGGGAGATCCAGGTTCTAGTCCCCACTCGGCCATGAAACTCACTGGGTGACTTTGGGCCAGTCACTGACTCTCAGCCTAACCTACTTCACAGGGTTGTTGTGAGGATAAAATGGAGAGGAGGATTATGTAAGCTGCCTTGGGTTCCTTGAAGGAAAAAAGGTGGGGTATAAATATAATAAATAAATAAGTGTATATTGGACTTCTATAGGAACTGCTGTGCCGGTGGAACACTGGAACTTATGGGCAGCAATTTAGCAACATAGTCCCATATGCACATTCAGGGCCATTTACTGTTGGCAATCGGGAGAAAAAGGGTTTGATGTGCTAGTGCCGCTCCATTTGCCTGAACCTGTAGTGAGACAGTCCATGTGTGTGCTCTATCTTGCCAAAAGAAAAATGTGAGTATCCCAGAACATTACACTGGGGCAGCCACGTATAGTTATACCTGCCCAAGCAACAGCCAACATTACTGAGGAGCTATATCTGCACTTGTCTTACACCATCTGGGCTCAGACAAGATAACCCACGCTCAAGGGTTGAGTATGGATTGTCGTTGAACCATGGGTTTTTGTTGAAATGTAGGTTATTGTGTTGTCTGAACACAGCTGAGATAACAAACCATGGTGAACAACCCATAGTTCACAAACCAACAACAAACCATGGGATCTCTTCATAGCTTCTTCATGGTTAACAAGCCATGGCTTGTTAGCACAGCTGGGTTCAGACAACACAATAACACACATTCCAACAGCGACCTATGGTTCAATGGTAACCCACACTAAACCCTTGAGTGTGGGTTATCATGTTGTCTGAACCCAGTCACCCTTTCTGTCATTTATGCACACTGAGTAGGTTGGGGGAGACCAGTGAAAAACTACAGATGCCTCACCTAAGGCTGCAGCAGTCCTGTGTACGCTTACTTGGAGTGAGCCCCACTGAACACAATGCTCGCTTACTTCTGAATAAACATGCGTAGTATCAGGATGCATGTGTGCCACCCATAAAATATGACGGGTGCAATTCTGTACATCATATACATTATAGGAAGGCGATATAATGAAATTGCAATTTACAAAGCAAAGGAGTACAGATGTTACAGAAAAAGCCAATTGTAAGAAAATCAGCACAAGCCACTATCTGCACCATGTAACAGCTATGCATGCTTTAAAAACATCAGAAAGTAGAACCACAAAATAGACACATTAATCTATAATTATTTCAAAAGGACATTGAGCATGCCATCAGTGATGAAATGGTTGGTAGGGTGCTTAAGACTTAAACATCACACACTCTTTTTTTGGCAGTATCAATCAGCTGTCGGGTCCAATGTCCCCCTTTAAAGTCCTGATTGCAAATAAAATGATTGTTTTCAAATTGACCCCAGTTTAATGTAAACAAATAGATATTATCGGTATCACATACCTAAAACGTAGTCCAACACAAAAACTATTGGGGTGCATTGGACCTCACAATGTTAACTTAAATTATGAAGAGATGCATAGGTGAAATACTGGGCTCAACAGAAAGGAAAACAAAACAGAAACCTCTTAGAAACCTATTGGTCTCTTAGTAAATAATGGAAATATCTAATATACCCCAATAGCCTACAAATAAGAAACCAGTGTTGCATGATTGCACGATGAGAGTGTCAACTCCTGTGCCAATATAAAGCCAGCTTGGAGCAGAATTAATCCCCTAGGGTAAAATTTACTGCTGGGATTAAAAGGACTTCTGTAGGGATGTAATAAAAATAAAAATAAAATGTACACACAGCAATGTACAGAAAACATTTTTACAAAACAGAAAAATAAGATCTCATCCAGTGGTATTGAAGTGGTATAACCTCCCCACTATACAAACACACACATTATACAGGCAACATACTAAGCTGTTTCCTAACCTATTTTGAGATATTATTGAGAATAGAATAGAAGAGAGATCCTAGACCAATTAGCTTGCTGGTAAGCCCCAGCATCGGATACGCTGGTGCTTGAATTGCCGTCAAAATCAGGTCTGAAAAAAGCAAGTTTATATTACTGAAAACTCTAGTATGGGTTGGGAACATCATTGTCTAGCCTCTCTGAGTGAACAAGAAACAACAATTCCGAACTAAACTGCTAGTATGGAATCAGCCCGACTGACTCTTCCTTTCTCTGTAGGAGTCATATTATATAACATGTGTGCAGTTCCATGGTTTCCGCTAGAGGATCAGGGTGTGAAGTACCTTGCGTTGCCTGCCTTGCCTTCTGGCTGAGGATCTTTTGAGCTGGGTTGAACTCAACACACAGCCATGATATATAGTACAACTACTACTCTGCTCTCAATGGGGCCTGTGGTGCTTTCGGAGGGGAAAGGCTGCACCTAGTCCATTTTGCAGAATAATTTGTTGTGCCATGTCATCACCACTCGACTGGGTCCCTTCCTAATAAGGAGGGGTGGCATCAGACTGGAATCAGCATAGTACCAGTGTGGGGGGAGCAGGGGGTGGAGCGGGGATATCTCTTGGATGATGTAATAAACTGGATGGGGGCATTGACTTTGGTGCAATGCTGTATTTGAAGCATTGACTCTTGTCACAAAAGTGGCGGAGTGCTATGCTTTCTGGCTGACATAGGCCTCACTCGTATTTGGAAATGTTTATAACTTTGGAGAGCGATGGCTGAGTTTCCTCCCCCTTGAGATCAGCTGGCTTATATGTACTGAAGAGTTTCTTTATGGAAAGCTCCCCCTAGCTCTAACTTCATAGCACTGCTCCTGAGGGAACGTGGCTGTTACCAGGCACTGATGATGCTTTAAAAGCAATATGGAAAGAGGAATTAAGGAAAATATTTGAGTCCCCCATCCCTCCAAGGATATCTCTTGATTTCAGGGTTTCTCCAACCCGAGTGCTGCTATTTTTCCCTACAGAGAATGCCTCGCTTGGGGATGAACTGCAGCTCAGTGGTGGAACACATGCTCCGCATGCAAAAAGCCCCAGGTTCAATCCCAAGCATTCCAGACAGGGCCAAGAAAGACTCCTGTCTGACGCCCTGACAATAGCTTCCAATCAGTGTAGACAATACTGAGCTAGATGGACCAATGGTCTGACTCAGTATAAGGCAGCTTCTTGTGTTCTTTGTAACCCGTTCCATCCAGTCCTTCTGAAGACATTAGAGCAGCCTTCCCCAACCTGGGACGATCATTCCCATCATCACAGATCATTGGTCATTGTGGCTGAGGCTGATGGAAGCTGTAGTCCAAAACATCTGGAGGGCAACAGGTCAGGGGAGGCTTTATTATTATTATTGTTGTTGTTGTTATTATTATTATTAGCATTAGCATTAGCATTTTTATCCCGCTCTTCAGCCAAAAAAGGCTCCCAGAGTGGCTTACAAAGATTAATATTAGAGACTGCCATATCTTCCATTCCAGCTGCTGAACACTGGCTCTACTAAGGCGGAGCGAGGACATAGGGAAGAGTTGTCATGATGGAGTAGCCTAATATCACCTAAAACGGAGCACACATATTTGAGTGGTGTTTCCTTTCATTTCCGTGGTGCGTGTTGTCGGAAAAGAAGTAGGCATTGTTGATTGTTCTGAGAGCTATAGCAGAGGAACTGCGAATACAGACTGTAGGTTCAGCATAAATTGAGGCTGCCAGCAATTCAGACTGTTAGTTTACACAGAGGAAGGAATTTTGCCATCTCTGCATCTTTTTGTTATGCACCCTTACGTGCCATTTGCTGACTCGCTCATTTTCAGCGTATGTCCTAATGAGAGGATTCCATGTGGTAAAAATGAGAGCAGGAATGTGATCCACATTATTCACAAAAGCATAATTACCATAACATGGCTCCCCCCCCTTTTTTTTTGCTTTATGCTTTGTGAAGCAGTGCTGTATGCGCTGCATGATTTTTTGTATCTCTTCAGAACGTGCAAGAACACACCAATATAAACAGGCACACCTTAAAATCAAGACAATATTACAATGCATTTATGAAATGAAGTCCTTGCACATCTGAGCTTCACTACCCAGATGATCAGGTTTGTGGACTGGCTGGAAGAGATGTTGACACAGGTGGAATAAATGTGGCCAGTTGCTACAGTCCAGCTTCTGAGGAGAAGCCAGGTGGCAACTGGTCTGGAGGCGGAACTGTGGCTGTGGTAGAAGTAGCATTTCTGAAGATTCAAAGGAATGGCGTATCGGGAGTCAGAATGCGAGATAGAAATGTTCCTAGAAGCAGTCTGGGAACCAGCAGTCTGGTTGGAATGACAGGGCATATACCTGGTCGGTTAAAGGTAAGGCAGGTGTGTGTGCTTTTTGCCAGCAGGTACATGGAGATAGAAATTAGCATATGAGGCAGCAGTTCTGTAGCCAGAGATAAGGAAGTCCTGTCTTGTTGGCCACTTGGGCTGTCATTCCGGGAAAGACTAGGGGACATCAGCCACACACACCCCAGCTAGACTTGGACTGGACAGCCCTTCACACACAAGGCATCTTCAAACAGAGGACTGTCCTTTGTTAAATCTGACACATGACCACCCTACACCAGTGTAATCTGAATCTCAGATGGTGCTTCTGAGCCACAGGTTGCCAACATACATATTATGCAGGACTGTGGTTTACCTAACCTGTCATATTTTATGTAATTCTTCCAGGCAATGGAGGCTGGAGATCCTGCAGTAACCGGGCAAATCCCCAGCTTCATAGGCTTACCCAACTACACAGTTGATCTAAGAGGGCCATTAGTCCTATTTTACAGGACTAATTGCCCTCTATTTGATGGGCTGTCCAGTCGAAGCCCAATTTAAAAATAAAGAAACATAAGAAGCCAGAGCAGCAGGAACCTTGAAGTCGCCCATCAACAGGAACAGTTAGCCCCCGGACAGCACACTGAGCAGGCAGGCAGGCAGGCAGGCAGGTTACCTGTTGTTCACAGTCTTCCCCACAACCGTGATATGTACAGTAATACCTTGGATTGCAAGTAACTTGGTCTGAGAGCGTTTTGCAAGACAAGCAAAAAAATTTAAAAATTTTGACTTGATAAACAACCAAGGTCTTGCAAGGTAGGGATGTAACCGCTCACCTCAAGCGGGCCGAAATCGGCCTTGCTCACGCCCGCCAGAGACTCGCTTTGATATAAGAGTGTTTTGGATTACAAAGCACGGTTCCGGAATGAATTATGCTTGCAATACAAGGTATTACTGTATTGCATTTCTATTAAATTATGGTAATTATTTCTAAATTTGTTTCTATACATATAAATTGGCACATGCACATTTTGTGCAAATCTTTCTCCTCCTTTGTCCTCATTTTGGGTGACGCATATCCTCTCTCTCTTTTTTTTTTTTGCCAATGCCTAAATAGCCACCCTAGGTTGGACATGTCTCAGCATCAGGATATGGAGGACTCAGGTTCCAGTGTAGGAAGTGAATCACAGAATATCTTATAAAGAATACTGTGGGGTGACAGCAATATGTCGTGTAATCAGCTTAGGAAACTAGTAGCCTATGACTGCAGACTTGGATGGGGACCACTGGGGCAAAGAAGAACCACGTGGTGCTGTAACGAACTGCCATCACCACTCAGGAGTGGCAGGAGAGCATTAAAATATACCTGTGGGGTCAATGAACTGTGCATCAGCTTCCAAGCATAATTCAATATGCCAGCTTCATACTGAATATGCTACCTTGAGGATCACCTCTCTTCCATTTTTAACCGGGTTATCTATAACCAGTGGTGGCATGTTTGATTACAGCCCTGTAGTCCAATGACCTTTGACAGAATAGATTGACTGTGTGCACCCAATGTTTTGCTCTTAGTATCCTGATTCCTGAGTCTTTTCAAGCAGAACGGCTGCTTCTGTTCAAACTGTGCTTGATATCATGCCTGTTTTTAATTAATCTATGCAATTTTGCAGTGCATCCAGGCGTCAGAAATAGAGTTGTGCCAGAAAATCAATCACTTAATATTTCACAGAGCTGTTTTCACAACATTTTTTATTGTCCCTGTCACAAAGAAAAGAACAACAACAAAGTTTCCCAGAGACCGAACTATACCTCCTCAATTAGGTATCAATCATGAGGAAAAAATAGATGATATCTATTTGGAAGGCTATTTCCCGCTCTGTGAATTGAATGAAGTAGCCTGCCTTCTCATGATAGGAACTCAAACTCTCTTTTAAGAAATCTAAAATAGTGTGGCATACACGATTTAGGAAGTACTTGGATATGAGTGCTGTTTGCTCACGCTTTACTGATAAATAATCACAGTTGATATCATGTTTTAATGGTTGATAGTGCCTATTTTGTAATGAATTTAAAATGGTTATAATGTTAATATTAGTGAAATGAATTGTTTGGGTTGTTCTTATTGTAATGTCTTCTTGCAATTGATGTATTGATATGTATTCTTGATTTTGTATAGCTGTTGAATTGTGTGAGCCACTTTGGGCACATTTGGTGGGAGTCATGCAATAAGATGACGATGATGATGACGATGACGATGACGATGATGATACAGGTCTGTGGCTTACGTTGACTCAGCTTGTCTGAGTGTGGAAAGCTAAGCAGGGTCAGGCCTGGTTATTACTTGGATGGGAGACCCCTCCTCTAGTTTCCTGCATTGAGCAGGGGGTTGGACTCGATGGCCTTGTAGGCTCCTTCCAACTCTATGATCTATCTATGATCTATGATGATGAGGACGACAACGACTCAATTTTGTAGGAGTGGAAAAAGGAGTAGGGGTTGTCAATTATTTATTACATCCCAATCCTATGGCCACTAGACAGCATGTAGACAGCCATCGGATTATTCGGAGTCCCAGCTCTGACCTCGGAAATTCACTCCAAGGTCAGAGCTGGACTCCGAGCTCGGAGCGCCTGCCTCACCCCACCCACCACCCACCCCTACAGCCAACACAGAAAGAACTGCTTCTCTGAGGTCACAAATGCAATGCAAATGTGGAATATAAATATTTTAAATAAATGTGTATAAAAAACAGTTTTGTAAACTATTGTCAGTCAGATCAGCATCATAGGACTATGGAACATTTATGCTGCTGTGCAACATTTATAAAATTCTCGATTCCAAGTAAAGCATACATGGAGTATTGTATGTTTAAATAAACAAGTGGGGAAATATAAATTATAGAGTGCATTAGTATCTAGTTACATCATCCAGGAAAACTTTGTAGCAAGTGTTTCAACTTTTAAAAAGAATACCAGCAGCTTTCATACAGCAAAAACTATCATTGGTCCTTCTCTAACCAAAAGCAAACTTGATACCGAACAACCAAATGTATATTTATTACACGGCAATTCTGTGCATGTCAGTTCAGATGCTTCTCCCATTGAGCTTACTCCCAGGCAAGTGGATATAGGATTGCAGCCTTAAATTATTACTCCAAGGCTCCAAGTGTCCTGTGCATGCTTACTTAAAAAAATAAAATAATGAAAAAAGAACTTTATAAATTTAAACTTTAAAAAATAATCCCTGATGCAGCTAGTGAGGGGAGGCAGAGGGTAGAAATAAGGTATTGCTGCTACCAATTCTGACTGAGGGGGAAGAGAATCCACATTTGTACTGGTGGTAATTGAGAAGTAGTGTAGGATTCAAGGAGTTAGGGCCATTTCTGAACAGATGTAAGGCGGTTGAGTGATCAGCAAAGGCACGGATGTCTGCGGGCCATTTTCAGTGCCATTGGCTAGCTCTGCATCTCCGTGGTGCTGACCCAGCCTCTGCCTCCGTCTCTTGATCTCTACTGGCAGGGATGTTGAAGAGTCCTTGGTCTCGAGTCGCGAGTCTTTGGACCCAAGTCTCGAGTCCGAGTCAGAGTCCTTGGTCCAAAATGGTGACTCACGAGTCACTCCCAAAGCTGACTCCACGAGTCCCTATTAAAATCAATGGGTTTTTTCCCCAACAAAATAAGGCTATTTCAGATGTGTGGCTTAAATAAATTCTAGGCACAAGTGTGCCTTTTTATTTCAAAACTCTGCAACTGATTTTGGCAAGAACAGACCAGGCAGAAAAACCCAAAATAACCAGGCAGGCAGAGGAGGCAGGGAACCCCAAAGCAGGCAGGCAGAGGCAGCCAAACCCAAAATGTCTGAAAGGTTGCATTTTAGGAAAATGATTTTTAAAAATAAACTTGCTGTACTTTCCAAAACCTATCCATGTTGCATTTGAGGAACACGATTTTGGAACACGAGTCCTTGGTCTCGAGTCCTGAGTCGAGTCTCGAGTCCCATTAAAAATATTGGGACTCGAGTCTGACTCGAGTCAGAGGAGGGACTCAGTCCGACTCACGAGTCGAGTGCTGGAGTCCGAGTCCCCATCCCTGTCTACTGGTAATGGTGCGAGCCCTCGCCCACATCCTCTCGATTTCCCCCTGCTCTGCCACACTGGCTGCATTAGCAAAATGATCCTCCCGGTTGCTGATCTGGCAACTCTCTGTGGAGCTCAACACTGGAACGGGCCTGAGCATGGCTCTTCAGAGCCACCTTGGGAATTGCGCAGCTGCCAAAAGGTGAGCTGTCGAGAGAAAGCAAAACTGTGAGTGATCTTCGCTTGTTAAAAGGGGGTGGCAAGATTTACACCCCCTTCATGGTGAGATCCTCATAATTATTTTTTTGCCCTGACTATCTTCAGGGTACTGAGCATTTTGCACTTTCCCCCAAGACTCTTGCTTCTCGGGAAAGTGAAAAAGTACATCCCACCCTATTTTGGGGGGAAAGGAGTTTTGACAGCTAGCTGTCAAATTCAGGCTTTGTTTTAAATGGGGTTTTGACATGGCAATGAGCATTTTTTTGACCGGGACATATGGGGCGCCAGGAGATGAGGTATCCTGAAGCCACTCTAGCCTCCTTTCCTCCCTTTCTGAAACAGCCATCTAGTGAAAATGCAGAGTGGGAGAAGATCATTTCAGCCGTTCCTCCCTCTCTGCAATGGATGAGTGTGAGCCTCCAAGTTCAAAGGCTTATGCTGATCTCCATAGGATGGCACCCTAAATTTATTTATTTATTTATTTATTTATTTATTATATTTATCAATCGCCCATCTGGCCGGTCACCCGGCCACCCTGGGTGATGTACAATTAAAATACAGCAAAACAACACAATAAAATATAATAATTAAAACAATATAAAAAATTCTCATTAAAAACCTAACCCACCCCATATTCCCGCCTGAACAGCCATGTTTTTAATGCACGGCGGAAGCTCATCACAGAGGGGGCATGGCAAAGGTCACTAGGGAGGGAGTTCCATAATGTGGGGGCCGCCACAGAGAAGGCCCTCTTCCTAGTCCCCACCAGCCTGGCTGCTCTGCTCTTTAAATAAATTAAAGGCACAATGCTATGCATGTTTAGACAGAGAAAAGGCCTGCAACTCCCAGCATAGCTTGCCGGGGCATTCTGGAAGCTGTGGACCTTGTTTCTGTCTAAACATGCATAGGATTGTGCTCTAATTTTTTTAACCAGTGATATGGTTGGTGGCTATGAGAAAGCTGGTTTAGAGCAACGGTGGAGAACCTGTGGCCCTCCAGATGTTGTTGTACTGCAACTCCCATTATCCTAACCAGCATGGCCAATAGTCAGGAATGATGGACACTGTGGTCCAACAATATCTGGGGCACCACAGGCCCTTTACCCCTGGATTAGGATATACTTTATATTTTAGAACCCTCCTGGACCACTTTGGATATTTTCTGGAAGCAGCAAGAGGTGAAGCGTATGTAGCTCACACTTCCTTTCGAAAGGCTTGATTAAGGGGCAGATATATATGCCAACTGCCTGAGGGAAGCGCCATATTCTCCTACCCACAGGAGATATATACATTCCCTCACCTCCATCCGACATAAGCTGGAAATAAGGGGGAAGATGTTGTGAGCTGCTCATAGTCCTTTCTCACCACCTCTGGAGAACATTCAAAATGAACCTCTGGGTGGGTCAAAGTTTGATCCTGACCATTTAGGGCCAAACTACAGTGCTTTTCTTGCAGCAATGTCAAGCGATTCTTTAACATTTAATTCTAGGCATGGGGTGGTGGTGGCAATTTTCATCTGGACCACAGCATGTGGGTAGTAGGAGTTCCTTCCCCAGCCACAATGCTGACAAAAAAACCAACACTACAGTTAGCCTTAGAAAAAGCTCTCACTGGCACCAATGAGAACTTTTTTTTAACCTAAGGCTAACTGCAGTGTGTGTGTGTGTGTGTGTGTGTGTATGCACGGAATCATGACAGTGGATCCTGTATGCTGGGTGGGTAAACTCCAAAAGTTACTGATCAAAGTGGTGCTAAATAATGATATCATTGTTCCCCTCTCTCTGGCCACAGTTGAGCATGGAGTTATATGCACTCTCCAGGCCATTTATTGATTGATTGGTTTCAAAGTGGGATATAAATGTAATTAATGTGCTTAATGGTGCAATTCTATACATGTCTACTCAGTAGTAAGCCCCACTGGTTCAATGAGACTTCCTCCCTGGTGTGTGTACTACTGTAATATATAGAATTGGAGCCATAACACCCCTAACATTGTGTTGAGTTGGAGCCCATTTCAGCAACAGACTGAACTAATTATCCAGATAGAACTGAACCCCATATTTACCTTTGGATCCAACCTATACCTGCTAAATGCTTTTCGCTTTTAAATACCTTTCTTCAGCTTTAGAAACATATTTTAAAGTTCTTCCTTGAGATAGTTGTACAAACAGAGATCTGGTGGTGGTGGTAATTTTGTGTTTGTTTTGAAAGAGCTTGTTTATATTTTGAAGTAAGGTTTTGAGGAGGAGGAGGAGGAGGAGGAGAAAGGCGATCTCTTACCTTTAACAAGGTGAATTTTCCTCTCTGCTCCACTGGTGGTCCCCGAGTGTGCAAGCAGAAGAATTTGTTTGAAGAAAGAGAAAGAAACAGATTTCTTTCTTTCCCACTGTGAGGTATCTGGGTTTTCCATGGAGTTTTTTTGTAAAGTGGTGATAACCAATCACATTTTTACATCCCCTAAAGTTCTGAGAACCAGCATGAGGCATGTAAAGATAACAGAACAGTAGCAAACCCAGGAGCACTGATTAACCATGTGAGTCTCCCCTACTGTTCTGTCCTTAAAATATTAAATAAGCGTAACTTTCTTTTCCCCACCAAGAACACTTAGAATGGCTGCAGCCCCCATGAGTTCAGTGGAACCAATTGCTTTAGCTAAGCTGAACAAAAGAAACAGCGAATGATCTTGCCAGCTAAAATGTTATAGAGGATGGCTGTATGTCACCATGATGAAAACTCTTCTGCAACTCTAATATCCACAATCTTCAACCCTGTAACCTGCCCTTGTCTGTGAACATCTAAATTGGGAGGTGTGCTGATGAAATTAAAGAGACAGCCCTGATTTCCACCATGGCTTTCTTTAGTCCTAGAACATAATGGCAATGCTGAGCTATTCTTCTTCTTCAAACACACAGGGTGGAAGCTGGAAGCTGGAAGGACTGCAGTTCAGGATGGTTGCTCTGAAAGATCTACAGTGAATGAGGGACGTATGGATTTGGTTTAATCCGTTTCGTGTGTGTTTTGCAGATTGTCTGGTATCTTTTGTTCTGCCATCCACTCATTGATGGATTCTGATTTTTCTCCCCTTCAGAAAAGTACACAAAACTGTCTGTTGCAATTTATGAAACTTTCACTGATACACAATATTTTATGCATTTTTTTTAGTTCAGTGTACAATCAATCCATGAGTAGAGCTCACAAAAAGGTGCTTGTTTCGTTGTTTAAAATAGCGTATATAATAGCATATTTTCCAGTGACTTGCATATTACTTTCATACAACTAAATTTGCATACAATTCTGGAAAGTTTTTAAAAAACTTTTTACAAACCTGTGGAAGCCACACAAATTGGAAGATGCTGGTCCACTGCCAAATCCACAGGTCAAGTTGATAGAAATCCAAATTAGAATAGCCAATGGTAAGGAATGCAGGTAGTCGTGGTCCAAAACATCTGGATGGCAGCAGGTTTGAGAAGGCTGCCCTAAGATATTGAGATTGAGTGGCCAAGCAATGTATATATGTTCAGATACTTTCCATCAGCTGGGGGTACAATTATTAATAACTAAGAATATTGCCTATTAAGAGCTGTGGGCAAGTATACCCTCTTCTTCAATATTTATCTCACCAGTGTCTTGTCTTCCTTGCCAGTCAGAATCTGTTGTAAAGTAAATGGGCAAGGATCTGGCTGACCAACAGTGCTGTGGGCTCACTGTCTTGGTTCTGTGTGGTACCTTGCAAGCTCTGCTAAGGCAGAGACGAGACTATGTGAGGAGATAAGTCCTTCTTTTCCTAGCATGAGATGATCCTTTCTGTCCAGCTCCAGCTACTTTCTTAGCAGCCAGTGCTTAGGCAGCGGAGAAGGAAGAGAATAGGTGAGGCAACTTGTCTCTGTGTGCTCCAATTACAGAGGCACATTGGCCCTCCCACTCCAAAGACCAGCATCCTCAGGGGCTTCCAGTAAGTATGTAACCCCTATGGGAGAGTGCATCACACTGGAAGATCAGCATTTTCTCATACAATCATTCCATGACCTATATGATCACTATATGCCAGCCTTCCCCAACTTGGGGCACTCCAAATGTGCTGGATTACAACTCCCCTGCCCCCCAGCCAGCAATGTGTTAGACTACAACTCCCAGCCTCACCAGCCAGTAATGTGTCGGACTACAACTCCCAGCATCCCCAGCCATCAAGCTGGGGGTATATCCATCATCTGGATATAAATATAGTTGGAATAAATAGCATTTGAACACGCCCATTTGTATTCTTAGCCAAAGTGTTTTTTTTGGGGGGGGAGGGAATCTATTGTGCAACTTTCCTTCGCCTGAAGGCACGTAATGAAAGAACTACAGCACAATATTTTCTAATTAGTGCTTCATCGTGGTGGGGCTCATGATGTAGCACTTCGTTTTGGTGCCGGCCTTTTTATGAAGATGAGAAAAAGGACAGAGCTTCAGCAGTCAGCTAGCTTATATCTAAATTGCTCGTTAGTGCTTTGAATTCATTGATCATACTTACATTTCCTCAGCCCTGCAACACGGACGTACTTCAGCAATGATATTCATCTTTGCCACTTCTAGTAAAACACGTTCTGGAGCAAGGACAGAAGACATGGTGCTTATCTCTCCTACTGTAATTACTTCCCCCCCCCCCCCGAAGCTGTGGAACTCAGAGCATTACCATGAGCCTTCTTCCATGGTGATATTATGCTGCACAAAATTGCCGTAAGGTAAGATCTTGATTTTTTTAAAAAAAAATAATACAAATTGGTGCCTGTCCACTTGAGGTAAATGGCAAAAGAGGCATTATGGACTTGAGGCATTTTGTGACGGCCAAAAGGTTTGCAGATCACCTAAGCAGGGCTTGCACTGATTCCTGTAGCAGCCTAGATGAGGCTCGTAGGAATGTGCGAATCAGCAAAATTCAAGTTCACCAAAGTTCTCCAAATTCCATCTCAAAGCTTGTTCCAACTCGAGTCCACATCAGGTCACGAGCATTGCTTTTCCCCCATTCACATGAAAATCCATGCATATCTCTGCGTGTATTCTTCCGAATGTATGCGTCAATTGTGCACATCTTCGAAATGTACGCATTCTTCTCCCATTGATTAAAGCATATTCGTGCACATTTTTCCAGAAGTATGCTTTTTTTCCCCAAGCAGATTTTTCAAATGTACAGGGCGAGGGGGGGGAGTGTCCACAAATCACAGTGCAAGCTCAGAAATGTATGGACTCCAGATTGCGCTTGACTCCGTGTTTAGTCCAGAAGAAGGTAAATCCTGATCAAAACCAAACTGCAACAAATTTCTCATACATCCCTGGGATGTATCCGTGGGATGAATCTGTCTGTTCTGCTTTCTCCCACATTCATTTTTTAAAATACTGTATCTCAATTCTTTCTCTCCCAGATATGAAGAACTTGGCTAAATTGGTTAAATTCTTATTTAAAAAATGGACTGAAATGAAATTCTCACTCATCTGCACCTACCACATTCAATAGGTACAGCTATTCCAAGCTTGGAAAGAACCATGATGTACTTGTCTACCATGTAGCTGCTCAAGATGAGGAACCTGTAAGAAAAAAGAGATGTCAATCCTAATGAAGCACTAACATATTTGAATACACAGGGTTTCAGACCCAGACTTTTAAGTACGATACGAAGCACTCAGAGCCTGGAGCCTAGATGGTTGAATCTGTGAGTTTTGTTTTCTCCCACAGTCCAGTTTTTAAAACCTTACGTTCCTTTTGTCCCAAATATAGAAAACATTGTGAATTTCAGTAATTTTTTAAAATCAAAACCGAACTGAAACGATATTCTCACCCATCCATACTAGAACCTTAATCTTTTTTTCCTAAGGGCCAGACACTAGCAGCTGATATGTTAAATGTGTGATTACATTTAACATGTCTAACTGTTATTGTTTTAGGGCACAATCCTATTAACATGTTTAAACAGAAAATAGTCCTACAATTCACAGCATGCCCAGCCAGTCATGCTGGGAGCTGTAGGGCATTTTTCTGTCTAAACATGCATAGGATTGTTCCCTTAAAAAATAACACCAACAGGATTGGGACTATCATTGGACTTGGATTGGAGAGGGCAGGTTAACTCTGTCCCTGTGGCATTCCAGACAAACCCGGCTCCCCAAAGCTGCTATTTGTCATGTTAAGTAAGTCGCCATTATTGCTAATAATGGCTGCTTCCCTCTTGGGGCAAATAGCAGCAGGGTGTATTGTTGGGAAGGAGATGGAGGGAAAGGTAACTCCCTTTTCCCACTCTCAGCACACCACAGCTCCAATTCTTATTCTCTCCCTGTAACTATTACTTTTAAAAACCAAGACATGTTGAAATGAAATCATGCATTTCAATTTAAACAGATTGCCTTGTTTGGCCCTTGCTTGCAGCAGCTGAGATTCTCAACACTGCAATAAAAGCCCAGGATTTGCATGACATCATATTGGGGGAGGTGCCACGTGTTGCCTAGCCCCGCTCCATCTTAGAGCAATCATTTATCCTTTTCTGATTTGACTGGGACATTATATTTTTAAGTGGGTGGAGCAGCACTCTTTGTTCCAAACATCATCTTAAGGCCATGGCAAACGAAAATGAAGAGAAATCGTATGGCATATTTGCTGAAACCTCTGACGTGCCTGATTCTAAATGGCTGTCCTTCACTTTCCGCTTGCTAGAGTTTGCTGCACAAATACCAAATGGGTGCTTTGCAAACGTTCGTGTTTGCCCTTCTGTCTGATCTTCACTTTGCCTCCATGGCTGCTTTCCTGTACCTCCCTCTGCCCTTTCATCTCCCTTGTCCCTCAAAGTTACTTCTTCAAATTTTCCGCAGCTTCCTTCAATATCTTTTCAGGAGTGTGAGGGTTTGCTCACTTAATGCTGGCAATTTTCTTGTTTCATCTGCTGAGTGTAAATGGCCTATTATTTTTAGCCTTTGCTCCCTATGGTGTGTCTCCCTACACTTACGTTGTGTCGAGTAGTTGTCTAATGATCTGTCTCTTCTGCAGTTCCAGCTAATGATGCTGATTATATAATTTCTAAAGCACCTATACATCTTTCCTTTGTGTGGGACAGAAGTGAGCAAAAAGAGACAAGGGACCAAAGTGAAGCAATTGATGACTTGGAGACTCCTTCCACTCCCATGTCTGGGAATCAGGAAAGCACTCAAATAGACTCAGAAGTTAGAAAATGCATTTCAGGTCATTTCATAGCAGAACAAGATGTTACTAGCTTAAAGAAGAAAAAGTACCGTGTTCTAGTGTAGTTTTCAAACCATTCCCAGTAGCATTTCTACGTAGCTGAGGCTTAGCAGTCTTGCTTTTCCACTTTATATGATTCTTAGGGAAAACTCAGGTTGGATTCACATGTGCATTTGGGCCTGATTTTATTCTGACCTGTATATGGTGATCTCTACCCCATAGATTAGAGGTCCAAAAAATGTGTCCTGGGGGCCCACATGCAGCTTTCCAAGCCATTTCCAGTAACCCACCAGGACACACACATGGACACACACACACACACACACACACACATCTGCCGCTATGGCATCACTGCCTATCCCTTGCTTATCTCAGATCTCGCATCAGAGATCAGAGATAATCAAGGAATTTCCTTGCGCTACTAACAAGGGGATCCCTTCTCTTATCTCCAATCTCTAATCAAAGGATTCCCTTGCTAGCACTAACAAGGGAATCCCTTCTCGTATTAGAGATAAGTAACAATCCCAGTGACCCAGTGCTTCCCAGTGACCCTGAAGCAGCCTGGATTGCTGCTTTACTGCCACTAATTGCAGCAGTAAAGCAGAAATTGGGTCAGGCTCACTGGAAAAAAGGCCTCTTCACTTTTGCAGCAAAGGTGTGTGTGTGTATGTGTCTCCTAGCCACCCCCATGTGTATGTGTGCATGTGTGTGCGTACGCATGCATGTGCATGCATGCATTTGCACCCCACACCACAGCAAAATGGAATTTGGTCCTCAGGGCCAAAAAGGTTGTGCACTTCTGCCACAGAAAGAGGTGCACCCAATGGGTTAAGAATGCCTATTGCAATGACACATCTCTGGATAGTATACTGGCATGCCTATATGGGCACATACAGAGCTATTGCGTTAAGCTCAGTTTTTCTTTATATGTGGTACCTGTTACTCCAATTGTGCATACTTCTGCAGTGGGATGTTCAAAACCACTGCAAGGGTCACTTCGGTGGCAGGTGGATATGCAGGCATGGCAGGGTGGAATATGCCAGGAGTTCTGGGAGATCCCCTGCCCTGCCCTTTCTGAGGCCACTCTGCAGGGAGAACAGGGCACTCTCAGCCCCATTGAAAATCATCCCATGGTCCTTTATGCTTCATAACAGGCACAAAGATGAATGTAAATATCCATAGGCCAACAGAAGTGAAGTAAGGTCTCCTGGAAAGCTGGGCAGCGCTGCTCATAATAGGATTTCACTTAGAGTGTGGCCAAAAGAGACAAATAGCATCACCAAAAAAGAGGCCCCTGAGTTGCATAAAACTTGTCCATGCTGATGTCTATGTTTAGATACAAATTTAGAAATTAGTACTATAGTGTAAAAAGAAATACAATCTATCTTACCGTAGCAGGGGAAGACTGTGACCAGGTGATCAGTGTGCTGGCTGTCTGCTGTCCAGGTGCCAATGGTTGATGGGCAACTTCAAAGCCTCTGCTGCTTTCCCTTTTTATGGTTCCTTATCATTAAAATAGAGGACACCTTCAAAAAGAGGACTATCCTATGTAGAGTAGGACATATGGCCCACTCTACTGATGCAAGTCATTGCTTGTGCCTCTTCAGCTGAAGCCAGTCCATACGACTGGACTCCCAAATATTTCACCATTCAATTAACTTTCAATGTTTCACAGATTACAATGGGGACATCTTTATTATTATATCTTGCCTTTTCACCAATTGGTCATCAAGGCAGCTTACAGAAAGATATCTAAATGATACCCAAAAAACAGAATGCTTAAAACCCCAATAATAATAATAATAATAATAATTATTATTATTATTATTATTATTATTATTATTATTATTTAAAAATACCTAAAAGAGTACAGCAGCAACCCAATAAAAGAGCAAATAAAATAATAAATAAATGTATTTCCATATTATATCCTGCAGCAGCACAGTGTACAAAGCACATAATATTCGATTGCCCAAGCAGGTAATAGAAGCAAAAAGTGAGAGAAAGGACCAAGAATAGGCCAACAGGGGGATTAGAGGGAATAGAGAGATGTAGATGTTAACTGTCTTTTTTCATACTTCTCTTACCTCTTCTGCTACTTAATGCTCCCAAGAAGGAGGAAGAGTTGGGGCCCTTAAAGCCTTAATGGTGTAGTAGTCTCTCCCTCCAAAGCCCCATGGCAGACCAAACTTTTATAGTGCCTTTAGGAAGGGGATGGTGGTAGAGCTTGAGTGGGCCTTGAGATCTTGGTGGAATAGCAGCTTCTCCCTCTGTGCCTCTCTCTCCAAAGTGTAACAGTTCTATTCTCATCTAAGGATTACTGCCTAAGCATAGCTAGGGATCAGCAAATCTGTCAATTTCAAGTTCTCTCCATTTCTCATTTCTTCAGTCTTAACTTCAGTTGATCCTGAACTTTGAGAATTTCCCCAATCTTATGTTCACTTTGGCTCAGACTTTGAGAAAAATGTTTGCACAAAGATTCATAGATTTTGTGTGCATGAAAGTTTATACATTTTGTGTGCATTTCTCCTAATGCATGCATTTTTGTACACAATATTGCTTAATATACACATTTTGCAAGCAATTTTCCTAATACAACACATTTTTCAATGTTATTTTCACTAATATGCACAATTTTATGTGCACTTTCCCCTAATATACATTTGCATGCATTTTTCGATTGTTGAATTCTATTGCAAAATTCAGATATGTGTGAATTTCAAAGCCTAACTGAATTTCGGTTCATGTATTGGTTCAAAGGTGCAACATTAGGTAAGTTTGTATTAAAATAAGAACTGAATGAATTTCTCCCTCATCCCTAAGTCACAAATACACACATACACACCTCACATACGCATCACATACATTCTTGTCTGCATGCTGTCTGTTATATTAATTCACTTTGCTGCACTGTACCGCACTGGGTACTGAAGCAGGGTGTATGTATCAGAAAACTGACTATATTGGTTTTGATATTTTTGATCTCACAGCAGATCTGGCTATAGTGATTACAGAGCAGCTGAACCTCAGATATATCCAGCAACATTTATTATCTGGAGGGTAGGGGGTTACTGGGGTTAAATGCGGGTTAGATGAAAACCAGTCCCTTGTTTTTAGACAACCAAGAAAGAATCAGCGTGGCCACAACCTGGCTCTGGTTACATTGTTTGGAGGGGGGGAGATGTTGTTTATTCTTTTGCTTAAAGCAGGGGTGGGCCACTTGTGGCCTCCAGATGCTTTGGCCTACAACTGCCAGCAGTCCCAGCCAGTGTAGCTAATGATGAGGGATGATGGGAGCTGTAGGCCAAAACATCTGAGGGCCACAAAGTTGCCACCCCTGTTTAGATAAATCTTCCACCACACTTTTGGAGACTGGGGAATGACAGTGAAACCCAGGGGAGGTTGGTGACTCCTATTTCAGTGGGGCTCCTTCTCCATCGCAGGTTTTGCAGCTTTTATTTGGATCTTCATAGGAGCTATCCAAGGTGCTCCATGGTGGTGAACCTATTTTGGGGATGGAGTTCAGCACCACGGCTAACTCTCATGAAGTGCCAAATAAAAGCTGCAAAACCTGTAGTGTAAAAGGAGCCCCACCGAAATAGGGGTCACCAGCCTCCATTGGTGAAACCTGAAGAATAGCAACTAGAGCATACTTATGCAAATACGAACATTTTAAACAAGGCATCCCCAGAGACACACAATAGGGACAATAATTTACCAGAAAGAGTACCATACAATAGAGATTGTTGGTGATATGTAGGGGTGGCTTGAGCGTAGTAGTATTATTATATGGATTATTTATTAAATTTATTAGGAGCCTTTCTCTGAAAAAAACAAAACAAACAAACAAACCCTCAAGGTGTCCTACAGCAGGGATCTACATTTCTTATCCATCCTTAATATGTAAGAAGCCTCACTGGTTCTATGGAAGTGATGGCGAACCTTTTTGAGCCCGAGTGCCCAAACTGCAACACAAAACCAACTTACTTATTTCAAAGTGCCAACACTGCAATTAAACCTGAATACCGAGGTTTTAGTTTTAGAAAAACAACTCATACAGTTGTCCGAACTAATTAACATCTTTTGTCTTAAAAGAAAAACACAATAACAGAGCTTTCAATGATACAAACAGTTTTTTGTTGGGGAAAAAAATCAACTCAAAATTTTGATTATAGTACTACATTGTACACATAGCCTGAAGGGAATTTATACAAACTTTTAAAATAATTAGGCACATGTATTTTTGGATAAGGGATTCTCAACTTGTAATATGATTATATGCCAGACTGAAATTGTATGGGGAAAGCTTTGCCCCGGGTCCTTTCCCTGCTTCTACAGGTGTCGGATTAGTAAAAGTAAAAGTCAACCTGTACTAGGAGGAGCAAGATAAACAAGAAAACTAAACGTGCTTAACACATTTTAAACACGTTATGTCTTGGACTGCAAACACTGCATTAGGTAAAAGTTTGCATTGGGCATGCTTTTGCACAATTAATGTGATTTTTGCTATTGCATGCATGCTGATAATTTGTCAAACCTTGGCTCATACTCCGTTAGTTTGAGAGCAACACGTGCAGCACTCAGGTCAACTGTTAGGGCTTTACATCCAAGCCATGCTCTGTGCATCATTCTTCAAAATCTTTTAAATGTGATAATGTAGAAAAGAATTGTGCAACAGGAATTCTAGAATAAAATCATTCTGTTCCACACTGTGAGAAAGAACAAGATCATTAGTGTTTTGCAGAAGGGGACGGTCTTTTCGCGATCTGGCGACCAATGGCCCGAGTGCCCACAGAGAGGTCCCTGCGTGCCAGCTGTGGCTCCCGTGCCGTAGGTTCGCCATCACTGTTCTATGGGATGCTGTTGATGGAATCAATTGGAACCCAACATAACCAGTTATGTCCAAAAGGGATGGAGTTGCCTTCCATTAGCAACAGAAAGGACCCAGGGACCTAAATAAAGAGCAGAGCATCAATAGCTATCAGCAGCTGCAGTGGGGCAGAAAAATGACAAGCTGCTGTCATAGGGATCTGACATCAAAAGTACAAAAATATTTAAAATTAAATATTGCTGCACATGGGTAAATGTCAACAACCAGCACGGTGAGCAAATGACAGACAGTTGGCTGAAACACTCAGTCTGAAAGATCACTTTCAAAAGGAGTCTGTTTGTTCTTTAAAGGCAACTGTCAACTTCACTGAGACAGGACGGCCATGGCTACAAATGGCACTGAAAATTGCATTTGAAAACAACCTTTTTGAATAACAGGCTTCATTCTAAAGTAGCTAGAGGAAAGCAAAGCCACAGCCCAGCGCTGTGTTCACATAGCATCTGTCTGAATGCATCTGAATTTTCTCAGAGTTTTTTCTCTCAGAATGTGCATCCGTGGAACCCAAACTGTAGTGATGGATGAGTCTGGCAGTTTCACTTCTTCCCATATTTAATTTAATTTTTTTTTAATAATCTCAAGTTTCTTTCTCTCCCAAATAGGAACTTTACACATTTTGGTAAATTCTTCTAAAAAAAAATGAACTAAAATGAAATTCTCACCCATCTGCTCTGGTCAAATTCAATAGTTATAACTATTCCCAGCATGGAGAGGACCAGGATGTACCAGCTTCCATATAGCTGTTAAAGATAAGTAGCTGTCAGGAAAAAAAGAGGTGGCGACCCTAATTCAGCACTAACATGGTTGAACACAGAGGGCTTCAAGCCCAGACTTTGAAGAGCAAAGCAGCCAAAGTCCTGGACCTGGATCATGGAGGAATCCTCTCACATTTATTTTTTTAAAATAATATATCTCAAGGGGGGGGTGTTTGGTCCTAAATATGGATAAATTTGTAAATGTTGATAAATTCTTACCAAAACTGAACTGAAACAAAATTCTCACCTATCCCTACTCAAACTGCTCTCTTCTGGGTTCAAGAGTACCTAAATTAAGTTGGAGGACTGGTGTGAGAAATGAAGAAGAAACAGGATGTGTGCACCAGCACCATTGCCCTTTTTATTAAAAAACAAAACAAAACCCAAATTTGAACAACAGATCTGCAAATATTGTTAAGTCTTAACTGACGATGTGGCTGAGAGAAAAAGCGCTATACTTGTCCTCATGCAATGAGGGTGAGAATGGGGACTTGTTTGCTGGCCCGCCCATTCCATGGTTTCCTAGCCGCCTGGTTGCAGCACCCTCCATGTGCAGAGAAGGTTTGTGGCAGGGACCCTGCTGTATCTGTGACAACTCCCCAAGCAATTTAGAATCTTGCACGATCTGGGCTCTAAGGTGGCGCCTACATGGGTACAGAGCAGCAAGCTCTCTGCTGTACAACTGCACAACACATGTGAGACGGTCAGGCTGGGGAACAGGGATGAAATGGGCAAGAGCAGGGACAGCTAGAACCCTTCTCACATGGTTCTAATCATGTGACGCTTTGAGTTTTGGCCTTGGACTGGGGAGACCCAGGTTCAAATCCCCCCCTTCAGTCATGAAGCTCACTAGATGACTTTGGGCCAATCACTGTCCTAGATGACTTTGGGCCAATGACTAGATGACTTTGGGCCAATCACTCACAGGGCTGTTTTTGAGGATAAAATGAGGGAAGGGAGAGAATCATGTTTATTTATTTATTAATTTTTTTATATTTATACCCCGCCTTTTTTTCCTGCAAGGAACCCAAGGCAGCTTACATAATCCTCCTCCTCTCCATTTTATCCTCACAACAACCCTGTGAGGTAGGTTAGGGGAGAGCCAGTGTGGCGTAGTGGTTAGAATGTTGGACTGGGACTTGGGAGATCCAGGTTCTAGCCCCCGCTCAGCCATGAAACTCACTGGGTGACTTTGGGCCAGTCACCTACTCTCAGCCTCACCTACCTCACAGGGTTGTGTTCCATCATGAGATCCCTGGAAGAAAGGCAGGAAAGAAAGAAATGCTGGCATAGGGCTAAAGTAGTAAATTATCATGTTGGTGTCAGATCCATTCCTTGAACCAAGCCAGTATTTCAGAATGCCCTGGGTTAGTCACAGGCTAGTCCATCCCAGGACTTATACTAGGCCAGGGAGGAGACAGAGCAGACATTCTAAAAGGAATGGCGTGTGGTGATTGCTGTATTTGGGGAGAGAACCAGAACATTACATTCTGTATTTGCTAACCCTGTTCCGGATCTTCATTCTTACTCCTAAGAGTCCCAGCAGGCCCTCAGTCTATTACACAACACAGAAAATAAAAAGAGAATAACCAAAAAAAGGATGATCTATGCTTCTATTAGAGTTTAAGAAATCCCTTGGAGGGCTGAAAAGAGACTAGGCATACTAACAGTAGTAGACAAATGGAAAAGTTGGGGTTTAACAAAACCATCTACTTAAAAATAAGTCCCATTGAGTTCAATGGGTCCCTGGTAAGTGGGTATAGGATTGCAGCCTAATTTGATTACATATTTTTTTTCTATAAGAACAAAACCTGGGTGCGGAAACCCCGATAAAAGTTCCAGTCATATCATTTGCCATTCCTGCGCTAACACCACTTCTGTGAATGATTAAAACTCCTCAAATAATAGCTGAAGAACCAGCCATAAGGCTAGAACCACATGCTACTTGAAAGGGTGCAATTGGGATACTTTAGCACTCTCTGCAAAAGGTTGTTTTACAATAAACATACCGGAAAAGCTCTTCAGTTTCTCAGCTTCTTAGAACTAAAAGCCTCCTTGTCCCAACTGATATAAGAAAGTAGCCCACAATAAATTAAATACTTTGAAGCAATGAACAGGAAAGCAGGAACAAAACATATAATATTCTATGAATTCAAATTAAAACTCACAGCTATGCCCTTTAAGTTACTGAGGCTTTAAAAAAGAATCAAATTGCTGGGCCTGTTATTATCTTTATTAGTTTGTAAAGCTGCAGCCTGACATTCTGTGTAATTGTAGTTAAAATTGTAACAATTCACCAAAGCTTGAGTCCTAACAGCTTGTGTCTAGTGCCCTAAATTGCTCACTCTACACTTTATTTCACATTTATTCTGTGTCTGCATCCATTTCTAGATTCCTATATTCATGGATTAATGAGAATAGTTCATGCCTCCCTGTTCCAGGGAATGAAAAATAATTACCCAGATGAAGAATTGTTCAGACTAAAATAGACGCACAACAACTATGTACAGTGCAATTGCTTTACATATTTGAAAAAGAAGAAAAGATAATTCAATGGCATATGCATTTAACTATTTTGTGCCTTGCTCAGTGCAAGAAGTCGCCATGTTGTCATCAAGAATACATACAGTAAGAAAACTGAGATAATTCATCCAACCTTAAGCAGAACTGTTTGTCATTCTCCTTTTCTAAATTTGCTGCGCTTTTATTATCCACCCTGGCCCACAGCAAAACATGTATGATTGGAGACACTACCTGGTGGGTATGGGGAATCAATTTCCTTCAAATTATTTTAGGTGCATGGGCCCAACTACATACTATTGCAAATGGACAATCAGGCTTTTGAGAATGTGGTTTTTAAATTAAAAATCTCTGTACAAATTTTTTTGGGGGAATTTCGTTTTGATATAAGAGTGTTTTGGATTACAAGCACGTTTCCGGAATGAATTATGCTCTCAATCCAAGGCATGACTGTATTTGGTTGGCTGCCACCTCGTTCAAACTAAGCAGGGCGGGGTCTGGTCAGTATCTGGATGGGAGACTGCTAGGACCCTCATGCATACTGCTTTACATTCTATGATGGAAGGAAAGTGGGATATATAAATGTAATATATACATCAATGAAGGACGCTGGCTGGGGAATGCTGGGAGCTGTAGGACTTTTTTCTGTAGAAACATGCGTAAGATTGTGCTCTAAATAAACTGACTTAACTTACTGTAGGAAACCATCTATAAGTAGCAATTTGAATTATACCTCCTTGATGTAATAATTCACCCTTTCAATAGGAAAACAAATGCCACAACTTTAGAGATTTCATTTTTAGATGTACTTTAAGATGCTTTAAATGTATATCTAAAAATGTAAAGCAAGAATACAACAAACATGTGTCATAAAGTTATACTCCTCAGGGAGTTGTAATTGATTACAACTTCCAGTTGAGTCAGAAGTGCCCCCCCCTTACATGAGGTGTAAAATGGCAGCTGTTTTACAAATACAAACAAATGGAAGTTTAGCATTTGAGGATGTTTAGGACTCTGTTGGCACGTTGTTAGTTTTGGAGCTGGCCAAAACTGTGGGAGAGACATGCAGGTGGTGGTGGTGGTGGTGGTGAACAAAAACCATTTGGGGAAACTAGCATTTCTCTCTCACGATAAATCACAGGAGTCATATATTTTGATGTAATGAAGAATGATGCAATACATCATAATATCATCTGTCCTTGGTTCCAGAATGGGAAGGTGGAAGACAGTCTGTGAATATCACTACAGCTGAATTTCATGATATTGCCAAAGGAGGGGGGGAAATAGGAACAACCACTAGTAGTCTGACATTTTGCATCTCAAGACTGTGGTTTCTAGACAGGATTCAAACTGCATCGTGTATAATCAGGAAGTGGAGCACATGCACCCCTCCACAAGAGGGAGTGATATTTCCTTCTAGCAACCACGCCTTACTCTCCATGAGGTGTCAGGCAAGAAGGATTATCAACCTCTCTGCTGTCCTTCCACTGGCAGGCGAAGACATTTTCACTCAAGCAGGCATTTGGCGACTTGGCGTGTAAGCTTGTCTGTTGTGTTGGGCTGCTGCTTTTTCTATTCTCTTATTGTTGTTGTTTGGTTTTATTATTGTTTTAGGGCGCAATCCAATTGGGATGCCCGTAACCATCTGAACTCAGAGGATTATGGGCATCCTGTGGAGGGCAGGAGAAGTGCAAAGGTGAAAGTCGTCTCCGTGCTCCTCCCACCCTGCAACTCAGCTGGACAGCCGATTTCGGCTTCGGAGTGAGAGGGAAAGAGGCTGAGGCATCGGCAGGATACATCATATCTTGGCAGCACCGGTCTCCTCCCCTCCCCACCCCTGAATGCCCCCTAAACTCCATCTTCAAGGTCAATCTTCCAACCTTGGAGATGTACCGGAGTGGTTCTTTCAATGCTGGCTGTGGGGGAGGGCGCTCCGAGTGTGGAGACCCAGCTATGAGGTCAGAGCAATTTTCCGACCTCGTAGCTGGGTCTTTGAAAAATCCTATGACCATCTAGTCACTGTCTAGCAGTCATAGGATTGCATTGTTAATCAAGTTTTTATTTGATTTTATTCCTTTGCTTATAAGCTACCTTGAGTACCATTTTCTTGCTAGAAAGTTGGGGTAAAAATCAAATAAATGAATTAATAAAACCAGGGGGTGGCTTTTGGGGTGTGGTCAATGCCCCTGAAGAGGGAGCTTAAAAGGTTCCCTTTTTTGTGATTGGAACAGTGCCTGCAGTGTTCTCTGTGTGTGATACCAATGATGTAACTAAGTTGCAGACATTCATTAGAAGAGTTCAGAGGAACATGAATGTAAATTTGTACATGATATTAAAAGCAACAACCACCTTGCAGGACACTCAAAAGCCCTTCAAATCTTTACCCAGTTCTCTTTTTAGCTTCCTAAATGCTCTTGATGCTTTGCAATTGCCTCATCTGTTTCTAAATGAAAACGATCCAGGAATAAACATGATGAAGATAAGTAGAACAGCAGGAATGCAGTTAGGTCAAATATCAATGGAACCTATATTTTTTGCCTTCATTTATTTATTTTCCAGTCATTCTCTTTTTTGTTAACCTTCTAGCAATGTTGTGCAGTTCAATCGGGCAGCAGATCTCTCGACCCTTGCAATAAGGGACAATTACCAGAGGCTCTTTTGTTCAATTCATGACATGTTGTGGTTATAACACTGTAGGCAGCAGCTAATGTTGTCTTATTGGAACACCATTGGTTTTCACTTGGGTGGGCGATACATTGCTGAGGTGGCTTAGAAGATGAATCAAAGACAGCATAAGCTCTTCAAGTTGTTGTTGATGCTGGACCTTCCCCCCCCCCCCAATTAGTGTGGGTTCTAGTACAGAGTTTTGGTGATGCAGAAATTGGAAAGGGTACTTTTTTCTGTAACATTCCAGCTTGGCTGAGCATCATAGGGCAGTTAATGCCTTTTTGTCCTTTTTTCCACTAGAGAGCCCACAAATTCACTTTCTGTCATGATGAATGTGGCAATTAGCACCATGTTTCTGAAATTTGACAAGGCAGGCAAAGGTGTCATGCAGCTGAGTGATGGTTGCTTCAAAGATAAAAACACACAGGCACACACACACACAAGACAAAAATTAAAACCCAGATCAATGGGACATTAGCACATGTGGGTTTTAATAATTACAGTGACATAACAATGTAGCCATTATAAGGGGTCACTAAGAAGGCTGATGTGAAGGAACTAATCGAGACAGTAGAATTGGGGAGGGGGAAAACTCTTTAATGACCATTTGGTTCAGATTTGTTTAACAAATCTCATTTCAGATTAAGTAATTACTTGTTTCTCAGCTTGTAGTTTTCAACTACACCAGTGACTAAGAGTCTTTCTTCTGGCTTCATTAAAACCATAAGTCTGCCAAATTAGCAATTACAATGCCATTTAGCTGGAAATATCTTGCATTTAAAGTGACATTTCCTTTTATGAGGTCTTCTAACACAGGATGCCTATTTTCCTAAAAGAAAAGAAAAAAAATGAAACCCCAACAAACAACATTGTGGTATGCAGGCCTGCCTCCATAGAAAGTAAAGGTTTTCTCATAACAAAAACAAAGCAAAATATGCATGCCCCAAGGCCAGGGTTGCCTGAGGAATTCAATCTCTGTGAATATCTATATGCAGGGACATGATCCACACCTCCCAGACTAATGTATGGATCAGAACTAGCAGTGCACTCTTATACTTGTCTGCTTCTCGGGGATGTGTGAATCAGCAAAACTCAAGCTCATCAAAATTCTCTGAATTCCATCTCAAAGCTCATTGCAACTCAAGTCTGTACCAGATTGCGAGCTTTGTTTTTTCCTTTTCGCATGAAAATCTGTGCATATTTTCTCATGTATTTTTCCAAATGTACACATCCTCTGATCGTGCCCATTTCTAAAATGTACACATCCTTCTCCCATTGATTAAAGCGTATTTGTGCACAATTTTCAAAAGTATGCATTTTTATGTGCATTTTTCAAATGGATGCATGTTGTCAAAAGTATTTATTTTGTTCCGCAAATCAAATTGCAAGCTCAAAAATGTAGAGAGACTTTGACCACAGATTGCGTCCAAATCTGTGTTTGATCTGGAAGGTGCAAATTGGGTAAAATCCTGATCAAAAACAAAACATCCCTACTGAGTTCAGTGGGGCTTATTCCTAGGTATGTGTTTGTATTTCTGCACATTTCTGAAATGTTCTCATTTTGAAATGTACCCATTTTTGAAATGTACCCATTCTTCTCCCATGATTAAAGCATATTTCATCTCTCTGATGAGATACTGAAGATAAGCAAGGATAGGCAATGGCACCTGGTGGGTTACCAGAAATGTTGTAGAAATGGGCTGGAATGAACTTATGACTGTATGAAGTGGCATGGATCAGAAATAGACTGATTTGTCCCTAGGTCAATGTCACAGTCTTTCAAAATGTGCTAATATGTGAATATTAATTTATAGTGTTGTATTCACAATAGCTTTAATAGGAACAATAGGTTCTTACTTCTCCTTTTTTGATTCCCATTCCATTTTTAACTTTCTTACCAGCTATTTTATCTTGTCAATCTGAAGACATACTATGTGATGTATTCAATGTCGCATCAGTAGACCCACTCAACTTCTATTGAAATAGATTTTTTCAATCCATGAGTAGTCTAGGGGGGGGGAATCTACACTAGAACCCCTTCTGTGTATGAGGGAGCACTGTCCCAGTATTTATGCAAAGCTCATTTACCAATGTTGGAGCAGATGCTAATGAATACAGTGTAGTTTCCACTGTGTTGAAAACGTGACCTTGTGTCACACACAAATGCCATTGTGGGAGAAGTAGGAGGAATTGGAAAGGTGATGTGTGAAGGGGAAATGGTTCTTTTAAGTTTACTTCTGGTTTCTGTTTTTTTAGAACCATTAAGCTATGCACAGGTTCGCTGGTGTGAAGAAGTGAAGATTTTTTTAAAAAAGTAATGCACAGCTCTTTCCCAAAAGTCAAAGCAAACCCCCCTCTCCCATGCTGACTTTTGCAGGAGTAAGTGCCATTGAAAACAATGTGATTTACTTCTGAGTAGACATATATTGGGTGTAAATCATAGGATCATAGAGTTGGAAAGGGCCTACAAGGCCACCGAGTCCAACCCCCTGCTCAATGCAGGAAACGAGAGGAGGGGGGTCTCCCATCCAAGTAACAACCAGGCTTGACCCTGCTTAGCTTTCGACACTCAGACAAGCTGAGCCAGCGTGAGCCACAGGCCTGTATATTGTGTTTGCAGCTAGTTGTTCCTGGAGGCAAGAAAATTAAAAGGACAATGGCGACAATTGGGAAGGCTTAAAAAGACATTCCAAACTTTATTTTGTCAAAGGACAGGGGAGGGGAGCAGCAGCATGGCATTTATTCTCCAGCTCACTGGGCAAGGAGAGAAGCCATTGGGAGGGGGCTGTGAGGGAGATGGGAAAGCAACTGAAGGCTAATCTGGCTTATATCTCCTCCTCAGAGTTACGGCAGTTTTGTCAAGACTACCCAGTAGTCTGAGCACAGCCACGAGCAGCCTTCCTCACCCAGCACTTGAAGCAATGTGAGAGCTCTGTGTTATTCATAGATTCATACCTGCTCATTAGCAAATACCTTTTTATTAAAAAAAAAAAAGGCAGATAGAACACTTCCTCATAGCAGTGCCACTCCTGCTTCAGCCCACCACCCTGCTGAAGCCACTCCTCCTCCCCCCAGAAAGTACCACAAGTTTAGCGCACACTGAAATATATACCATGGGGAAAAACACAACTTACTAAAAAAAAGTTGTGATATAACTGGTGTGAAGAAGTGTGGGATATAATGGCAGAAATAGCGTGAGGTGGTCAGTTTGGGGTGTGTGTCGTGTGACACGCCAGGAAGCCAGGATTATAATGACAGTAAAACTCCCTAGCGTAGATTCCCCCTAAGTAAAATCAGTTTACATATAGGCACTGTAACTTTGCTTGGTAAACTCTTCAAAAGGGCCATGCTATTGCAAATATATCTGGAGTGTCAAGTACACTTCGGGAAAATCATTTAAGACTCAAACTGGAGATAAACGGTGCCACTCAAGATCACATCTCTGCTCCTCAACCCAGCTCATAGGAATATACCTGACTGTGTAGCTTGCCATTAAAAAAAAAAGTTTATGGGATTTGTGGAACTGCTTGAACATGATCTCCCTGAATTCAATAAGCTAGTCAAAATGGAGGGAGGAGGTGTACATTCATTCAGAAAACAAACAAGATAGTCAGACAATTATCAAATGGTATGATCACTTATGACAGATTGGAAAAAACAGATAGTTCCTAGATGCTTTGAAACTTGGGTAAGATAAAGGAAACAGCATAGTATCATGCCAGTCTGAGCTGGGGCTGTTCGTTTTCCACCATATGAATAAAATAATCTTACAGGAAGTGTGAAAATGGCAGGAGAAAATTAATATTGTGCAAGCAGACTTTCTCCTCCTCTTCTCCCCCTGCAGCCCCTCCAGAGCAGATGTTGAGGTTGCAGGGCTGTCAGGGAGAGAGGAAATTGCCTCCTCCCCATTTTGCTAGCAGAAGCTGTTCTCCGGGCAAATGGGGTTAACTAGATACCACCCAGCAACTGGGTGGTGGACAGTTCTTGTTGATTTCTTTCTAATGATAGTTCACAACCCAGTCATTTCACACATGAAAATATTTCAGGAAAGAAACATAATTTAAACAGATATAATAACAAGACCAAACCCTTTCAGTGTGATTAGCCTGTTGTTCCAATTTATTTTACAATCTCCAGCCAGAATCACTGTATGTTGTTGTTGTTGTCACCTCAAAATATTGGAATAAATTTCACAATGCTATTCTTGTAAAAGCTTGTATAATCTTTATTTTATTTTATTCTCAGGATAGAAGATTAGGACAAATAAACCACAATTTTAGTGCCTACATTAGTTGTAGGGGAACTGGAGATGGCTTAAAATTTGGATTCCAGCATGGTCTGAAATTCTTTCAGAACTTGATATCAACTTTTGAAAGAATTTAGGACCATGCTAGGATGGATTGAGCCTGCATAATTAGCCTGGAAAGTGTTGTGTGATATTCAAAAGTTCAATTAAGCCAATGGAAAGATTTCTCCTGGATTCAGTGATGTGTACATCAGACCCTCTGTGCATATAACCTTTATTGCTAAACTGGCAAGCTTCATTTGTTTAGTGTGACTAAACAGAGGTGGGCAAGTTGATCCCACAGAAACATAGACCTGTGAGGTACCAGTGGCACAGGCCCAAATGGTAGCAAGGTCCAGCCCTCTATGGCTCGGGAAGGAAGTAACTCCCTCAGTTCCCCCCTACAAGTGCTTTCCCTGCCCCTAGCCCAGTCATTTGCCTTATGAAGGAAACATAGATGCTGGAAACCCCATATTTCCCACATAACACATTTCCTTCCATACAGCTCAATTGCACAGGCATTGTCATTAGTTGCACGGGTGTTGTCATGTGCGCTGTGTGTGGGGAGAACCACGTGCACTGGCTTGAGTTCCTTGGAGGAAGGATTTTATACACAATAAACAATACATACATTTAAAGCCTTACCTTGGGTCGTGTGGGTGTCCTCAGTCTGAATGTGTATTTGTGCAGTATTTACACACACAACACAAAAGAGGTGGTGATGAGCATGTGCGGTGTCCGTTGTGTTTCCAAAGGAGTAGACAAGATTAAACATGTCTTGTCTGGTGCGCCAAAACAGCTGGAGACAGTTCACTACAAGAACATCTTCAGCATTGGGAGATAAGAGTTCAGAGCTTCCATTGATAGCCAGCCAGCCACTAGAAGTTTTTTCTTCTTGAGAACATGCAATATCCTAAATGGAGGAAAGATCTTGTATTTGAAACTGTCAAATGAATTCACTCCATTGGCTACAGCACAACAGTAGGAATGTTTTTGTAATTCAGGTGCAGCACAGCAAGTAACAAATAGTTTTTGGCCACAGCCGCAGTGTGCACATATGACTGCAGCTTGGCCCAACATTGATAAAGTGTTGTTTGTCTAGTGTCTTGCAGCTCGCTCCATTGGAGAATCATAGACATATCCCAAGAATGTAAAGAAAAGCATGCATTTATTAAAACTACCCTCCTCTCAGAGATAATTCACATGATCTATATATCCTTGGAGAAGTTTGTTGGGAAGCCTAGTGTGTTTGAATGATACATTCATATACTACCGTATGTGTATATGATACAGTCACAAATTTGGTTTTCATGGGTAACTACAGAAGATATCGTCAAGCCCAGTGTGGCTTTCAAGAATGCCAGACATGGAGCTTGGATTGGAAGGCAGTAATCTAGTGATTCACCTTTTATCTTTAAATTCACTGCTACCTTGGAAGAAGGAACAGTGGCAAGTCCACTCCAAGTCCTTTGTCCTCCTTTGCTTGCTGTAATGAGCAGGACTTTGGGCGAGACAGGGAGAAATGGGTGGGTAAACCATCTCTGCTCCCCCCACCCCAAGATAACAGCAGCGAATTTAAAGGCACAGAGAGAATGTTCCAGCCTGCAGCTGTTGCCCCTACTTGGACTGGTGAGGTGTAGGGCATTTCTAATCAGATTGGTTCATCCTGGAGTTGGAGGATTTCCCCAGTTTTAAGTTCAACTTGAATATTGAGAATTTTTTTTAAAAAAAAAGCTTGCATGAAAATCCATAAACATTTTTGTGCACATTTCTCCTAATACATGCATTTATGACTGCATTCCTGCCCAATATACACATTTTTTTTTTTGCTAATATAATGCAATTTTAAAGTTATTTCCCCTAATATATGCATTTTTGTACACATTTTTTGATTGGAGAACTCCATTGCAAAATTCAGAGAAGTGCCCGTTTCAAAGGATAACTGAATTTCAGTTCACGTAGGAGTGTGTATCGTACCTTGGGGGGGGCACCTTACCTCACCTCTCCTCATAGCCCCCCCCCCATGGATTCTCCATGGTGCGGAGTGATTCTCCACTCGAGCAGCCATGCCGGCAGCACAGGGTCCCGTCGCGTCATTTCTGGCTGGCTGGAAGTGACGCGACGGGACCCTGCGCCGACAGGACGGGACCCTGCGCCACGTCTTTTGTGTAGAAACCAGGACAACAGGGCTTAAAATGGCCATTTTAAGCCCTGTTGCCCTGGTTTCTACGCAAAAGACGCGGCGCGGGGTCCCACGTTGGCGCAGGGTCCCATCACATCACTTCTGGCCAGTTGGAAGTGGCGCGACAGGACCCCGCGCTGGCAGCACGGTGGCGCGGCGGCTCACGCAGAGAGGCGAGCGGGGACCCGGGTAAGGCCCACGAATCTCGGGGGCGCGAGCGGGGCCGAGTTTGGCTCATTACAGCCCCCCGAGACGAGCGGTAACATCCCTAACACATAATGGTTCAAAATCAGGTAATTTCATAACTAGAGAGAGAGAGAGAGAGAGAGAGAGAGAGGTTCAGCATTTGCTGTATGTATTAGGGGTCTTTATTTTTCAACCTTTTCAAGAAAGTTGAAAATATATTTTAGATATAGATATATAAAAATTAGGCTCTTCCCCCCACACTCAAGTTCCTCCTGCCCCCCCACCTTCATTTTAAACACAAAATGGCACCTCATCCTCTGATGTGCTCACTTACTAATGACTGCTAAATGGTTCCAGAATCTTAATAATTTTTGTTTAATATCATAGAAATTACTGAACTGAGCAGCAAGAAATTAAACTAAAAATTAAGTTCATCCATCACTTTTTATGAGCCATGAAGAAAACTATTCAGGGAATAAATCTTTGTGTGAGACATTATTTCTCTTACATGCATTTCGTACTTCAAAGGTATGCACACCTGAAGGCCTTGGAAGTTGTTTTATGAATCCTGACTCTCGGTTGCTTAACATATAGTCCATTGCAGTATATTTAAAGCTAAGTTATATGTACCTACCTTACTGCTATTTGATGGTATACGCAATGCTCTGGAAATAGTAAATTAGAGCACAATCCTATTGAGATGAGTTTGAGTCTCCAAACTCAGAGGCTCATGCTTGTCCAATGCAGAGCTCTTCCTGCCCTGAATTTTCATTAGACGGCCATTTTCACATGTCTAGTTGGAGCATCTTGGAGTGGGAGGGAAAGAGGTTGGAGCAGCTTTAGGATAGCTTGTATCCTGGCCACTCCAGTCTCCTCCCCTCCCTGCCCCTTGAAACACCCCCTTTAATCCCTCTCTGAGGTCACTTTCCCGACCTTGGAGAGCAGCTGGTGCAGTTCTTTCTGCACCGGCTGCAAGGGGGCAAGGGAGGGGATTCAGAGCACTGATACCCAGCTCCGAGGCTGGAGCGCTGTCTCCGACCTCAGAGCTGGGAATCCGAACTATCCTATGGGCCCCTCGGACAATGTCTAGGGGTCAAAGGATTGTTCCTTACATGTCATAAGAAAATAAACTTCTGTTCACTGCAGTTGTCTCTCTCATATGTTATTGCTGTACAGTGTCATAGGTGGAGTTCAGAAAAATGACGTACTCATTTAGTAGCAACAAACAAGCCCATTCTTTGAGAAACAATAGAACTTTGAAGAGTTCAGATGTTTGAACATTCCTATTCCTTACCCTATTCTTCAGCCCAGAAGGGTTCCCAGAACAGCGTACAACAACAATAAAACATTAAAGGGAGAGGAAATAGCAACCATTCCAGTGATAAAAGACAAATGAAGCTCTCACTGGAGGAAGGTGAATGCAATTTCCACCAATTTCCCCTTTCGCCTGGCAATCGTTGGCACCACCTCTCATGATGTTGGAGAGAGCCTGAACCCACTGGAACAGATTTTCAGGGGGCATGGGGATAAGGGGAGTTGGCAATGATCTTCTCTTCCCTTTTCACCACCAAGAGCATCCCGTAAATGGATGTTCCACTCATGGGAACTTAAGATCCAAGTCAAAGATCAAAATGGTCTTTTAAAAGGCCTACACAAATACAAAGGGTTTCACCTGGTAATGAAAGGAAACATACCTTGGCACAATAGAGCACTTTCAAAGCTTCAGCTAAGGAATAAGCTGTAGTAAACTCAATGGAACTTAAGGAAAATGCATAGGATCAGGACTGCAAGCTTTCATTATTATTATATACTAGCAAAACACCCATCATTATGACTGTGTGACTGTGTGTTTGTATGTAGAGGGCTTATATACTGCAAGAACACCCAGGTAGAGAAATTTGTTCAGTTCAGATTTCAATGTGGAATTGTTTAATCTGCACTTTCCAAAACAATACATGAAAAGAAACACAGTTATCCTCAGATAGTCTTACTTTTCATTACGATGCAGTTCGCCAATTAAAAAAGAATGCGTAAGAAAATGCATATGTTAGGGAAACTCTAAAATGTGTATATTAGTGAAAATAATGCACAAAAACACATTATATTGGGGGAAAGTGCTTGCCAAAATGTACAATTAGGGAGAAGTGCATATCAAATGCCTATATTAGGAGATAGTTACACAAAATGCATACAAACCTTTGTGGAGACCTTTTTTAAAAAAAATATATCACAAACTGATGTGGATATAGGACAAAATAAACGTAAGACTAAAAATGAGAAACTGAGCCAAAACCAAGATTGACAGATTCATCCATCCTAACACGCCCCCACCCACCAGGGATGGTGTGGTGCACATCTTCCCTCCCCTCAACCATTGTAAATGGATCCCCTGACAGTGAGAGTCCCGTGTCAGGGATGGCAGCTACATTTTTCTCGTAATGCATCAGTGTTCACAAGGCATCCATTCACCTATAATAGGTTAAGTAAAGGGCCGCACTTAGGGATAAACTGGTGAAGAGATAAATCCGCCATGACTATCACCCTGGGATGGGGAACTTCTGGGCCATGGACCAATTTGGCCTACCAGGCTCACCCATTCAGCCCGCAGGGCCTCAGATGAGACCACACCCCTTCTCTGAAGCTCCAACCCTGCCCAAAGCCCTGGCCCCTGAAGGCTAGCAGAGAAGGAGATCCCTGATGTTATCCTCAATCAGATGTAATAGTGAGGAATCCCCTTGGCAGGCCACTCTCTTTCCCAGTTGGGAAGGGGGCAGCATGCAGCTAACAGTGGGGATTCCCCTCTCCCTTGGCTTTACCTGCCCCACTTCAGTCAGGGACTGGATGACATCAGTGGGCTTCGCCACATCCACGTCACATCAGCTGGCCTATGGAGGACTGAATGAGGGGCCATCTGCTTCCCCACCTCTGCTATAACCCCATTCAGGGGGCAAAACATTAAAAGCCTGATGGAACTGGACGGGCTTTGCTGCCTGCCTAAAGCTGAGAAAGGAAGGAGCCAATCTCACCTTCCTTGGGAGGGAGTCCCACAGTCGGAGCGCTGCTACTGAAAATACACTGCCTGTTGATGACTCTGGATCATTACAATTGTTCACATTTAGAAAAGACTCGGCAGTGAACTAGGCCCCTAACCTGCATCTGGATATTACCCTCTCATGCATCTTTTGTCACCTATGAATCCTCTGGGCATCTGGATGTCCTCCTGTCAAGGTTCCTCTACTGCAAGGACCCCTTGATCTGCCCTTTGGGAGATCTCTGCCTCTTCCCAAAGACCCAGTCCTTTGCCTGCTTCCCCCAGTAACGTGGGTGTAGGCTGTAGGCGTGTGAATAAGTCACTTCCAAACTCCAGGGTACACAACAAACTTTACTTATAGTATTAGGGAAATTACTTAATAGAGTGGTTTTAAATCAAAAGCAGGTATGATAAAATAAAACAAACAAACAATGTTCTCTAGTTTCACTTCAGTCTACCTAATTCCTGTGCAGTCAGCCAGCCAGTTTCTCTCTCTCTCTCTCTCTCTCTCTGCTTCTCTCTCTGCTGTTTCTCTCTGCTGCTCAGCACACACTCTCCCTGCTAGCTGACCACACCCCACATATATAGTCTTCCCAGGAATGGAAGGTTATAACCATGTGACCTTGCACTGGAGAACTGATTCTAAACTTCTATTGGGTAACTTAAAACTCTCAAACTCCCCCTCCCATCGTGGAGAGTTTGGGCCTTCAGGCTTCAGCAAACTGAAGCCTGTGTAGGCCTCAACAAACCAAATCCTGTGTAGACCTCAAACCCTCACACCTCCACTCACATATTCTTGGGCAGCAGCACTCATGGCAGGCCCAGGCTTACAATGTCAGTGGTTTGTACTGGGGCAGCCAGCTGCCATGCATCTGCATAGTGGTGACCCAGCTGGTCCTGCTTCTGCTGCTTCCTAGGGATAGGCACATTTTGCTTTCCATTTGTGTCCATTTTCCTTCCTCCCACATTCAAATTCTTTAAGGGTGCAATCCTACGGCTAGTAGACACTGTGTGGCTGGCCATAGGAAAAGTCAGAGTCCCAGCTCCGATCTCAGAAAAGCCCTCCAAGGTCACAGCTGGGACTTCAACCATGGAGCGCTCTCCCTCCGCTCTCACAGCCAGTGCAGCTCTTTCTGGCGCAAGTGCGACTTCCGAGAAGCTGCTGGGGGGGGGGTGTTCTAGGGGGGAGGGGGGAGGGGGGGAAGGGAGGAGGGAGGAATGAGGCTCCGCTGACATATGACATATCCCAGTGGTGCCTCATCCCCTCCTCCTTGTGAGCAGGGGCAAAAGACATAGACAGCTCTCTTTTGCAGGGTGAGGGAAGTGCAGATGCTATTTGTGCCTCTCTGCTCCTCCTGTGCTCAATTGAATGCCTGCAATCCTCCAAGTTCAGAGGGTTACATGCAGCAACATTGGATGGCACCACCCACCTCCTTTTTTCTGCCTTCCCAAATATGAATTTCATGAATTCTGGAAAATTCTTTCAAAAATGAAATACCCATCTGCAAGAGCCAAATTCAATAAGTACAGCTATTTCCAGCATAGAGAGGGCCAGGATGTACCTGCCTTCTGTTAAAGATAAGGAGCCTTTCAGAAAAAAGAGGTGGCAACCCTAATTCAGCATTAACATGGTTGAATACAGAGGGATTCAAACCCAGACTCTTAAGAGCAAAGCCCTCAAAGCCCTGGGCCTGGATGGACAAATCCATCATTTTCACTTTCTCCCACATTCATTTCTTTTAAAAAAAAATCTCAAGTTCTTTTTGTCCTGAATATGCAGAACTTTGCAGATTTTGGTAAATTCTTATCAAACCCAAACTTAAATGAAATTCTCACCCATCCCTACGAGTGCTTCTTTGCAAAGGCCACTGGTAAGGCTAATTAGGCTCTCCCCTCCTGCTTCCTCGCCACTCAGTAGCAGCAGCTGAGAATTGTATTCCACTCCCATCTCTCCACCTGAAGCTATGAAGCTAAGTAAACATTTCCAGAGAAACAGACTCAAAACTAAGGCTCTTTGATGAGCAACAGATCTTGCATCTTAAGTTCTACTAACAATAATCTCTTCTATAGTTCCTTTCATCAGTTACATCTACAGTTCCTAAAGCAGGTTTCTTTCCTGTGATCTATAAAGCAATTCCAGCATCCAACTCTTTCTTTTAAGAGTTTGGGTGGCAGATGCAAACCTAACATAGCTGTTAGGAATACACGTAGAGATCTGTGTCTGTATTACACTACACAGGAACAATGTGCAGCTTTTACATACCCTATTTAAAGATGCACACTTTAAAAAGCAAGACTGAACCAGCCTTCCCAAAGATGCAGGACAAAGATTTATTTCTGTGTCGTAAAGAGTTATCAGAATAGAAAAGCAAACTTTGTAATAAGAAAAAAAATGCACTCAAAGCTCCCTTTCAGCAGCTTGGTTCACATCCTTCTTTGTCCAGGCTTCATTGGTATGCCTTTCGTTACAACACAGCTAGTGTCATCAGCCGTTTGGCAGAAAGAAGATAGTAAGGTGACTGCAGGCCCGATTCTGCAAGGCACTGAGAGCCACTGGAATTCATTCAAGTTGAGGCGAGTTGAGAAGCTCAAAGGGTTCAGCCCCTTGTCAGATTAGGTCCTGTGAGAGGACAAGCATCTTACTGGCTCTCATCATCTATACTTTCATTGACCTTAACCCCACCCCCAAAATTGTTTGTGTAGGAGTCTTGGTTGGTTGTCTTTACTTCCATGGAAACCCCAAAGAAAGGTTTTCTGAACTAGAGTTAGAGTGAGTTTGGGTTTCCTTCCAAATGTCAAACATTCTCTCAGTGGGCAATGCCAGCTCATTTATTTCCTTCCAGCACTGAACAAAGTCTGTCCACAAAAGGATGCATGCATGCTCATTGAGAATGCAAGATAAAAACAAGGATGAAAGATGTTCTTCCCATACGCATCAGCTGTGATAAGCTGGTGGGACTTTTATTTATAAAAAGGGTGAAATATTGTTGTTATTTATTCTTCAGTAGCTTTTTTCTCCCATGGGATTGTCAGTTTTTCTTTTTTGAAATGATTTCATTCTTCCAAAGAAGTTGAGAATTGTTTCTGTATAAAAGTGGGGGAAACACTACTACGTTCTGGAGCTACTACTGGTTTCTATGTAACAGAAACAGCAGGCACTGACCTAGTTTGCATGATCAAACAACCCATGGTTTGTTAACTGTGGGTTGTTTGTGAGGGTGCGGGATGGTTTCCTGCCTGCTTGCCCACTCATTCTTGCTTGCTCTGCCATTCATTCCCATGTGCTCGCCCACTCACCTGCTTCCCCTTTCATTTAACAACCCAAGATTGCCCTGTTCCTGGGTTGTTTCATAACACGTGAGCTTGGAAACGCTGAGTTGTTTACATTATCTTTGTTGCTTGTTGTTGGGGTAACTATAGGTTGTTTAACCCTTGAACAACCCAAGGTTTCTGGATTTGCATGGTACATTCCTGGGTTGGTAACTGAAAGCAAAAGTGACGAGCAGGCAAGAGGTGGTGCACTCTCTCATTCCCATGCTCCCCTGCCAATTCCTGGGTTAGAGAACCCAGGAATCAGCCATGACATGTGAACCAGGTCACTGTTATTTCAAAGTAAGATTTCCCTGTTTCAGGATTTAAAAAACTGCCATTCCCATCATCTAGTACAACATAAACAAAGGCAGAGACTGTTGAATGTGATGAAACAAACATGTAGACACTTAATCAAATCACTTTTCTCATCCTATAAATATGTCTTTAGCCATTAATAACTAATCATTAAATTAAAGGTCAAATAATTTAAATAATACTGGCATATTTGCTACAGGGGACTTACAACTTCTGCCTGCTACTGCTTCCTGATCTTCACTGGCTCCTGGGCTCACAGCATGCAGCTGGTACAGTACAGGCAGTCCCCAGGTTACGAACGAGTTCCGTTCTTAAGAATGTCTTTAAGCCAGATTTGTATGTAAGTCAGAACAGCATAGCGTTCTATAAGTTAAAAATCGGCATTTATGCAAATTGCATAAATTACGCAAATTGCAGAGTACACTATGCTATGTAATCTATGTAGACAACGTAGTGCCGGGGAACCCAGAAGTCCATTCTTAAGTATGGGTTGTCTGTAAGTCAGACGTTCTTAACTTGGGGACTGCCTGTATAGGTGACACATGGTTTGATTGCCTAGCACCTACCAGTACTGAAGTGGCTGCATTTTGTACAGCCACTTGAGTATGCTTGTTAATATCTATAATATATTCCAAACCATAGAGGTGGCCCCACATAGGGTGCATTACAACAATTCAGCCCTGATGTCACTAGAGCATGGATAACTGAAGCAAGGTTCATTCTCTCCAGACAGGGTCACAGTTGGCATGCTAGGCCAAGTTGGTAAAAAGCTCTCCTGGCCACCATTGCCACCTGAGCTTCACTACTTAGTGCTGCGTCAAGGAGAACTCCCAAACAGTCTACTTGGCCCTTTAGGGGGAAAGCAACAACCAGTTGCAAGCCTCCATCCACAATAGTCAGTTTCCCTACCCACAATACCTCCATTTTGTCTGGATTAAGTTTCAGCTGTTTGCCCTCGTCCATCCCAAAAGTGCCTCCAGGCACCATTTCAAGAGTGCCACAGCATCTCTGGGATGAGCAGATGGAATTGATTGGTAGAGCTGAGTGCAATCTGCATATTGATGATACTTCCATCCATACCTTCAGATGACTTTCCCCAGTGGTTGTAGATAGATATTAAAAAGCACAGGGCAACAGGAAGGGCAGCTGTGATGGAGGGCTTTCTATTTCATCACCTGGCTATGGCCTTCTAGGAATCAACTGGTTGGCCAGAATGGGAAACAAGATGCTCAACTAAATAACCTTCTGTCTGATCCAGCAGGGCTCTTGCATTCATTTGTTCTGTTATTTATTAAGGCAATATATTGTGTATAATGTGACAAATGTGTGTTCAATTCAAACAGTTTTTGTGGCGTATGTGTTTTTCATTCTTTCCAAACCTTTAAGTCATGTGGCAAAAGGTCAGCTAACAGTGCAAGCCAGAAGAAGTGGGTACAAGATTGCAACCTAGATCTCTAAAGCATATATGCTTTAGAAAAGAGGTTGCAAAACCAAGGAGGAAGGAAGGTAACAGTTGGTTCTTCCAATTGAAAGTTGCTTGAGTCAGAAACAACTATTATTCCAACAAAAATATGCACCCCCCTCCATTTCTAATTCCTCAGTGGCCGTGTTTGACAGCAGTGAGTCAGGCGCCGCACTTTAGCTAGCAGTTATGTCAGGCAGAATGGATTGGAAGTCACCTGTTATTGTTTCAGTTTGTCCACTGAGAGTTCAAAGAAAGAAAATGGCAGGATATTTTTCTTCTTTATGCTTAACGAACAGTACTGTTTGATACTAACAGGATAAATTTATCTAACACACAGGGAAGAGTCATTTCTGATCTTCCAATGTGGAGGAACAGAACTGTCCTCCATTTTTGTATGCAGTTTGCTTTTTAGATATTATGGGGTTAAATCGTGCGGTGTGTGTGTGTGTGTGTGTGTGAGAGAGAGAGAGAGAGAGAGAGAGTGCGTGCACACGCGCGCACTGGTCAGTTTCAGCCAAAAGGTCATAAGTTTAGTTAGAGTTTGCTCAGGAAGCCAAAGGAGAGGTTCAACAGGTCAGAGGATTGAGGAAGAACTTAGAAAAAGGAATTTAGGGCAAAGCTGACTTATACCAAGTCAGATCATCGATCCATTTAGCTCAGTATTGTCTACACCAGCCTTCCCCAGCCTGGTGTCCTCCAGATCTTTTGAACTCCCAGCCAACATGGTCAGTGGTCAGAGATGCTGGAAATTGTAGTCCAAAGCACCTGAATGGCACCAGGTTGAGGGAAGTTGGTCTATACACTGACTGGCTGAGGCTCTCCAGGATTCAAAACAGGTGATTTCCCTGCTCTAAGTGGAGGCACTAGGGACTAAACCTGGAACTGAACCTGGGACCTTTGGCATGCCTTGAGCTATAGCTCCTCCCTGAATGTTTCCAGAATGTACAACCAAATATATGTAGAGAATTGTCTCATTAGGTCTGGTCTGTCTTGAAATGACAATGATCATTTTGAAGCTGTACCACTCACCTCACAAACTTGGTTGTTTCAATTCATCAAAAAAAATTCCAGGCAAAATGGCCATTTCTCTTTCTGTACCTTTTTTCAGTTTTCCTGAAAACTCCCCTCTTCTTTCTTCCTTTTCTTAGAAGCTGAAGTTCCACTGTACAATCACACCATCTTCTGTCCTCAGTCTCTTCTTTCTCTTTCTCTGCCTCTCCCTTTCCATCAAAAGCCTCCTCTAATAATTAAACATTCAATTGCTGTTTTGTTATACTTTCCCAATAAAACTTCATTTTCTGGAAAGATTCAAATCTAGTCTCAGTTTCTCTCTTCTTAAATACCTTATATTGGCACTCCACTACTTTAACTAAATAGTCTGAAGTTATTTGGCTCTTTGTGTTTTGGTTAAAACATACTAATCCAAGTCAGCATTACCGGACAGAGACCAGCCTGACTTCCAAAACAGAGTTAAGGTCACATTGGGAAATGGTTCCCCCAGCATCACAGTTGAGCTAAATTTCCCAGAGAGTCATTTGTATTCCAAATAGGCTTATTTCCTGAACATGGAGAAGTCGTCTGCAGATGTATTTAGAAACACATGACCTGAGCAAATGTGGTAAATCTTTCCTCCTCTTCCTAAGACAAAGTTTACTGTGAAACTGCTGACTCTTTCTCTGTTCAGAGGAAGTCTTCAATAGTTAATCATTTAATTGTTATTTTGAAACAATCTGCAGGTGTGTTTTAGAGACATGTGTCCCAAGCAAGTATGGTAACAGATAGTGGACAACAGTAGAATATCTACAGAAGAACACAAATGTTTAACACAGTGGGCAGATTGTTCTTCCAGAAGCTCATTTTATTAGAGATATGCAATGTTAAATATGCTTCCAAAGAAAGGGCAGTGATTGAAGCAGACTTGTTAAAAAAATTAAAGTCACCATGTGACATCTCAGTGAGTTCAGTGGGACATACTCTCAAGTACATGTGCTGAAGAATCAAAATGAATCGATGGAACAAAGGGGGGCATTTCACAAAACCATTTCTCTTGAATTACTGGGTCGATTTAAAGTATCTTTGGTCAAATCACTGTTTCTCACTAGCTCTACTTGTTATTCATCACTTTAGATTCCTAGTATAGATATGTGACATCCATTCTGTGTTTCTTAACAGAAATATGTTTTATAGATTTGTGCAGACAATTTTCTGGTTCCGAAACAGTGATGGTGCCTACGTTATTCTTCATGTCAGATAGTGGGATTTTTCCAAGCTCAATAAAAAGATAAGAACAGCAGAAATATAGCATCTAGTTAAATGCTAGCGGAGATGTCTGTGAAAATCACTATGATCAACAGATAAATTACCTTACAAAATCAAAGTGTATCAAGTCTAGGAAAAGAGAGTATGAGGAATATGGCAACCCTGAAGCAATGTTATCTAGCTATAAATGAAACAAAATAAATGAAATGCTACCATTTGCTCTAAAAATCTGAGATGGTTATTACCTTTCTTATTTTGTCTGCTTGTTTGTTGTTTCACCTGGTTGACTGAGACCACCACTGAAATAACATACAGAGGCTGCAATCCTATGCACACTTACCTAGGAGTAAACTTCTTTGAATACAATGACACTTATTTGTGAATATGCATAGGATTGCATTGTGAGAAATATGTATTTATTATCACTAGTCTACCTCATCCCAAGAGCTTGAGGTAGGCTGAAGCATGAAATATCCAATTAAAAATTACACATAGATACAAAAACTTAAAATCACTTCTTCCTATCTGTCTTCTCCCAAGAAATAATTTCACCTCAGCCTCAGTATACCTAGGAAACTAAAATAGCTGGGGGGGGGGGGGATGTAATGTAAACATGAAAGATTCCTACATGCATATGCCCTTAGTTTTATCTGGGGCATCACAGTAGAGAGAGTGTTCAAGATAAGGCACAAAGGGGAGACTTTGCCATATTTAGCCCACAGTTTCTAAAGACAACTGTGGACTTTAACGAGTGCTTCAGACAGCACTGGATAACACATGGGTAAATAAGACGAGAAACCTCATACCCCTCTAAGGGCACAGTCCTATCATGTTTAGATGGAGAAAAAGTCCTACAATTCCCAGCATTCCCCAGCCAGCCATGCTGGGAGTTGTGGGACTTTTTTTTCTGGCTAAACATGCATAGGATTGCGACTTAAGACATGCAATTCATAAAACCTCCTGTTTTGATGCAAGCAGCCACACAGGCATGCAGGTGCCTTCACAGCCCCATCTGCAGGCTACAAGTTTTGACCTGCCTCTCATAGGCTTTGGAGGGCCCTTAAGCAATCTGGAGTTTGTCAATCAGAAAACAGGAGGAAGGAAGTGGATCTGCATATCGCCTAAGCAACTGGGCAACACTCACTCTCTTCCCATGCTGGACTACAGCCTCATAGCACAGAGCTAGAAGCCAGGCAAGGGTGTCTATACTGTTTAAAAGATATATGGGGATGGGTGAGATGTGGGGATTCTGGTGTTTAATATATAATACAGAGAGAGGGGGGGGGAGAGGGAGGTGATATTTAGGCCTAGCCCCATTTATACCATTCAGTTTCAAAGCAGCCTAACCAATGTAAATGATGCAGCCGAGTAATAAATACAGGGGAGGGAAGTATACTAACTGTATGCTATTTTGTATGGAATGGTTTCATCTGTTGTACACACTTATAATGAAGTAACAACACTCAATCTGTTCCTTCTTCACGGGGCCTTTAGGGTAGCACAGGGAGCTGTGGTGGATTTAGGGTGGCCACTCTTATGCATTGACAAAATCGAGGACATGAATCAACAAAAAAAGAGGACATCCATTTAGAATCATAGAATAGTAGAGAAGGGGCCTATAAGGCAGTCAAGTCCAACCCCCTGCTCAATTTGCATAGAATTTACATATACTAATTACAATAATTACTGAATTTAAGTTTCATGGACACATGGGAACCAGACCCCTTCCTGAGCAGCCTTGAAATACTAGGAAGTCCAGTAGGAAAGTAGACACCAGCCCACCAAAGGTGGATTACAGTGCAAAAGTCTGATGTGTGGTTGTGGGTTTTTACTGTAGCAATTGGTATGTTGTCAGAATGAAAAGGTGGCGTTGATAACATCTGAACAGCCCTGAACAGCCCAATCTTGTCTGATCTCAGAAGCTAAGCAGGATTTGGCCTGGTTAGTACTTGGATGGGTGACCGCCTTGGAACACCAGGTGCTGTAGGGAGGGATCATAGCTCAGTGTGATAGAGCACATGCTTTGCATGCAAAAGGTCCCAGGTTTGATACCCGGCCTCTAGGTAGGGCTTGGAAAGAATACTGCCTGAAACCTTGGAGAGCCGCTGCCAGTCAGTGTCAACAATACTGGGCTAGATGGACCAATGGTCTGACTCAGTATAAGGCAGCTTCCTATGTTCCTATCAGTGTGTCTATATGAAGAACAGATGAGCCATGAGCACAATGAAAGTAGTAATGATCATAATAATCATTAATAGACTTCAAATTCAAACTATTTCCCCAATTTTCCTCTTACCTCTGTGTCACTCTGGAAGGCACGTTTTCCTGTTGTTAGCAAGCACACAACAGATTGCTCACAAGATTTGGCCAACAATCTACTGAATTGGTAGTATTCATCAGGGGCTACTTTCCCACACTATTACCTAGTATTACCCAGCTCTTTTGGAGATCAAAGTATCGCCCATAGCAATCTTTCTTCTGACATGCTTAGTAGTAAGCAGACAGCAATAGCACAATCTTAAAAGTCCATCAAAACCTGCCTTCATACTCAGATGCATCAGATATGTGTTAGATTTGTCTATGGTTCTGCAATGCTCCACAACACCATTAAAAAAAAGAAGAAGCACATTCATCTGTTTTTTAACTTCACCGTTTTCCACATAGTGTTTGCTTGATGCCATTTGCTATGCTGTCCATTATTTTATAAAAGCCAGGGAAATGGATACTTCGACATTTCATTTCTAAAGGGAAAAGAGTCATGCTCTTTAAGTCATGACACTGACACACACACACCCCATTTTAAAGATGTGTACGGCTGTGAAACACACACCTGACTGTATACCCCAACTTTTGATATTGCAGAAGGAATATGCCAACCTACCCTACACCCCTGTACTACTAGCCTCATCTAGGGATGGGGGAGAAATTCATTTGGTTCACATTTTAATATGGATTGACCTAGTTTGCAGTTCACGAACGAATATGCAAACTGGAACACAATTATTCTTCACATATTGCACTTCTCCAGGTTTTGCAATGCAGTTCCCCAGTCAAAAAATGTATACAAAAATGCATGCATTAGGGATTGTGTACCAAAAGGCATATACTAGGGGAAATTGCATACAAGAACGCATACAAAGTTTCATGCATACAAAACACGGATAAAACTGCATACTAATTTTTTGTGCAAACTTTAAAAGGAAAACACTCACAAACTGATGTGGAAATGGGACAGAATGAAAAAAAAAAAAGTGAAAATTGTAGAAGGTGAGGCAGATTTATTCATCCTAATCTTTGCCCACCCAGCCAACAACCCCTGTCCTGGAATGCAAGGCACCCACCTCATCTCAAGACTGAAGGTCACAGGGACATCACTATTCATACATTAGGGCTTCCCATGCATTGTGTGATAGCAAGCCCAGGCATGTACACTTGACAGGGAGCCTGTCCTGGGTCTCTGGAGTGTCCCCGTATGATGCACATCCCCCCCCCCCAAACTTGTCTTACTCATGCCTTTCATTACACTTTTAGGCAGGTCAGACCGCACAGCCGGCTGCAACAAGCTGAAAAACCGGCACCAAACTCAATCACAAGTCTCTGTATTAGTGATGGAGGAGCAATGCAAGGGGAAAAAATAGGGGCATTCTCCTGGCCAGTCTCACTCATATTTTCCTACAATGGGAAATTGTTTATGCGAATGGACCACAAATGAGCAGTGTTTGGAATTCTCCAGGGGCCACAAATGATCAAGGACGGAGCCAGCCAGTGGAGCCGCAGTCAGCCCACCAGCCTTGTATTGCTAAAGTCTGCATTATAACCATTGCTGGCCATGCCCAGCTTTTGGGAACCTTCCCCCTCTTCTCATAATTATAGCATTAATGACACACTATTTAAAGTGTAAACAGACACAGGAAAATGACGGGCTTTACCAACCTGATTGCAGGATCTACAGCTGAAGTGCCCAGCCAGCTGTTGCAGATCCGTGGCTTGACGTGAGTGTGTGTGTGTGTGTGTGTGTGTTGTGATAAATATGGATGACTCTGCTAAGACTGCAGTGCCAGACTCCATACAGAAGATGCAGCCTATCGAGCAGCATGAATGGACCCAGCCTGCATTCAGCCTATGGTCACATTTTACAAAATAACCCCTTTCAAGTTTTGCTACCAAAGATTTGGTTACTAACCTTTGAAGGGTCTTGCATTTGCTGAAGTATTTCATACACCCTACATATTCACTAGTGTGCATTTCTTCCCTCCCACCCCCACATGCAATGGCGAGGGTTAATGCAATGTCAGATGTTTCTCTTCAGAGATAACAAAGTTAAGGGTGCAATCCTGTACATGTTTAGACAGGGGGGGAAAGCCCTACAACTCCTAGCATTCCCCAGCCAGCCATCCTGAGCTTGTTTTACATGATCATACCTATACAGTGGATTATTTATTTTAATGTTGTTGTTGTTGTTGTTGTTGTTTTGGCCAAATCTCAAAAGTTCCAATCAAGTCAAATATATACTATTCTTGTGTGATATATATAATAGGCAAGCAGGAAACTAGGGATGCTTGAGGAATTTGATCTCTATGAATTTCAATACAAACTGACACTATCTGCCCCTCTCAGACTAAGGTGCAGAACAGAGTGTAGCTAGCCACTGGATTTCACACTCCTCTGAATGTTATGATACAATTATCAGCCCAAAATGCATTTTAAAATGTGTATACATTCAGAAAAGTCTATTTTGAGAGAAAATACATTTTGAAATATGTATTTAAATACAGATTTTCATATGGATGTTTTTTTTTAAAAAAATGCCAAATTAATAAAGAAACAGGATCAAAGAGACTTATGTGTGAACACATGTGAAACTAAGATGTACTGGAAATAGACTGGTCCATCCAACCCCAAAAGAAGCCTTTCTGAGGCTGTAATCCTATACTCACTTAGTTGGAAGTAAGTTCTATTGAATCTAGTGAGGTCTACTTCTGAGAAATTGGGCATAGGATGAGCTGTGCCTTGTCCTGTTCTTTTTCAGCAAGTATGCCTTCCCAGAAGAAAACTGGTTTTCAGATGTTGGTTTCCAATGGATTTTGAAGTTGAGATGAAGTTGTGTTGTTGAGCAGGTAACCAAAGTCTACAGAATATAGCAAGCTTTAATAAAAAAAAAAAATCACTTCTCACTGAACCTTGACTGCAACAAAATGACAGAAGAGCTGCAACTATAGTAAACAAGAGTCTTGGGGCACAATCCTATGGCTGTCTAGAGGGCCATAGGAAAAGTAGGAGCCCCAGCTCTGACCTCGGAAAAGTGCTCCGAGGTCAGAGCTGGGAGTCCGAATTCGGGGTGCCTTCCCTTCACCTGCACAGCCAGTGCAGTTCTTTCAGACAGAAGACTGACTTCAGAGCTGGCACTGTGGGGGGTGGCGAGGGGAGGGGAGGGGGGGCACCGCCGGGATACAAGGAATCCCGGCGGTGCCTCAGGCACTCTCCCTCGTGAGCAGGGGTAAAAAACTTAGGCAGCCGAAATTGGCTGCCTAATTTGGAGGGTGAGGGAAGTTTTATTTATTTATTATATTTATACCCTGCCTTTTTTCCTGCAAGGATCCCAAGGCGGCTTACATAATCCTCCTCCTCCTCTCCATTTTATCCTCACAACAACCCTGTGAGGTAGGTAGGTTAGGCTGAGAGTCAGTGACTGGCCCAAAGTCACCCAGTGAGCTTCAGGGCCGAGCGGGGACTAGAACCTGGATCTCCCGAGTCCCAGTCCAACACTCTCACCACTACGCCACACTGGCTCTGTGTGGCCAGTTCAGAGGTAATCCTTGCCTCCACACTCCTCCTGCCCTCAATAGGATGCCCACAATCCTCTGAGTTCAGAGGGTTACAGGCAGCCACATTGGATTCTGCTGCCCGAGAGACACCAAGCAATTGACTTGGATTATTCCTCAAGTGAGTAGATTACGGTGTTGTCTAACTGGAGATCCACATGAAGCTGCGAATAACATGGGGTCATAATGACCAAATCAATCGTTCCCATGTCAGTGTCTAATACAGTCAAACAATGACACTTCGATAGCAAAGAAGATGTATTTCCCTCCTTAACTTTTAATTCTTCAAATCTTCACATCTTACTCCTCTTGCGTCTACCTCTGCCACTGTCTACCCACCATTGCCACGATCTTCCTCTATTAGGATTTGATTCTAACCTTCAGTTAGGAGTTCCCCTATAATAATGCCAGGGGGATTTGATACAGCACCATTTTTTCTATGAAGAGTACAAATAGTTGCAAGCAAAAGGTCAGTAACTGTTCTCCAAAGAGACAAGGGGGGGGGGGGAAGCAACTTTCATTCTGTAGAAAATATACAGTACATCACATCCCAGGAAAGATCCTTGTAAACACAGCTGATTCCATATGAATGGCTCTTCATTATTGAAAATCCATGTTGTAACAAATGAGTCTGGGTGAGAAACAGTAACGTTCTGGATTGGGTTTCTGTGAATAAATAACTTGATTATCCATTTTACTGAAAAACTGAGTTTCATTAAGGATGCTTCTAATGGATGCTTCAGAGGTTATTGAACAGACATTCCTGGCTCATTCTTTGTTTCCCAAGCCAAAGAACTATTAGTTGTTGTGTACTGTCTACTGAGCGGAATGTACCAACGCTTTGTCATTTGTTTGTTATTGGCTTTGTCAGGGTCCCCCCCGCCCAGCTAGCGCCATTCTAATCAGGGGGAGGAGGGGGGGAGAAATCCTCTAGCAGACAACCAGCGTTATTTCCAAACAGAAAGACCAGACTGTTTGGAGCTTTTGTAATCATTCACCTACAGAAGAGAACACTGTGCTTTCTGTATAACACAGCTGGGCAGTCTATTATCTAAGCACTGAAATAGCAGCACAAGACCTTAGAGAGCATGTAATGGGGCGGGCGGGGGTGTGTGAGAAGTTAGGTCACCAAAGAGCCAGGAGAATACAACATCTGTGTCCCTTTTACCAAGAACTTTAAAGAGTTGATTGATTCCCCCCTCCCAAAAAAATGTAGTACTCTTTTAAAAACAAACAAATGCAACATTTTAATATGAAAAAAAAAAACCATGGCCAAAAAAAAAAAAAAAAAAACCCATAGAAGCCATTCCATGGGGGGTGGGAATATCTTCTTTGAGGGCTTTGGCTTTGTGACCAGAAAATGGTTGAACTGATTTGGTTTCTTTGGTGAATGAAAGCCAAAAAGAAAGAGGTCAATCAGTTTTGTGTGGGCACTGTCAAGTAAATTACCGTAATGCTGATAATGGAGGAAAATATTTACTGTGCAGGAAGTAATAATTCTGTTTATCTCTATATATTTATTTATAATAACTTAAGTATATACATATAATCTGGATACACATTTCCTTTAAACAAATGCTAAGCCAACATTACATTTGGAAAGGTAACCACTCCAGATGTAGAACATGGCAGAATTAAGCTTGTTTAAATTGATTTTCATTTAGTTGAAAGAACTAGTGCAGTGGATAGACCAAGGAGATTAGTTTGGTATTTTTGGAACTGAATTTAAAGTCTTTATGTCAACATGGCAAGACCAAATTATTCATATGAACAACCCTACTGATTAAGATCAAAGCCAAAGGGCAGTATCCAATGTTAGTTCTACATAGAGTAGTCCTATTGAAATGAATGAGAATTAAATTAGTTGTGACTAGTTCAAGTCTCATCTGTTTCAATGGGTCTACTCTACATATGACTAACATTGGTTACTACTCAAAATTTCTCAGAAGTTATTTTTCAGAGACAATTTCTGAAAATTCTCTTTTTCTGGTCCCCTCCCACAGAAGAAAGTGTTGTGATATGTATCACTTCACCAGCTGCAGCACATTGTTTACACATGGAAGGGACAGAATGGCTGTAAACAGGTTTGTTATGTCTTTCTGGATTCTCATGTTTTCGCATGGGAAACTAGACCGTGAGAGCAATATGAGCTAGTCACATGGTTTGTATGTTCTGATGACGTGCTAACTGGTTTTTCTGTCTGAAGCCATCTTAGAGAGAAGCTGGACTGCTTTCTCTCTTCTTCTTGTTCTTCTTGCTGGACTTTGTTACTGCAACAATGTAACATCTTTGTTGAGGTGGAGTGAAGCTCAACTTACTCCACTGGATGTAATGCTTGCTATGCATTTATACTCTGCACATGGACTGTAACTAGGAAATGTATACTCTGTAGAACTTTACTTGCTAAGTGAATAAACAGGTAGAATTAGACCTGTGGTGTTCCAGAGTGTTTCCTGACTCCATGGATTAATCTGCAACAGGGAAGCTGGAAGCAGTCTGATAACAGGGCAGACTGGGCTGGAGAAACTGGCACAACACGCTGCACGCTGCGCGGAGGGAGGTGAGATCTGGAAGATCTGTGTGTGGAATTTCAGGCCTCTGCTAGCACGCAGACAGGATTATAAATCTCCCAACTCGCATACTCAGTTCACAGAAATGCCAACAGAAAGATGGCCATTTTGCCAAATATTCATTACCATTTTGGGCTGCTGGCTGCCATTGTTTACACCAACAATGCCTTGGAATAATGCTATATCTGGGACATTGTGTGGGATGCAAAATGCCAGCCAGGCTGCTAACACGGGAGCATTGCTTGTAGTGCTATTCTTCTTGCTCGTAATGGCAGGAAAAAGAAGAAAAATAAATAAACCTTGCAAAACTGAAATAAGCTGTGATGACACTATTCCAATGGTGACACCACCACCACCACCACCACCACCACCACCACCACAAGAAACTGTTGGAGAAATTCACAAACACCCTGAGAATATTGAATGACATGCTGCTCCAGATTTGCCAACTGCAAATAGGGTGTAGAATTTTGGGAGGCTATTTTCACTTTGTTCTACAATGGACTGAGTGATTATTCTAACATTTCCAGATGACCAATATTATTTTGATATGCGTGAAGGATCAAAGCAAAGTAAATTCCCCTTTCTGGAAACCTATATCTATTGAGGAGCAATGGTACAGATCCATCATTTCACATAAATTCAAAGAGAAAAAGCCCAAAACAGGTCAATATAACCATACCACAATGCGAAGGAAAAATTTTGTTTAAGCCAATTATCTAAAAAGTGTCAAGTGGATCCCAAGAGAGCATTTTGACTCTCATGCCCTTCTGCAATATAGTCAGGAAAAAGTCTTTTTAAAAGGCATTTTACTTCAGAGATGCAGTTCATTTTCTAAAGAAAGCATGCACTTAGGGAGCATTTGAGTCAAAGAGAAGGAACACACAGATACCTCATAAATCAGACCTGTAGCTTTAATTAAGAAATATTTATTTATTTATCTTCCTAAAGGGCATTAAACTCGGTGCTACTTTCAGTACAAAGAGGAGTTTGGTGCCCTTCCCAGAGACACCTGTTAGGGATGCTAGAGAGTTGATTACAGCACGAATTTGGTTTGATCTATTCTGTCTTTGTTTCAAGGAATGTCAGGCACCTTTTGTTCCATCATCCGCTCATTGATGGAACTGGATTTTTTTTTAGCAGAATTTCAATCTGCTTCTGCTAATTCACATTAGCACTAATTTGCATTAGCCCTAGGGATGTGTGCGGAGCTCGATTGGGGGGTGGAAGTCCAGCAAACTCGTTGGGCTCGACCCCCACGAGCTCTGCTCGGCCTACCTGCTTCCCCAGCTCGACTCGCGTTCTCACGAGGCGAGCTGGGGAAGCGGCTTCCGGGTTCCCGGCGGTATGCTTTTTACGTAGAAAATGGCATAAGATATGTTAAAACCAGCTGCAATTTGCGCAAGTTATGCAAATTGCGGCTGCTTTTAACAGATCTTACACCATTTTCCACGTAAGAAGTGTACCGCCAGGAACTCAGAAGTCCGTTGAGCGCCTCAGCTGGCACTCACTTTTGGCCCAGTGTGGCTGGCGCAGTGGCAGTGCTCGCCAAGCGCCCAGCAAGTGGGGTGGTGTGCAGATCATCCACCCCCCTAGCCCTAATGCGAATTAGCGCAAATCCTCCCACCCACAAAAGTGAAAAACTGGTCCACAAGTCTGCAGCAGCCCACATGACTCAGAAAAAGTCAGTCCGCTGTGGAAACTGCAGGTCGGATTTGGGGAAATCCGCTCATGTCAATCCATTGCCGATTTCTCCAACATCCCTAAAATTTATTAGGACAAATTAGTGAATGAGTTATAAAAGAAGATTTCCTATGATGCTCATAAGCATGCTTACTTTGTGGTATTGTTTGTTTCCCACAAATCTACTTCATAATGTTGTTTTAAAAAAAATTTTTTTTTATATATTTAGAGTTTCAAATGATATACAACAAAAACCATACCAACATAGAAATAACAACTACTTCATAATGTTTTGCAAAGTTCCATGAAAAGTCACTGAATGATGCATGCTGCTACCACTGTAAGGACTATTAAACATCTATGGAATATTAAGCATGAATGTATTTCAGCCCCAATTAAAATCACAGTTTATGAGTCTGATATAGTTTCTTAATAAGGGAAAAGCTCATTTATTTATTTCCTCGCAACTGGTACTGATTAGGCAGCAAAACCTGATAAATAGCTTCATGTTCCTTTTTCTCCCCTCAGAGGCCTATTAAAAAGAACGGTTTCTATTGTTCCTTCTGAGTAACCAAAAAGGATTTATAATTTGATGATATGTGATATAACCAAGCACCAGCAAAGCAAGGTTATTACAGAGCAGGTTATCAGCAAAAATGACTTAGGCTGTGTGTAATGGAAAATAATATACATTTCTGAAAAGGAACACCCTCACATATAAAATGAAAGTTAGATGCTCTTGGGAGGATAATTCAAAAGCCTATTTTCCAGCCCACAGAAGTGAGTTGTGTTGTTTACCTTTGGAGGCCAAGCTAAGAATGGAAGCCTGGAATTGTCACAAATGAAATATAATATAATATCCCCCCCCCATTGTTAACATGGAAGCATTTTAAAGTTCGTCAAATTATGTTTGAAAGGGGGGGGCATCATTTGCTTCTTTTTAGGCAAAGCCACCTGACCAGCTAAATGAGAGGCATAAAAAAACGAATGTGCAGCTTTCCCCACTATAAAGATTCAGAAATGGGAAATTCTGGGCCTGTTGATTTTTCCTGCTATCATTCAGCTTTTTCACAGAGCCAGTGTTTCATCAAAAAAAGAGGGTGGCCTGGCAGGCCAGTCTCAGTGGTAATCCATCCCTTCCCAGGAAACAATTGCAAATGATACAGCAATGGAATGCATTACCCTATGAAATGAAACCAGGTTTAGTCCCTTGAATTACGGCTTCTCCCAGGACCGGTGCAAGGCAGTTTGGTGCCCTAGGCAAGATCAGATATTTAGCGCCCCCCCTTCCCACTTGAGAGCGCTGTATTTTTTTTTCAAGGCGTTTCTGGCGCCCCCTTTAGCCCTGCGCCCTAGGCAGCTGCCTAGTTGGCCTAATGGTAGCACCGGCCCTGGGCCTTCTCCCAGGACATTGTGTGAGTTTGCTGGGAACTCAGAGGGCCCTCATAAAACTACAATTTCTAAGGTCCTTTGAACCCAGTTCATAAATTTACCTGGGCTAAGGATCCCCCTTTCATGGGGGAGAGAGGCTCAGTTCCCCCTTCATACACATAAGCTAGGATATGATTTCAGACCATGATGTGTGACTGCCACACATATGCCCAGGTTGAACAATTCTTCCCTTTCCTTCACCACACAAAGAAAATCTGTAACTCAGGTAAGTGCATGAATTGAGCCTTAGCGGAAGAGATATTGCACAAGTGATTTAACCCTTATGGACTCCATGTGGAAGTTGCTGAAAAGTATTACCCTCACTACACAGGAAGCTGCCTTATAGCCCAGGATTGTCTCGTCTGAGGGTCAAACTAAACACTTGGTAAAGCATGCATGGTGGAGCTTTCTATGCAAGCTAGCTTTCTCTACTGTCCTGTAAGCATGCACTGGTTCGAGTTTGTACATGGTTAAACTGTATTTGGCTGATGCATTTTTCAAAAGCTTTTTAATGCACTGTTGGAATTCTGAAACTTCTGGCTATCGTTTAGTTCATTTTCTTAGTGAAATACTGTACCCACAATATAATGAAAACTATGTAGCAAAAAATGCATTTCTGCTGTAATTCACAGAACCACTAGAAATGTAGCAGGAGAGAATATAAGGAGGGTGGTTGTTGTTGTTTTGCAGGGGGCAGGTTTAGGCTCATGCAATGGGAACACTCCATTAAATGAATGAATGAGGAATACTTTTCATTTTCCTCTCTAAAAACATGCGTAGGAGAAAAGGCATTTCCTTTGGGTGTACAGCGTACAGAAAACTGTCAAGAAAAAAAATGTTGCTCTACTTTATCAGAGCAAGAACAGTGTAGATATGGGTTCTAAGGACATAAAATTAGCCACATTACTTTCCTTAAAATGTGCACATAAACATCTACTAGCAATATAGATCATTGCCATTGTGGAGTGAAAAAAGGTTCTTAGTCTCTGGTCTAATTTGAAGTCTTAGTAGGGTACATGCTTAATCCCCCCTCAGTTGGTAATCAAAAATTTCCATTGCTACTTTATACAGGTGATATTGCTCTTATATCATCACCCCAAGGAAGTATGAGAAGATTGCTTTCCAAATCTGAAACTTATTTCAAGCTGGAAGCTTTATTTATTAATCAGAATAAGACTAAAGCGGCAGTGTTTGCCAAAAGGCATAGGCAGCATAAATAAGTCCTAGATACTGATATAACCGAACACTGTTGTTTGTTTAGCATGCAATCCTATGCATGTTTAGCCAGAACAAAGATATACAACTCCCGGAATTACCCTAGCTGGGGGATGCTGGGAGTTGTAAGACTTTTTTTCTGTCTAAACATGCAAAGGATTACACCCTTAAATACTTAGGGCTTCATTTTTGTGAAAACACTTTTTGGACACATTCATTTGAGGCAATTGAAATTTCATCTGCCCATTCATTAGGGGCTATAAAGACATGCTATTATATCGATGGTCATCATTCCTTAGAAATTGTATCTTGCTTATGATATCGTGCAACAATCTCTAGCAGAGATGACTTTGATATAAAAGCTTATGGCAGCAAATGTGAATGTGATGATACTTACTTAGCATCCTTTATGATATTCAAAGCTGCAGATTGTCACTGTATATTGAATTAGCACTAATGATACACATTTAACATCCAGTTATTAAGATGACATGAGACAGTAGATCTAAACATGATTTGTTACAGCAGCACAGTCAGATTTGAGACATACCTTTGAATTAATTCACTGTTAGCATCCAGACTTTCAAACCAGGCAAATCCAAATCTGCACATTAAGATAAACAGTATATCCAATTAAGATAAACAGTATATCCATTTTCTCTATCTTGGCAGCTATCTTTCTGTTACAGCTAACATCGACAGTGAAATCCAGCATCGTTTGAGCTCCACAAGTGCCGCATTTTCTCAAATGAAACATAGAGTGTTCGAGGATCGGGATATTTGTAAGAAGACCAAAACACTGGTTTATGAAGCCATTGTATTACCAATTTTATTGTATGTCTGCGAAACATGGACTATATATAAACGTCACTTCCACCTCCTTGAAAGGTTTCATCAACGTTGCCTCCGGAAAATCCTGCAAATTACTTGGGAAGATAGACGAACAAATGTCAGTGTACTGGAAGAAGCAAAGACTACTAGCATTGAAAAAATTATCCTTCAGTGCCAACTTCAGTGGACCGGTCATGTTGTTCGAATGCCTGACTGCCGTCTCCCAAAGCAGTTACTTTACTCCCAACTCAAGGATGGAAAGCGGAATATCGGTGGTCAATATAAGAGGTTTAAAGATGTTCATAAGGCTAATCTAAAAAAAATGCAATATAAACATTGAAAACTGGGAAGCTCTGGCCCATGAACGATCTAAATGGAGGTTGGCCTTTCACAAAGGTTCCATGGACTTTGAAGAAGCCCGAGTGCAAGGTGAAAGGGAGAAACGTGCTAAGCGAAAAGCACGTCAAATGAATCCTTTACAGGACCATCTTCTATCTGGTAACCTGTGTCCTCACTGTGGGAAGCTGTGTGGATCTAGAATTGGCCTCCACAGTCACTTACGGACCCATCGCTAGAGTCTACACAATCTTCTTTAGAATTTCCTCCTTTTATCCCGGAAGACAATCTTACTCGGTCACGAGTGATCGCCTGATGATGATGATATCCAAAGGCTTGATAAAATTCAGTTTGAAAAACCATGCACAAAAATGCAGTCCTGCAAAAATTCAGACAAGGCCTTTTCTCTATACTGTGTTGAACATTGCAATTAAAAAGATCACCAGCATCAAGCTATCTGTTACAATCTTATCTATATATCTCACCTTCAAGCATGGAACCTAACTGACTAGCTTAAATAATACATGTTGAGGTTAGTAGCCACTCTTTCTGAAACCACTGCATATCAGGGCAATGTTTTGGCCTACAATTGCTATCAGCCCTAGCCTGCATAGCCAATGGTGAGGGCTGATGAGAGTTTTAGGCCAAAATATCTGGAGGGACACAAGTTGCCCCCCACCACTAGCATCAATGAACTGTAACAAACAATCTCACTGTCCTTTGCTCATTCAGAAAGAACAAAATATTAAATTGTGTTTAATACTGGAAGTTTACGTGGTGGAAGAAGCTTGAACACTTCATCTCAAAAGATTGCTTTCCCAGATGACCTAGAGCTGGTGTGATTAAAAAGCATAAATTTGCTGGTGAAATCTGAATGGGAAAAAAATCTGATTAATTTTATGGCCCTGTCACTTCTGAACTGTGCTCTGAAAATGTTGGCGACCATTGCAAAATACACCAGACTGTTGATTTTGCTTACACATCACACATGGATGAGCTATATTCTTGTCATATTTTAATCAAACCATCTGTGTTCTTATCATATTTTAACCTTTTTGCACTAAGCCATCTGTATTCTTCTGATAGTTCATCCTTTTCATGTCAAACCATTTTAAAAATTCACAGAAATACCGGTATCTTCATTACATGCTGTCATAAACTATATACACATACAGTATACACATCAAGTCCCATATAAAGAAACTCATTCATTTGTTTTATATTTTAGGGTATCTGGGTTTCCTAGCAAAATCACAGCACTGCATCACTAAGGCTGCCAATTCTATGATCAATAAGTCTCACTGAGTTCAATGGGGAAGTGGGCATAGAAATGTACAGCTTTAAAATGCCATGCTTGGAATTATAAGTAATGGTGGTTTCTTCTTAAAATTAGAGATTCATTCTGTGGTTTTACGAGCAAGTAAAAGAGAAAAGAAACTAGGCTTTTGAACACGGTGCATTCTGAATTCACCTTGTATATAGTGTAGAACAGGATTATGCCTTCTGACCATGCTCCTATCCCTATAACACATTCAGCATAACCTATGAAAGAACCTATGTATGATCTGTAGGTGTGTGAGTTCTGCGCATGTGCTCACCCAGGACATTTTGCTACCTGAGCTGGAGCACTAGATCACACACACACACACACACACACACACACACACCTCTGTTGCACCTACAGCAGCTGACTGGACTAGCAGTTGAATCTCATTTCAGCACTGGTGATGGGATAGCATCCTCCACCTCACCTGAGGGCAGTAGGTTAGTTTGGGAGGAGGAAAGGCAGGGCAGATCACATGGCACACACAGCTCTGTCCTCTAACAGCAGGGAACAGTTTCATAGATTTCATAGATCATAGAGTTGGAAGGAGCCTACAAGGCTATCTAGTCCAACCCCCTGCTTAATGCAGGAAACTAGAGGAGGGGTCTCCCATCCAAGTGATAACCAGGCCTGAACCTGCTTAGTTTTCCACGCTCAGACAAGCTGAGCCAGCGTAAGCCACAGGCCTGTGCTGCCCCCTCCTGCATTGCCCACCATCTGCTACTTGAGGTAACCACCTCACTCTGCCTAATGGCAGGGCCAGCCTTGATGTGGGGGACCCTGCTTATTTGTCCTCAGTGTTGCATACAGGCTATGCATATACAGGATCTGTCATGGGTTATGTCAAATGTACATAGGGGATGGGCCAGCAGGCATAAGTGGCCAGTTCTGCTCCTTCTTCTACATACATTCAACATTATATTCATTCACTGAGTTCATCTGCACCCTGCTTTTCCCTCCAAAAGGAAGCCCCAAAAGGCTAACATGATACAAACACAATATAGTAATTTCAAAAGACGAACAATATCAAAAGTTATCCAACACTATGAATGCTACTATCACAATATGTGATCAGGTCTTCTGTGGTTCTGTTCTATTTGAGGACAAAACAATATGAAACAATAGAAGTCTGCATATCATGTTCATAGGGAACAACCAACGACAAAGTTCAACCTACAGAATAGCAGCTGGGGCTCGACCTACTGCAGTTGCCTTACATGCTGCTTCTCCAAAACGAATAGGTGTTTTGCAAGAATCCCTTGGACAGCTTTCTTCCATTTTAATGGGGGGTGTATAGGAGAATTCCATCATGGGCTCTTCTTGCCTAATCCACAAAGTGGTTTAAGCACTGACAAACCAAGAAGGAGAGATTCTAGCTGCTGTGCCGGAAAAAAATGCATATCCCTAGCTGTAATCTTGGAGGAAGGATTCAGACAAGCTCTCTTCATGCAATGTACTAAGCATGCATGAGGAAACTGTGGGACCATGTGGACTATCCACTCTCTCACAGCTGCTGACATGAACTGGGTATCACAAAACTAATTGGGTTTCAGAAAAATCATCACTCACATAGGGGATGTGCTAGGGCAGTGATGGCGAACCTTTTTGAGCCCGAGTGCCCAAACTGCAACACAAAACCAACTTATTTATTTTGAAGTGCCAACACGGCAATTAAACCTGAATACCGAGGTTTTAGTTTTAGAAAAATAACTCATACAGTTGTCCGAACTAATTAACATATTTTGTCTTAAAAGAAAAACACAATAACAGAGCTTTCAATGATACAAACAGTTTTTTGTTGGGAAAAAAATCAACTCAAAAAATTATTGTAGTACTACATTGTACACATAGCCTGAAGGGAATTTATACAAACTTTTTAAATAATTAGGCACATGTATTTTTGGATAAGGGATTCTCAACTTGTAATATGATTATATGCCAGACTGAAATTGTATGGGGCAAGCTTTACCCCGGGTCCTTTCCCTGCTTCTACAGGTGTCGGATTAGTAAAAGTAAAAGTCAACCTGTACTAGGAGGAGCAAGATAAACAAGAAAACTAAACGTGCTTAACACATTTTAAATTATGTCTTGGACTGCAAACACTGCATTAGGTAAAAGTTTGCATTGGGCATGCTTTCTTCATGCAATGTACTAAGCATGCATGAGGAAACTGTGGGACCGTGTGGACTATCCACTCTCTCACAGCTGCTGACATGAACTGGGTATCACAAAACTAATTGGGTTTCAGAAAAATCATCACTCCCATAGGGGATGTGCTAGGGCAGTGATGGCGAACCGTTTTTGAGCCCGAGTGCCCAAACTGCAACACAAAACCAACTTATTTATTTTGAAGTGCCAACACGGCAATTAAACCTGAATACCGAGGTTTTAGTTTTAGAAAAATAACTCATACAGTTGTCTGAACTAATTAACATATTTTGTCTTAAAAGAAAAACACAATAACAGAGCTTTCAATGATACAAACAGTTTTTTGTTGGAAAAAAAATCAACTCAAAAAATTATTGTAGTACTACATTGTACACATAGCCTGAAGGGAATTTATACAAACTTTTTAAATAATTAGGCACATGTATTTTTGGATAAGGGATTCTCAACTTGTAATATGATTATATGCCAGACTGAAATTGTATGGGGCAAGCTTTACCCCGGGTCCTTTCCCTGCTTCTACAGGTGTCGGATTAGTAAAAGTAAAAGTCAACCTGTACTAGGAGGAGCAAGATAAACAAGAAAACTAAACGTGCTTAACACATTTTAAATTATGTCTTGGACTGCAAACACTGCATTAGGTAAAAGTTTGCATTGGGCATGCTTTCGTACAATTAATGTGATTTTTGCTATTGCATGCATGCTGATAATTTGTCAAACCTTGGCTCATACTCCGTTAGTTTGAGAGCAACACGTGCAGCACTCAGGTCAACTGTTAGGGCTTTACATCCAAGCCATGCTCTGTGCATCATTCTTCAAAATCTTTTAAATGTGATAACAATGTAGAAAAGAATTCTGTAACAGGAATTCTAGAATAAAATCATTCTGTTCCACACTGTGAGAAAGAACAAGATCATTAGTGTTTTGCAGAAGGGGACGGTCTTTTCACGATCTGGTGACCAATGGCTCGAGTGCCCACAGAGAGGTCCCTGCGTGCCAGCTGTGGCACCCGTGCCATAGGTTCGCCATCACTGTGCTAGGGGCTTGCTAACAGGTTCTCCCCACACCAGAGGGCAGCAAGATCCATCCCCTGTAGGAATATGATACAATTACACAACACAATGTGTTTAAATCTTCTGACTGTTGGTCTAGTCCCACCCATAGGTAAACCCCACCCATGTTGACTGACCGTGATCACATTACAAGCCAAGTCAAGCCGGGCTAATCTCAAGCTACAAAACTGCAATTTCTGCTCCTCTGTTCCCATTTATTCTGTTTACCCTGCAACTACCTCACATTTCTAAACAGCATTTCATAATTTCAACTGTCAGAAAGCACCATACTAATTGAGAGTAGAGTAGAATTACTTTGCTTTCTCCAATTCAGTTGCTCTTCTCACTGCTCATACTGATGTCAGCAGATCCTTCCCTTCTTCTTCTTCCTCTGCAGACAGGTATCATTGCTTCTGCTACTGCCTTCACTCTATCAGCATCTGTCTTAAAGCCAAATCTGAGTGAAGGAAGTCAGTCTTCAGGAGAAATGCTGCTGCTTTCCTTCACTCTGGTGTCTTTTGGGTAGGAAGGAACATTCCTATTTAGAATGTATAAGACTGAGAGGACAGGAAACACTGATGCCTAATCCTGCCCTCATATGGATTTGATTTCAAGACAGACTTCAGAGTGAGGAGGACAGTATTAGAAGCATTGCTTCCAAAATGCAGAGGAAGAGGAAGGAAATGATCTTATAAAAATCACTGAAATGCCCCCCAACTTTAGATCTTGTGAATGGGGTGGTGAACATGGGGTGGGGAGGGTCAGTCCTGTTTAAAATAGCCACATCTTCCCTCACTTTCCAAATTTTCTGGAAATCCAAATCCGTTACCAAGCTGAACATGTTCAGTATTGAACTCTGATCACGTAAATTTTCACACAAGCTTTTACTTTAATTTAAAATGTATACTGGTAATTAAAAAGAGCAAATTGGACTCTTAATATTGAAACTCAGAATTAAAGTATCTTTCAAGATAAAAGGTTTGTGTTTTGCCATTTTTGTGATAAGCTTTTAATGTAAAAATATGCACAAACAGAAGGGAATGCTCAATATCTACGAATATCTATAAAGCGGCACAGTAATCTTCATTGTTCTTTTGAGAAAAGAGAGAAATATTTTACAATATTAAAAAAAAATAGATTCCAAAGAGTTATAAAGTGATTTAAGGGTTTGGAGATGCACCAGTATAGAATACAATACTGAGAGAGCTCATCCTAATTTAGCTTATCAAAGAGAAGATGGAGACAATACTTGATAAAAAAAACATGCACAGAGCAAAGAAGATACCTGATTTGAGGTGACTGACTAAGCAGACAAGAATTCCATGACTGAAAGACAGAAAAAACTCAAACTGGCAACAAGAGAGAGAGAGATATCTATGAATGAGTATCTTTAGGCTCTGAAAAACCTTATCAAGAGTAGTCAGCTTATCATCATTCTTTGAAGATTTAAGTGGGTTCCCTCCCCAAGAATATATAAGGGAATGGGAAATGTAGATTGGGTTTTTTTCCCTGAGAGTTGTATGCCAAAGAGCCTTGAGTGAGATTCTTAAAGCACAAGTATATTTTAAGAGGGAGGAGAAGGAAACACACATTTAAAGGGAAACAGAGTATTCCCTTAGTTTAAAGCCTTTCTGTATTTCTTCCTAATTTGTGCACCATACACACAAGCGCATCACAGTCCCTGATGCAGAGACAAGCATGTCAGCCTTTGCATGTAGGAATCCCATTGTTTTAATCTCTCCTTCCTAATCCTCTTTATCCTGCCATCCCCTGATATTACTTGCTAAAAGTTAAGCATGTCCTGGGCATGGCCCCTCCAAGAAGGAATTGTCACTCTGAATGGGACTGTCTTCTGCTTATATGTTAATGTAACACACACACACCAATCAATACCTAGATGGAAAAGTCACAGAGTGATTCTTCCCTCAGGATGCCACCACTCAATCCTTTCAGGGTGCAATCCTATGCAGGCTTAGGCAGAAAAAAGTCCTACAACTCCCAGCATTCCCCAGCCAGCATGGCTGGCTGGGGAATGCTGCGAGTTGTAGGACTTTTTTCTGCATAGGATTGCACCCTAACATTCTAATCAAAGATCCAATGAGACATCAGGGAAGTGGAGGCACAGCTATTGTTTTTATTGTAAATCATTAAACCCAAAACAGAGAGACAAACAGGGCTAAAAGCCACAGAATTTTAGGGAACTTTCGTACAAGGAATCCTCACTGAGACATAACAAGAGCAATCTTGTGCGTCTTTGCCTTTTTCAACCCCTGCATTTTCCTTATTGCCGCTTGTCACTCTTGCCTACAACACTTCGGTCTCAAGCCATGAAGATTTGAAGACAAGTTTATTCTCTTCACTAACTCTTACCTTCTCCCCAACTTGTCCATTAGCAAGCTCAAACTCTTCTTATCTTTCTCTTCCTTTAGGGATGTGTGAATCAAAAAAACACTTGAGTTTGTTGAGGTTCTCCAATTTACATCCCTGAGCTCATTCCGACTCGTGTCCATATCAAATTGTGAGGTTTTTTTTCCTTTTTGCGTGAAAATTCATGTTTATTTTTGTGCACATTTTTTCAAATGTATGCAACAATTGTGCACATTTTCCTTCTATTGATTAAAGCATGTCTGTGCACACTTTTAAAATGTACACATTTTTCATGTGCATTTTTAACCCTACATATTTTTCAAACACATTTTGTTGTTGTTGCACAAATCACATTGCCAGCTTGGAAATACATGGCTTTCGAATGCAGGTTGTGTTCAGGTCCTCGTTCAGTTCTGGGAGGTTTGAGCATCATGCATCCCTATTAAATATGATAAGTTTTATTCTATTTTTAAACCAAGGCCTCAGCTAGGGATGGGTGACCCGCCCAGCACTTGACTCGCGGCGTGCAAGCCAAGCACAAGCGCCAACTGAGGCGCTCACCGGACTTCCCGGTCCCCAGCTCTACATTGTATATGTAGAAAATAGCATAAAATATGTTAAAAACTGCCTAATTAGCACAAATTAGGCCGCAATTTGCACAAATTAAGCCATTTTAATGTATCTTGTGCCATTTTCTATGTAAACAACGTAGCGCCGGAACCCGGAAGTCACTTTCCCTGGTTTGGCTTGCAAGAACGCAAGTTGAGCCAGGGGAAAGGTAGGGTGAGCAGAGCTTGGGGGGTCCTGCCTGGTGAGTTTGCCCGCTGGACTTCCACCCCCCAATCGAGCTCCGCGCACATCTCTACGCCCTCAGCATAGTCACACCAAAAATAAGCACATCTCTTCGCCCTCAGGCAAAGTGATCTTATGGCCTCCTAGACAGTGTCTAGGGGGCCATAGGATACTTCGGATTCCTAGATCCAGGGTCGGAAACAGAGCTCCAACCTCAGAGCTTGCAATCTGTGCTTGGATTCCCCTCCTCCCACCTCGTAGATGGCACAGAAAGAACTATGCTGGCTGCTTCTTCAAGGTCATAACAGTGACCTCAGAGAAGGGGAAAGTGTTAGGTTTTGCATGGTGGGCAGAACGAGATTGTCACCTGACATGGAGGATGTCTCTTGAGGTGAAGTACACAAGGTCTTCTGTCACCAGACATAGTCTCAAGGTTTATGAGTCAGCAACCATGGGACAACAAGTTTGGAGTAAACAGGTTAGAATAACAGGTTATGTAACTGGTGAGTAATATCCTAGTTATAGGTACAGGGTCTGACTATAAAGTAAGACACTTGTTGACACAGTGACCACTTGTTCTGGACTTCTACTTCAGGTCAGTCACTTCACTTCATCTCAGCCTTGCCACTGGGGTCTTGGATTTGAATCTGCAATCATGTAGTGAGGACATCTCTGCTGCGTAAGAGATGCATTGCTTGCCTTAATCCCATGTAATTGGGTCTTACAAATAAACTCTTTAATCTTTATTAACTGCTGTTATCTCCTCCTTCCGTCTGCGTGACTGGGATTTTGAACCCGGGACAGTCCAGCTCTCACAGAAAGGTGGTGTTCCAGGGGACAGGGAGGAAGGAGACTGGGGTCACCAGGATATGATGTATCCAGCCTCCCTGCCTCCCCATCCAAAGTGCCACAGCTAGACAGCCAAAATTGGCCATCTAGCTGAATTGCAGCACTGGAGGAGCAGGGAAGTGAAGACCACCTCCACGCTCCTCCCACCTTGCATAGGATGCCCATAACCCTCCAAGTTCAAGGCTTACAGGCATGGACTGTGCCCTTAACCTTGCTAGAACAGGATGGCCTAAAGGGGTACCCCAAATGCACTTTTCAGTGCAGAGCCTACACGGAAGTAGGCCTACACCATAGTCCTCCCTTGACATTGTTGTTTTCTTTTGCCTGCATAATGTCGCCAAACTTCAGCCTCTTCCCACTTACCATTTTCTTTCTTGGAAACAAATCCCTAACATAGGACATAAAATATCCCCAGAATCTACACATTTTGCCAATAGGGTATCTTTATCTCCCTAAAACCCAGCAAAGCACTGAGTGTACAAAAATGTCCCATGGATTTTTCCAAAGAAAACTGGCCAAGGGAAGCAGGTTTAAATACTCGAGGTATCAGTGGTTTGGCAAACCATGGGATTTCATTGGGGAACATTCACTTCACCCAAGACAGATTTATATTTATTATGGCTGTAGAAAAATACCCCAGAAACACACACACACACACACACACACACACACTAATTCTTAGTAATAAATGTTTTACCTAAAGTTTTACCTTGACAATTTTTGATAAATTTCTAATATTTTGAGTTTACAACATAGTCTTCTGACACCACAGACACATATTTGTGGGGCCATTTTACAACCTCAGGATACATTGGGAAATAGCTAAGGGTATTAAAATGCCCAACAAACATTTTGTATATCTATTACAACCACTGCATGAGGGTGATCCCCTTACTAAGCTGCTAATGAATCTTTCCTTCCCCACATTCCTTCCCTTTCTCATTGTGACCCACTCTCTCCCCTTTCTTGCAGCAATCTTTGATCTGTTTGCACCCCAAACCCCCACTCTAACTTAATTGCCTATAATGCCCCAAGAAATTACTCTTTAATAAATTCACCACCCTGAACCCCTCTAATGGGATTTCACTTGCATCCATCTCTCCTGTCCCTTCCTGTCTTCCATATTAGGCTATACATACACTCAATTGCCAGAGAAATTATATAGTCCATGTTTGCTTTGGTATCTAAGACACTTTTACATGTAAAGGTTATTTTTGTCTTTAACTCTGTAAATGCTGGTTTTCATTCTAATGCTTTAAAATAAACTGTTTAATCGTATATGTTATAATTCTAATGAAACACTCTTGTTGTTTCTTTGAAAATCCTTGTCTTCAGCTTCATTATTATTATTATTATTATTATTATTATTATTATTATTATTTACATTTATTAATCGCCCATCTGGCCTTATTCTGCTGAAAGGCGCCCATTCACAGTGGCACTTGGTAACTCATAGTTTAAAAATCCCATGCATGTGTTTGAGTTGAACACGTGACTGAAGCTATGCATGTCAACCAGCACAAGTGGTAACATCAGTCAGAATAGATCAGACCAGACTAGATGGACAAATAGCCTGATGTATAAGACAGCTTTGATGTTCCTGCCTATAGCCCCATTTTACAGAGCCCTGTCCTGTGGAAACTCTGTGCACACCCTGAATGTACTGCTAAATGATAGTAAAATATGAAAGCAAGGTGGAAAAATTGTCTTCTTCCAACCTGTTTTCCCATTTTATTTTCTTCTACTGCTTACAAACATTACCTTGCCAGGGTCTTCCTTGAGTTTTGATTATGAATTAGGCAGTGTAGCATAGCGGTGAGAGTGTTGGACTGGGACTCGGGAGATCCAGGTTCTAGTCCCCGCTCGGCCATGAAACTCACTGGGTGACTTTGGGCCAGTCACCGACTCTCAGCCTAACCTACCTCACCGGGTTGTTGTGAGGATAAAATGGGGAGGAGGATGGATGATCATGTAAGCCACCTTGGGTTCCTTGGAGGAAAAAAAGTGGGATATAAATGTAACAATAAATAAATAATAAATAGGTTTACTTCCTATGTATTCATTAAGGCTGCAGTCTATGGGTCCTGGGTCTGTCTATGGGCTCAGGGCTTTGAGTGCTATGTTCTTAAAAGTCTGTGTATTCAACCCTGTTAATGCTGAATTAGGTTGCCACCTCTTTTTTTCTGACAGGCTCCTTATCTTTAACAGCAGCTATCTGGCAGGCAGGTACATCATGGTCCTCGCCATGCTGGGGATAGTTGTACCTATTGAATTTGGTTGGTGCAGATGAGTGAGAAATTTGTTTTAGTTCATTTTTTAAATAAGGATTTACCAAAATTCACAAGGTTCGTGCTTGGGAGAACCTGAGATTTTAAAAATTCGAATGCAGGAGAAAGCAAAGCTGACCGATCCATCCATCCCTAAAAGGCTTAAGTGATTGAACTGGAAAACATGATACCTAACCATGCTGGTTTTAATATAGACGATTCTACAATTCAGCTTTTTATTTTTACATTCCATCCTGAATACATCCTTCTTTTCCCATTTCCCATTAAAAAATAATAATAATCAGGCAAAGACTAATCAGTGCCTAGATTAGAAAACTGTGCTTTGATATATAAATCTGATTTGAAGATTAAAAACCCATCAACCCTCCCCCCATTTTATCATTGCTAAGAAGAAACCATTCTAATAAAAAATATGACAGCTCTGTTTTCTTCAGAACAATTAATCAAATTTTGTGCTCTCTTTGCCTTCTGATTTCAATGTGAGTGAACCATTTCACATTTAGGTTGTCTGTCATTCTGCCCTAGCAAGTTCTATCTTTTTGGAAGGCTGTGCGGTATCACAGTAGGAGCTGTTGTTGGTGTTAAAGTCATCCTTTGCAACACATTCACCAACACATTCCAAGTGATTTGAGGAGAATCACGCCTGGATTTGCACCATCTCTGTTTGTAAGAAAGTTTTTTAGTAGGACAGAGATTCAAGTTGTGACATATTCTGTTCTCATGATTCATGTATCAAGATATCAAACAGTAAAGATATAAGAAGTAGGCATCCTAGTGTGTATTCATTGGACTCTTGCAAATGTTTGATATTTTTAAGTTGGTTTGTTTGGTTCATTCCTCGTTTCCTCCTATTTTTATCTCTTGCATCTGGAGACAAAACGAAACATTTTGAAAGGCAAAATATACATTTCTGAAAGGTTAACATAGCAGCATGCTATACAGAGCATTTTCAGTTTCTGATCTTGGTCACTGGACAACAGTTCATACTATTAATTTTTTTTTACCATAAATCAATTCGTTGAATCATAGCTCTTTGCTTTCAGAAAGAGAAGCTCAAAGTAAAAAATGGTCATATTTAACATGGAGGAGGTAATGAAAGGAGTTTTGAGAAGGAGGAGGAGGAGGAGGAGGAGATTCCACAATGAATCCAGGGTCTGGTCTTCCTAGTTATAGGATGGGTTCACATGTCACAACAACCCATCCTGTGAATAAGCAATGCAGGGTGCGTTGTTCATGAAACAACCCATCATACACCTGTCAGATGATCGGGCTCACTGTGGGTTGTCTCCTTTCCCCCCTTGTTTCTCCTGTAGGACTCCATGGCAGGACCCATCTTGTCTGCCCTACCTGCCACAATCATGAGCCCTTTTAAGTTCACTATGTTTTTTTTCTCCCTTCCCCCCCTTTTTTTTCCCAGAGATTGCTTGATCTCTGAGTTGACAGCTAGTGCCAGCCCCTTCAAAGTGCCCAAGCAGCATATTGGAGGGGCTGTCACTGGTTTGCCATCCCCATTATTATTATTATTATTATTATTATTATTATTATTATTATTATTATTATTATTATTTTGTGCAAGGAATTTGCAGATTTTTTTCATACTTATTTTAAATTATTTTTTTTAGTCAGACTTGGGAAGCCTTGCCTGGGCAATGTCCTGGGGGATGTCTACTGTCAAAGTGCACCAGGCACCCACCATAGGCATTGACCCAGAAAGACTGCAAAGAGCTTTATTTTTCACTTTGCTTTTTTTGACAGCTGTCAAAAGGTGAGCTGTCAAGAGAAACCAAAGCCACATGTGATCTTTGCTTGTGAAAGTGGGTGGACTAGATCACCCCCTTCACAGCAAGTTCCTCGGGGGGGACGGGACCTGACTGTTGTGACTCTATGTTGTGCCCTACCTGGAGGAGGATTCTTCAGATGAAGAACTGGAGGGGGAGAGCCAGCATCATGGGCCCCAGCCAGAGCCAGGCGAGGAACTAGAGGCTTCAGCTGACAGCCTTTCCCAGGAACTATCAGAAAAGCAACCTGGCCCCTCCTATGCTGTGCCAGAACCCACCCACCCCCATGCAGGATTTAAAGCCTGAGATAATTCATCCCTCAGAGCAGCGTAGGCTCAAATGCAAGCAACAAAAGCACAAAGGGAACCTTCCACGTAGGGCCTCCCTTAAAAAGCAATACGCTGACCTAATTACCCAGCTGGGCTGATTTATGGCCAGCTATAAATTGGCCCAGCTGAGGTCAGCCTGTCACTGTGGACAATAGTATTCAACTTTGTGCTTTGCCTTGATTTCACCAGACTGGATGGACTCTTAGACACTTGGCTGCTCCTTTGGAATATGCTTTTGGATTATCCCTGACTGGCTTTGACCTTTGCTCTCTCCTGTTAAGAATAATTGGAAACTCTTATGTAAGACTCTTGCCTGGCCTGGCTGCTCTCTTTCTTGTTTCCTGAACTGATCCCAGCTGTGACCGAGCACTTGCTGGCTTGGGAGCAGGACACTCTAGGTGCTCAGGAAAGTGTGAGCCACCCCTTTTACGGGAGCTAATTGTCAAAACTCTGGTTCCTTTAAAAAGGGGGGTTTTTTTACAGGGCTACCCATAGTTTTTTTGACATGGACATATGCAGTAACGGTCACTCCACCATGCCACTTGGGCATCGGTGGGGTAGCTGGCATTGGCCTTGGCCTAGGCTAGCTCAGCAAGAGTGGCAAGGGGTTTTTGCCGCTCTTGCCAAGCAGCTTGCTAGCCGCTTCCTGCAACCCACAACAGGGTTGGTCACCCAGGTTCGGATGACACAACCCATTGTGTGTCCAACAACCCCCATAACAAGCCATGGGCCCACAAGCAAGCCACCCTGCAGGAAGCAGTTCGGGTTCACGTGACACAACAAGCCACTGTGTCTTGTCACCCACAATGGGTTGTCGTCGTGCCATGCAAACCCAGTCATAGTCTTGCAGCAAACCAAAGAGAAATGGTTCCCTCTCGAGTCTGACCTGAGGCCCCACCCACAGGAAGACCATCAGCATTGCCAATAGGCTCCTAGGGTGGTCCTGAGCCACAGAACAGCCAGTCAGCAGATCATTCAGTTGATTGCCAGACACATACAAACGAGGATCCTACTTGCTCCCTCCTGCCCTCTGCAAACCACACACAACAACAACAATTTTTTATTGAATAAGTCCTCAGACCATTTCACACAACAAACCACACACAAAAGGGGCCCTGCTGTATAAGGGGATGCAGGGTTTCCTTCTATTTTCATGTTCTTTCATTTTATTGCATGGAAAGAATGACAGTGTTTATTTCTGGACAATAAATCAGAAGAAGTTTTCACGATAACAACATATTTTTTCCTGGCTTTCTAAAGCAATGGTCCTAAGTCCAATAATTTCTCAGATAAATTCAGGGAGTTACTAAGTATATTTTTCTTAGAAAGACTGCTGTTCCAAAGTCAGGAGAGCCTTTTGTCTCTTTCAAATGAATTCTTTCCTTTTAAATCTGGGCTTACATTTTATATATGTACAATCAAGCTGAAAGTAATTCAGAATCCAGTTGAAAATCTTCAGATTTTATTGCTGACTTCAAATATGCTGTGGAAGAATCCAAATATTAAAAATTCATTTCAGACTCAGTGACAATCCTAGAGTGCTAAAGTGTGGAGGGGAAAAGAAAAGGAGTCAATACTGGTCCTTTAATGTCTAGGGGGTATAAATCTATTCTAACAGCATGTGACACAAAGAAAGGGACATGAATGCTGCAATCCTATACATACTTACCTGGGAGTAAGTAAGTCCATTGAACTAAAAGGGGTTTACTGTTGAGTAGACATGTATAGGATTGTGTGGTAAAGGCCTAAGCAGGGCCGGTGCTACCATTAGGCCAACTAGGCAGCCGCCTAGGCCGCAGGGCTAAAGGGGGCGCCAGAAACGCCTTGAAAAAAAAATACAGCGTTCAAGTGGGAAGGGGGGGCGCTAAATATCTGATCTTGCCTAGGGCACCAAACTGCCTTGCACCGGTCCTGGGCCTAAGAATAGTCATTTATGTCAGTTCACAAGGAAATTATTACATTCATCATACGGATGGCATTAGTAGGTTCTACAACAAATGACAATGCAAATCATCACAAGCAAGAAGTTTGGCACCTAATAATCACAGGGCCTGGCGCTACCGCTAGGCAGACCCAGGCGGCTGCCTAGGGCGCATGGCGGAAGAGGGCGCAGAGTTTCTGCACCCCTTCCTCGCCTCCGGCGCGCTCCTGCCCTGCCTGCCGCCTCCGCCGCGCCTCCCCGCCCGCTTGCCGGCTGCTGCCACCGCCGCTGCTGCACCTTCCCCCTGCGCGCGCGCGCCCGCCCGCCCGCCCGCCAGCCAACCACCTACCTACCTTCCCGTCGTAAAGCGCAGGGGTCCCATCGCGTCGGAGGAGGAGGCGGCGGCAGCAGCAGCAGCAGCCAGCAGCGGGGGCGGGGGGAAGGTAGGCGGTGGCGGTGGTGGCGGCGGCGCCGGGGGGGTTGCAGAGCAGGGCTGCTTTGCTCCGGAGCCCCCCCCCACGGCACGAGGCGGGGCGCTAAATATAATTTGGCCTAGGGCGCCAAACAGCCCTGCACCATTCCTGAATAATCATCTGCCCACTGCTAAATATTCAGCAAAGATCTGTTTCGATGAAGAAGAGCAGTATGATTAAACTGTATAATCTGAGTGACAAAGTAAGTGAAAGCATAATTGTGCAGTATTAAACTAAAAAGAAAAAAGCCAGCCATATCCACACGGAACTCTTGCATCAGAGATTATCGGTGTATTACATTAATGAGTCATTTCCAGAAGAGAGAACATAATGAGAAATTCTTTGGAGGAAAAGTCACAGAGACAGAACACTTTCCAGGCTGAAAATTTTATATGATCTAACAATCAACCATCTCATCAACCATGTCCGTACCTTTTAGGAGGGAGGAGTCAAGATTGATCACGTATGGCACTGACATTTAATCCTATACAGGATAATACCTGAAAATATTCCATACACTAAAACAAATGTAGTAAGTGGCTTGTGGAACATAAAATGCATGAGAAATAAGCATGGGGTGGAATGAGTCAGGATGCCTTCCCATTTCTTTTCAGGTGAATCTAAATTTTAGATCCTATTTTATTTATTTATTTATTTATTTATTTATTTATTTTATTCTATTTATACTCTGCCTTTTTTCCTGAAAGGAACCCAAGGCGGCTTACATAATCCTCCTCCTCTCCATTTTATCCTCACAACAACCCTGTGAGGTAGGTTAGGCTGAGAGTCAGTGACTGGCCCAAAGTCACCCAGTGAGTTTCATGGCCGAGCGGGGAATAGAACCCGGATCTCCCAAGTCCCAGTCCAACACTCTCACCACTACGCCACACTGGCTCTCTAAAACCATGCTACTTTCTGGCATAATTAAGTGTGGCCTAATTTGAAATGAACCCACCTTACTTCTCCCCCCCCTCCCACTTCAAGCATTGCATCTAACAGAGCAATCCAATGGCCCCCAGAGAGCATCTAAAGGGCCATAGGATCATTCACATTCCCAGGTCGGAAAACAGCTCCAACCTCGGAGCTGGGCCTGGAGATCCACGCTTGGATCCCCCTCCCCACCCCACGCAGCTTGCATGGAAAGAACTGCATCAGCTGCATCTCCTCAGCAATAAGACTGACTTTGGAGAAGGGCTGAAGAGGACGTTCCAGGGAGCAAGAAGGGGAGGAGACCGGGTCTGCCAGGATATGACACATCCTAGTGGTTTTCCAGCCTTCTTCCCTCCCCACCTGAAGTGCCTCACCTAAACGGCCGAAATCGGCCATCTAGCTGATCTACAGGGCAAGAGCAGCATGGAGGTGAAGATCGCCTCCACATCCCTCCCAGCCTGCATAGGATGCCTGGAATCCTCCAGGTTCAGAGGCTTATGGGCATCCCCATTGGATTGTGCCCTAAGTATATATAAATGTTTTCCAAGAGCTGGTGTAGCATCAGTAGAGATGGACACATTTTATTCATTCATTCATTCATTTTATGAATTGGTTACTCATTTTTCCAACCTTAACATCAGGTCATCAAGAACTTTGAGAATTAATCCAGGTCTTCAGTTCAGTCTGTCCTGAACTTTGAGAGTTTTTTTTTAAAAAAGTTTGTATGAAAATTCATTTTTGTGCATATTTTGTGCATATTTCTCACAATGGATGAATTTTTGTTTGCCTAATAAATAGTTTTTCCAAGCAATTTTCCTAATATAATGCATATTTGTAAGTTATTTTCCCTAATATCAGCAATTTATGTATGCATTTTGATTGGAGAACTCCAATGCAAAATGTGGAGAAGCATTTCAGCTCTCGCAGCTGTTCAAGAGTGCAAGATTAGGTAAGTTCACATTAAAATGTGCATTTTTCCTGATCTAAAATGCACGATTTTCCCAATTTTAAAAAAAAGACTCTTGCATTCAGGAACATGGACAAAGTGAACCAAGCTTCAAGTAGGAATTCGAGGAACTTGAAAAGGCTTGAACATCACATGTTCACCCATCCCTATTTGGCAGCAGTTTTTTTCCCTGGGATGGGAGAAGCAGGGATGCTTGAACTTTCTGAGATTCTCCAAACCCTTCTTCAGAGATCAATTCACCTCGCTCCTGTTTTTGTTCGCAAACTGTCGTTCTTTTCATTCAAACAAGAAAAGTGTGCTTTTCAAACAGGAAAAGTGAACATTTTTGAAAAGTGTGCACCTCCCACCCACCATTGATTAAAGTGTGAAAATGTGTGTGTGTGTGTGTGTGTGTGCGCGCGCGCGCATGCATGCATTTTAAAGTGGGCATTTTTCAAAAACATGCATTTTTCAAATGTGATCACAAGTTTGAGAATGTGCAAGCTTTTCCCTAAAAAGTGCACATCTGTTCACATTTGGGGTTTCAGATGGGGCAAGTTCAGTTAACTGAATATTTTTATGGTAGTCACTGCTGATGAATATTTTAAAATTGTATTTTATTGAAACGGTTTTTCTTTAAAATGATTTATATATAATATGATCTTATTAATATGTTTGCTGTATTGTTTTTATGCTGTAAACCATCTATTGAAAGGTGGCTCATAAATGGATCCATTAGGTAAATGAATAACTACTAACTTGGAAAGGTGTGACTTAGGAAAGGGGTGGTGATGATATCCAGCCCTCTCTCTGGGCAGGGCATGTTCACCAAGATACCTTGCAGACTAGTCACCTGCCAGATGCTATGAGAGCTTAGCTTCACACCCAGTTCCCCTTGTAGAGCATGCTGTTCCTTTAAATCAGGGGTGTGCAATTTTTGGCCCGCCAGATGTTTTGGCCTACAACTCCCATCAGCCCCAGTGAGAGACCGTGAGAGTTGTAAGCCAAAACATCTGAATGGCCACAAGTTGCCCATTTCTTCTTTAAATAAACATAGCCCTAGTTCAGCCTCTTTACCTGTGTCTTGTTGTCTCTTCATTCAGCTCAGTGAAGCAATCACATATTGAAAAGAGGCAAGTCATTAAAGCCAGCCAACAAGCACAGTGATAAACACCCTTTTATCCAAATTTGCAGCCTGCAAAAGTTCAAACTGATTACCTGTTAGAGATTATGGCCTTGATTCAGAGAACTCACATGGCTAGTTCACTGCATGCGGTAAAGGATTTTCCCCTAGAAGTAGCTCAACTGGGCACCACATGGAAAGCTGCTTTTGAATTCCCCCAACAGTGGAGAACTAAGCCTTAAATCATTAGCGGGGCATGTGTGACTATGCAAAACAACCCCCTCTCAAGGCTTTTGTATAGTTTACTCATATTAATTATCCTTGATGTCCTTTGAAGGCTGGTAACTATTAGCTGATGAATACATCCCAGCTGGGTAAGGGCTGACAGAAACAGTTTGTCAGCTTGGAATGTAACCAGCAAAGGAGAGAAATCGGAGTTTTGCAGCTGCGTAGAAATAAGGAGTCTGGGGTAGGGTAGGAAAGGGGCTCTCCGTGCTGCTCAACCTGGATGTTTGTAAATAAACAGATATTACAAAAATGTCCATACACTCTTCTCACAAAGAAACTAACTGTGAAACTTCTTACTATCTAGGGAAGGGTGTGCGCGCGCAAGCAAAACAATAGTGTATAGCGAGATCATAAATAAAATAAGTGAATAAATAAAGAGACCATAGTATAGGTATAGGTATAGGTATATATATGTTTGGTATAGGTAGTCATAAGTTAAAGCTAAATACAAATGTCACTTTTGGCAGGCAGCCGTTGTAGGGTACTCTGTGTCACTGTACTTGTCACATCTTGGTACCTTTTAGTAGAAACTAAATTTCTACAACCCCTTAGTAGAATAACTAGGAAACTACCATATCACCTCATTTTTTACTATATTGTAGATATTCTGATGTGATAAGCATGGGTCTAATTAAATAAGAATAATTCCAGTGTTGTTATTGCTAATCAACACAGACATACATGTCCATGACTTTCTTTGAAAGCTTTCAGCAAGCAATTTTCACGTCAAAGTCTTCAGTTTTCTCAGGATTCATTTTATGCAAGGAGGAACAGATGAGGTGTTTCATAAGCAGTTCAAAGGGGCTGCCACTCTATCTACCCACATGACCTAAGAATCATATATATGATGAGCTAGTCATTATTTCTCACTAGCAAAGTGCCCATCAATTTGATGGGCTATGTTGAGGACGCTGAGCTATGCCAGGGGAGCAAGGCATTCCCAGCCGCTCAGCCCGTCATTTGATGGCAGTGTAGGAACCTACAGGGACTTCAAGGCAGGATGGGGTTGCCTTCACTGTAAGCTTCTTCACTGAAAATGCAGATAAGTGTTCAACACAAACAAAGGGTTGTAGCCAATGAACACCTCTGGCTGATCAAATTTCCCCTGCAGCCCCCGTGCACCCCTCAAATCTGTCCCAGAGGGATGGGGAGTCCTCCAGAGCAGACTTGGGGAGTATTGGGGGGCTGCAGGTGGGAGCAGGAGAAGGGATGCTCCCACTGCATATGTTGGTTTTAGACCAATGTATGGTTGTATTAAAACAACTCTGCTACATACAGAAATGTAGAGTGAGGCCTATCAGAATCTTTCATGGCTGTCTGAGTAGTAGGTCAAGCCCGTAAAAACCGGAACTGCTCAAGATTCTTGTATACTACAACTGTTACAAGATAGGGACATCTAAAAATTACAGCCCCTTCTTTTCCTCCCACAAAACAGAACCTTATCTAGGGTTACTCTAAATCTAACATAAATCTACTAAACAAACAATACCATAATTCAACTGTTTTACAATTTAGATATTCTCTTCACAGAGTACTCTTCATAGAGTCAAGGATACTACATCATAAAATAATCTTTGAAATCCTTTGGATGTCCTCAATTTGTCTGCCATAGACATCCTGGAAGAGTGTTTTTTTAAAAGGAATTTTAACTTGTGAGGGGGATGAACCCTAAAGGGCACCTTTAACCATGCAAAGAGGTGCCTTTCTTTAACCTTTTTTAAAAATACAAATCATATAATAATATAATAATATGATAACATTAGGATGATTTAACAAAATGTAGCAGTTACATTTAGCTTAAAATGTCCAGATTTGTGAAAGAAATCAACTACTGATGCTTATCACTGCTGCCTTCTCCCGTGGGTTGACTTTGACTTTGGGGTGGGTAGTGGGTGTAGTGGGTAGTCCAGCTTTGAAATAGGGCCGCAAATGCATCTAGGAATCATGCTAGGAGATGATGTAGCTTTGGTTACAGGGACATTGTATGGGGGGGTGGGGGAAGATGGCTGTCCCCACGGGCCAATGGCAGCAGCCATATTTTCTTTGTGCAACCCCACTGTGAACAATGCCACATCATCACGTAGCATCATTCCCTGGGGTATTAGTGCCCAATTCAAAGCCTGTCGCAGTTGGGCTTCTGCCAGTTGGGCACCTTGGCTTTATAGCGCTAACTGAGAACAACAAAAAGCCCTCAGACTGTCTCATAAACAACTGTAGCTAAGACTGCAACCCCTCCCACCCTCCTCCTCATCCATCCCTAATCTTCATGAGGGTTCTTCTCTAAAACCTCCAATATGCATTCTGCCCAGCCCCGATCTATTTCTCTGGCTAACACAATGGGTCTACGCTGCAAATAGCTGCACTAAATAACTATTTCTACAACAATTACATTGGCCTATGTACTAACTGTGCATGCCAAAGTTCCAAATCCCATTGCTTAAGGAAGGGAGTGTGAGTCACCTAGGCAGATGTTGTGATTATTTTGACATTTATAAAGTAACCACAAATATTTTAAAATACACTGATTTGGGGAAAGTTTTTTGGCATCTTGAATGTTCCCTAGAGCAAGCTTTGCCTTGAATTCCCCCACCCCTTCTCATCTAGAACTCTCACTACACCTCCTTTCTGAAGGGCACTAGCATGTCATTTTAGTGCCACACTTTTGGTAAGGAACACAATATTTTAAGGTTGCACTCCCTCCTTTCTGTTTAGAGGTTTGGCCTGAGTTTGCTTTTATTCTACTCAGTTTCATCTTTATTCAGAATTCCCCTTTTAAAAAAAAATTGATTTCCAAGTGATTTCCTCTAGTTGAGTTTGATAGGTAAAATTTAAGCACTTTTCAAGATAATTCAATGCAAATTAATTAATGTAACCTTTATATAAGCAGAACTGCTGTTGCAAATTCAGACCTCATCTCTTTTGCTAGTGGAATCAGATGAATGTTGATAAACCTGACCTGCAGTATAGTTCATATCTAAGGTGTTTGAAGTATAAGATCTAATCAGGAGATTTTCAGCAGGAGACCCAAACTACAGGACTCCTCAGTTTATCATCCTGTGATGACAGAATTCAGGAATGAGACAATGCAGGAGAAGAAAGGCAGATATCAAGTAGCATTTATATCAGGGGTGCAGAACCTCAGGCCTCTAGACCAAATCCAGCCCACCTGCGGTTCTAATCCAGTCCTCTCGGGTTCCTCAGACAGCCACATCCCTTCCCTGGGCCCACTCCTTTTCCCAGACTACCAATTGTTTGGAGCTTTCCTGACCTTGGGACATTTTTTTCTCTCATTCTAAAAGGTTGAAATGCCTATCCTAAGGCTTAGTCACTCCTAGCAGTAAGAGCTTTAAGTACCAACATGCTAGTATTTTTTGGCCTTTGCGCCTGCCCATTTTGCCTTCAACTCCACCCACTACTGGAATGTGCCCCCCCAAGAGCTTATCCAAAATTGAATCCGGCCCTTGGACTGAAAGAGGTTCATCACCCACAAACAGAGAATTCTGCCTCAGTGAAAAATCTACAACCCAATAACAAGCTAGTAATTTGTGCTGAGATTTTTCTGTGGCTATTCAGAAACTTCGCAGCCACAGAAGGAGTGAGTGACAGCAGCACAGCACTGGAAGTGGAAGAGGAGAGTCCCCCAGTTCCTAGGGAGCCAAGAGACTCTTTCAGTCTTCCTGTGCTGTGCCTTAGCAATTTGTTTATCCTTCCTCTCTTCCCACATTGTGCTGCATGTCGTAAGAGAAGGAGGTGTTCTCTCATTGCCTGGGCAATACAGGGATGTGTTCTTTTCAGTGCCAACTCCAGGTTTTTGGGGGCGCTTTGGCAAGACATCCTCCATGGGCCCCCTCCCTCGGCAGACTACCTTCTCACCACCATTGTCACCAGCTGCTATTGCTCTTCATCCTCTCTCTCATCACTGCTACCACTAACTTGCTTGACACCGAGGCCCAGTGAGCAAGTCGGCAGTGGCATCTCCTGCTCCTCCTTCTCACCACCACCATTGGCTGGGCCAGAATGAGAAGCAGGTGAACAAGCAGTTTGCAATGGTGAAGAGGAGGAGCAACTCCAGGGTGTTCTTGTCAGCGGGCCGCTGCTGGGGTGTGGGCCCTCAGCAGGTGCCCAATACTGAACAATACTACCCCATTATCTACACCAACAATTTAGATTTTCCAGTTGGTTTGGAGACCCCAAGACAGGGCAAGTTTAAATGTATAAAGGAGTGGGGGGATTCCTCACCAGCCCTCATAAAATCAAGTGAACTCAACCTTCCCAACCAATCAAGTGCCCTTTTCAATTCACTCAGCCTCTTTTTTCAATCTGAAGATGAGTCCACTTTGCTTCTTAGCCCGTCTCACACATCCTGCACCCCTTGTCAGTAAACTCCCCCATGCAAGTGTCCTTTCCACATTGCCCCCACTAGGAGTGTTAATCCTACCTTCGAGGGGGTGCTCGCCTTTGCTCGCCTTTGCTCGCCTTTTCTCGGCGAGCACCCCCCCCCAGAAGGCCCGAATCCCCATGCCGCTCGATCTGCCTCGCAGGCAGCGCGGGGTCCCATCGTGTCATTTCTGGCTACCAGGAAGTGACGTGACGGGACTCCGCACTGCGTTTTTGGCGTAAAAACCAGGGCAACCTAGCTTAAAACGGCCGCGAATAGCAAATTGCAGCCATTTTAGCTAGGTTGCCCTGGTTTTTACACCAAAAATGCAGTATGGAGTCCTGTCACATCACTTCCTGGCAGCTGGAAATGACGCAACGGGCCCCCGCGCTGCTGGTGCGGCGTGGAGCGATGGGACGATCAGCGGCCAGGTAAGGCGCGTGAGTCCCGGTGGGGGGGGGGGCTGAGTGGGCCAAGGAGGCAGATTTTGGCCCGCTTTCAGCCCCCTCGAGACTCTCGGATACAACTCTAGCCTAGTCCCCACCAAAATGTATAGTTCAAAGTAGGTGAAATTTCATAGATTTCATAGATCATAGAGTTCGAAGGAGCCTACAAGGCCATTGAGTCCAACCCCCTGCTCAATGCGGGAAACTTGAGGAGGGGTCTCCCATCCAAGTAATAAGCAGGACTGACCCTGCTTAGCTTTCCACGCTCAGACAAGCTGAGCCAGCGGTTCACATTTCAGTTGAGAGCAACCTAATTCACAAACCAGAATACAATTATCCTTTGGTTTTCCCACTTCTCCAAATGTAACATAGTTCTCTGATTGTGTGTGTGTTTTTTTTAATGCATACATTAGGGAAAATTGCATTAAAAAGTCATATATTAGGGAAAGGTACTTACAAAAATGCATATATTAGGTGAAAAAATGTATATAAAAATGTATATCAATTCTATGCGCATGCAAATGCACACGAATTTTAATGTGGATTTTTTTTAAAAGACCTTCACAAATTGATGCAGAAACAAGACAGAATGAACTTTTGCTTGGAAAAGAAAAGTGAACATTATATAAAGTGAAACCCATTACAGGCCTGTGGCTCATGCTGGCTCAGCTTGTCTTCAACTCTATGTTCTATGAATCTATGAATCCATCCCTAATTAAGAGAAACACAGACAGGGCTGTGATAACTAGAAAGAAGGCTAGAAATAAAGATGCTATGCCTGTCTTTTTCCTAGTGTTGATCAGGGTCCCTTTGCTTCTCTGTCCATCTTCATTCTTGAATGTTAAAAGTTATGAAAGATTGATGTGATATTAGCTACCCAGTTGAATAACATTCCACCTTAGAATAGGAATAGAGAGCTTTGGCTAGTGGGCGATATAGAAATGTAATAAATAAATAAAGTTGACCAAAAAAAGTCTAGAGGAACAGTAGTTAAGGGAGCAATCCTATGTATGTTTAGACAGACAAAAAGTCCTACAACTCTCAGCATTCCCCAGACCCCAGCTAACATGGCTGACTGGGGAGTTTATAAAAGGATGCATTTATCCTCATTTGGGTTGAGGGGTGCAATTTTTATGAAAATGACATACATTTTAGAGGTGCCCCTAGGGAAGAAAGGGGATTTTGTGCTAGGTGCCTTTAAAGTTGTTTTTGGGTGGAAACTAAAAAGGGATTTGTTTCACCCCAGTTTTGTGGATAACATGCATACAGCTAGCTACCTCTAAAGTAAGTAACCTGTCAATTTTCAGAAGGGTAGGTACAGTGGCTAGGGAGTTATTGTGAATGAAATACAGTTTGAAGCACATAAGGTATGTTTAATAATAGTTTATGAGTACACTTTATATAGAACACTATCTCTCCATTTGCCTCTGAATCATTCACAAAGCTATATAAGGCCCAAGAATTGCTTCAGGGCAATTTGGAAGTCCCTTGTTTCACTTTTGATGAATTCTGAATCTCTCCAAATTACCCTGATTCAGGATCCAATCTAATGTGATGCAGATCCCTACAAAAACTGATTAGGAGTCCTGTACAAAACAGGCAACCAATGAAAAGGGAGTCAGTTTTTATCAAGGTAAAGAGGTATAGGGCTTGAATTGAGATTTATTTTTCATTACCCCTCCCCAGTCAGTTGGAATTATTGGAGGCTTTTCAGAATGGAGAAAATGTGTGCAAGTTGCCAGTAAACTGTGTTGAGCACACATAGATCAGGCTTCCCCAATCTGGTGCCTTTCAGATATGTTGGACTGTACCTCCCAGAATTTCTGGCCACTTACCATGTTGGCTAGGGCTGACTGGACTTGAAACCCGAAGCATCTGGAAGGCACCAGGTTGGGGAAGGCTGATGTAGAGGAAGTAAAAAAGTACTCAAAAATTGGACTGTTTCCATTGCTAGTGGTGTAAGGGCTGATGGGGAAGATTGCTTGAAAACAGAGTGAATCACCTTAAATCTGAATTTCATAATACGGTGAAGGTTCAGCCAACAACAGTTTCAAGGGAGCCAAAAAATGTCCTCAAATTCCCATCACAACCATCATCATTGGGAAGAAAGGTCCAATGAATGGGGGACCATTATGCAGCCCTGTATAGATGCCCCCTATGAATAATCACACATGAACTAAACAATGGATAGGGGGCAGATAATATCCACCTCTGCTCTCCTCAAGTGGTTTCCCAATTGCATGTCTGCTAAAGAGGACTGTGAATATAGTTCTCACTCTCTTTGTTGGGTATAGGGACATACACACCAAATTATTCAGTGGACCAGTAGGAAAACCTAAGGAGCTCAGTTATGCCAAGTGTTATGCACTTCTTCTAATATGCCCTTTGATAAAGGTCTACTGCAGAAATTGTATCGCTCATCAGTTGAATGCTCTAGATTTGAGGTTTATCCCTAACTAACTATTTGGTATTCGCTATAGGATATAAGCAATTAGACATCTAGGTTAAGTGATGTTGTTACTCATGCTTTTTGAGATGACTAATTTTATTAAAGAATGTGAGTTATGAACAGAAAATAAGCTTTTCTGTTTTGTGAAGCATTTCAGTTCATGCATAGAACACCTTTGCTCTTCAAGTCAATACAATCACTTGGACATATTCCTCCAATCCCTTGTTTTGCCTGAACAAAAGCAGTCGTGCAAATAGTGAATAATTAACAGGTATGACGATAGTTGAACTTGGCAGCTTTTCAGGGTTGGAAATAGTTTTCTGGCAGTTTTCAGTGTTCTAATTGGGGATACAAAAAGATCAGCACATTGAACCCCTCACAAGCATATGTTGTTTTGTAGTATTCAGATTTAGTTAATTAAGCTACATATTCTGTTTTTGTTTGAAACCGTATGCAATAGAGAGAAATAAATTAGATGATGCCAAGTTTTTGAATATTTTGCAGTTCAATCCCTAGTATGCAAACAAGTCCCTTTTGCAAATTAGCTAAGATGTTAGTCCTACATTTCTCAAGATCATGCTGAAGAATATACTGAAGATAGGAGGTATGGGGCAAGGCTTCTTTACATTGCAAGAGACCTTGCACCGACTATAATAACTACACATACAGTCATGCCTTGGATTGAGAGCATAATCCGTTCCGGAAACGTGCTTGTAATCCAAAACACTCTTATATCAAAACGAAATCTCCCAAAAAAAATTGGTACAGAGATTTTTAATTTAAGCCGTACTACAGTACTTGTATTGCAAGACATCGCTTGTATATCAAGTAAAAAATAATAATAAATATTTAAAAATTTGCTTGTCTTGCAAAACGCTCTCAAACCAAGTTACTTGCAATCCAAGGTATTACTGTACATTGGATTAAATAAACATGTAATATATATATACACTAGAAAGAAAAGAATGGAAACAATTTTGCTTTTGGTTCTGTTGCACCGTAGATGTGACCACCACCTCCAATACTTTACCTTCATTTATCTTGGGGAAATTATTTCACCCTATTTTGCCACTTATGAGGAAAATGAAATCATTTACGGTAGATTGTAGATGGTGAATTTAGAACCAGTTCTTCTTAGTTGTGGTTATCTCTGGCAGTTCCTCAAACCAGCAAAGCATGAATCTGATGGAGAGAAAGGAGGCCTGCAACAGCTGATCTCACAAAGTTTCCTAAAAGGTCCCCACAGGAACAGGTTCACCAGTAGGGCAGTACTGATGAGAAGGTAGGTGCCTCATTTACATGAAGGAGTAAGGCACAAGTCTGCATACGTAGCTTCAAAACTTCTAGAACAGCCTTCCCCGACCTGGTGCTCTCCAGATGTGTTGGACTGCAACTCCCACCATTCTCAGTTAGCATGGCCATTATCCATGCTGGCTGGGAATTATGGGAGTTGCAGCCCAACACATCTGAGGGCACCAGGTTGGGAAAGACTCTTCTAGGAGGCTCCAGGTAGTGCCACCTCCAATAACACTGATTAGTTACCAGTCCTAAGATCTTCCACACCCATCTCATTCCTTAAAACACTGTTTTGTATCTTATTCTTCAGATGACCAAATAGCTTCCTTTTTGCTGGGAATTCAAACACACTTTGTAGGCTAGCTCAGAATACTGAAATTATTTTTAGAATGTAGATTTATGAAACTTAATACCAAACAGTAATTATGCAAATGTGTGTCAGTATATTCCTGGTCCTGTGCATTCTACATTGTTGCTATGTTTTCTAATATACATCCTCGAATCCTTGGATCAGCTATCTTATAGCTTCCCTGAGCAGAAGAGTGATTACAGTCAAATCTGAGCTTCTCTGATAGCTTTCATTTACCAGTGTTAGCAGGAGCTATGTTCACAGCTTGTGCTTCTACCACTCATTTTCTGGTAGAGCAGAAATGAATTCTTTCCCCAGAATTCTCCTTCGCAAATAGTATTTGATACTATTTACAGTTAACACATAATGGTATTTAGTAGGGATGTACATCAGATTCGACCGAAGCCAAATTTGGGCCCTTTCAGACCATTTCTGGTGCTTCCTGAGGTGAAGCAGGCTCCCCTTCAAACAAAGTGACCTGAACTGAAGCTAGAACTGCACAAGGCTTTGTTTGTAATTCAGCTCTGGAAAGGCAGACAGTGTATCTCCAAAAGTAGCATCTTTTGCTTTCCCCCACTCTAAATTCTGATGAGAGGGGAGGGGAGAAAGAGAGGGAGCAGGGGTGAGTGACTGACAGGTCTACCATCTAATCATAGGGCACATTTTACTTGGGGCTATCCAGTCACTGTGCTTTGGGGGAGGGCAAGGATGGAGCTGTGAGAAGCCATTCTCTCAACACTACTAGGCTTCACTTTGAAAAACAAACCTTAAACTGGTTTTCAATCATCATACCTCCCTAGCCCCTGCACCTATCTTTTGGAAACTTTGGAGGGGTTCTGCCAGGAGAAACCCCTATGAAGTGTGCCATTTTCATACAGATTTCCCAAAGAAAACATGCGAGGAGGGGACATGAATCATTCCCCATCTACATAAGCTGTTGCACATCATCATCATCATCATCATCATCATCATCATCATCATCATCATCATCATCTACAGTGTTTGTATACCGCTCCACATCAAGCAGATTCTGAAGCGGTGAACAATAAAAAGACAAAAACAGTTAAAAGAAACAAAACCAATACATTGAAAACAAACTAAAATTACACTGGTGGTTGAAGAGTAGAGAAGGCGTCCTGGAACATTACAAGGAGGTCTTCAGCAGGTGCCAAAAGCAGCACAATGTCGGAGCCTGCCTGACCTCCAGAGGCAGGGAGTTCCACAGAAGTGGAGCCACCACACTGAAGGCTCTTCTACTGGTGGACTCCAGTCGGGCCAAAGGTCCATGAGGAACCACCAGGAGCATGCCATCTGATGACCTCAGTGACCAGGCAGGTTGGTAAGGGAGGAGGCGCTCTCTCAGGTAACCAGCTCCCAAGTTGTTTGGGGCTTTGTACACAAGTACCAGAATCTTAAACCTGACCCAGTAGCAAATAGGTAGCCAGAGCAGGTCCTTCAGCAAAGGAGTTGCATGCTGAAAAGGGGCAGCTCCCAACAAAAGCCGAGCTGCTGCATTCTGCACTAGCTCCAGCTTCCGGAACAGCCTTAAGGGCAGCCCCCACATAGAGCACATTGCAGTAATCCAGTCTTGAGGTTACTAGTGCCTGTATCACTGTGGCCAAGCTATCCCTGTCCAGGAGAGGCTGTAGTCGGTGAACCAATCAAATATTGTAAAAGGCACTCCAAGCCGCCACAGTCACTTGGGGCTCCAGCGACAATGATGGATGGATGCTCCTTTCTAGTCCTCCTCGATCTCTCAGCGGCTTTTGATACCGTTGACCATGGTATCCTCCTGGACCGTCTGGAGGGGTTGGGCTTGGGAGGCACTGTATTGCAGTGGTTCCGGTCCTTCCTCTCTGGAAGGTATCAGAGGGTAGTTCTCGGGGAGGAGGCTTCGGACCCTCGGCTGCTCACTTGTGGAGTGCCGCAGGGTTCCATTCTCTCCCCGATGTTATTCAACATCTACCTCAAGCCACTGGGAGCTATCATCAGGAGGTTTGGGGTGCAGTGTCATCAGTATGCGGATGACACGCAGCTCTACCTCTGTTTTAAGTCCTCACCGAGGTTGGCCGTTGAGACCCTGTCCAAGTGCCTGGAGGCAGTGGCTGGCTGGATGGGAAGGAACATGCTGAAACTGAACCCCGACAAGACCGAGGTACTTCTGGTGGGGGACAAGGGAAGGTTAGGGGATGTTGACCTGGTGCTGAATGGGGTACATCTACCCCTGAAGGACCAGGTCCGCAGCTTGGGGGTCATTCTAGACTCCCAGCTGTCCATGGAGGCTCAGGTGGCAGCTGTGAGCCGGGCGGCACTGTATCAACTCCATCTGATACGGCAGCTGCGCCCCTACCTTCCTAATCACCTGCTCCCATCAGTGGTTCATGCCTTGGTCTCCTCTCGCCTAGACTACTGTAATGCGCTCTACGTGGGGTTACCCTTGAAGACGGTCCGGAAGCTTCAGCTGGTACAGAACGTGGCGGCTCGCCTGATTAAGGGCAGCCACCGGCGTGATCACATCACACCAGTGCTTAATGAGTTGCACTGGCTACCAGTTGCTTGCCGAGCCGAATTCAAGGTGTTGGTTTTGACCTTTAAAACCCTACACGGCTCCGGCCCAGCTTATCTCAAGGAGCGCCTCCAGCAACATCAAGTAGGCCGCTCAACAAGGTCTGCCACAGACGGCCTTCTCCTTATCCCATCAGCCAGAGCAGCCAGGCTGGTGGGGACTAGGAAGAGGGCCTTCTCTGTGGCGGCCCCCACATTATGGAACTCCCTCCCTAGTGACCTTCGCCATGCCCCCTCCGTGATGAGCTTCCGCCGTGCATTAAAAACATGGCTGTTCAGGCGGGAATATGGGGTGGGTTAGGTTTTTAATAAGAATTTTTTATATTGTTTTAATTATTATATTTTATTGTGTTTTGTTGTATTTTGGTTGTACATCGCCCAGGGTGGCCGGGTGACCGGCCAGATGGGCGATTGATAAATATAATAAATAAATAAAATTAAAAATCTAGCAGTACCCCCAGACTACGAACCTGATCTTTCATAGGGAGTGCAACCCCATCCAGAACAGGCAATCTCCTGGACTTGGGAACCACTCACCCACAGGGCTTCCCTCTTGCCAGGATTCAGCCTGTTTATTGACTGATTATTGAAACAGTCCAGTTTTATTACTTATGTATGGCCACCTTTATGCTTTCTGCCATTTTCAGAAGAATGGCACATATGGAACATAGGGGTTAAGCACATCCTTTTTCTGGATACCCTCAAAATGTAAAGGTTCCTCTTGCACACACAAAAAACCTGCACCTATCCATTAGAAACTTTGGAGGCTTGATCACCTAAAAGGGAGCAAGTCTCCTTCAAGTTTTATCCAGTTCTGCCAAGAAATCAATGTTATCAGCAGTTCCTTTAAAATAAAAACAAACTATAAAGGTGCATAGCACAAAAAACAAACAAAAAACACTGCACCTGTTTTCAGGACATTTGGCACACTTAATCCCCTCTGAAGGAGCTACTATGCCTACAAATTCTATCCACTTCTGACAAACAGAAAAAAAAGTTATAGCTATTTTTAAAATTCCCAGTGGACAAATTCTATCCACTTCTGACAAACAGAAAAAAAAGTTATAGCCATTTTTAAAATTCCCAGTGATAGTCAATGGGATGCACAAATGCTTGGATTTCTGAATCTAAGCTCGGGTTCAGTACCCGAGTCAAAGTGGAATGATAATTCCCCTTTACTCGGCACTGGTTAGGCCTCTTCTTGAGTACTGCGTCCAGTTCTGGGCACCACACCTTAAGAAGGATGTCGACAGACTGGAGAGGGTTCAGAGGAGGGCAACAAAGATGATAAAGGGACTGGAAACAAGGCCCTATGAGGGGAGACTGAAAGAACTGGGCATGTTTAGCCTTCAGAAGGGGAGACTGAGGGGAGATATGATAGCACTCTTCCAGTATTTGAAGGGTTGTCACAAAGAGGAGGGTCAGGATCTCTTCTCGATCATCCCAGTTTGCAGGACACGGAATAATGGGCTCAAGTTACAGGAACCCAGATTCCACCTAAACATCAGGAAATATTTCCTTACTGTTAGAGCAATAAGACAATGGAACCAACTACCTAGGGAGGTAGTGGATTCTCCCACTCTGGAGGCATTCAAGGTGCAGCTGGACGGCCATCTGTCGGGGATGCTTTGACTTGGATTCCTGCATTGAGCAGGGGGCTGGAGTCGATGGCCGTATAGGCCCCTTCCAACTCTACTTTTCTGTGATTCTGTGATTCTGTGACAATGCATAGCTGATTTTACCCATGCCAAATTAGACATAATGGTGTCAGATATTTGTATTTATTTATTACATTTCTATACCACCCAATAGCCAATGCTCTCTGGTCAGTTTCCAAAAGATTAAAACCTTAAAAAATGCAATAGAAAACATAATATAAAAACCATTTACAAAACAATTTAAAACATTCAACAATAAAAAGCACAGAGCCAGTAAAAACCTTATCATATGCTGTCACATGCCTGGGAGTAGTGGAAAATCTTAACTTCAACAGGGAGAGCATTCCACAATTGGGCTTTCCAGAGCTGAATTCAACCACTGAGAAGCAGGGATGTTGAAGAGTCCTTGGTCCCGAATCCCGAGTCGAGTCACGAGTCTTTGGACCCAAGTCTCGAGTCGAGTCTCGAGTGCGAGGTCCAAAATGGTGACTCGAGTCCTGAGTCCCGAGTCACTGCCAAAGCGACGGCCCATGGAGGAAGCGGGAGGGTCTCCGCGAGAGGAAGAAGAGCTGCCCTTCCTCCCGCGGAGACCCTCCTGCTCCCTCCATGGGCCGCTGCTGCCTCCGCCACCACTCACTGTTCTTCCCTCGTCCCTGCTCCTGCTGCCGCTGGGCAGGGATGTATTACGAGCCCTCCCTGGGCTTGTAGTTCCCTGCGGCGGAGCGGCCCAAACTCGCTCTTCTGAGCGGCGCAGAACATTCTCCGCGCCGCTCGAGTCACTGCCGCCTCGACACCTCACCTCACCACCACCCGCACGGCGCCACTGCCGCCCTCACCTCACCGCCGCCACCGCCACCCTCACCTCCGCTGCCGCCGCCGCCGCCCTCACCTCCACCTCCGCCACCCTCACCTCCGCCGCCGCCGCCCTCACCTCCGCCATCGCCGCCCTCACCTCCACCTCCGCCGCCCTCACCTCACCGCCACCGCCCTCACCTCTGCCGCCGCCGCCACCATCGCCACCTCCACCGTCGACCTCGCCGCCGCCACCATCGCCTCCACCTCATGCCGCCATCACACGCCGCCATCGCATGCCGCCGTCGCACACAGCACGCCGCCAGCGCCTTCGCTCTGTTTTTGGCGGGGTTGCTGTGGTTCCTCCCGCCAAAAACAGAGCACCGTCGCTCTGTTTTTGGCAGGGTTGCTGTGGTTCCTCCCACCAAAAACAGAGTGACGGCGCTGGCGGCGTGACGCGGCATGCTGTGTGCGACGGCGGCGTGCGATGGCAGCGTGAGGCGGCAGTGAGGTCGACGGCAGCAGTGGCAGTGGCGGTGGTGGTGGTGGCGGGAGCGGCGGCGGTGAGGGCGGCGGAGGTGAGGGCGGCAGCGGTGGCGGAGTCCTTGGGCTCGAGTCCCGAGTCGAGTCTCGAGTCCCACATAAATTATTGGGACTTGAGTGGGACTCGAGTCAGAGGGGGGACTCAGTCCGACTCATGAGTCAAGTCCCCGAATCCGAGTCCCCATCCCTGCTGAGAAGGCCCTCTCCTTTGTTGCTAACCTCTGACCCTCCCTGAAAGGAGGCACCTGGAGGAGGGCCTCAGATGACTCTGTTGGGTATATGTATGTTTAAGCATGGATCTCTCTAAATTCCATAGTGGTGCATGGATGGGGCTGTTTTAACATCAGAAGGGGTATGTGGGTGACCAGTGCATCTTCCCATCTGCTGCTTATGCCCCCCATGAGTGAGAGGCCTCACCAGAGAACAGAATTGCCTAAGGGGAAAGATTGTGGGGAAGTAACCAAGAGGCAAGGGGAAGGTTCTGCAGTCCTCAGCCAGATGTCCCCATTGTTTTTAAAAATGAAGCTATGGCCCCCTTCTTTTTCTATATCTGATGGGCAACTGGTGGCCATCCACATGTTTTGACCTACAGCTCCCATCATCCTTCGTAGGGATGTATGTGAATTTTGTTTTTGCTTGCAAAAACATGCAAGCATGCCCTGTTCAAAGCCCCGAACATGACCATGAGCACATGTCCAACAAAAATATTCGTAAATTGCCGAACGTGTGCTCGCATTTGATCTTCACAACTTTCCCAGCTTGATTTGGGCAAATTTCCAATTTGCGCAAATTTCCCACATAGACTGAAACAGCCCATCTTTAGTTTATAGAGGAAATTTGTGTAAATTAGTAAATTTGCACAATTTTGGGAAATTTGCACACATTTCACATTCGATCACTGCTTGATTTGCATGATTTTACTGTCTGCGCAGTGCAAGCAGCGATCACAATCGCAAACGAGAACCGTGCATGAGACAGACAGCAAGACGATGTTCGGAGAATCCTGACGAACTCAAACATTGCTCATCCCTACACACAAGTTGCCCACTCCTGTTCTACATGATTGGGCAGGTCTATGTTTGAACACATCAACCTGCCACCAGTTTGGCACAGGAACAAGTAACACAGAGGGACTTGCTGGTACCCTGACTGATGGCTACTACTGTGCTCCAACCAGAAGCTGCTAGCATTCTAAGGGCCAGGCTCCTTCTCTAGTTTGATGCCTTCCTGTGCATCAGTGTAATCTGCTGGGTTGTGTTTTTCCCCCTGTCACATGTTGCTACAGAAGCCAATGTTACATTTGAGGAAAGCGACCACATAAGCAACAGGCCGGGCTGCACAATTCAATTCTCACTTTAATCAGTGGAAAGACTCCCATTGATTTCAATGAGAGCGAGATCACTTCATCTGTCTATTAAGTGAGGAATGTAGGAGATAATCTGTATTTCTGATGGAGACTGGTTATTATTTCCCCCCTTCCTGGTTACATCTTAAGCCCTGACTGTTCTCCTTAGCCTGATTGCCTTGCCTGCTTTCTCTGATTGAATTTCATGAATCATTTATAATACATTTAGTTTTAGCAGAAACTGTTTATGGCAAGTTTACAAGGGACAATGCAGTCCTTCCTACATAGGCTGACATGTTGAGATTGAGTTATATATTTAAACAATATTTATTACAACAGGAAAATGAAACATTTTTTAAATTTATGATAGTGCATCTTCCTTCTAGATTTATACCCAGGACTGATTGAAACTGGTTCAGCATTCCCTTCTGTACTTCATTTATTCAGCCATTGATAACGCTCAGCTGCCGCTGGATATGAACGCAGGAACAACCTCATCCACTGAGGTTATCAGCATGAGAATTATACTTGAGTGACAGTGGTGATCTGTGCTTAGAAAGGACTAAGTAGTCTACCCTCCTAAAATGATGCAGCTGAAATACTCAAAGCATTCTAGGAATCAGAAGGTCACCTACATGAAAGAATACTGTAGGCCTTTAACAGGAGGAGTAAACAAAGAAGCAAAACAGAGGGACAAAAGAAGTTAGTAAAATATTTGAAAATGGAGCATAGATTTGGAGGATAAATTTGTTCTCTTGCTCCAGAGGGTAAGACCCAAACCAATGTGTTCAAAGTACAAGAAACAGGATTTTGACTAAGCATTAGGAAGAACTTCCTGATGGTATCAGCTGTTCAACAGTAGAACAGACTACCTTGCAAGGTGGCGGACTCTCCTTTGCTAGAGGCTTTTATTTATTTATTTTTATTGAATTTTCCAAAACAAAAACAAATCGTATTTGGCTTCCGCCACATTGTCTGACAAACATTACCAATCCTTATCCAATCTAAGTTTCTTCTATTTTCACATAAAGAATTTCTGTCACTTTACCAATATTCAAAAATCAAAACCCAAAATTATTAAGTCACCTTCCCTCCTCCCCAAAAAGTCCACCAGAGGTTTCCAGTCTTTCTTGAATGAGGATAATTTTTTTTCTCTAATTAAACAAGTCAATTTCGCCGTCTCTGCTAAGTCCAACATTTTCAACAGCCAGTCTTCTATAGTTGGTATTGCTGCTTCTTTCCATTTTTGAGCGTAGATTATTCTTGCTGCTGTCATCATATATTGTAATAATGTTCCATAGTCTTTCTCAAGTTGTAAATCCATTATGCCCAGTAAAAACATTTCTGGTTTCAATTCGATATTCACTTTTAAAATCTTTTGTATCTATGTGTGTATTTGTACCCAGTATGTTTTCACTTTTTTACATGTCCACCAAACATGATAAAATGTTCCTTCATGATTTTGACATTTCCAACATACATTTGACACATTTTTATACATCTTAGCCAGTTTCACAGGGGTTAGGTACCAATGATACATCATCTTGTAAAAATTATCTCTAAGATCAGAACACAATGTAAATTTTATACCTTTAGTCCACATACGTTCCCATTGTTCCATCATTATATTATATCCAAAGTTAGCTAGAGGCTTTTAAACAGAGGCTGGATGGCTACACATCAGAAATGGTGTGGTAGTGGATTTCCTGAATCAGGAGGGGATTAGATTAGATGACCTTTGAGGTTCCTTCTAATGCTGTGATTCTCTGGGAAAGCATTGGTTAAGTGTTTAGCTACAATAGTAACGGCATTTGGGCACAACAGCTTCCCAGTGGTGCCTTAGCACTGACTTGGCTATGTGGGAAGTGGTACCCAGAAAAGGCACTGTGTTGCACAAAATTTACTTCCAAACAGCCTTGGTTAGGATTACAGCTTTAGTGACTATTCACACCATGATTTACTAGCAAAGACATTATTAAACACTCATTGTAGGCTAGCTCCTTGGTTTCCAGTCTTTTAAACTGTAGATGATGAACAGATGCGCTCTAAGATGCCCAGGAGGACAGCCTGGAAGGTAGAGTACAGTGGCATAGAGCTACGAAGCAGGCAGCTATTTGACAATTGGCTGCAGTTCAGCCATCAGAGCATGCTTCAGAGTGGCAGACGAGCTAGCCCTCAGAACCGCCTCCAGATGCAAATTAAGGGAACATCATCATCATCAGGCGATCACTCGTGACCGAGTAAGATTGTCTTCCGGGATAAAAGGAGGAAATTCTAAAGAAGATTGTGTAGACTCTAGCGATGGGTCCGTAAGTGACTGTGGAGGCCAATTCTAGATCCACACAGCTTCCCACAGTGAGGACACAGGTTACCAGATAGAAGATGGTCCTGTAAAGGATTCATTTGACGTGCTTTTCGCTTAGCACGTTTCTCCCTTTCACCTTGCACTCGGGCTTCTTCAAAGTCCATGGAACCTTTGTGAAAGGCCAACCTCCATTTAGATCGTTCATGGGCCAGAGCTTCCCAGTTTTCGATGTTTATATTGCATTTTTTTAGATTAGCCTTATGAACATCTTTAAACCTCTTATATTGACCACCGATATTCCGCTTTCCATCCTTGAGTTGGGAGTAAAGTAACTGCTTTGGGAGACGGCAGTCAGGCATTCGAACAACATGACCGGTCCACTGAAGTTGGCGTTGAAGGATCATTTTTTCAATGCTAGTAGTCTTTGCTTCTTCCAGTACACTGACATTTGTTCGCCTATCTTCCCAAGTAATTTGCAGGATTTTCCGGAGGCATCGTTGATGAAACCTTTCAAGGAGGTGGAAGTGACGTTTATAGATAGTCCATGTTTCGCAGGCATACAATAAAGTTGGTAATACAATGGCTTCATAAACCAGTGTTTTGGTCTTCTTACAAATATCCCGATCCTCGAACACTCTATGTTTCATTCGAGAAAATGCGGCACTTGCGGAGCTCAGACGATGCTGGATTTCACTGTCGATGTTAGCTGTAACAGAAAGATAGCTGCCAAGATAGAGAAAATGATCGACATTTTCCAGTATTGTCCCACCAAGCTGGATAGATGGCATCACCAAAGGATTGGCTTGCACTTGCTGATGAAGCACTTTGGTTTTTTTGATGTTAAGTGAGAGACCAAGTTTTTCGTATGCTTCTGCAAAAGCATTTAGGATAGTTTGGAGATCATCCTCTGAATGTGCAGAGACCACATTATCATCAGCATACTGAAGTTCCACAACGGAGGTTGTAATTACCTTACTTTTTGCTTTCAGCCTGCTGAGATTAAAAAGCTTTCCATCTGTTCGATATATAATTCCCACACCAGTGGGAAGTTTCCCCTTGACAAGATGTAAAACCATGGCGATGAAAATGGCAAATAATGTTGGGGCGATAACACATCCCTGTTTAACACCTGATCCCACTTTAAATGGAGCACCATGAGAGCCGTTGTTGTCCAAAACTGTTGCCGTCATGTTGTCATGGAGAAGTCGCAAGATATTCACAAATTTATTGGGGCATCCAATTTTCATAAGGATAGTCCAGAGAGCTGTACGATCTACAGTATCAAAGGCCTTAGCCAAATCAATAAATGCCATATAAAGGGGTTGATTTTGCTCCCGGCATTTTTCTTGGAGCTGACGTGCAGTAAAAATCATGTCTACTGTCCCTCTAGAGGGGCGGAAACCATATTGAGTTTCAGGGAGGATCTCTTCTGAAATAGATAGAAGACGGTTTGCGAGAATCCTAGCAAATATTTTACCTGCGGTTGCTAAGAGAGAAATGCCCCGATAGTTTCCACAGTCTGTTCTATCACCCTTCTTAAAGAGGGTGATAATTATGGCATCCCTGAAGTCTTCTGGGATCTCTTCTCTTATCCAGATTTTTTCGATGAGTTTATGAAGATGTTGTACAAGTTCGGGGCCCCCTTCTTTAAAGATTTCAGCAGGAATCCCATCTGGTCCACTAGCTTTGTTGTTCTTCATTTGATTAATGGCTTTTTTTACTTCATCCAAAGTGGGGAGTATTGCAAGTTCCTCTTTAATTTGTTTTTGCGGGATTTGCGAAAAAATCTCATTATCCACCTTAGATTTACGATTTTAAAAGGTCATAATAATGCTCTTTCCAACGCAGTGCAATAGACTCTTTGTCTTTTAAGAGTTTGGTGCCATCTTTTGATTGTAAAGGGTTTGTACCATAGGTTTTTGGTCCATAAATGGCCCTTGTGGCCTTAAAAAAGCCCCGTGCATCATGAGATTCTGCAAGTTGTTGAATTTCTTCAGCTTTCTTTTTCCACCAAGCGTTCTTAAGTTCTCTTGTTCTTCTTTGGACCTCAGCCTTTGCGCTAGCGTAGGTTTTTTTCTTGGCAGCGCAGTTAATATCATTTTGCCATATTTGGAAGGCTTTCCTTTTTTGGTCAATTATATATTTAATCTCATTGTCATTTTCATCAAACCAATCCTGATGTTTCTTAGTTTCATAGGAACAATCCTATGCATGTTTAGACAGAAAAAAGTCCTGCAAGTATCAGCATTCCCCAGCCAGTATGATTGGCTGGGGAATGCTGGGAATTTGTAGGCCTTTTTTCTGTCTAGACTTGTAAAGGATTGTGCCTTATGAATATTATGTATTTGGGACAGATGGCAGCATCTAGTCACTTCAGACTCATACTTTCCTTTGCATAATTACCTCAGCATCTGAAGACTCATATATAATAGAGATGGACGAGTTGGACAATTTTGGTTGCTCTCATTTTCTCATTGTTCCTAACGTAAACTTGGTTTCTCCCAAAAGTTTAGGGGGGGGGGGAGGAAATTGCATGAAAATTCATATGCATTTTTGTGCACATGTCTCCTAAAGCACACATGTTTGTATGCAATTTTGCCTTCTACACATTTTTGGCAAACCATTTTACTAATATGATGCATTTTTTAATGTTATTTCATTAATTTATTTATTATTTATTTATTACATTTATACCCCGCCTTTTTTCCTGCAAGGAACCCAAGGCGGCTTACATAATCCTCCTCCTCCTCCTCCTCCTCCTCTCCATTTTATCCTCACAACAACCCTGTGAGGTAGGTTAGGCTGAGAGTCAGTGACTGGCCCAAAGTCACCCAGTGAGTTGCATGGCCGAGCGGGGACGAGAACCCGGATCTCCCGAGTCCCAGCCCAGCACTCTCACCAATACGCCACGCTGGCTCTCACTCATATATGCAGGTCTGTGTGCACATTTCCCAAATATACACATTTTGATATGGTATTTTGGATTGTAGAATTCCATTGCAAGATTTGGGGGAGTGTGAATTTCGAAGGATGACTGAGTTTCGGTTCTTCTCATACTGGTTTGAAAGTACAAAATTAGGTAAGTTTGCATTAAAATCAAACAAATTCCTTCCCATCCCCTATTATATAAGTCTCTGTTCTTGATCACTTTTTACCTTGTTCTGAACTCATCTAGCGATACCCCACCCCCACCCATCCAACTGACATTAGCCATGACCCATGACTATGCCCCATTGAAAGCAATGGGGCTCAGTTCAGTCATGACTACATTGTCTCATTGATGTCAATTTGACTGGGACTTGATTTGCCCATGCAGCAGTCAGATCCTGAGGTGGGAGTGCCAGTGCCAGTGCCAGTTTTTGAGGGCCCTTTGCCAAGATATTCTCTATGGGCCCCCTCCCTCAGTGAGCCTACCTTCTCACTGCCATTGTCACCAGCTGCTCTTGCTCATCATCCTCTTTCTCGTCCTTGCTTCCACTTGCTTGTCTGACAGGCAGAGAGAGCCAGTGAGCGAGTCGGCAGTGGCAACTGCTGCTCCTCCTCCTCACCGCCAACGTTGACTGGGCCAGAGTGAGAGGCAGGTGAACAAGCAGGTTGCAATGGTGGAGAGGAGGAGCAACTCCAGGGGGCTCTAGTTAGGGGGGCCCTACTGGAGTGCAGGCTGTTGGCAGGTGCCCAAGTCAGGCTCATTTCCAAGATGCATGTTTTTAAGAGAAATTACTCCTCGCCAACACTGTCTTGGACAGCCTAGAGTGATTACTATGGAAACCATCTTGGAAGAACTTCCCCATCACTGGAGAAAGGAGTTGGCCATGTATGTAAGTGAATTATGGTAGATGAAAACAACACACTGATGCAGCATTCTGTGAATCGGTGGCTGCCATTTTGACTCAGGCCAGTCTTGGCAGCATGACTCTACTCTACTTGCCAAGCTCAGGATTTGACTTTAGCCACCATGATGCAAGCCACGGCTTATGTTGTCTCAAGTAAAATGGATCAATCACATCAGACTGCCTCTCACTGCTCCCTATGACAATGCAAGCAAATATTGGCCTAATAGTTGCCCATACTAAGCATGCATGGTATAAACAAAGTGTGCACTGTCATCTATATGCACCATGAATTTTCATTCCAAACACCGCCAACAAGCCAGACATGATGGTCTCCAGCTGAAGGGCTCCAGGTTAAAATGCTGTAACATGATTTATTCTGCTGTCCACTGAGGTTTATGGCTCTGCTCTTTAACTTGCAGTGAGAGACTTATAATATGTGTTCCAAAACAAACACCTCACTGGGGTTCATGACTCAAGCCAAATAAATATAAATGGGTGTATGGAAGTTATTAGGGCTCTGGTTTTCATAGAGGCAGAGGGATTTGAACTGAAGATACTACTGAATTCTTAAATTATTTTGCCCAGATAAAACAGGATATTTAAACACAGGCAGCCAAACCCTCAGGAAAAGGCATCTTGCAACAGTATCCCTGTCCAGGGCTGGCATCAAAGGCAGGCATGGTTGGGCCAAGGGCCCACACCCCAGCAGGGGCCTACTGACAAGAACACCCTGGAGTTGCTCCTCCTCTTCACCATGGCTAACTGCTTGTTCACCTGCCTCTCACTCTGGCCCAGACAACAGTGGTGGTGAGAAGGAGGAGCATCAGATGCCACTGCCCACGTGACCTACCTGTCAAGCAAGCAAGTGGTAGCAGTTCTGAGAAACAGGATGAGGAGCAATAGCAGCTGGTGACAATGGCAGTGAGAAGGCAGACTCACTGAGGAAGGGGCTCCATTGAGGGTGTCTTGCCCAAGGGCCCTCAAAAATCTGGAGCCAGCACTGGACCTGTCCATGCAATATGAATATGTGATCTGAAGAGCCTACCCACAAAGAACATGGATGCATGTAGGTTCTGTACATGTGATCAAGAATCCTACAAAATGCAGGATTCCCCATCACACAGAGGGCTTATGAATGAACAAGATTAGCTTTGGCAGAACTCATGGAGATGGGGCCAGTGGACATGATGCTGTCCTAGCATTACTGATCCCAGATACATAAGGTGAGCAGGATACGTGTCTATGGGAAGTGGTGTACAGGTGGTATATGAATGCCCCTCAGTGTGCCAACAAAGTCCCAAGGCCTTTGTGTCTGTGTTTTTTGCATGATGCCTATTATGATCCAAGGTCCCATAGCTTGTGCTACAACAAGATGTTATGGTGGTGCAAAGTGTCTGTGATTTTGATTCCAGAAAGGAGCAGAAAAAATGGAAACAGCAGAGAAGAAGCTGTCAATGTGTCAGATACCCTGGGCATTTTTTATTTACTTTTTTGATGCCATGAAATAGGTAAAAGCAAAACCATACTACATCAATAGGCTGGAGATCCATAGCTTCCTATTGTGAGCTACTTTATAGAAAAAACAAAAACACACCAGACATTGGTTGCACAGGGGGAAACCTTCTTCGTCAACAGAGCATATAGCTGCAATATGTTATTATCTCCATATGAATTGAGTACAGTAATACCTTGGATTGCAAGTAACTTGGTTTGAGAGCATTTTGCAAGACAAGCAAATTTTTAAATATTTATTTAATTTTGTTTGACTTGATATACAAGCGACGTCTTGCAATACAAGTACAGTAGTATGGCTTAAATTAAAAATCTCTGTACAAATTTTTTTTGGGGGAATTTCGTTTTGATATAAGAGTGTTTTGGATTACAAGCACGTTTCCAGAACGAATTATGCTCTCAACCCAAGGCATGACTGTATAGCCATTGGCTTGCTAACATGACTAGTTTCACCTCCATAGGTTTGCATGCACTTATGTGCTAAAAATGTTTTTGTGGAGAAAAAGCGTCAGAGTTTCCTGCACCACACACACACACACACACACACCTCCACACGTGTAAACGAGTATAATCCCAGCTGGGGGCTGGGAAATGCAAAATGTACATAGTTTCTCTGATGGCTCCTCCTGACGCCGCACAGTCTCCCATGTCTTTAATGGCCGTTGCCACAGCTATTTGCATGCAAATGCGGCAAAGAGCCACCCCTCCCCTGCCTGGCCCAGATGAAGTTAATCCTGATTGGCTAAAGACACCTGGGCTACTGAAAGGAGGGGTGGGGGGAAGAATCTATACTGCTGCTGTGGCTCCTGGTCTGCGTTGTTGTCTGCACACTTTCATGGGAGTAGGGCTTTTTTGCTGAGGCAAACCCTGAGAAGACCAACCCCTAGGCCAGTGATGGCGAACCTATGGCACGGGTGCCACAGCTGGCACGCAGGGACCTCTCTGTGGGCACTCGAGCCATTGGTCACCAGATCGCGAAAAGACCGTCCCCTTCTGCAAAACACTAATGATCTTGTTCTTTCTCACAGTGTGGAACAAAATGATTTTATTCTAGAATTCCTGTTACACAATTCTTTTCTACATTGTTATCACATTTTAAAGATTTTGAAGAATGATGTACAGAGCATGGCTTGGATGTAAAGCCCTAACAGTTGACCCGAGTGCTGCATGTGTTGCTCTCAAATTAACAGAGTATGAGCCAAGGTTTGACAAATTATCAGCATGCCTGCAATAGCAAAAATCACATTAATTGTGCAAAAGCATGCCCAATGCAAACTTTTACCTAATGCAGTGTTCGCAGTCCAAGACATAAAGTGTTTAAAATGTGTTAAGCACGTTTAGTTTTCTTGTTTATCTTGCTCATCCTAGTACAGGTTGACTTTTACTTTTACTAATCCGACACCTGTAGAAGCAGGGAAAGGACCCGGAGTAAAGCTTGCCCCATACAATTTCAGTCTGGCATATAATCATATTACAAGTTGAGAATCCCTTATCCAAAAATACATGTGCCTAATTATTTAAAAAGTTTGTATAAATTCCCTTCAGCCTATGTGTGTACAATGTAGTACTATAATAATTTTTTGAGTTGATTTTTTTTTCCAACAAAAAACTGTTTGTATCATTGAAAGCTCTGTTATTGTGTTTTTCTTTTAAGACAAAAGATGTTAATTAGTTCGGACAACTGTATGCAGGGCCGGCGCTACCGCTAGGCAGACCCAGGCGGCTGCCTAGGGCGCGTGGCGGAAGAGGGCGCAGCGTTTCTGCGCCCCTTCCTCGCCTCCGCCGCGCCTCCCCGCCTGCCTGCCAGCCGCTGCCGCCGCCGCCGCCGCACCTCCCCCCCCCGCGCGCGCGCCCACCCGCCAGCCACCTACCTACCTTCCCGTCATTTCTGGAGCCCCGCCGGCGTTGTTTTGGCGGGAGGAGGAACCAGGGCAAAAGGGCTTAAACAGCCCTGTTGCCCTGGTTTCCCCGGCAAAAAAAAATAAAGCGTGGGGGTCCCATCGCGTCGGAGGAGGAGGAGGTGGCGGCGGCAGCGGCGGCGGCAGCGGCAGCAGCGGGGGCGGGGGGAAGGTAGGTGGTGGTGGGGCGGTGGCGGCGGCGCAGGGGGGGGTTGCAGAGCAGGGCTGCTTTGCTCCGGAGCCCCCCCACGGCACGAGAGGGGGGGCACTAAATATAATTTGGCCTAGGGCGCCAAACATCCCTGCACCGTTCCTGACTGTATGAGTTGTTTTTCTAAAACTAAAACCTCGGTAGTCATGTTTAATTGCAGTGTTGGCACTTTGAAATAAATAAGTTGGTTTTGTGTTGCAGTTTGGGCACTCGGGCTCAAAAAGGTTCATCATCACTGCCCTAGGCAAAAGGAGTAAGTGCTTAGGTATTTATATGGTAAAGGAACTAGTTTTTGTTATTTTGTAGCTCTACTGTGTATACCAAAGTGTCTCCCCACCTTTTCTCCCTCTTCCCTCATTCCCCACCTTTTATTGTAATCTGTTTACCTTGAATAAACTTTCCTGGTTTTACCCCACATGGTGTGTGTGGTTCCTCTGTGGTTCAGTGCTAAATCCAGTGTTATAGACCAAGGGCAAAGCCCTGAGAGAATCAAGTCAAGATGGTAGAGCTAAGGCTGGCAGTTTTGCACCTTTGATCTCTGGTCTTGAGTAAAGGACCGGTTGGCAGTCCTTCACAGTTTTCATACTTATTTCTCATTCAGAGTTCATAGGTGCGTTAGTACTTGTGCATTGATAAATCCGCATTTGCATTCATAAATCCAGGGTTCAATAACTTATTGCTGTTTGGCTGTGGTACAACATATTCTACTGTAGAGAGCAAATGGTTTGAATTTTGGCTGAAGTTCTTCATGCAAATGATACAAACTGGAGTGCTTCAGGTGTGAAAATCTGAATTCATAAATTCATGAAAGGAATCAAGTCCTCAGATCTGATGTTAAAAGTGTGCTCTGTTCCAGCTGCACTATCTACTGCAGAGTAGGAGCCCTACAAAGCTACAGCACAGGGATAGGGAAACTTCGTCCCTCTATATGTTGATAACTGCTACTCCCATCATTCTTCATCACTGGCCAGGCTGGCTGGGGCTGATGGGAACTAGAGTCCAACAACATCTAGAGGGCCACAGATGTTCCCCAGCCCTGGTATAGCACCTTTAAAAAAAAACAACCAGACATAAAAATGCACATTACCAAAGGCACAAACACACACGCATGTACAAAGGGGTTGATCAAAAGTCCATACCATCTTGGTATTAATATTCATGACAGCAATCCCAAAGGTTTCCAAAGCCTTAAAACACAGTCTAAGGATTAATATTTATTTTTTGAAATGTGCTTCATGTTGCTTCAGCCCATCATATATTTCTTTGAAAATTGCTGTTGTTTTTTGAAGTGGCCTTAGCAATGGAAACAGAACTTTTGGCAACCATTCATTATCATCTGCCTTTCAGCAAGGATCAGTCAGCTTCTTAATATTGCAGATTATGTACGTTACCAACGTAGTCCCATATGTCAAAGTACTGCAATAGCAGAAGGACTGTTTAACCTTCAAAGGATATAAATAGCTTGGCTGTCTGTTTGTTCCCCTTATTTATTTCATTTACCTTGCTTATCTTTCTTCTTCTTCACAAACTACTGAGCATTCTGGAGTATCGCACAGTTAACCGCAGAACTGCCTCCATTGGAATTGGAGAGAATATGGAATGGGGATGGAGGCATTTAAATCAGGAAAACCAGGCAAATATCCAGGAATTTGTATTAATCAGGAAATCAGGAATTTGTATTAATCAGGAAATATCTATATGCCATCTTTAAACCCAGGACATTTAAAAAAAAAAAAAAAAAAGGACACATGCACTGTCACAGCCTCCACATCCTTTACTGATTTCAGATCCGTATGATGTTGTGGAAGTACACTGCTGTAGAGCGGTCATTCCACTTCTTCCCCACAACAGCAGTATACTTTCACTTTCACTTTGACTAAGGGCCAAACCAGTTGGATCATATGAGATGTCATCCCATGCTTGTTTTCTTGTTTACTCAGTAAACTGCCAGGGGGAAATCCAGATTGAGACGGTGGCATGGGGAGGGAGAAAGAGGGAATTTAATCCTTTGCCCCCGCTGGGCTCCCAATCTGTACTGTCCCCACAAATCTGCTGTCCCCCATATTTGGAACGAACAGAGCTGCAGCAGAGTCAAAGGTTTAAATCCCCTTCCTCCCATCCACCCCCATTACACCATGGTCCTAATCCCAAACAGCCCACACATGCAGCTAGGCAGCCAGAAAAAAAAGCAAAAACAAAGCACGTGAGGCCCAATCACAGGCTTAACGTCATATATCTAGATTGGCCCTGAGAGGGTGGAGCATGAAGGAAGGCAACAGTTGAGCCAAACGGACACAGCACCCATTCGCTCGGGGACATGAGATTTTTCTTTCCATACACACAACTACAAGATCTCCAGCCTGCCTCTCCTTTGCCGTTCCTTTGCATTGCTCGCTCCTCTCCCGCTCCACTGTACCAGTAAGTAATGCAGAAATGGCTATTGCAGGAGAGGGGCAAATAGATCTGCTTATGATGAAAAAATCCAAAGGAAGTTAAACAGACCATGGGCTTGGGGGAATCGTAGAGTACCCGGCCATGACAAGTTAATGCCCGGTGGCTGAACATGTGATGATTTCAGATGTTTAGGCTTTACGGTGCAATACTATACTATGTCTACTCAGAAGTACATCCCATTGAGTTCAATGGGGCTTACTCCCAGGAACGTGGATGTGGGATTGCAGACTTATGCACCTTCTTCACACAGATCTGCTCTTTGGTTAAACTGATCACATAGCATGACATCTGCTGCAGAAGCTGCCCATCTTGATCTGACAAGGGCCTTGTTATTTTAACAGCACGTTTGTCCCAGCACTGCATTTTAGATTTGCAAGTGTTGTTTTGGCTGGGTTGTTTTCTTTTTTGAACTTATTGTTTCTTGAAAATGGAAAGACAATTTATAACTGGAACTCTGTGGAAGGAATAGTGTTTCAACTCCTGCCCTGAAAGATAGCAAGTTGCCAGTCCATAAACTGAACGTCATCTCATTTTTCAAGCTCAAAATAAGTTAAGAAAGTGAGGTATGTAGCACCTTATGTAAGTACTTCCTAGACAAGTTTGCTAGGCAACCCTAATCTATTCTGAAGTGTGGCAGCATCAACAGAATGTGCAACAGTTACCTGGATCAAGATCAACAACTTGCAGAAAGCCGACGCGGAGATTCCAGACATAATGAACTGCTTCAGTAATGAAGTTTGCTCGTTTGAGATAGAATCTTAGCTCCACAGCCATATAACGGCTCAAAACCAGCATCCTGGAGAAATCAGAATAAGGTTACCGAACAAGCTAAAGATTAAAAATAAAATGTAATGCACCACCACCACTACTAACCTTTTCAAATGGTCCTGAGCCAGGTTTACAAATATTAATGTTCGGGAAGCTGTGTGGAAAATGTTGACTTTTTATTCACAGGCAGGGTTTCAACCATGGTGGTATTTCAGATTCAGATGCAGGGAGAAAGAACAGCAGGACGACTGCTGATCATCGTTCATACTCCTTCATCACTGCTTAACATTTTATGAAGTTTAAAAGAAAAAAAGAAGAAAAAATTGGTGGTGGAATTATAAACTGTGTGCCTCCACCTGTGCTCAACCTGAATATTTGAAATATATTGCCATCTCATTTTTCAAGCAACAGTCATGCTTGTCATGGTCGGGTTCTCTACGATTCCCCCAACCCCATGGTTTGTTTAACTTCCTTTGGATTTTTTCATCATAAGCAGATCTATTTGCCCCTCTCCTGCAATAGCCATTTCTGCATTACTTACTGGTACAGTGGAGCGGGAGAGGAGCAATGCAAAGGAATGGCAAAGGAGAGGCAGGCCTGAGATCTTGTAGTTGTGTTTATGGAAAGAAAAATCTCATGTCCCTGAGCGAATGGATGCTGTGTCCGTTTGGCTCAACTGTTGCCTTCCTTCATGCTGGGTGGGAGTTGCAGGAGTTTTTTCTGTCTAAATAAGATTGTGCCCCTAGTGAGTTACCTAACAGGGCTATGCAGCACAGCATTCTGTTTGCACAGTGGCTACCTAAATGCCCCAGTGGGAAGGCCACAAGCAGGCAGTGAGCGCAAAAGCATGATGATCCTGCTTAATTTCCCCAGTAACTGGCATTCGGAAGGGTACTGCCTCTGAATCTGTGGAGTTCGCCTATAGCCATCATGACTAGACGCCATCGATAGCCTTCTCCTCCATGAATTTTCAAATTCCCTTGTATAGCCATCCAAAATTGATGGCCGTCACCACAGCTTATCGCATTGAATTCCATAGTTTAACTTCGTGCTGTGCAAAGAAGTGCTTCCTTTTGGCTGTACTGAATTCCACCATCTACCGGTAATGTCTTACAGACTAAGGCTGCAATGCTATTCTTATTTGACCTGGGAGTAACTCCCACTGAACTCAGTGGGACTTACTTCTGAGCAGACCTCCAATAGGGTTGGTCTGCACCTAGACGTGATGGAAGTAGGTAGGACCAACTAGGGTCCTGTTGATTTCTTATACATCTGCAGAAGAGATGACTTAATGCACAGCACAGCCAGATAGGAGGGTGGAGCTCATCTTTCACCTCCCCTATTTTTTAAACTCCAAATTGCTTTTTTATCTATTTTTCTCCCAGAGCGGGTTCCTCCTGGCACTTAAAAATCAGCTGGGGAAAAGTGCGGGTGTGGAAACTCCCCCCTCCTGCCTAATCATGCTGAACTTTAAAAATCTTCACCGCCACCCTGCGTCTTTCTTTATAGTGTTATACTCATCCTGTTTCTCTGAGTGGTGAGAAGTCCCAGGGGAGCAGCACTTACCCAGGTTTGGTTCCCTTTGGAAGGAGGTCTCTGGAGTCTTACGTGGGGTTTTTTGGGGGGGCAATATATTTCAAATATTCAGGTTGAGCACAGGTGGAGGCACACAGCTTATACATTCCACCACCAAAATCCACTTCTCCCACCTGATCTCCAGAGAGAGTTACCCCTGCATCCCATAGTATTCTCACAGTTTACAGAGCCCCAGACTCAGCTTAGCCCTGCGTCTCCTTGCTTCTAAGGTAGTGTTCTCCAACCTTGGGTCCCCAGATGTTTTTGGCCTAAAACTCACAGCATGCCCAACTATTGGCCATGACATTGGATCATGAAAAGAAACAGAAAAGCGAAGGAGGGAATGTTTGTGGTTGAATATATGAGTGTGCCAATTGGGTCTGGACAATCACATTGCGGGGCCACATACCAGCAGTGGGGTGGCCATGTCCACTTTGGGATGTGATCCTGCCCACTGCTGTCCTTGCCCAGAACCAATCTGGGCCTTGGGCCAAAAAAAGTTCCCCACCCCTGCCATAAGACAGTATTATTACCCCCACATATTGCAGATGGGCAGGCTGAGGATGAGAGACAGTGGCTTGCCTAAGGCCACTTGAGGCACAATCCTGTGCACATTTAGACAGAAAAATGTCCTACCACTCTCATGCTGGCTGGGAGTTGCAGGAGTTTTTTCTGTCTAAATAAGATTGTGCCCCTAGTGAGTTCATGGCTGCATAGGTATGATTCAACCTGGGGACTTTCTGATTCATAGCTCAGTCTCTTTAGCCACTATACTATATCAGTTCTCTTAGGAGAAGTGTTAAAAAAAAATAAAAAGGAATATCTTTGCCAAGTCATGGAAAACTTGACAGGGAGACTCATCACGAGTGACGTGGCAGCAGGAGGACTCAGCAAAAGAATGAATCAGTGGGTGAAGAGAGGAAAATCAACCTAAATCCAATATCAGAGGAACACAAATTGGGTGTGCAAGAGATCTGTGCATAGCCAAGTTTTTCCCACCAGCGGTTCTACGGTGAAGCTCAGTCATGCCATCCAAATTACTTTATATCCCCACCAAGCATAAACAGTGGCTTCATGTGCCACTAAGGTGGCCACTGGGCCTTCGCCAAAAAAAGAGGGCACCAATTTGCATAATATTTGCATATGCTAGGTGCAAATATAGAAGTAATTACTATAACTTATGTAGCAATATACAGGCAGTCCCCAGGTTATGAACGAGATCCGTTCTTAAGTCTGTCTTTAAGTCGAATTTGTCCATAAGTCGGAACAGGTACATACACTTCTTATTAAACGTCACTTTGTTAAATGTTTGTCTTAGTATAGTATTTATTTTACCTTTCTCTGCATATAAAACACTTAAGAAACACTTCCAAATACAATGAAACATCTTTAACATAACATACAGTACATAATAATACAACAACAACAACAACAACAATAATAATAATGTACAGTAATAATAAAAGTAACCATGTACATATGGTACTGTACTGTACTGTAAAAACCCATTTAAGAAACAGTTCTTAAAACAGTTTAGATGGGGGGGGGGGAGGATCATGATTAAAGGTTAACATTCATTTGTGAGGTAACATTATGATAGCATTAATAATTGGATGATGCATCCCTGAATTAAAACATGTAAAACAGAAGATGGTTGAGGGTGGGATCAACAGAGACATATGACTACGTTGCTGCTGGGCTAGGGAAATCAATATGGTGACCCTAGTCCCCCCACATGCTACCTTGTGCACCTTGGAGGAAAGGTGGGATATAACTGTAACAAATAAATAAATAAAATAATTGAGAGGCAATGTGGCATAGGGGTTGGACTAGAAAATCCGGGTTCAAGTCCCCACTCAGCTATGAAGTTCACTGGCTGACTTCAGGCCAGTCGCTGACTCTCCTCCTAACCATCTCACAGGGTTGTTGTGAGGACAAAATGGAGAGGAGGATTAAGTAAACCGCCTTAAGTTCCTTGCAGGAAAAAAGGCAGGATATAAATATAAATAAATAAAAGATGTAAAAGAAAATGCTTATCCCAAATTATTCATTTATTATATGGATATCCTGCCCTCTGTCCAAGGAGATCAAGGTGGCATTCATGCCCCCCTTCTTCCGTTTTTATCCTTACAACAACCCCATGAGGTAGGCTAGGCGGAGAGGGGGACCCGAGGTCACCCAGCAAGCTTGAGCATGGTGTGAGGACGGCCCCTCGCCAGGCCTCTCCCAGCGCCAGCGGGCAACGGCTGAAGCCTCTGTACGTGAGGCTGCTTTCACCCCAACGGATGCTTCGCTGCCTGTCCGTTGCTCGGCCGGCCACACGTCTGAGGGGAAACAGGAGCCCTGCTTGGGCTGGCAGGCACTGTGGGTAACAGGCGCAGCCTTCCAGCACCGCCTGCCTGTGAAGCCTGTCGTCTCCATGGCTGCCTCCCCTCAGAAGCGACCATGGTGGAGGTGAACCAGGATTTCCTGCGCTCCGTGAAGGGAGGTGTAAAGATTTCCCACATGGTATGAGGACGGGCTGAGGGAGGCCCGTGGGGGGTGCTATCTCAGGGGGCTGGATTTTGCCCCTCACACATTTCTCTAAATTAATTAAATCCGGTGGAATTAAATCCCCCGGGGGTGGGGCTCTTCAATCGTGTCCTCCTGGCGTCTGTTTTTTTTAGTCCCAGGTGCTCAGCTTTGAAGTCATGTTTACTTGGAAGAAGTAAACAGGCCTTATGGCAGTCCATTCGTAAGTACAAGCTGTCCGTAAGTCAGACATTCATAACCTGGGGACTGCCTGTAATAGTGGAGAAGACTATGACCAGGTGAGCTGCGTGCCTGCTCTGCCTCCTGTCTAGGTGCTCACTGTTGATGGGTGACTTCAAGGCTCCTTCTTATAGTGATTTATCTTTAAACTGGACTTGGAGTGGACACTTTAAAATAGAGGACTGTCCTCTCGTGGCCTTTCAAATAAAGGAAACATTAAAATAGGGGATTGTCCTCTGACAGTCCTTCAAATAGATGACTGTCCTCTGTAAATAGGACACATGCTCATCCACACGAGCAAGCAAACCCATGGAGCCACTGCCAGGGAATGCTAAAGAGAAAGCTCAAGGAATCACAAAGTCACGTAAATGGGCAGAATCAATGAATGAATCTCATGCCCTTGGATCTAGTGATCACATTCATATAGTCCATCTAGCTGTGAGTCCTGCAAGACCTGGTCCCTGCTTCCCTGGCTCATCACACCTGGCCAGGGAGGGTGGTGCCTGACTGACTCCAGCTACAAAGGCTGCTGCTGCTCCTCCTGCTGAAGGTGCCTGGAGACCATCTAGCTGTGAGTCCTGCAAGACCTGGTCCCTGCTTCCCTGGCTCATCACACCTGGCCAGGGAGGGTGGGGCCTGACTGACTCCAGCTACAAAGGCTGCTGCTCCTGCTCCTGCTGAAGGTGCCTGGAGACCATCTAGCTGTGAGTCCTGCAAGACCTGGTCCCTGCTTCCCTGGCTCATCACACCTGGCCAGGGAGGGTGGGGCCTGACTGACTCCAGCTACAAAGGCTGCTGCTGCTCCTGCTGAAGGTGCCTGGAGACCATCTAGCTGTGAGTCCTGCAAGACCTGGTCCCTGCTTCCCTGGCTCATCACACCTGGCCAGGGAGGGTGGGGCCTGACTGACTCCAGCTACAAAGGCTGCTGCTGCTCCTGCTGAAGGTGCCTGGAGACCATCTAGCTGTGAGTCCTGCAAGACCCGGTCCCTGCTTCCCTGGCTCATCACACCTGGCCAGGGAGGGTGGGGCCTGACTGACTCCAGCTACAAAGGCTGCTGCTGCTCCTCCTGCTGAAGGTGCCTGGAGACCATCTAGCTGTGAGTCCTGCAAGACCTTTTCCCTGCTTCCCTGGCTCATCACACCTGGCTAGGGAGGGTGGGGCCTGACTGACTCCAGCTACAAAGGTTGCTGCTGCTCCTGCCTTTTTTGTTTGTTTGTTTGTTTGTTTGTTGGTATCTGTAATTATTTCTGTTGTATTTTTTTTTAATATTTAGTGTTTTTAATATTTTTTAACTTGTATTGCTGTTCTTATATTCTATAGATTATTTTTTTAAATACTATATTCAGTGTTCCTTGATGTTTTGTGTTCATGTCTTTTAGATTGTGAGCCTGAGGGCAGGGACTGTCTTATTATTAATTTGTGTAAGCCGCTCTGAGAGCCTTTTCTGGCTGAAGAGCGGGGTATAAATGAAATAAATAAATAAATAAAATAAATAAATAAATAGTCATTGAGAAAGTTTTGTTACTAGCCTGGCTGTCTAAAGCATGCCTACATCAGTAGTTGGTAGCCTAAAAGGAAAAACGAAACAAAGAAGCCCACCCAGCTTGGGGAAAGCATCCCTGCCTGGTTACCTGGAGGCTTATCTTGTTTGCCCCAAGCAACAGGAAGCATGACTAAGATGTATAGGCTAACATTCATTTTGCAACATATATGAGGTGGATAACATAAGAAACGGGAGCCTCCTGTCTATAGTTTATCTTGCACTTCCTGATTTTAGTTTATACTGCAGCGTATGCGGAATAAGTGAAATTTATTATCAATGAACCTAAAAGAGCTATTAGCACTCTCTTAATTCTTCTAGCTCCTTGCATGCAAACAAACACTATTTTATAACACATACTTATATAAGCACAGTTTGAATATGCATGATACATCTTCGGGGAAATGAAATACACAGAAGACTGAGGCTGTTGTAATAAACACAGTTATTCATGAGTGGCATTGATATCAGTGACTTTTTAAAACGAAAAAATAGAAGATTCAATAATTTAATGCTGTATCTTAATCTGATGTGTGAAAAACATCCAACAGCCTGAGAATTGTTATAAACATAAATCTGGGATTCTAGTAATCTCTATCTAATTAAATGACAGCAGAGCATTTTTTTCCAACCCCCCCCCCCTCCAAATACCAACCCATCTGAGGGAAGTACGGTAATATTTATGTTGTGCAAGGAAATGTGGATTTTATCTGCAGTAAGATTTTACTCTACCATAGGTCAATGCTCAGTTGAAGTTGATTTCATCACCAGATGACCTGCAGCTGTTGAAAACATCTGGGTGTCAATGCTAACCTGTGTTGTGTTCACATGATTCACATGATTCAAGCTGTGCTGCTTCGTACTTCGCAATTGTCCCTGCTGAAACCCAACAAGATTCAAGAATGTGTTCAGAGTCATCCATCCTGAGTTAACCTTGAACTCCATCATCCTGGGTGCCCATATGATGTTTTACTCTGCCTTGCATCCCCCTCTGCTGCCTTTGTCCATTCTGAGTGGCACATAAAAATGTGATTACTGGTTCAACAAAGCCTGTCTCCTACCTGGTACAACTACTTTTTTCTTCTTTTTTTTACTACAATTGCATAGTTCACCATGAGATTAAAAACGCAATAAAACAGAAATCTATGAAGGCAGCAGATGAACAAAAGCAAGAGCAGTGGGAACAGGGAAGAGAACAAGATCTACAACCACCTGAAGAATTATTTCTTGCGCTGCGCATGACAGCCTAGGTTGCAATCTTTTTTTTATGGACTTTTCTTTTTCCTGTGCCTTCCTGTGACTCTCCTCTTTTTCCTGTGCTCAAGGCTATGAAATTTCACAGTGGAAGCTTTTCCTTGCACTTTTCTCTGTCTCAAGAAAAGCCTCACCTGCTTAATTTCTAGTGCTGTGCTGAACATTTCTCCCACATTTTTTTTTTACCATTCTCATTCAATTTGACAGAAATGAAATTCAAAGGAGAAGAAAATTTCAGAGAAATTCTCAATTTATTTTATTTATTTATTTATTATATTTATACCCCGCCTTTTTTCCTGCAAGGAACCCAAGGCGGCTTACATAATCCTCTTCCTCCTCCTCTCCATTTTATCCTCACAACAACCCTGTGAGGTAGGTTAGCCTGAGAGTCAGTGACTGGCCCAAAGTCACCCAGTGAGTTTCATGGCCGAGCAGGGACTAGAACCCGGATCTCCTGAGTCCCAGTCCAACACTCTAACCACTACGCCACACTGGCTCTCAAGGGTTGGGGTTGGGTTTCTTGTGCTTACCTTACTTAGGAGGTTGCCAAGGACTATGTGAAAGTGTCCTGTCTTTCATTGTGCAATAATCTCTCCAGCAAGGCTGTAGCATCCTTGGCTTCTCACGCTTCATTTAAAGCCCAGGGAAAGGAAGACATTGTGAAGTAATTCTTTGCACAGAGCTTTTTCAGATCAGAAAGTATAGGCAGCCTGGGAGGTTACAGAGCAATGGAGAGATGTATAATAGAAACAAAACACATATACAGCACCTTTGGCTGCCTTGTTGAGCTTACCTAATCACTACAACACCACAACAATATACTTTAAAACGCCCTGAAAATGAGGCAAAACAATGGAAGCTTCCGTCATGGTGGGAGGAAAACAATCAGGAAATTGGAGGACAGATTTTGGCACAGCACTAGCTCCATCTCTTTCCTGGAGCTGGGTGCAACACTGCCCCCCTCACACCTGCATTGTGGTGGATGCAGAATGGGGGCCAGCCTGCCAACACAGTTCATGCTGGTGCCACTTGCAGTGAACATAAGAATGTAAGAAGAGCCATGCTGGAACAGACCAAGGGTCCATTCTGTTCACACAGTGGCCAGCCAGCTGCCTATGGGAACTCAGAAGCAGGACATGATGAGTGCAGCAGCACCCTCCTGCCATGCGTCCCCAGAAACTGGTGTACATAGGCATACTGCCTATGTAACCTTAGGAAGGAAGGAAGGAACCACCGCTGCCAATGGTGGGCCCTACCTGTGAAAAACTGTTGAGAATTTCTCCTCCCCCTGGAGAAATTGAGAGAAATTGCCCCCCATTTCTCTGCCCACAAATAGGGTGGAGAATTTCAAGAGGCCATTTGCCCACAGCTCTATTAATTTCTGCAAGTTATGCTACACAGGAGCAGGTCCTATTAAAAAGGTGGCAACACTGGATAGCCCACTACTATAAGTATGGCATTCATCTACAATTCAGTAACAGTTAGAAAAGCAGATGGCGCAATGCTTCAACCCTGGGAGCTGTACTCAGGCAATACCACTATACGTACATTATTGTGGGGACAAGCCCATGTGGGAGGATATGCACAGTAAGCATTCTCAGCATCCAGAGGGGATGACAAGCAGTATCAAAAGTGACTGAAAAGGTTTAGCCAGAAGAGTAGAGAAGTCATTTTTAAGATAATCAGATTTGGAGGACTGGGATTTAGCTAGGAAACAAAGGAAATTTGCTCCAAAACTTGGCCTGAAAGTCAAAGCAAATGCAAATATTTCATTTTGCTTGGCTTATTTCATCTATGCTTTTAAAAAATAAGGCTATGCATTCTAGACAATCAGACATTTTAAAAGAGTTTTATGATCTCGTATTTTTCCAGCTGCTAATTTGCACATTTAAATTCTGGCCGCATAGAATTTGCTTGCATTTTCTTGGAATCAGAGATCTCCTCCAGTCCTGTAGTCTAGAGCAGGCTGTTCCCTGCAGCATCCCGTATCATGAATTAACTCCCCTTCATCATCATAGCTCATATCATTCAGATAATAGTGTGCTCCAAGGATGGAGCAAAACCAAACAAGGTGCCCAAGGCTAGAGATACCCACATCAGAGATAAAGATGAAGAATTTGGTAAAATGATGGAGATTGGATCAAATTAATCAAGCCACACTCTACAGAGGATGTAAAAAAAAAAAAAAAAGGTTGAAAACTGAGTTACCTAATTATAATTTTCCCAGGGAAAAATGCTTTACAAATCTTTCTCCCTAGAGCATCTGAATGAGCAAAAACCATCCACTGAACCTTCCCCACGGGGATATGTTCTTAGTTGCATAACCATCTAAGTTAGTTGCATAACTAACTAAGAACATATTCCAGCCAATCTGATCTTTTTGTAAATTTCATCTTCTTTTGTGATTTCATATTTTGACACTGACATTTGATTATACAATTGTTTGATTTTGCTGCCTTAGATCAGTATTCTCCAACCTTGGGTCCCCAGATGTTTTTGGCCTACAACTCCCAGCATGCCCCAGCCAGCTATGCTGGCTGGGGCATGCTGGGAGTTGTAGGCCAAAAACATCTGGGGACCCAAGGTTGGAGAACACTGCCTTAAATGACCTTCCCAAAGAACAGCCCAATGAAAGCCACTCAGCAAAACTCTGCAACAGTTAAAGGGGCTAAACCACATGTGATCAGCACTTTCTCATATGAACATTCCCCATTCTTTTAGCATTTTATAGGGATGGGGAAATCAACAAATCCCAAGCTCGTTGAGGTTCTCCGAGTTGCACCTGAAAGCTCGGCCCACCTCATTCCTGTTCCTGAATGTGAAATTTTGTTGTTGCTTGAGTGGGAGAAGGGTGTATTTAGGAGTGCATTTTTAAAGTGTGCACCTAAATGCATGCATTTCCAAATTGACTAAACCATGAAAATGCTGCTGCTGCTGCTGCTGCTGCTTCTCAAAATGGACAGTGCATATTTTTTTTCCTAATGAACGCATTTTGTGAAAGCACTCTCAAACTCAGGAATATGTGATCTTTGCTGGAAAAATGTGCTCACATTCGTGTTCAGGGGTGTGAATAGGGCACGTTCTGATGTTAAAGGAACTGAAAGAGAATTGCCGTGCATCCCTAAAGCAGAGCAATGCCCTATTCACTTCTCTGCCTCTGCCTCCCTGCTTCTCCAGGAGGAAAAGGAAATGTAACTTTCCTTCTTGGGATATATTCATTCATTCATTCTAGCAAGATTAACAGCAGGCATCCATCCCATGTGCAAACAGCTGCAGCTGACAGCCTCCCTTGAACACATTTGCCGGAAGGGTAGGTGGATAGGGCAAAGTATGAGAGGAAATGGAAGGGACAGGGAACAGTGTGACCTCGCTGGCAGGCAGCATCTGTACCCTTCTGTCAGGCAGTTCCAAGGTTCCTTATTAGCGGCAGAAAAGCTGCATGGAAGGAGCTGTGCTGACTACAATTACTTTCAAACTTCGTATTGCTATGGTCAGCTCATGCACATAAGCCACAAGAAATCCTTTGGCCCAACATCAGGGGCATGGAACTGCAGAACTAACATTTCAAAGAGGTCCAAGAAAATAAAAATTGCTTCCAGTTAGAGCTGTGCCGGAGAATACACTTTGGAAAATTTTGCATGAAAATTCACATGTGTGAATGGCAGAATGCAATATATGTGTGCTGTTTTGGCTGATATTTCTGCCAAATGGGTATTTCAAATGGATGACTTCATAATGCCTCATTAATTATGCAGTACCTTTTAAAAAAAAAAATTAAAAACTGATTGTCTCTTTCTCTTACAATCTGTAGTAACACTGGGTTGGATCCAGACTTAGTCATACTTAGAGTAGACCCATTGAAATCAATGGGACTCACTTATGTTAGGATGACTAACTTAAAACCCACTGATTTCAATGGGAGCGCTCCAACTAAGTCTGGATCCAACCCACTGTTTCCATCTTAAATTGAAATCTAGAAATATTAAAATTGATAGGTTTGCTATTGAATTCAGTGGATTTCAGATTTAATCCAAAATACAGATTATGTCACAATCCAGCTAACGTTAGTCAAACCAAAGTCCCACTGAAAGCAGTGGGGTTTGAGTTAGAAGCTGCTGACTTGTCCCATTGATTTCAAATCAAAGGGCCAGTGTGGCGTAGTGGTGAGAGTGTTGGACTGGGACTCGGGAGATCCGAGTTCTAGTCCCCGCTCGGCCATGAAATTCACTGGGTGACTTTGGGCCAGTCACTGACTCTCAGCTTAACCTACCTCACAGGGTTGTTGTGAGGATAAGATGGAGAGGAGGAGGAGGAGGAGGAGGAGGAGGAGGAGGAGGAGGAGGAGGAGGAGGATTATGTAAGACGCCTTGGGTTCCTTGGGTTCCTTACAGGAAAAAAGGTGGGGTATATATATAATAAATAAAATAAAATAAAATAATAAATAAATAAATAAATAAATAAAATGAGACACTGACAACACGATAACCCACACTCAAGAGTTGAGTGTGAGTTGTCATTGACCCATGGGTTGTTGTTGAAATGTGGGTTATCGTGCTGTTTGAACCCAGCTGTGCTAACAAGCCATGGGTTGTTAACCATGAATAACCCATGAAGAGAACCCATGGTTTGTTGTTGGGTTGTGAACTGTGGGTTGTTCACCATGGTTTGTTATCTTGGCTGGGTTCAGACAACACGATAACCCATGTTTCAACAACAACCCATGGTTCCACAACAACCCACACTCAACCCATACTCAGCCTTTGAGAGTGGGTTATCATGTTGTCTGAACCCCGCCACTGGGTTAAATCCAGGCTGGCCCAAGACATTTTGCTGCCTGAGGTGAAGAACAATATGGCATCCCCACCCATTCCATGTATAAAAGCTGATTGGACTGGCAGATAAATCTGTCTTCAACGACAACGTTGATGATGGGACAGCATTCTCCACTGCACCTGAAGGGGGCAGGCTAACTTAGGGGGTGTAGAACAGGCCACATGGCACACAGGTCTCTTCCTCCAACACCTTGCTGGCTGCCACCTTCCAGTATCTGCCACGGGAGTGACTGCTTCACTTTGTCTAATGGTAGGACCGGCCCTGCTTAAATCCAACATAGCACTAGTGGAAATCCCCTAGTGTGATGGGAGTTCCTCCCTCTCTCATCCCCCCCCCCCTGCAACTGTCCACTCCACTGGAAAATCTGTTCTGGATGGCTGGGAAACAGAACCATGAGCAGGATTATGCCAAATATCACAAGTTCACAATTCACATTCACTGAATTGAGGACTTGGCACCACAGGATTTACATTGCCATCATATTCAGAGGACATGGGCACAACCAGTCAACCTGCTATTGCTACTCATTTCAGCAGGGCTTTTGCAATCTCATAGGTGCCTTGTACACATGCGTTTCATGATGAAAACATTTTGAATGTAATCCCATAAAAGTTATTTGCAGTAACCATCTGGCTCCATCTTGTGCCATAAACTGGTTCACTTCTTAGAGAATACTTCTAACATAATCATTATGAACTATGATGCACGGTGCTGTTTCTGCAGTGTAAATGAAAATCAGGAAATGCAAGAAAAAATATGTCTATCATCTTTGCACCTGGATAGATACTCCACTCCACTGCACTTTTCTGACCAATTTTCCACAACAGTCTGGAAACATGATGTCATAAAGAGGCATAGTTAAATACGTTCCCGTTATTTAATCAGATGACTGACTGACTCTCCGAGGAACTGGAGTCACCACATGGTAGGTTTATAGGTGGGCACACCATGGTGCAAATGATAATCTAAGCCCACCCTGAGTTTTACTTCTGATAGAGAAACAAACTCATTTTGCTCATGCTCAGAAACAAACATGAAATTACAGCTGTAAAACAGGACGTAGGTCACTTTCCTTTCCCATAAGCATTGTCTATTCAACTCAGATTTGGAAGAAAAGAAGACTGTCCAGCCTAAACTTAATTTATATTGGGCTGGTTCACACAGCACAAGAGTGGTTAATAAGCCACCATGGTTAATAAGCCACCCTGAACATGCTGGTCACGTGCTGACCCGATTTACATAGTTATCCTCGCTAGGCACAGCTTCTTGTGTCATCCAAACCCAGCGAGGGTAGTTTGTTGGGGTGGTTACAAACCACCCAGAACCCATGGCCTTTTCTGGGGTTGTGGGGTAGTTTGTTCACCACCCCAACAAGCCACCCTCACTGGGTTCAGATGACACAAGAAGCCATGGTGGGGGGGCTTGAATTGGCAATCTGGTGCCACAACCCACCATGGCTTAAATAAGCCATGGCGGGCTGCTGTAATCATGCGAGCCAGGCCACTGAATCAGTACAAGTGGTTTTCTTTTTAAACAACAACCAGAAAATCATAACAAGTGCTTACTAAATAGACTGCTTTTATCATTTTACTTTGGACGTTGCTGAATATTATCCTACAGCAAATTGCATCCCTTATCCCCTATATGCAGAAATGAGTTGTCTGTTCCATCCTGATAAAGTCTGTTGTCCCTTCAAACCTTGAAAAAGTAGGGTTTTCAGTTGTGTGGAGGCTTCTAGGTACATTCAAACAAATATGTGCAGAAGACAATATATTTATTTTATTTATTTTATTTTATTCTATTTGTTAATCGCCCATCTGGCCAGCCACCCGGCCACCCTGGGCGATGTACAATTAAAACAATATAATAAAACATGATAATTAAAACAGTATAAAAAATTCTTTTAAAATCCTAACCCACCCCATATTCCCGCCTGAAATACCATGTTCTTAATGCGTGGCGGAAGCTCATCATATATAATTTATTAGCTCATCAAATATATATTAGCCTCATTTTTTCCCCCACGTGAAGTACCTGGGCCAGGCAAAGTGTACAAATCTCCTCCCCCAGGCTCGGACCCTGCTCTCCTGCACACACTGTTGCTTACGATTCACTGGCCATGCTAGGAACTGCTACTGTGCTGCCCTCCCCTCAAAAGTGGATGTCTAATTTGGTGCTGCGCTGAGCAAGCCGGGAAGTCTTATAATTCTAGGGATGTATGAAGATTTTGTTTCAGTTTGCAAATCATCAGAACTTGCCCTGTTCACAACCCTGAACGTGAACATGAAAGTGCATTTTCTCAAAAACTGCTCGCACATTCTCAAACTTTCACTTGCGTTTGCAGAATGCGTATTTCTAAAACACGTACCCTTTAAAATGTGCATGTTTCAAAAGATCTGCATCTTCAGGCCTTAGTCCGGGGGGGGGGGGAGTGCGTGCTATTTAAAATGTGCACAGAGATGCACACTCTTCCCATTTCAAATGAAAAGAAAAACAGGTCGCAAATGAAAATGGGATTGAGGTGAACTGCGCTTCAAAGTGGAGCTCAGAGAATGTTGGCGAGTGCGAGCATCCTTGGTTCTCCTCTACCTAATCATACCAAGGTGATAGATTTTCATATCTAAATGAGAATACTCACTGTGAAGGAAGGAGCCTTTGGGGGTTCCTACATGCACACACACACACACACACACACACACGCCTCCTCATGTGAAAAACAAGTAAGGCCAGTTGGGGGCTGGAAGGAGGCGAAATGTGCATAAAGTATCGGATGAGACATGGCGCCTGGGTCTACGGCTTTCAAATGCAAATGTAATTCAGGCCCAGTAAGTCATGAGTTCCCCTCCCTGCCTGGCCAGGTGAAGTGCATCATGATTGACTGGAAGGAGGGGGGAGGGGGAAAAGGTATATTCCCAAAGTGTAGCCTGTGTGTGTCTTTGTTCGTCGTGGTTGCTGGATGTGGAGCAATGGCAGCAAGCCAGGCAGAGGTCCAAACCTTCGGGGGGCCTCAGGATACGACCCCAGGTAGCTCCTGGTGAAATTAGCTGAATGAGGGCTCTGGTAAAGACAGGCCTTGTGGAGGGCTACCCATCTCGGACCTTCGGGTAGGTGAAGTAGTCCTCCCTGGCAGCAAGGCTGTGCTGGATCTAACCCTGGAAGAGAACTGACCCCCAGGTAACAGAGTTGTGTGCCTGGGAGATATTAAGGAATCAGGTTTTGTTATTTTGCAGCTTTACTTTGTGCCAAAGTGTCTCTCCATTTTGTGTTTCTCTCATTTCCCTATTCTTGTTGTAAAATGCTACCAGAATAAACCTTTCTTGGTTTTTTACCCCACATGGTGTTTGTGGATTGCTCTGTGGCTTCAGTCTCTAAATCCAGGTTACAGACAAAGGGCAAGTCCCTGAACAGAGATTCAAGTAGGATTGCAGACAGCTGAGGCTGGCAATCTGGTACCTTGAGATCTCTGGGGGTCTTGGGTCCTTTGGGGTAGGAAAGGGTGGGGGTGTGGCGGGTCAGCCAGCCCCCCCTTCCTCCACATGGTGGCAAGTGCTGGGATTCGAAGCTGAACCACAGAGTGTGTGCACGTGGGCAAATTGGAGAGATTGGAGAGACTTTAGTACATGGTAGAGGGTTTGTTATTTTTTAGAAATTGAAGTGTGAGATTGCGCCTTAGGAAAAACGTTCAGATTGCTGGCAGTCTGTGGAAGCCTAGCTGCCAGCAGGGAGCGTTGAAGGCAAGAAATCTCAAATGTAGAGTGAGTAAGCGGAAGCGGATCCTACCATCCCCATTGAGTGCAAGAAGTCTGTGGCTGGGGGAAGGCGGCTGTGTGATCCAAGAGAACCAGAGCTGGGGGGAGCCCTGGCAAGGCAAAATATAGGCTGCGTGTGCGTGTCCCAGAGGCTGGGAGCAGCAATTGCCAGTGAGTAAGCGGAAGAAGATCCTACCCATTGAGTGCAAAAAGCGGGTGAGCAGATGGCGGCTGTGTGATCCCAAAGAACCGGAGCAAAGAGAAAAAGAAATAGTGTGTGTGTGTGCGCGCACGTGTGTTCCAAGGGGAGCAGAAGAAAGGAGAGAAGACCAGAAAACCTCTCTTAAGAGACTGGTGAGCAAAACGTTAAATTTTGGGACAGCGTTTGATAAGTAATTTAGTTGTGCTATGTGCCCCAGAGAAATTGTCAAGACTTTGGGGGGGGGGGACATGGTGAATTGCCAGTCTAGGCAGCAACAAGCAGAGGGGGGGCAGACATCAGAAAACACCCCCCCCCCAGAAAAAGAGACTTTGTCCCTGTGCTGCCGAAATGGAGAGCTGAAAGGAGCAGAAAGAAAAGGGGATTTCCCTCCTAGCTGGCGGAGAAGCACGGACAGAAGAATTTCCCTCCAGGTGTCTCCAGCGAGAAGAAAAGAGGACTGAGATTGGGGGTTGATTAAAGCCAATGAGAACTGTTAAATTGTTGCTGGAGTGGAGGGGACGGGTGATTCAAGTGTATTTGTGTTGTCTTGTGGATAAATTGTTGCTGGAGGGGAGGGGACGGGTGATCCCAGTGTAAGCAATGGAACTATTTGTGTTGTCTTGTCCCCAAATGAAAAAATTAGTGCAGACTGTATCAAGTCAATTTGAAATTTGAATGTAATGATAATGTGAAGCCAGAAACCTGTAAGCTTTCAAAGGGGCCTCAGGGGGGCAGAGAAGAGTTGCCAGAGAAAAATCAGTCAGAGGCTAGAAAACAAAGCAGAAGGTTAAAAGGAATTTAGAGGCGGGAAGCCCTCTAACGGCTGAAAGATTGCCAGGCTGGTGTTCTAGCCGCCTGGGTGGAGCCTCCAGGGCTCAGCATATAATTCTGAGGGAAACAGTCATCCCAGTCATGTCATTGGGTAGAAAATGCCACAAGCAAGCCTTTGGAAAAAAGGGGTGGTGTATTCATGTCATTGGGTGGTGGGTGCCACCAGCGAGCCTTTGGAAAAAGGGGTGATGGATCCATGTCGTTAGGTGGAGGGTGGCAGAAGCGAGCCTTTAAAAGCAAACATAAAGGCGAATTGAAGAGTCACATTTCAGTCAGTAATCTGCCCCCTACAGGCTTGTGTGAGAAGCAGCAACTCTAGAAAGTTTTTAGACAGAGTGCCAGTCAGGCAACAGAAGGGTTGGGGTTCCCATTTAAATTGTATATGATGTTTCTTGTGTATGCAAAACTGATGTAATGCAAACCTGTAAACTTCTGATTGATGGTTATTGATTGTTGTTTTGCTGTTTTGATGTTTAAGGAGCTTTAAGAATTAAGATTTAAGATTTAAAGTTTTAAGCTTTAAGCTGTGTTAAGATTGTAGTTAATGTGTTTGATGTTTTGATGTTTTTGTTTTGTTTTGTTCTGTTTTTGTGTGTGTGTGAAGGAGAAGAGGTGTGCTAGTGGTAGAAGGCTAGCAAAGGCTTTTTCTTTTAAGTTAGTTTAAAATGAAATGAGAGGGTTGACCTCTCAGGTTTCTTTTTTTTTTTAAAGGGAGCGTGTGAAGGAAGGAGCCTTTGGGGGTTCCTACATGCACACACACACACATACACGCCTCCTCATGTGAAAACAAGTAAGGCCAGTTGGGGGCTGGGAGGAGGCGAAATGTGCATAAAGTATCGGATGAGACATGGCGCCTGGATCTACGGCTTTCAAATGCAAATGTAGTTCAGGCCCAGTAAGTCATGAGTTCCCCTCCCTGCCTGGCCAGGTGAAGTGCATCATGATTGACTGGAGGCAGTAGAGCTTCAGGAAGGAGGGGGGAGGGGGAAAAGGTATATTCCCAAAGTGTAGCCTGTGTGTGTCTTTGTTCGTCGTGGTTGCTGGATGTGGAGCAATGGCAGCAAGCCAGGCAGAGGTCCAAACCTTCGGGGGGCCTCAGGATACGACCCCAGGTAGCTCCTGGTGAAATTAGCTGAATGAGGGCTCTGGTAAAGACAGGCCTTGTGGAGGGCTACCCATCTCGGACCTTCGGGTAGGTGAAGTAGTCCTCCCTGGCAGCAAGGCTGTGCTGGATCTAACCCTGGAAGAGAACTGACCCCCAGGTAACAGAGTTGTGTGCCTGGGAGATATTAAGGAATCAGGTTTTGTTATTTTGCAGCTTTACTTTGTACCAAAGTGTCTCTCCATTTTGTGCTTCTCTCATTTCCCTATTCTTGTTGTAAAATGCTACCAGAATAAACCTTTCTTGGTTTTTTACCCCACATGGTGTTTGTGGATTGCTCTGTGGCTTCAGTCTCTAAATCCAGGTTACAGACAAAGGGCAAGTCCCTGAACAGAGATTCAAGTAGGATTGCAGACAGCTGAGGCTGGCAATCTGGTACCTTGAGATCTCTGGGGGTCTTGGGTCCTTTGGGGTAGGAAAGGGTGGGGGTGTGGCGGGTCAGCCAACCCCCCCTTCCTCCATACTCACATATCTGGCAATATGGCTGCTCTCCGCGAGCATCCTGAGAGTCATGAGGATCAGACTAAAGAAACTCTAAAACAGGGATGCAGAACCTCAGGCCTGGGGTCCAAATCCAGCCCTCTGAAGTTCCCCAGGTGGCCCCATCCCCTTTCCCTGGCTTCCGCCTTTCTCCCAACCAACAATTGGTCCATAGTTTGCTGGCTTTTGTGCAGTTTTCCCCCCATGCTAAAGGGTTGAAATGCATTTCCTAAGGCATAGTTACAGGTAGTAAGAGCTTTAAGCGAAAATATATGGCATTTTCTGGAATGTTGGCCTGACCCATTTTCCCTTGGCACTGCCCGCGACTGGAATGTGGCCCCTGAGAGCTTCTCCAAAATTGAATTCTGCCCTTGAGCTAAAAGGAGTACGACACCCCTGATCTAAAGGGACACATTTCAAAACACATATGGGGATGAATTGCAACTTTTATAATACAATATCTGTCTTGGCACAGGAGCTCACAGGATTTGCCCTTCCAGTTATAAATGACAAGAAAGGATACCAACCAACCCTTGAAAGAAATTGAGCAGACTGGTGGCTATTCTGCACATCTTTATGCTGAAAGGAAACATCTATCTCTGAAGAGAAGCAAACCAAGCTTTGTTGGAACTGAGTTTTAACCTAGTTAACTTTGCAAGCATCAGTTTGAGAGATACCACTGCAATTTTGCTCTCAAAATTATACTAGAGCTTTTATTTGGTGCAGCAGCAAACTGCAAACAATAGGAAAATGTAACTGGCATCCGTTTGATGTTTTGTTGCTTGTTATCAAAGAAACAGGATTTATTTTCCTGTCTGAGGATTAACATATGAGGGGAGACACACTGAGGATAATTGAAGAAAACAAGCTCCGATGGTATCTAGCTAGCAGAGTTGTCATCCTGGGAATTGACAAATCTTCTTCCATACCTGACAGCTTTCATCACATTAGGAAACAAAGCTTCTCCGCCAGCTTGCAACACTTGGGCCAAGATTCTGATCTCTCACACACAGAAGGAAATCCTTTAAATCTGCCAAAATGTGTTCCTTGCCTGCAGTGTCGTATTAATCTACATATATTTGGACACACAAAATAGGCTAAATCTATAGGCTGCATCTGGACACTGTCTAGGCTGTATCTGTGGGAAGAACCTACAGATGTGATCGAGTTTGCATACTGTGACTGAATTTGCAAGTCAATAAAAGTGTAAAATACTTCTGTGCCAAATGTTATCTACTTTCAACTTTCAGGTGAAAGCCAGCCATTTCAGCAGGATGGAAATTTCTTCAGAGAAACACTGAGACCAGGTTAAGGTTTTACCTTTTTTTTTCCAATTCTAATCTGTACCATTACTTCCTTTGGCTGTCATTTCTTTGGCAAACTTAGAATTAAAAAATAATTTTTTTTTAATGTCACTTGGTGACAGTTTCTCTTGCCAAATGCTTGGTGGAAGGTAGCATTTATGTATCTGAGTAAATATTGCATGGGAGATTTTTTTTTTTTCCCCTGATGAAGGCCATGCCAATACACATTAGTAACTATCTTATAATACTGGGGACTCCATAATAGTATAAAACACATTTTTGTGCACCCAATGACTTGGCATTTTTTTTTTGTTGTTCTAGTTCTATACTGGGTGTGGCCCCCTTGGGTGTTTGTTTTTTCCTGCTTTCTTCTTTGGCACCATTTTCTTCCTGGCAGCACCTTCTGCCTCCTTCCTAGTGTAATCAAGTGGGTGATTCCGTCCAGATCCAATTCTGAATCACATCCTGAATGGGATCCTATCATTATGCTAGGTAGCCAATAAGATTTGGCTGCCTGACTATATCACTGAGGATAATTGAGAATTAGTGGCAAGTAAAAGTAATTTAAATGGATCAGTAAAATTTTTTGCAAGAGTGAAGAAAAATCTTCAGATATAGAATAGCCTTCCCTGTTCTGGCACCGTGTCTGTGGAACATGGGAGTGCAACCAACCGGTGCTAAACTTGCAGTAATTTTGCCACCAGGTCAAAACTTTGTTCACCTGGGCATTTTAAGCTGGTCAGTCTGTCTTATGTTTTGTTTCTACTGCCTTTTATTTATGTTTTATTTATTAAGTGTGCAATCCTATGCATGTTTAGACAGGGGGGAAATTCCTACAACTCCCAGCATTCCCCAGCCAGCCATGTTGGATGGGGCATGCTGGGAGTTATAGGCCTTTTTTCTGTCTAAACTTGCATAGGATCACACCTTTATTTGATTTTGTGAAGAAAAGAGCCTTTGGGGGTTCCTGCATGTACACACACACACACACGCCTCCTCATGTGTAAATCAAGTAAGGCCGGTTGGGGAGGAGGCGAAAGGTACATAAAGCATAGGATGGGGCATGGCGCCTGAGAGTCCGGTCTAGGGCTTTCATATGCAAATGTAGTTCAGGCCCAGTAAGCCATGAGTCACGACTCATGAGTCTCCCTCCCCCTGCCTGGCCAGGTGAAGTTCAATCTAATTGGCTGAAGACAGGAAAGCTACAGAAAGGGGGAGGGGGAAGAGTTATTTCCCAACGTGTAGCCTGTGTGTCTTTGTCTTTTGTCTTGTCTTTGGGCCAGCATGGTTGCTGTAGAGCAATGGCGGGCCAAGCAGAGGCCCCAAGCCTTCGGGGGGGGGCATCAGGAACCGACCCCAGGTAGCTCCTGATGAAATTAGCTGATTGAGGGCTCTAGAAAAGGCAAACCTTGTTGGAGTCTACCCATCTCGGACCTGCGGGTAGATGTGGTAATCTCCATCAGGCAGCAAGGCTGTGCTGGATCTAACCCTGGAAGAGGACTGAACCTCAGGTAATTAGTTGAGTGCCTGAGAGATATTAAGGAATCAGGTTTTGTTATTTTGCAGCTTTACTGTGTACTAAAGTGTCTCTCTCTTTATTGTGTGTGCTTCCCTCATTTCCCACCTTTTGTTGATAAATGTTACCAGAATAAACCTTGTCTTGGTTTTACCCAGGGATGTTGAAGAGTCCTTGATCTCGAGTCACGAGTCGAGTCACGAGTCTTTGGACCCGAGTCTCGAGTCCGAGTCCGAGTCCTTGGTCCAAAATGGTGACTCACGAGTCATGAGTCACGAGTCACTCCCAAAGCTGACTCCACAAGTCCCTATTAAAATCAATGGGTTTTTCCCCCAACAAAATAAGGCTACGTCAGATGTGTGGTTTAAATAAATTCTAGGCACAAGTGTGCCTTTTTATTTCAAAACTCTGCAACTGATTTTGGCAAGAACAGACCAGGCAGACAAACCCAAAATAACCAGGCAGGCAGAGGAGGCAGGGAACCCCAAAGCAGACAGGCAGAGGCGTTTGTCTTGGACAATTCAACTGTTGAACTGGTCAAGAAGAGACCAGGCAGGCAGAGGAGGCTGGGAACCCCAGACAGGCAGGCAGAGGCAGCCAAACCCAAAATGTCTGAAAGGTTGCATTTTAGAAAAATGATTTAAAAAATAAACTTGCTGTACTTCCTAAAACTTATCCATGTTGCATTTGAGGAACATGATTTTTTCTAAATGTTTGGCCCCCATTCTGGAACAATTCCACCCTCACTGAACACCCGCTCCACTGGTGATGAACTTGCTGGAACCAGAAACACACTCAGAGCAGCCACACAGAGTAATCTCGGGTCCTTCTTCTGCCTCTCCCAAGTACGCAACACATCAATCAAAATAAATCTTGACACACTGTTGGGGCTGCACTCCTGGTAGCCGTCCATAGTGGCCGAGCAGCGGCACACCTCGCTTCCATGAGCTCTTCGCCGGCAATCACGCTCCTCTCCACTCCTTCTGGCACAACCCAGGGATGTTGAAGAGTCCTTGGTCTCGAGTCCCGAGTCGAGTCTCGAGTCCCATTAAAAATATTGGGACTCGAGTCCGAGTCGAGTCAGAGGGGGGACTCAGTCCGACTCACGAGTCAAGTCCTCGAGTCCGAGTCCCCATCCCTGGTTTTACCCCACATGGTGTTGTGGATTGCTCTGTGGCTTCAGTATCTAAATCCAGGTTACAGAATTAAAGGCGAGTCCCTGAACAGAGATTCAAGTAGGGTTGCAAGGAGCTGAGGCTTGGCAATCTGGTACCTTGAGATCTCAGGGGGTCTTGGTTCCTTTGGGGTAGGAAAGGGTGGGGGTGTGGCGGGCCAGCCAGCCCCCCCTTCCTCCACAGATTTGCACCCAGCCTTTCCACCAAGAAAATGGTGCTCAAGTCAAGGCCTCTAACAATCATAGGAACTTTAAAGATCAAATAGTTAAAGGGAAAAGGGACATTAAAATCAAAGAGAAAACACACAGAAATTTCAGAATAAAAATAGCACCCAACCCAACAGACCAGTTTACATGCCAAAGGTGTGCTTGAACAGAAATATCTTTGCCCGCCAGAGGAAGGACAGCAGAGAGGGAACAAACAAACCTAGTCTCCCTCGCAGGGGGCTCCACGGCTTGGGAGCAGCTCCTGAGAAGGCCCTCTCTCACATTGCCACCAAACGTGCCTGTGAAGGCAGCGGTATCTACAGAAGGGCCTGTCCTGAAGATCTTAAGACCGGAGCAGGCTCATATGGAAGAAGGCCTGTGGCTCATGCTGGCTCAGTTTGTCTGAGCGTGGAAAGCTAAGCAGGGTAAGGCCTGGTTATTACTTGGATGGGAGACTCCTAGTTTCCGGCATTGAGCAGTGGGTTGGACTTGATGGCCCTGAAGGCCCCTTCCAACTCTATGATCCTATGAAAGCAATCCTATGAAGGTGGTCTTTCACGTAGCATAGCCCCATGCCCTATAGGTGATAACCAACACTTTGAATTGTGCCCAGAAACAGACCAGTAGCCAGTGAAGCTGTCATAACAAGAGAGTCACATGCTCCCGGTAACTGGTCCCAGTCAACAATCTGGCTGCAGCATTCTGGACCAGCTGAAGTTTCCAAATAATTTTCAAAGTCAGCCCCACATAGAATGTGTTGCAGTAGTCCAAACAGGATGTAACTAAGGATGTAACTTATTCTGTGTACATCGCCCAGGGTGGCCGGTTGCCGGCCAGATGGGCGATAAATAAATATTAATATAATATAATATAATGTGTGACCATGATCAGATCAGACTTTTCTAAATGGGAACGCATTTCTTTATGGCTGTTTCATGATTATATTTTATGGCTTGAAATACGTTTTGTGACTGTGTGATCACTTTTTTGTTATATTTATTGTTCAACGCCCTGATATCTTTTGATGAAGGGCAGTTTATAAATATTCAAAGAAAGAAAGTTATTCTTTCCTGCTGAATATGTTTTGGGGAAAAAACAAACCTCCGCATCAGCGGAGCCTTACCTACTTTTACCGCTACTGTTTCAGCTATTAACAGTGCAATCCTATGGCCACTAGAGACAGCATCTAGATGGCCATAGGATTTTTTGGATTCCCAGCTACAAGGTCAGAAAATTACTCTGAGCTCATAGATGGGGATCCACGCTCAAATCCGCCTCCCCCCCCTCACAGCTGGCATCGAAAGAACTGCAATGGCTGCTTCTCCGAGGTTGTAAGAGCGACCTCAGAGAAGGGGTTTCGGGGGAGGGGAGGGGCGGGAAGGGGAGGGGAGGGGAGGAGACAGGCATCGCCAAGATATGACATATCTTGGCAGCACCTCAGCCTCCTTCCCTCCCACTCCAAAGCTTCACAAAAATCAGCCGTTTAAGTGTTTTGCAAAATGAGAGGAGTACAGAGGTGACCTTCACCTCCATGCTCCTCCCACCTTCCATAGGCGGCCCATAATCCTCTGAATTTGGAGGGTTATGGGCATCTATATAGAATTGCGCCCTAAGTCTTTTATCATCCAACATGTGCTGTGTGCTGCACAGAAATAGTGTTGGCACTTTCTAGAAGGTTTACTTCCCAGAAGGTTTTATTTTATTTGGAATTGCATATGGCTCAGGGAGGATTACACCTATTTAGAAAAGTTTCAGATAAAATAAAATTTAATTTAAAAAAACAAACAAATGGGTGAGAGAAAGAGAGGGAGGGAGGGAGGGAGAAGATGATCTGTGTCCAGAGGCAGCAAATTGAGACAGCTGCCCCGTGTCAAGTTTTGGCCACCATTAAGATGTATTGGGATCATTTTGTGATGCAGGGTGGGATATACATTTTATAAATAAAGAAAAAGTTGGAGACACAGAGCCAAATTACATGTTATATGAAGCACACTTTTAAAAAAAAAGAGAGAGAGAGAGAGAGAGAAGGCTTAAGCTGGACACTTTTATTTTGAAGGGAAAGTAGCAGTATGGGGCCCTGATCCAGATCCTGGCCCTGCACTAGTTTCCCACTGAAAAGTGTGTGTTCCCACCTGCTTTTTGCCTCTGTAGGTGCTGCTTGCGGTACAGAACAACTCTGGGGGCAAAATGGCAGCCAAGAAGAGATTTTTCACAGAAAGCCAGCACAGAGCGCCGATCCACATGCGGCTGCTTTTCTTTCAAAATAAGAGTGGATGTGTGTTTTTAAAAAAAACATGTTTAAGTAACAGGACAAGGAGTTTGGCCCAAACAGATCTGACCAACGTAATCTACCTGGATGTTCTTGTGCAGATGCCTCCTTGCAATGAATCAGGAATTCATAATGAGGCTGTATTTTATTGTATTTTATTCTTTTAAATATTGTATTTGTATTTTATATATAAATGAACTGTTTGTATCTTAGTCTTTTAGGATGCAATCCTAGGGCCCTCCGACCTTGCCTGTGGGGCCGTAGGATTATTGGGAGTTCCAGCTCCAAGGTGCTGTGAGCGCCGAGCTGGGACTCCAAATGCCGAGCCCCCGCCTCACCCCCCTCGCAGCTGGCGCAGAATGAACCGCACCGGCTGCCTCCCCAAGGTCGCAAATCAGCCTCGGAGAGGAAGAAAAGGGGCATGCTGGGGGGCGGGGAGGGCCGACGCGGCTTACGCCATATCCAAAGGGCACCACAGCCTCCTTCCCTCCCCCCCTGCAGCGCTTCACCTAGACGGCTGAAAAAGACCGTCTAGGTCAGTGTTCTCCAACCTTGGGTCCCCAGATGTTTTTGGCCTACAACTCCCAGCATGCCCCAGCCAGTGTAGCTGGCTGGGGCATGCTGGGAGTTGTAGGCCAAAAACATCTGGGGACCCAAGGCTGGAGAACACTGGTCTAGGAGGTGAAATGCAGGGCGCGAGGCCCGGTGGCGGCGAAGGTCACTGCTGCTGCACCTCGAGCTGTGCATTGGGATGGACGTAGACCTCCGAGTTTGGAGGCTTACGTGCATTGAGGGCGGGGGTGATAGGATTGCACTTCTCATTGTTGTAATCTGCCCAGATAATGTTGGTTATTGGGCAGATTAAAATATATAATGAATGAATAAAATGTGTCTTAAAATAGAGTTTCCATGCGGGAATGCCTCAGTGAACTTTGCCCCTTAGTAACTGATGGAATCTCTGCCTCAGGCGCCACAAAATGTCTTGGGGCCACTCCTGGTTGTCTCTCTATCCCAAAAAGGCCTTTGCTGTCACAAAACCCAAAGATGCTGTCTGCAGTTTAAGAAGCTCCCTCTGTAATATACTTTAAATGCATTGCACATAATAAAGTATTTAGTGAACAGGAACGGAGGGCAGGTGCAGGGGAGAACTAAAATCAATTTAAAGCAACCACTTATTTTGGTGGTCTTTTTTGATTGGTATAATAACTGTTATTCAATCCCCTGTTTTACATACTAATTAACATTGAAGAAGAAAAAGAATACACTCTGCTTTACTTTGAACCATAATAAAAACTTTCTGATTTTGTTTTGCATTCATACATTTTAAAAGTAAAATAGAATGAGTAAGAACATCAACAGTGATTTGAACTGGGAACATGATGATATATTATACATTGCTTTTGCTCTGTGTAGTGAACACTGTCTTCGTTCTGTCTGTTCTCCATTTTTAAGGGTCAGGGAAAGATAGACAAGGCAAACACAGGTTAAGTTAGCATAAAGTGTCATTAGTTTATTAGATCTTAGCTTTGGATTTATAGTTATCTGCTGAAACTTGTGTTATGTATTTCCTTTCATTTTTACAGTCCCCCCTGTTCAATTTTCCTAACAATGGCCAGTGGCAATAACAGCTTTTGTTCAGATTTAATCTATATCATCCATTAACTTTTCCTCCCTTCCATTTGCTCCCTGAATAAGCAACAGGAGCTCTAGGCTTCCATCAGTTTGGAAATACCAAATGTAATTCAGCCTCAGTCCTTCTCAGTCACTACCAGATGGAGGATGAGTGGTGTAGTGTGTTACTTTTACATACAGTATAGTTGAGGGCATGAATGATTTTCAAATATAACCATCAAATGCTTTTCACAATCAACATTTCGCACCATTAATCAGAATAGTCCATGTCCCCTTCAAGACAAATCCAAAGCTTACTGCAGAATAGTTCAGCCATATACTGGATAGACGGAAAGTGGAATTGTGGAGAGAAAGCCTTTTCCCCTTAGGCGTCTAAATGTATGTGATTTTGTTTATCACATTTATATCCCACCGTTCCGTCATAGCTGACCAGGAATTGGAGGCAGGTCACCCCATTCCAAATCCAACATTGTTCTTTACATCACACTCACTAGATAAATGTATTGCATGGCATGACATAATTTATTTATTTATTATTTATTGATTATATTTATACCCCACCTTTTTTCCTGTAAGGAACCCAAGGCGGCTTACATAGTCCTCCTCCTCTCCATTTTATCCTCACAACAACCCTGTGAAGTAGGTTAGGCTGAGAGTCAGTGACTGGCCCAAAGTCACCCAGTGAGTTTCATGGCTGAGCGGGGACTAGAACCCGGATCTCCTGAGTCCCAGTCCAACACTCTCACCACTACGCTACACTGGCTATAATGGCCAATGACTCTCATTAACTTCTGTGGGGGGGAAATAAACAAATACAGGTCATCATACAGTATTTATATATGTTTATGAGTATTAAGCTGTCTTGGAATCCTTTTAAGGGCTGTAAGGGAAGATATAGAAATGATTTATAAATAAACAAAACCATCATGTTGAGTGCATTGTAAGTCATCTATAAGAGCTGCCATTCCCCTGTGGAGGTGTGCAACACGTACCTCCAAACCATTAAGGAGTTGGATAGAAAGAGGGAAAGTGAAATACAAAATATAATAAAATCTTTTTCAGGAATTTCACAGGGGCCCCCAACCTCTTTGTGTCAGTGGGCACATTTGGAATTTTGAGAAAATGTTGTGGGTGGTCTCACAAAATGGCTGCCATAGGGGCTTGTTCCTTCATAAAATGGCTGCCATGGGGGGCATGGCTGGTCACAATACACTCATTACTCAGAGAGTACAGTGCTGAGACTAAAAGAAAAGTCAGAATCCTATTATTACTAATATCATCATCATCATCATCATCATCATCATCATCATCATCATCATCATCCTATACCACGGCCCAATAGCTGAAGCTCTCTGGGTTGTTTACAAGAAATACATGGAAGAGGTGGGGTCTGAGCTCCAAAACACAAAACCACTCTTTTGAACCCAACTAATGATGGTGTTGGTGGACAGCCCTTTATTTTACAGCATGCCATGCCAGCCTCCCAATTATTATTTCTTAAATGTAAGAAATAAAATAAAAATTAGGAGGTGTGAGGAGACTGATGGGCACCAAGAGAGGATTCTGCAGGCACATTGGTGCCCATGGGCACTGTGCTGTAGACCCCAGGTATATGAAGTCTTTCAGAAGATGAAAACATTAAGGAACTCCTAGTTTATATGATACATAAATACAATGCATGCAATTTGGGCTGCGCTAGGAATTAGCAGTCTAGAAATACTCTGTCCTGCTGGATTATTTGACTAGACATGTTATGGGCATTCAGAAATAATCCAGTAAGTCTGAATAATTCATGGATTGTGCCCTTTTCCTAGACCCAGGCCAAGGCCTGGCAGCACAACACAAGCTGATGCATAAGTGCACCAGACCTGAGTGTTCACCCATCCACTGTACAACAGAAGCTTGGCTTCACAAAGGAGTGATAACAATAAAGGGCAAGTCACATCCCAATGCAGTGGATATCATAGATATTATAGGATGCTGTTTTATACCGTAAGACCATTAGTCCATCTAGCTCACAGTGCCTGTCCAGGATTTCACACAGGAAAGTTTCTCAGCTTTACCTGGAGATGCCAAAGATCAAACCTCGGCCATTTTGTATGGAAAGCATATGCTCTACTACTGAGCTGTGACCTTTCCTTTAATGCAGCTTTCAGTTTCACACTAATGAGCAAACTGGTGGATATTTATGCATAGTCAACAAATTCAACTGTGGACAGGAAGGCAACCAGATGAAAAGCATACCTAGTTGCAATGGGCCAGTTATGATGATGAAGCCATATGTACAACAGATATGAATGCTGCATGAAAACATTGTAACATGCAGAGGTACAAAACCTTTATAATCAATGTGAGCCCCTAACGTTCTTGGTAGTGAATGGTGAGCATTACTGAAGAGATGCCCTAAGTTACAAAAACATATCCCAATGAAATCTTTGTCACAATTTTTCATCTCTACTTTGCTGTGCAGAATGAAGAAATAGTCTGGGGGCTTCTAGCAACTCTCAGTTTGGGAACTTCTAGCAACTATGATACTGATATAAAAAACATGACAGTTTGGGCACCGTGGTAATGTAACATGGTTTGCTCAATGCCAGAAAACATCACCTTGAATCAACTTTGTGCCAAAAGTCACCTTGAATCATCTTAATGCACCTCCTTGGGGAAGATATTCCATAGTTGGGGCACCACAACGCAAAGGCGTTCTACCTTGTTGTCACATAATGTATATATGTGACCATGGTATCCTTCTGGATAGGTTGGAGGATTTGGGAGTTGGAGGTACTGCTTTGCAGTGGTTCTGCTCCTACTTGAACAGCTGATTCCAGAATGTGGTGCTGGGGGATTATTGCTCTGCACCATGGCAATTATGCCATTGAGTACCGCAGGGCTCCATTTTATCCCCCATGCTCTTTAACATCTACATGAAACCGCTGGGAGAGGTCATCCGGAGGTTTGGGCTGAAGTGTGTCACCAATATGCGGATGACACTCAGCTCTACCTCTCTTTTTCATCAAACTCATGTGAGGCAGTGGCTGTTTTGAATCAGTGTCTGGGCCTGGTAATGTACTGGATGAGGGCCAATAAACTGAAACTCAATCCAGACAAGACGGAAGTGCTGCTTGTAGGTGGGTCGTCTGTCCGGTGGGATGATACTCAACCTGCCCTGGACGGGGTTGCACTCCCCCTAAAGGACAGGGTTCATAGTTTGGGGGTGCTCCTAGACTCCAAACTGTCACTGGAGTCACAAGTGGACTTGGTGACAAGGAGCGCCTTTTATCAGTTTAGGCTGATTTACCAACCACAACCCTATACTGGACAGACAGAGCCTAGCAACAGTGATCCACGCTCTGGTAACCTCTCGTTTGGACTATTGCAATGCGCTGTACGTAGGGCTGCCTTTGAAAACTGTCCGGAGACTTCAATTACCGTAGTTCAAAATAGAGCAGTGAAGCTGCTAACAAGGACTGGCCAACAAGAACATATTACACCAGTCCTCTATGAACTACATTGGTTACCAATTGAAGTCCGGGCCCGATTCAAACTGCTAACATTGACATTCAAAGCCCTAACTGATTTGGGGCCAAGGTATCTGAAGGAACACCTCTTCCCATACAGGCTGCCTGAACCCTGAGATCCTCTTTGGAGGTCCTTCTCAGAGAGACCCCTCTAAAGGAAGTTAGGGGGGTGGCTACTAGAGAAAGGGCCTTCTCAGTTGTGGCACCCCATTTGTGGAATCAGCTCCCCAAAGAGGTGCGCCTGGCACCCACTCTGTATTCTTTTAGGTGCCAGGTGAAAACCTTTTTATTTGCCCAATATTTTAATGGTTGATTTTTTATTCATTTTTATTATTCTAATGTACCTCCAGACTGATTCTTTTTGGCTGCTTGGTTTTATTGTGTGATTTTATATTGCTCTGCATTTTATTTTATGTTCTTTTGTTTTTAAGATGACTGTTTTTATCTTGTTTCTCTTTGTAAACCGCCCAGGGAGCCTTTTGGCTGATAGGCGGTGAACAAATATAATAAATGAATGAATAAATAAATAAATAAAAGTTCCTTGGAAAGAGTATTTCACCTGACAATCTTAAATCATGGGTAGGCTGGTATAGGGAGAGGTGCTGATGCAGATATTTGGGGCTCACAAGCCATTTAGGGCTTTAAAAGTAAGCAGCAGCACCTTGAATTGGGCTTGGAAGCAAATTGGCAGCCAGTGCAGCTCCTTTAGGATCGGTGTGATGATATGATTCTGCCTAGCTGTGCCAGTTACAATTCTGACTGCCATTTTCTGCAGTACCAGAAGATTCTGGGTTGTCTTCAAGGGCAGCCTCACATACAGTGCATTACAGTAATTTGGTAAGTAACCAGAGCTTGAACTCCCTATCAAGGAATGCCCATAGCTGGTGATTCAGGAACGTTCATAGCTTCGAAAAGGCACTCCTAGCCACTGAAGCAACCTGAGCTAGGTGTCATCAGCATCATAATGGCAGCTCACTCCAGTTCTCTAGATGACCTCATTCAGAAGTTTCATGTAAAAATTAAATAGTATGGGAGACAATACAGAATCCTGTGGGATCGCATACCATGAATGCCATAGGGCCATAAAGTAGCACCACCATCTGGAACTGACCATCCAGATAGAAGCAGAACTACTGAAGCATCCTTCAACCTGGACAGCCAGTCCAGACATTTACCATAGTCCTGTCATCCCCAGCCTGGTCCCCTTCAGATGGATTGGACTGCAATTCCCATAATGGCCATGCTGGCTGAGAATTATGGGAGTTGCAGTCCAACACACCTCAAGGGCACCAGGCTGGGGAAGGTTGCCATAGTCCTGATAGTATTGGAAGCCACTGCAAGGTCCAGAAGAATTAACAGGGTCACCACCAGCCCTTCCCTTTCCCAGCATGCCATGGATCTTCTATCAGGGCAAACAAGCCAGTTTCAGTAGGATGTAAGCATGTTTGAACTGGCCCTTCTAAGAAATGCTAATAAATAAAACTGTGATATATATGAAACCTTCTACTTCTTCCCTTCCATTATATGTGAAGGTGACAAATGAGGATGTTACTGCTGGTGTTTTCATTCCCCGCCCCCCCCCCATGAGCTTGCAACACACACACACACACACACACACACACACACACACACACACACACATATATATATATATATATATATATCATTATAGATTTTCCCCAAGTTAATTTGTGTTTGAAAAAAATGTATATTCCTCTAGCTACAAGGGCACTGTACAAACTCCCCTGGGATGTAATTTAGTGCTTGAAGAATATAATGATACAGGAATAAATCAACAGAACTGCAGGCTCCCACATTCCATTATTATAAGGCAGAACTCGGCAAAACATAGATTTAGGTGTGTGAATAAAGCTCACTTCCAATTCCAGTTTGGAATACAATTAACAGCTCCCACTGCACAGTAAATCGTACCTGGCACAAGAATGAGCCCTACATTTGGTCTGTAAAAGTTTCATTTTACTTTTTTACTTTTCCCCCTATGAATCGAAACCCTCTTAATTTAGTGTGTGTGTGTGTGTGTGTGTGTGTGTATGTATTGTGGTAATATCAAACATGCACATTGTTTTGGATAAGACATGTACTCTACTAAACATTCTTTTCAAAATTGTGCAGCTCTTTGTGCTTAGAAGGTAGAGCCATATTTAATTTTCTAAATGGGTATTATCTACAAAGCCTTGAAAGCATATATGGCATGAGAAGCATTTTGAAGAACTGCCAGTTACAGCCACTGTTCTTGTGGTAGGGCCATGTCTCTGCCTGTCAGACAAGACCAAGCTGCAGGGGATCTGACTCACAGTTGGAAGCAGAGCATCCGTGTTGCTAGATATGCAAGAGTTCTCAAAGGCCTCTGTATGAGGTGCATGGCTTTTTGTACTCTCATAGGCAGCTATATGAGAACACAGGGCTACACATAGCACAGCAAACAATGGATGCACCCATGGTCTGACTCAGTATAAGGCACCTTCCTATGACATAACTGTAGCAGTTCTTAGTGTGGCAGGTAACCTTCTAGTAAGAGCGTGAATAGAATGTGCTCAATGGCTGGCGAGAGAGTGGGGTTCTCTTCCTTACTGATGTCGTTGCCCCAATTACGGGTGTTTTGTTGTGCAAGGGACAGTTCCAGTTGTGTATCTCTCACCTCTTCTCAGTATCAGCACTTATAGCAGTGGAATGTTGTGAAGGGGCTTACTTACTTTCAGGACCAACCCAAAACTATTTTCTGCCAGAGGCAAAACAGGAAATGCCCCTCCCCATTCAAGGTGTACAGCACCCAAAGCCGGTCAAGTTATGCTGGTGCCTGGGGCTCTCCATCTCTCCACCCCTGATAGTAAAAATATTGCCATAATAAATTAAATCACTAACAATTTGCTGCCCCTTCACAACATCCAAAATCAGTTTCCTGAAGCAGCACTCTGTTCAATGGTAGGGCCAGCCCTGGTTACCTTTCTCTTTCTTTTCAGTTTGTCTAAGTGCATTGTGGGATGCTCCCCTCCTTTAACAGTGCCACTGGGAATATGAGTGGAAAACGATTATTATTTTTGTAACAGAGCAGTTCATGGTGGGTTGGCAGAGAGCAGAGAAGGGAAATACCCTACACTTCAAATTAGCTGGGGTGTGAGGGGCAGCTGATATGCCTGGGGTTGCTCCTTCCTGAGGTGAGAAGGGAAATTATTGAGGAGCATAGAAGCTGTGCTACTCCCAGGCCTTTTCTTGAGATGAAATGGCTCATTGGCTCATGGTCCAAATGGTGGCTCAGGAAGAGGGTATTGTTGGAATTTCTCTCGACACATGGCACACACCTTGCATGAGAAGTCTGAACAAAAGAGATTTGAGGCTCTAAAATGAGGACTCCAGGTTGATATTCTGATGACACTGCACCAAATGTAGTGTCCAAATGGAAGAGCTACTGAGAGAGCCTGTGGCTACAGCTGGGCTTCTGACCACATGATGTTCTGTTTCCAGGGGCAGCCAGAAAGAAAGGAAGATATCTGACCATAATTTAGTGCCTGTTTCCCAGTTCAGATCTTCTCCAGAGACCCTTTCTTCTGAGGTCAGGTAGTGGCTACCAGAGAGAGGTCCTCTATTGTGGTGGAGCCCAAATTAGGGAACTCACTCCCTACACATTAGCTTGATACCCAGTGGAGGCCAGTGACTTGAATGTTAGCATGGCTGCATATCTGCTCAGGATTTTATGCTGGACTTTAGTTTAAAGGAGCTACCCATGGTGCTGAACGCTATCCCCAAAACCTAGCTCCTTAAAAGTTCAGAGTGAAATCCAGAGCAGATATGCAGCCCCGCTGACATTGGAGTCACCAACCTCCACTGCTGATCCCATTTTTGCTATCTTTTAAGCACCAGGTAAAGTCTGACCTATTTTCTTATGCTTCTAATGGCATCTCGTCAATGGTATTACTTCCTGCTTTATCTGCTGGGTTTGCCAGATTTATCTATGTAGTTTTATTTATTGTAGTCTTAGATAATGTATGTTATTGTTTTATATTGTTTATATTGATTGATGAAAGCTGCCTTGAGGTCATTCACACTGAAAAATCGGGTATATTCCCTAAATAAATAAACTCCGTCAATAGATTGATCTTTTACATTTGAGTTCAGACAGAGTATGTTATGACACCCAATCAAGGAGAGGAAAAATGTAGCTTGATAGATACCAGGGAAATGCACGTGTTTAGGACCCATATTTTAATTGACAGTTACGTTTTCCATTATTATTCAACATCTCTAAATTACTCAGTTTAATGCACACACTCTTTTTTTCCCTTCCCTGATTATATGTTGGTGATCAATTTTTGAAATTTGTGGAACTTAACATGAACTTTGCTGCTTATGACATTGCATGGTTAGATGAAAATCTCTGTTCATGCCATCCCATAATTTAAAAACCTATCCCAGTTTTCAAGTGCTACACAATTATAAATAGTTCCAGAACTAGGCATGCACTGAGCCGTTTAATTTGTTATTTGTATCTCTTTCTTCAAGCAGGCATTTCCTTTGAATCTATTAAGTGACCCTATTACATTACAGCTGCTGGGATGAGAATTGTTGGTATTTCCAGATGAATGAAGAACTGAACATTTTATTTTTTATTTCTAAAAAAAAAAAACTAATCACCTACCCCTGACAGGGATTTGCCAATGATTTCTATGGAACCATTTTCTAACGAGAGAGTATGAAAGACTGATTGCTGTTTTACGAAATTAGTTTAGACCCTAAATACAGTATATTGTTTTGAATAATGTTAAGCAGCAGAACTAAATACAATATGTATAGCATGTTTGAAGAGAAGCTATTATTCTGTGATTGACTCAGCCCTATGAATACTAAAATCCTGCTTAGCAATAACAACAACAACAACAACAACAACAACAACAAAACTATCATGAGCAGGAGCAAAATTATTAGAAAAGGTACTGTTTGCAATTCATATCCAGTTATTTAGTCAGCCAGATGCAGAAATTTCAGTGTGGTACCTGAACGCATAGAGCTCGTGGGCAACGCAATCCAATGAGGCTGCCCGTAACCCTCTGAACACAGAGGATTATGGACATCCTATAGAGGGCAGAAGGAGCACAGAGGTGAAGGTTGCCTCTGCACTCCTTTTGCCCTGCAAAACACTTACATGGCCGATTTCAGCCATCTAAGTGTTTTGCCCTGGAGTGCAAGCAGAACAGGCTGAGGCACCACTGGGATACTACGTATGCTGGTGGAGCCTCACTCCTCCTCTCCCTGCCCCCCTCCCGCCACAAAACTCTGGCTCCAATTTTGCTCTTCTGACCTTGGAGCCACAGCTTGCACGGTTCGTTCCATGATGGCTGTGGGGGCAGCGGGAGGGCTCTCCAATATCAGAGTCCCAGCTCCGACCTTGGAGAGAGTTTCCAAGGTCAGAGCTGGGACTCCGACTTCTCCTATGGCCATCTAGACTGTCTAGGGCCCATAGGATTGTGCCCTAAATTGGGCGACATAAATCTCTGTGTGTGGTGGTAGAGGTCCTTGTTCATATCAAGACAGGGAGCTAATTAACATGTTCTTGGCAACCTGCATTCAGAGCTGCTCCTCCACTGAAATGAATGGGAAGCTATTCATTATAGGACACCAGAGCTTCCATGCTTGAAATAAATGAAGAAAGGCAAGAAACTGGCTCAGTTTGCATTTTAATGCAAACTCTCTGAATTTGCACCTCCCGAACCAATCTGTGAACCAAATACTTCAATATTTTACACTTTTCCCAATTTTGTGATGCAGTTCTCCAATCAAAAACTGCATACACAAATATGCTTATTAGGGGGAAATGAGCACAAAAAATGTGTATATTCGTTAAAATAATGTACAAAAATATGCTACATTCAAGAAAATTGCTTGCAAGAAATGTATATATTAGGCAAATGTGTGTACAATTTTGTATATTAGGAGAAACATGCATGAAAATGTGTATGAATGTTCACAAGGACTTCTTCTTTAATCACAAACTGCTGTGGAAATGGGAAGAAATTTAAGATGGGAAAAAAGAGAAACTGAGAGAAACCAAAACTGATAGATTCATCCATTCCCAGAAACAAATAACTGGATTAAGAGGAGGACTTTACTGCATAATCTCTGTAAGTCTAACAGCTCTGAATAGTAATAATAACAATTATAGGGGTTTTTTACAGATGACCTAAAGAAAAACTTCATAGTTGGCTGCAAGGTGGGAGTCATCTCATTTCTACATTGATATGATGGAACAACCAGATGGCCATTTTGTGATGTAGCCAGCATACCCAAGCTATCTGGTCAAACCACAGCTGAACAGAAATTTGATCCCAGATCTCCATGGTCCAAGTGCAACTTTCTGTCCATGGGTCAATGTATTCTAATAAACCCTACTGCATTGGCCATTCCAACCAATACGTTGATCTTTATGCCATTGTGATATTCTTACTATATTACAACTGTTGAACATATGGCTTGGCCCTGGAAGTTATCAAGCCTTCCCTTTTATTTGTGTAATCATTCTTCCTAGCATGATATATTCCACCACTGTCAAACAGCTGACTGACAGCAGCCCTGATATAAACAAAAACAACACAGCAGCACTACTTCTGAATACAGTCATGCCTTGGATTGAGAGCATAATTCATTCCGGAAACGTGCTTGTAATCCAAAATACTTGTATATCAAAACGAAATTCCCCCAAAAAAATTTGTACAGAGATTTTTAATTTAAGCCGTACTACAGTACTTTTATTGCAAGACATCGCTTGTATATCAAGTAAAAAAAATTTAAATAAATATTTAAAAATTTGCTTATCTTGCAAAACGCTCTCAAACCAAGTTACTTGCAATCCAAGGTATTACTGTATAATCTTTTTAGTACCAGCTAAGGCAATGTTCTCCAACCTGGGGGTCGCGACCCCCAAGGGGGTTGCGACGTGTTTCCTGGGGGGTCACCAGCCAGGGTGGAAGCGAGTAGCGTTCCTGTGCCCCTTCGCTGTTGGCTGGAACTACTATACTGGAAGGAGGGAGGGGGAGGGAGGGGTGGGTATTTTGCTACAGGAGAGAGCGCGCGCGCACATCCACACGTGGTGCTTTGTGGGTAACAGGCATGCGAGCCTTGAGAAGGAGCCGCAGCCTGCAGACAGTTGCCTGCAACACGCTGCTGCTGCTGCTGCTGCTGCTGCAGATCTCTGCTCTGCAAGAACGAGTTGGAGGAGGCTGGGTGGATTGAGCTGTTGTTGGGCTGGGAAGGGGAGGTGGTCGTGGCAGCGTCCAGGGGTGAGGGGAGGCTAAATGGGGCGCAGAAACCACACCAAATCAGAAGCCTCCCTGGTTTTTCCCCCTCTGCTTCGCTTCTTTCTCTCTCCGTGTGCCGGTCTCTTCTAATGTTTTTGTTGTCCCCAGGCTTGCTTTCTCTTTCTGTCTTTCTTTCCCCCTTCTCTCTCTCTCTCTCTCTCTCTCTCTCTCTCTCTCCCCCTCCTCCTTTTCTTTCCCCGCTGCGGCTTCGTCTCTCCTTCTTTTCGCCGTTCTCCTCCTGCTGCTGCTGCTGCTGCTGCTGCTGCTGCTGCCGCTGCTTGCCCGTGCCTTATGCTGTTTCTAAGCTGCTTTCTCATACAGCACATGGGGCGATAAGGGGAGAAGAGGGGGGTGGTTAGGGAGGGAGGTGGCGGCCGCGGCAGCGCTGGAGGAGGTGGGTGGGGGGAGGGAGGGAGGGAGGGAGAAAGAGAGGGGGGGTAACCAGAGTGAACTCTCCCCAAGCTGAGGAGCCCCCCCCACTAGCCAGGGAGAATGATAAAAGGAGTGGGGGTGGGGGGGAGGAGGAAGGGGGGCTGGGGGAGCAAAAAAATTAATAATTTTTAATTTAATAATAAATATCAGAAGCAAAAAATAAACCAGAATTTTGCATGCACGCGAAAGTAGAAATTGGAGAGGGTGGGGGGAAGAGGAGCTTGCAGGAGAGGAGATGGGGTGTGGGGGGGGAGGAGGAGAGATAAATTTTGCACATACACACAAAAAAGAAGGTAAAGGGGGAGGGGAGCAAAAGGGAGAGAGAGAGAGAGACTGTGAATGAATTTCATTTCACTTGCTTCTGTGGCTGTTGCAGAACTATTTTTAGCTGTCTCCAGCAGAACAGAGAGCCAGTGTGGCGTAGTGGTGAGAGTGTTGGACTGGGACTCAGGAGATCCGGGTTCTAGTCCCCGCTCAGCCATGAAACTCACTGGATGACTTTGGGCCAGTCACTGACTCTCAGCCTAACCTACCTCACAGGATTGTTGTGAGGATAACATGGAGAGGAGGATTATGTAAGCCGCCTTGGGTTCCTTGCAGGAAGAAAGGCGGGGTATAAATAAAGTAAAATAAATAAATAAAGTGTCTTCTCCTTTCTGATACAAAGCTGGCTAGTCAAATGATAAATCCGCTCACTCACCTGCTCCCTGTTGGGCCCTATTTCCACCAACATCCAGAGAGAGGAAGGGCAGGTGAGCAAGTACAACAATAGAAATACAAAAAGAATTGTATTTTTTCATGTTTTTTCTTTACCCCATCAAAATGCAAATTTATGCAAATTCATGCAAATGTGGTGGGGGGTCCCCGGTTACTTTGCCATTACAAAAGGGGGTCGTGACTCAAAAAAGGTTGGGGACCACTGAGCTAAGGCAACAACAATTTGTATACCCTATCTGGCCATCACCAATGATCAGGTATAAAAATGCTCTGATATACAAATATGTCTAAGATAATTTCCCTAGGTGATTCAGATAAATTAGTCTGTCTTGTAATTTGTTAACAGTCGATGTGGGTTGAAAGTCAGCAGGCACCAGAAGGGAGCATTTCACAATAATAAAACAGGCATTTTCTCCATTTCTCAGAAAGTCATTGAGCAAAAACAAGGCAAACTTTCATTATGTACGTCTATGCAAATTAAGAAGAATATTATGCATGTCTTTGAATACTGGGTGGTTGTTTCTTACAGTTTAAGAGCCAGACCGACGGATTCCTCCTCCTCTAAACAGATGCAGCGGTACTCATTTTATTAGCACTACCTTGAAAATCTGGCAGTTTCTTTCCAATCACCTGAAACAGGCACTTTAGAGCAAGATTGATGTTGATTTACACATGCAAAGAACAGCAAATGTGTATTAGATAAGCTGTCACGAGAAGAGCAGTTTAAAAAGCTATTTGCTTAATCATCAGGGTAATTTTGTGTGTGTGTTTTATATTCATATACTGTTGCTTATGATAACAAACAACAGTTTCAGCTGCACTTAAACTTTTTGAAACACTTTTTGACAAATCCAAACTATTGGCATGACAGCAGAAAAAGCTGCTTCACATGACTGCTTCTGGGGCTTATATTTTAACCTGTAGTGATCCTTTAACAGCAGGATTGATGGGACCACCCTTGTTTTGGGTGGTTTCACACTTCCCTTCCCCCCCCCCCAACCACACGTAGCTGTGGATGGGAAGAATTTTGCATGAGGGGGGAATTAGAGTGAGACCACTATGGCGTGATCTCACCCTCCAGTGAGGCTCTTTGGGGGCAGGGGGCCTGGGTCGATATTAGGCCCGGATGCCCCACCCTCGGCCTCTTTCTTTTGTGGCTGCTTCCCTCCCTCCCTGTTAGCAGTGTGGGCTCTGCTGGTTGCCTGTTTGGGGGCCGAGTAGGATTTTTGGCTCATTGCCTCGATTGGCCTATGGGACAATGTGCGTGTTTCACCTACTCTATACTGTGATGCAGGGTTTGGGATTTTTAATTACCATTTTTTTGTTAATTTGGTTGTATTTGTCAGGTAAGTGTGGGAATAGGCAGTGGGGTTAGGGCTGGTGAGCATCCGATGGCGCCTTTCAGGTGACTGGCAACCCCCGAGGCTCCCCCCGCTCAGGATTTTGCGGCCCAGTGTGGGAGATACGGACTGCCTTTGAGGCTGACTCACCTCGCCCACTCGGAGTTTTGCGGCTCTGTGAGTGGTGACATTGGGAAAGCCTCCCAGAACTGGGATGGTGTAAAACTGGGGGTGGTGATTTACTGGCACCGCCCCTCGTGGTTGGATGTGTCACCCGAAAGACCTCTAGTGGCCACTAGCGGGTATAGTTAGTGACCCGCACTACTTCTCTTCACAGATTTTGATTATACAATAAATCTGGCCCTAATATATACCATACTTACTGTCTCGACTCGTTATTTCCCCCTTTACAGGTGTAAAAGTTTCCGTTTATGATCTTACCACGTAGTGGTGGGGAGTTAGTCATCAGTAGCAAGGGATCACCTTTCCATTCCCTCACTACTCCCCCGCCCCATTCCATGACGTTCTGAGAAGGCAAAGCAACCGACTAAACAGCAGTGGATTGATAAAAATTTGGGAGACTATGATTATGTATAAACTTACTCAGCAATGTGGAATCCTAATTATAAGAAAGATATGATGGCACCATGGTTTCCATTTATTTCTTGTGTGGAAACCCTTCAAACCTTTAAACAAATTCCAAGATGCCTGTATTTTTTCTAACTAATACACTCACATACACAATAACATGCACACAGTAACACACATGCACACACCTTAATATATGCCAGTGATGGCGAACCTATGGCATGCGTGCCACAGCTGGCACATGGGGACCGCTCTGCCGGCACGCGAGCCATAGGTCGCCAGGGGCACAGAGCTCGAACAGAGCTCGAGAGCAGGGGGGCAAAGCGGCCGCTCCTGCCTGCCGCGTGTTGCCCGGTATCCCGCAGGCCGCCTCCTCTCGGGGAAGGGCCGAGAAGGTCCTCCCGGGGCGGGGTTGCCGGGAGGCAGCGTCACGCCACGCGCACGTGCTCCCTCCTAACGAGGCGCTGGTGCTGTTTGTTTGCAGACAGCAAAGGAGGAGGAAGAAGAGAAAGGAGGAGCCACAGCCCGGGCGGAGCGGACCCGAGGCAGACAGGCAGGCCGGGAGTACTTTCTGCAGGAGGGGGAGGAGGAGGAGGGGAAGCAGGAGAAGGGAGCCCTTCCCGGCGGCGGGACACGATCCGGGGCTTCTCCGCGCGCCACCAAAGCCTGGGGGGCCTACGTGAGAGTCGCTCCCAGCGGCGTGCGTGAGGCCGGCCGGGAGTTCTTTCTGCAGGAGGGGGTGGAGGTGGGGAAGCAGGAGAAGGGAGGCATTTCACCGCCGTAGGCTTCCCTTCTTCTCTCTTGGCGACCCCCACATTCTCCCTGGCTTCATCACGATCCCCCCCACTCTTTCCCCTCTCTTTCCACCAAACGCTTGAGGTCTTCTCCTTTCCCCTCCAGTTTCCTTCCCTCCCCCCCATGTTTTGTATCTCGATATTGCTTGCCTTCTCTTCCTGTGCTTCCCCCTTCCCTCATTTCTCCCCGTTTGCATCGTCTTCATAATTACCTGCCTTAACAGTCGCTTCTCCCCCTCCCCTCGCACTGCCTTCTTCCTATCAGCCTCCCCTTCTCAATATTGCTTCCCTTCCCTTCTCGTGCTCCTCCCCCCTCATTTCTCCCCATTTGCATCGTCTTCATAATTACTTTCCCCCCATAGCGCTTCCTCCTCTTCCCTCCCTTGCCCCCCACCCTTAGTTCTCTGTAACTAAGTTCTCTTAGTTCCCTCCTAGCCAGCGCCTTCGCCTCAGTTGCCTTTTCCCTCTGCTTGCCACACAAATTCTTGCTTTTATTTCACTACAGCAGGCTTCCCTTCTCGATATTGCTTCCCTTCCCTTCTCTTCTCTTCCCCCCTCCCTCATTTCTCCCCATTTGCATCATCTTAATAATTACTTCTGGCTCTCCGCTCCGCACCCCAGTAGTTTCTTCCTCTCAGGACTGGCCAATGTGATCATATTATGCCAGTACTTTCCCATCTACACTGGCATAATATGAATGTGATCACATTGGCCAGTCCTGTTAACAATCTTAAAGCCTGCAAGGAACCCAAGGCAGCTTACATAATCCTCCTCCTCTCTATTTTATCCTCACAACATCCAGCCTAACCTACCTCACAGGGTTGTTGTGAGGATAAAGTGGAGACGAGGAGGATTATGTAAGCTGCCTTGGGTTCCTTGCAGGTGCTTCATCTGTCTTTTTTAAAATAAATTTTGTGTTTTTGTAGACTCCAAGACTTGAACAACAAAAAAAACATGAGTTCAGCTCTTTTCAGCTTTGAATTATATCAAATCTGATACCAGAAACAGATTAACAGATGAGCTGAGTGCTGCATGTGTTGCTCTCAAACTGAGTATGAGCCAAAGTTTGACAAATTATCAGCATGCATGCAACAGCAAAAATCACATTAATCATATTACAAGTTGAGAATCCCTTATCCAAAAATACATGCACCTAATTATTTAAAACATTTATCTAAATTACCTTAAGGCTACAATGTAGTACTATAAAAAAAATTGAGTTGATGTTTTTTTCAATAAAAAACTGTATCATTGAAAGCCCTGTTATTGTGCTTTTCTTTTAAGACAAAAGATGTTAATTAGTTCGGACAACTGTATTAGTTGTTTTTACTAAACTAAACTGCAATTCAGGTTTAATTGCAGTGTTGGCACTTTGAAATAAATAAGTTGGTTTTGTGTTGCAGTTGGGGCACTCGGGCTCAAAAAGGTTCGCCATCACTGATATATGCTATGTAACTTGTATTTTCATTCTTTCATTAGGTAGTAAGCTTCTACTTAGGTTGTTTTACTCTAGTTGTTCCAAAAGCAGAATTATTAAGTTTCTTTATTTCTTTAGGGTGCAACCCTGTGGCTGCTAGACACTGTCTAGCCAGCCACAGGAGATGTCAGAGTCGCAGCTCCGACCTCGGAAACTTGCTCTGAGGTTGGAGATGAGAATCCGACCTTGGAGCGCTCTCCCTCCACCCTTGCAGCCAGCGTGGTTCTTTCTGCGCTGGCTGTAGCTCCAAAGTCAGACGTCCGACCTAGCTGGAGGTTTATGGGCAGGGAGGGGGCGGGAAGTGGAAGAGTGAGGCTTCACCAGGATACAATGTATCCTGGAGGTGCCTCAGCCTGTCCTCCTCATGAGTAGAGGCAAAAGACTTAGACGGCCGAAATCAGCCATCTAAGTCTTTTGCAGGGCAGGAGAAGTGCAGAGGTGACCTTTGCCTCCACACTCCTTCCACCGTTCATTGGATGCCCTTAATCCTCCAAGTTCAGAGGGTTACGAGCAGCCACGTTGAATCGTGCTGTTAGTGATTTTGTTATCTTATTATGTATGTTCTTCTTTTTCTTTCCTTTTTTTTTTAACTTTATTTGAAAATTAAATAAAATTTCATTAATAAAAAGAAGACACCTTTGTTAACCAGTGCCTCTGAAGAAGAGCCTATTTATTTATTTATTTATTTATTATATTTATACCCCGCCTTTTTACCTGCAAGAAACCAAAGGCGGCTTACATAATCCTCCTCCTCCCCTCCATTTTATCCTCACAACAACCCTGTGAGGTAGGTTAGGCTGAGAGTCAGTGACTGGCCCAAAGTCACCCAATGGGTTTCATGGCCAATGACTCAAAACATGTTGAGCAGTATAAACTATTGTTTCTACATCAGTGCTCTCCCTCACCTGGATGGAATTTGCCTGCATTTACAAACAATGAAACCTAAAGGTAAGTCGATACTTGGCAACTTAACAGTAACTTTGACTGAGAACAGATTTCTGATTAGATTTCAAGAAGTGGATCAGAGTTATGGCATATCCAGACCTCACTAGAAGCTGTGTGAGGTGCAAACACAACCCGGCCCCATTGTTTTAGTTAGATTAAGCTCCTTGAGCATTAATCAGTAAACAATTTGTGATTGATGTCCCAATTGTAGATAGTTAATACTTATGCATTAGAAGTGTGCTTTGGATCCTGCTGAATCCCAAACCAAATTGGGCAGATTCAGACATATTAGGGAGATGTCAGAACTGAAACAAGACTCCTCCAAAGCAGACGAAATCTGAATCTGGACACTCCTGACGATTCGGGATTCAGAGGGACACAGAAGAAACACAGACAATAATGCAAGGAAAGCTGGACTCACCATCTCAGATCCAGGTTATTTATCACCAGGACACTATGGGGGATTTAATGCCAATGTACTTTTATCCCTTCATATGATTTTGGTGGCTTTGCTCTTGCTTTCTAATCAAGTGAAAAGCAAAAACACCTAAAACACTGTTCAGCAAAAGATAATAGATAATAACACTGGCAGACAACAAATGACATTAGGTGGATTGTTTGAGAAAATGTCATCAGTCTCATGGAAAATGGGGGGGGGGAACAAACTACTGGGCTCTCTGCTATCTCCAGGGGGCCAGGGCAGAGCAGTTCCCTCTTGCCCATTTAATAGCACTTTGCCCAGCCTAATTAGAAATGAGCCAGGCAACAGGGATTCCATCACTTCTCTGGGGAGACTGCTGGCTCACTAATAAATCTCATTATATACAATACATGTAAGCCGCTTGCTGCTGCCAGAATGGCAATCTTATTTTCGTTATTTCTGCACATATTTGGCCAGAATAGTCTTGTGGAGTGAAGTTCAAGTCAAGGCTTCAGGACGCAGCAGGCAAGGAACAAATAGTATGTAGTAGCTGGGTTGGGATTTTTGGTTGTTGTTGTTTTTAAAAATCCTGATTTTTATTGCATTTCTGGGTATCTCACTGAGGCTCCCCTTATCTTCATTTCCCCTTTTCTCTTTTTTCTCCTCTACCTTTGCTGGGTTTGGGTCATGCGAGAGGGGCTGGGATATCCAGGGACAGTGGCTACTGCTATGGGTTTGTTTTTTATTCTAATGCTGACAAAAGGCATAGTCTGAGGGTACATGATGAGCCTAAGCAGGCTCTGTGTCTGGTCTCTTCCTGCCTGAGACCACCTGGGAATCCCAGGTATGTCATCTTGTGTTCCATGATGGAAGAAATGTGTGATAATGCACTAAAAGGAAATAAACAAACTTAGTGGGTTGGATCCAGACCTGCTGTTCCATGAACAGAAATTTCCTTCCATTCATGGTAGTGAACTGGATCCAGGAGAGATTTCCATTCCACTAACTGGATGCTCCATGGGTGAAAGGGAAGTGATTTTTGCCAATTCTCCCTTCCACCTACAGCCCCCAGCATGCTTCCCATGCCGTTCTGGAGGGTTTCCCCCAACTGTTCAGAAAAGACTTTTGGGGTCACAGGGAGCTTGCCTCCCTCAACACCCTTGCACCCATGGGATCATTCAGTTCACTAAGTTTTTATCTGTGCAACTCTAGATCTAAATATTTTTAAAACTTGGTGAGTTACTTGGTAACACTTTGTGTCTGGTCTGGTGAATGGCCAAGTATGGGTATAATTCTTAAAGCATTGACAAATGAAATATAAGTGCATCAGTTCAGTTTACTAGTCTTCTAATGCAAACAAATATAATTTGTAGGTAGCCTTTTCTAACATGAAAGGTATAATGATAAATAATTGTGAAAAAAGATAGAAAATGTATTGAAAGAATATATGTGAAGCTGCGTTGAAATGTGCTGCATCGGAGATGGGAAACCTGCGTTCCTACAGATGTTGTTAAACTACAGATCCCATCATTCCTGACTATTTGCCATGTTGGCTAGGGCTGATGGAAATTGGAGTCCATCGACTAGTTCCCAAGTATGTGCCAAATCAGGCAAATATATATACGGTATATATATATATATATATATATATATATATGAAGGTGCCCTGACTGACTGACTGACTCATCAACACCCAGCTCAAACCGTTTAATCTAGGAACGTGAAATTTTGAAGGAACATTGCTTTTATGATGTAGACCCCCACTAAGGAAGGATTTTGGGAAATTCCGTCCCTAGGGGTGAAAAAAGGGGGCAAAATCGCCCCACTCTCATATCTGCAGTTCTGCAAATAGGCCTCACCTCATAATTGCTGCAGGAGCCAACTTGCTGCAGGAGCCAATAGCAGCAGTTATGCAAATAGCCCATATGACACTTAGAATGTTCGTATGAATTCCTACAAGGGCCAATAGGGCTGGCTATGCAAATTTCCCCTAGGCCATTTAGAATGTTCTCCGAGGGGGTGAAAAGGGAGGGAAACTTTTTACATGATGGGGTGAAAAGGGAGGGAAACTTTTTAAATGACTGACTGACTGTTGTGGGGGGGGCAACGTCGCATAGGCTCCATCACGTTTAGACGGATCTACCCCAAACTTGGCATGGTCACTCTTCATCACCTGTAGACTCTCAGGATTAACCAGATTTTTCTTTAAGAACAGATATTTCTGTCACAAAAGATTTCTGCTGCAAGCACCCAGCCTAAACATTACACTTTCAGTCAGAGACACTGCATCTTTTCCATACATGTTTCTTTTAAAAACAATTATACCAAATCCTAAAATCCACACGAGCGAAGCCGTGGGCAACAGCTAGTCTTCTATATGTGCACAGCCTGGCCCTTGTTACCCAATTAGGAAATTCCATAATTAGATGTCTCCAAAAGAATTCTAGATTAAAATATGGGGTTCCAATAGCCAATGCGACCCAGCTTGGCCTTTTGACATGAGAGTAATTAAACTCGTCTCGTCTTTCAGGCTTCCAAGATGGGAGACAGAAATGCCAGGCAATTAGTAATTGATGATTGGCTCTTTAGTATTTTTTACTGATAAGAAAGGAATCCAGGCAATCGGTGCCAGGTTTTGCACATGGGGCACCAAGGAGTCAGTAATAATCTCAGATGGTGACTTGTTGTGTGAGAGATTCGAATACTTTGAATTAAGTGGATAGCCTGGGGTTGCTACATGCTGATGATAACCTATTTTAAGAGAACTTCTGAACAAGGGTAGAAGTTAGTTGTAATACTAACAGTAGTAGCAGTAGACATTCTACTACTAAAAATGTAACTGCAGTAGGAGAATGATTCTAAAGAAATGTCAGAGCTGCAGTGCATATAGTGGATATGTATTGCTATTGCCAGTGAAACAAACACTTCCTAGACAGTGGGACATAATGTTGTATTTCATATACTAAGGATGAAATCTTATGCATGTTCAGACATTTAAAAAAGTCCTATAAATCCCAGCATTCCCCAGCCAGCTAGCTGGGGAATGCTAGGAGTTGTAGAACTTTTTTCTGTCTAAACATGCATAGGATTGCGCCCTAATTTAAGCTGATCGGCCAGTTTATTTATTTATTATTTTTACTTGTATTCTTCTTAGTATAGTATCCCTCCACCAACGGAAGGCTTCTGACTGCAGGAGGGTGGGCTTACAGTGTCCAAAATCTGCTCTGGAGGGCTAGGGGGCGTTCAGGAGCAGATTGGGGAGGCACATGGGGCTGCGGGGAAAGGAGGGAATCACCCCTTCCCCAGTCAGTGGAGAGGCACTAGCTGGTATCCACCCATAATATCCATTTCCTTCCCCCCTCCCCAAGATTTCATAGATTTCATAGATCATAGAGTTGGAAGGAGCCTGCAAGGCTATCGAGTCCAACCCCCTGCTCAATGCAGGAAACTAGAGGAAGGGTCTCCCATCCAAGTAATAACCAGGCCTGACCCTGCTTAGATTTCCACACTCAGACAAGCTGAGCCAGCGTAAGCCACAGGCCTATGAATATAAATTATAATATGTAGAATGGAAAATGCATCTGCAAAGACAGTCTTCATTTTGTGGAAGATTGTACTTCTGTTTGCATTCAGAACGATGCCATTTGGATATAAGTGACGTAATATTGCTGTAATTATTAGTAACATAATAATTAGTCATTAGTAACATGCAATTACTGTTGCCCATCATGGGTTCCCCCCCCCCTTTTACATTACTCAGTAAAGTCTATTAGAGTCTATTCTGAATGGGTCATCATTTTCTCCTTCAGCTTTTTTGTTAACTGAAATCTCAGTAGGCTATATTTTCTAACCTAGATCCTATGACTCTGGAGCAAAATGTGCCAGGAAATTCTCCAATTCAAGCCCTACTGAAATGACTGAGAGAAGTGCACAGGTACAAACACCCCACTCCCCCAAGACTCTGGTAAATATCAAATTATTTAAAACATACATTCAATTCAAACAAATGAAGATCAGCCTTCCCCAGCCTGATGTCCTCCAGATGTGTTGGACTGCAACTCCCATCATCCCTAGCCAACTTGTTGAGGGGAGTTATAGTCCAGCACATCTGGATGGCACCAATTTTGGGAAGGCTGCAGTAGATTAAACACAAGTGAGACATGCAACAATTTTTTTCCGGTGTGAGGCCCTCCTGCCCAGGACTTCAGCTAGGATATTCCATTCTCATCCCCCAGTTTCCCCATGTCTTACACACAGACACACACACCGTCAGCATTCTGTGCCCACTGAGCATGCTCAGTACTCACCGAGTTGTTTTGAAGTATCCTTGAGAGCCAGTGTGGCGTAGTGGTGAGAGTGTTGGACTTAGACTCGGGAGGCCCAGGTTCTAGTCCCCGCTCGGCCATGAAGCTCACTGGGTGACTTTGGGCCAGTCACTGACTCTCAGCCTAACCTACCTCACAGGGTTGTTGTGAGGATAAAAATGGAGAGGAGGACGAGGATAATGTAAGCCACCTTGGGTTCCTTGCAGGAAAAAAGGCAGAATATAAATAGAATAAATTAATAATATAAATTAATAAACAGGGATGGGGACTCGGATTCCAGGACTCGACTCGTGAGTCGGACTGAGTCCCCCCTCTGACTCGAGTCAGACTCGAGTCCCAATATTTTTTAATGGGACTCGAGACTCGACTCGGGACTCGTGTTCCAAAATCGTGTTCCTCAAATGCAACATGGATAGGTTGTAGGAAGTACAGCAAGTTTATTTTTTAAAATCATTTTCCTAAAATGCAACCTTTCAGACATTTTGGGTTTGGCTGCCTCTGCCTGCCTGTTTGGGGTTCCCTGCCTCCCCTGCCTGCCTGGTCTCTTCTTAACCAGTTCCACAGTTTGAATTGTCCAAGACAAAGGCCTCTGCCTGCCTGTTTTGGGGTTCTTGCCAAAATCAGTTTATCCTCACAACAACCCTGTGAGGTAGGTTAGGCTGAGAGGCAGTGACTGGCCCAAAGTCACCAAAGTCACCCAGTGAGGATCTCCCAAGTCCCAGGCCAACACTCTAACCACTACGCCACACTGGAACACTGTTGAAATTTCTCAATAAAAATGAATTTTAAAAATTAGGGGTTTGGAAATCAGCAAAACTCAAGCTTCTCAAGGTTCTCCAAGTTCTACCTTGAAACTCAGCCTGATTTGTGTCTGTATCAGAGTGTGAACTCTCTCCCTCTCACTCTCTTTTGCATGAAAATTGCAAAGTACTTAGGTGCATACTTGAGTACACATTCAAAAATATGCTATTGTCTCCCATTGATTAAAGCATGTTTGTGCTCACTTTCTTAAAAGTACACATTTTTTCATTCAGATGTTTCTATCTAACACATTTTTTGCAAACACCCCCCCCCCCCATGAACAGCATTGCAAGCTTAGTTGGAGAGGTACAAGCTTTGACCACAGATGGCACTCACATTTGCATTCAGGTTTGGGAGGTGTGAAGGGGGTAAATACCGGTAATAAATAAACTGGAACACATTTCTCATACATCCGTATAAATGATGCCATTTGAATTATGGCAAAGTCTGTCCATTTGTTCTCTCAGCCATCCATCCCATCTCTTCTGAAGTGACTGATTTGAGTTAGCAGATTAATTCACAGTCACCTGGAATGATGAAACCAAAAAAAACCAGATAAAAATTACAACACATAGAAACCTGCATGTTATTACTTTTTCACAGTTTTTTCAAGATTAAATTTGTTTTCTTTTGTAGCCAAGCAATACAGAAAAACAAAGTGTATATTGAAAAGCCAGTAGGGGGAATCCCCAAAGAACCCTACATTAGATTTGATCCTTTTGTCACAGTTTTATAATACACAGTTTTAGGGTGCAATCCTATGCCCCTCTGACTTCATCTGGAGTGGCATAGGAATTCCCTTCTGCAGCGCTGCACAGACCATATACAGGCCTGTGGCTCACGCTGGCTCAGCTTGTCTGAGTGTGGAAAGCTAAGCAGGGTCAAGCCTGGTTGTTACTTGGATGGGAGACCCCTCCTCTAGATTCCTGCATTGAGCAGGGGGTCGGACTCGATAGCCTTGTAGGCTCCTTCCAACTCTATGATCTATGAAATCTATGAAACCCTCATAAATTCCTTACGAGGGCGCAGCGCCACAGAGCACACACCCCGGCCCACACCTCATACCTGCAGTGGTTTCTTCTAAGGCGGAAGGTAACCAAGCACGGAAGACCATGCTCAGTTCTCCCTTGGGAGAGTGTTCCCGGGGGCGGGGCGGGGCGGGGTGAAGCAACACTGGATTACAAAGAATCCAGGTGGTGCCTCAGCCTCTCCTCCTTGGGAGGACGGGGAAAACATTTAGACAGCTGAAATCAGCCATCTAGATGTTTTCCGGGGTGCAGGAAGCGCAGAAGATATCCTATCCTCCGCAGTCCTCCCACCCTGGATAGGATGCCCGCAATCCTCCAAGTCCATAGGGTTACAGGCAGCCTCATAGGATTGCACTGCCCAGCAAGCTGTTTCTAACGTCTTTATTTGTAGAAATCAAGCCTTTAACCACTTATCCAAATACTATTACAATATGGTAGGGAATTGAGATGGCTAATCTTTGTAATGTATACAACATAAGAAACTCATGCTTAAGAAATTAAGAGATCCTTCAGCGTGTAGTGCCTGATTCTGTGAACCGTAGAATTATTGTTCAGGATTTCCATGCAGGAACCTTTGAAATGTGCCTTTTACCCTGCTGATATGTATTATGTTGATTATGGAGCACACGGAAATCCAGAGGTCAGTAGAAAATAAAATGGGAAACTCAGTGTGACAGGTAGTTCTTTCAGAGTGGTCATCGATAACTACTCAGATTAACTACTAAGTGCTTTCAGAAATTATTGCGGCACTTTCACACATTTTAATTCTGGACAACATGTAATGCAGTCAAGTATATTTAAGGCAATTATGAGCAGTTTGTTATTGTTGTGAAGGGTTTATCCTTTAAGCCTGTGCAAATATCTCAGATTAGGCACACATCCAGAGCAACATTTAAACTGCCTTCAAATACCAGGTGAGTCATGTTTGAAGCAGTCCAAGATGAAATGTGCTTGCTCTGCACCTACTTTGAAGCTTCGGGGGGTGTTTTTTTGTTCCAGCAATTAGATACATATTTGAGCCTCCCACAAGCTCTGTAAGTGCTCCACAAATGGAAAATGCCAAGCAGGGGGTGGGGGGAGGAAGAGGAGGGGGTGTAGTTTTGTGATGACAGCTCTAGCTTCCAATCAGGAATTGACTTTACCAAGGAACTCCAATCACAGTCCCTTCAGGAGGGAAGTTGAAGGAACATACCAGAAGCTGTTTTGGTGAATTCTCTGCTCTTTGCTAGTTGTGGGCCTGACAAATACAACTAACTGGGAGATGGTGTCTTACTGCTGCCTATTCAGTGGTTGATTTGGCCCCAAACTCACTGGTCACCCTGGACACGTCCTGAAAGGCTCTCTGTTGCGTGACCAGCCTCTTGAGCATCAGGTATGTGGAGTTTCACATGTTCCTTCATCCTGCTTTCTGCCGCTCCAACACATTCTTCATGGCAGCCCAATACAGGGGGTACCCAGTACAACTCTGTTAAAAACAACAACCTTAAAATAGGCTTTTGTTGATTTCTCTCCATTATAATCAATACCTGAAGCTTTGGAAAATGAGGGAAGACCACAGAACCAAGCCAAAGCGTGATGTCAGTCTGAAGCTCTGAGCTAAGGCAGCCTCCTATCAGAGCCAATGAGGTGGGTTCCCAGATTATTATTATTTTCTGAGCTCTATTATCATTCTACGTATCTTCTTGGGGTTGTTATTTATGAAAAAATGTTATTTATTTGTTTGATTATTTATGATTTTTTAAAAATCTTCCCAATAACAAATGTTTTGTGCAAAATATGTTCCAAAAGTATGCAATTATTTCTCTTGGTGTCTCCTTTTATACCAATTTTTTTTTTCAATAAACCAAGGTTAGGATAGTTGTAGGTTTAGCCTTTAATGGTTGACTTTAAGAGTGAATTGCATGAGCAGCATTTATTCCGCAGGACGGCGGGACAATACTTACGTGGAACACCATTGTTAGGTATTAGCTACACCATCCGACTAAATTCAGCTTTAGTTGATTACTAGACTGGTGTCCCAAAACAGTGAACTGTGGAAACCGAGGAAGGCTGTACAAACATATAAGGCTATTTCATGGGTATCTTTATGGGAGCTATACTTCAATGACAGAATTGCTAGAACATACAGGCTGGGATATAAAGATGCTCAGGTGTGCATGCAAAGCACCTCTATGCAGTGTGGGTTCCAGATTTTTGAGGGGTCTTGGGCAATACACCTTCAATGGGTTCCATCCCTCAGTGAGTCTACCCAATTGTCACCAGTTGCTGCTGCTCCTCATCCTCTTTTGCATTGCTGCTATCACTTGCTTTCTTGACAGGCAGAAAGCTAGTGAGCAAGCAGGCAGTGGTGTTACGACAGATAATCTGGGCGTTAGATTCCCTTAAAGAGGAGAGGCTAATCCCACCCTATTGCAAAAGGTTTGGGATCTTTGGCTGGGGTAAAGGCGTGCACAGTTGGGTGAAGTGCATGCTTCGCCCTTTAACACTAAACATAGACTTGACATACTGACACTAAACTGAGACACAACATATACACACTAAACTGAGACAACATATAAACACTAAACTGAGACAACATATAAACACTAAACTGAGACCCAACACATTTAGAAGGAAAAAGAGCTGTTTATTTAAGAAGAAATATAGAGCAGGTACAGTGTCTTAGTTCCTGATGGTACAAGTCTTACACAATAATTCAGGCAGCAAAATATACCCACTGTACCTCCAATCACACTCTATAATTCTGAGGGAGAGGCAAGAGTCCCTATGCCCTGGCAGCCTATGGACAGCAAGAAGTGGGGGAAAGGCCTCCATGCTGGCAAGGAAAGAATCCATAGCTACCTGTCTTGTTGTTGGTCCCGCATTGAAGGGGTCCTGCAAGGCAGAGGGGAGCAAGAGGTGCTTGCTAACTTCTAGTGGCTGAGCTTGAGTTCTTATACCTTTTCTCTGAATTCTTTGCTACGTGGGAGGGGCAAGGGAGGGCCGTCCTTGTCTCCCTGATGTTCTTAATCAGTGTTAATCACCTTGTTGAGTGCTTGCCCTTTGTGTGCCTACTTATCTTATATTTTGTGTGCCCTTCCAGGGATGTATTTTGAGCCTTACCTGGGCTCGAAGCTCGACGCGGCTCGGTCCTCCGCAGCAGCGGCCCGATCTCGCTCTTCAGAGCGGCGCGGAGCGTTCTCCGTGCCCCTTGAGCCGCCGCCGCCGCTGGACCCGCCGCCGCTGGACCCACCACCGCTGGACCCGCCGCCGCTGGACCCGCCGCCGCCGCTGGACCCGCCGCCGCCGCTGGACCCGCCACTGCTGCTGGACCCGCCGCTGCCTGTCACGTCACGTCCAGCGCGCTGGACCCCCGCGCTATGTTTTTGGCAGGGGGAACTAGGGCAACAGGGCTTAAACAGCCCTGTTGCCCTCGTTTCCCCCGCCAAAAACATAGCGCGGGGGTCCAGCACGCCGGAGCAGGGTCCCGTCGTGTCACTTCCGCCACGCCGGAAGTGATGCGACGGGACCAGCGCGGGCGGCATGGCCCACATGGCCGGCTCTCTGCAGAGAGTGAAGAGGAACAGGTAGGCCCACACTAGCCGCAGAGAGCCCGCGCGGGCACGAGCAGGCCGAGTTCGGGCCTCACTCGTGTCCGCACGGAAGCTCTCATACATCCCTACGTAGGGACATTAATCGAGCCTTACCTGTGCTCGAGGCTCTCCATGGCTCGTCCTTCCGCGGTGGCGGCGGCCCGATCTTGCTCTTCTGAGCGGCACGGAGAGTTCTCCGCACTGCTCGAGCCACCGCCACCGGAGCTGCCGCTGGAGCCGCAGAGCCGCTGCTGCTGCCGCATCACATCCTACTGCTCCAGCGCGCTGAACCCCCGTGCTATGTTTTTGGTGGGGGGAACCAGGGCAACAGGGCTTAAACAGCCCTGTTGCCCTGGTTTTCCCCGCCAAAAACATAGCGCGGGGGTCCAGCTCGCCGGGGCAGGGTCCCATCGCGTCACTTCCGCCGCACCGGAAGTGACGCGACGGGACCAGTGCGGGCGGCAACAGCGTGGGTGGGTCTCCGCGGAGAGAGAGGAGGCAGGTGGGCCCACGCTCACCACGGAGAGCCGCGCACGGGCACAAGTGGGCCGAGTTCGGCCTCACTCGTGCCCGCACGTAAAAAGGTAACATCCCTACCAGCCAGTGGCTGTGAGGCTGCCCATTTCTCATGAACCCAAGCATAACCAAACTGCTGAGGCCTGCTGTGGTTTTCCTTGTGCTTGACATAACCATAACTAAATTGTTATTAATTATATCTACTAGGGATATAGCCGAGCAGCCCGTCGGACAGGAGCAAGGCCCAAACTGGGCCTGCTCGTGTCCACGCGGGCTCTCAGCCACCCGTGCAGGCTTTACCTGCAGGCTCTCCGCTCTGCCTCGTTCTCCTCTGGTCCTGTCGCGTCACTTCTGGCGCGGTGGAAGTGACGTGACGGGACCCTGCTCCGTCGCGCTGGACCCCTGCACTCTGTTTTTGGCGGGGGAAACCAGGGCAACAGGGCTGTTTAAGTCCTGTTGCCCTGGTTCCCCCTGCCAAAACTGAGCGCGGGCGGGGTCCAGCCTGGATGGAGGACACGACAGAGGAGGAAGAGGAGGCGGCAGCAGCAGCGCGCAAGACCAGGTAGGACAGCGGCGGGGGACAGGGGGGTTCTGCAGCGGCGGCAGCGGGGGGTGGGGGGTTGTCCGGTGACGGCAGCAGCTCGAGCGGCATGGAGAACGCTCCGTGCCGCTCTGAAGAGCAAGATTGGGCCACCGCCACCACGGAGGTCCGAGCCGCGGAGAACTTCGGGCCCAGGTAGGGCCCAAAGTACATCCCTAAGTGGTACCTACTGCCCATCTTTCCCACCATTGCAGTTATCTGGGCCAGAGCAAGAGGCAGGTGAACAAGCAGGTTGCAGTGGTGAAGAGGAGGAGCAACTCCAGGGGGCTCTTGTCAGTGGGCCCGTTGGGGTGTTGGCCCTCAGCACATGCCTAACCGTGCCTATCCTTGCCTACACTGGTAATCTGTACATGCACAGGTGTATGTGCCAAACTTCCCACCCAGAAGCAGCCACTCAAGAAAGCTGCTCTGGAGACACACACACACCCCAATCTTCAGAAGGAACTTTGGAGGTAACGTAGGAAAGGTGGACTCTACAAATGAAGATGGCTGCACATGGTGCTTTGCATTATAATTTTATAAGCACAACCTATTTGTTATAAGCACAACCTATTCAGCAGACATTTGTGCACAGATAGAAATCTATTTACACTTAAGGTAGGATTGGGCCATGAGGGTACAATCCAAAGAAATTTAGGGACACTTAAGTCCCATTGGAGTCAGTGAGATTTACAGGCTATCATCCCTTGGAATAGTCAGGCACACCTTACTCTATCTTACTCTATTTGACCAGTTTGAACAGTTAGACAGATCTTGCCTTACTCATAAAAGAAATGATTTTGTATGCAGGCATATATTTTTCCAGGATACCATAAAAACATCAGACAACCAACTTGATTAAAGCTTCATTTCATCTGGTAATAAATTGAAGATAATCAACTTATTACTCTTATAAATCATTGGTCACATTTCAATAACTATAATACCGACGTAAAATAAATCATGTACCGGTAGATTGTATTGAACTAGCCATTCCCTGCTCTATATTTTATGCCATGGGTTGCAAGATTTTCCCTCCGTGCCTATTGCTAGTTACAAAAGAAAAGGTGTTACTTATTTCTGTAGTGGGGGAAAACATTTTTTAGGCATAGCCTGATCAGAATTTATATCCGGCTGATTCTTCTTTGTCAAACAGATGTCCTGTGGCAATTGTAAATCACATCTCATTGGACATATATTAATATTTCTTCAGGATTTTCCAGTCAGTTGTCCAGTGTCCTAATTCAGAAACTTGCATTTGCACTTTGATGCACAGATTGAATCCCCCTGAACGTGTGAGCTGCCTCATTCATTTCAAGGTAATGGAAAGCTCTACACATATGGCTAAGGTCCATGGGCAATGGACACCATAATAGTGGCATAACAGTTATGGAACAGCCTTCCCAGAGAGTTTCACTGGTGCCATCTCTGTGGTCATTTCAGTGCTAGTGAAGACCCAGGCATTTTAAGTGGTGTACGTTTTATGGTCACTTCCTCTTAGTTAAAAAATAAATATCTGTCTTTTAACTGTGTTTTTAGTTTTTAGGTGATTATAGGCCAGAGAGCACTGGCCTGTTTGTTACACTGATGACTCCGTATTTTATTTATTTATTATTTATTTTATTTAATAGATTTCTTAACCATCTTTCAAGATTGTTGTCTTTACAAGGTGGCTTACAATATCGCTATAAAAAGCCATAAATCAATTTTAAACAATAGTTGTGAACCACCCAGAGAGCTTTGGCTATTGAGAGGTATAGAAATGTAATAAATAACATAAATAAATAAACAAATTTAAGAATTAACCAGTTAAAACAAATCAAATCCAAAATTTGGCCCAACCATGAACTCTGAGGAATAGGTAAATAAAAGCCACAATTTCAGCCTGTCATGCTAAAGAAAGAAAGCCTATACACAATAAGTAGATAAAACCAATTATGGTAGCTAGCTGCTAATCTAACTGACTACTAGAATCAACAGACATCGTCAAGAGGTACTACAGTAACAGGCACAGTTTCGACAATGTGTGATCAAACTGTCAAGCAGCTTGGGAAGAAGTAGACAGAGTGATACTTAAACACAGACATTTATGTTTGCTTCAGAGTGATGGCATTTAATGCACATAATGAGTTCCTGAAGGGAACAAAATGTTTTGCTATTTTGTTCATCTATTTTGTTTCAGTGCATTTAATCACCAGAAGTTTAGGAGTAGCCCATTATCCATATATTGATATGGCAGGCCATTTTCTGTCTGACAATAGGATCCCAGCTTTACAAGAATCCTGCACCAAGGGCAGCTTTAATATTAGATGCTAAATATAAACGCTTTCATGGTAGATGCTAAATATAAAAGCTGAGACCTAGACTTCTCCTTCTGTGAACAGAAGGGCTCCTTATGTTTTGTGTGGAAGGGCCTTTGATCCAGTGGAGGCTCCCACCGACCGAACAGATAGGAGGTGATTTCTGCTGATTTCTTTTACAACAACGTGCACACACCTGCCCTGTGCCATCTCCCACACTGTACCCGATTTTCAGGGGACATGAGTGGGAAGCAGACTCCAGATTTTCTGGAAGAGATTTTCAAGGGCATATGGGGAAACTGGCAAAGATCACCTTCCCCCATTACATCAGCAGGATCAGCCCAGAAGTGGAACTCTACTCACAGGATCTCTGTTCTACTCACAGGACCCCAAAGGCCTCTACTATGTCCTTCTTCTCTTTATCCTTTCTGCTGCCCCTGATAGAATACACCACCCTTTCCCCCATGACTGCTTCCCTCCTTGACTCCTTTAGCAGGTTCTTTCCCTACCTCCCAAATTGCTTATTCAATATTTTCATATCCTTCTACGTCAGTGTCTCAAGTTGCCTGTGACTTAGCTTTAGGACAGTGGATCTGTAGTCACCAGTGTTGACTGCCTCCGTTTGATTGACTTGCCTCCAAATTTTCCACTTCTTTCCAGGAGCCTTTCCCCAAGTCCCTGACACTGAATAACAAAAACCAATGGTCATTCAGTGTACCCTATAAGCATTCCTAAGGATGTCAGAGAAATCCGGAACAGATTCAAATGAGTTCTGAATTCTAAGAATCAGACCTGTGGATTCCGCAGCAGACCAGCTTTTTCCAAGTAGTGCAGATTCCATGGACTTGCAGACTGTTGTTTGTTTTCACTTGGGGGGGGGCGGAATTTGTGCAAGTGAGCAGTAGCACTAACATGCATTAGCAAATGAACAACATTATCCTACCAAAAAAATCCAATTCCATCAGTGAGTGGACGATGGAACAAAAGATGCCTGGCAATCCGTGAAACACAGAAGGAATGGATTTAACTAAATCCATACATCCCTGTGCTTTCCTGAGATTACTAGGAAGGGATTCTAGATCAAGAGAGCTTAAGCTGCAGTCAGGCTTGAGCTCTGACACCTTTCAATTGAGAAATTGATCACTTTCGAGATTAAGGGTGCAATCCAGTGGAGATGCCTGTAAGCCTCCGAACTCAGAGGATTGCGGGCATCCTATTCAGGGCAGGAGGAGCATGGAGGCAATCTTTGCCTCTGCGCTTCTCCTACCCTGCAAATCGGCTAGACGCCCAGTTTTGGCCCTATAGCTGCGGTGCTTTGGTTGGGGAGGGAAGGAGGCTGGAGCACTGCCAGGTCATATCCTGGTGGACCCAGGCTCCTCCCTGCCCACAGAATGCCCTCTTAACCCCTTCCCCAAAGTCACTCTTATGCACTTGGTGAAGCAACCAGTGCAGTTATTATTTATTTATTTGTTTCATTTCTTTTCTATACCATCCCACAGTTGAAGCTCTCTGGGCGGTTCACAACAATTCATACAACAAAATCCACATTAAAAAACAAACAATGTAGTTAAAAAGTTTAGAACCGAATTTAAAAGCGCAGTTTAAAATGACAGTACTAAAAGTTAATAAAAAGTTCTTTCTGCAGCAGCTGCGGGAGGGGGGGGGAACCCAAGTGCAGATCTCCAATTCCGAGGTTGGATCTCTTTTCCGACCTCAGATCTGGGAATCCAAAGCATCCTATGTCCCTCTAGACACTATCTAGTGGCCATAGGATTGTTCTGCCCATGATCCAAAGTTGATGACACAGATATCTGGAGATGAGAGAAATTATATATCATCCCTTATAGAATTTCATATTTATGATAGGTGTTCAGGTATTATCACATAGAACGCTGTAGTATGCATATACTATAATTCCCAAGCAGCATATTCTTAAGGGAAATAAATCTCCAACCCATCCCCACAATCTTTGTATATGCTTTTAAATTGTATTTAAAGTTAAATGGCTCTTGAAGGAATAGAAAGATAGATAGTTATCATTTTAAATATATTAAACCGATATATATGCCCGGAGGAAGACTTGTGTCAACTTGTAATGCTAAATCAATATTTAACTTCTTGCAGGAAAAAAATAAATGAAGAGAATAACTTCAAAAGTCTTTTGGCTGCTGCAAGAAATCCAAGGGAATTGAAGAGCAGATGGTGACTGAAACACGTCCAAAGATGCAACCCTACGGACACTTACTTGGGAGTAAGTCCCATTGAACCCAATGAGACTTACATCTGAGTAAACTTGCAAGGGGTTGTACATTAAAAAGCTGAAATGTACCAGATCTTTAAACTAATTAAAGTAACAGATTATTTCATACAGTGTATATAAAATGTATTTTGGCTAAGGTTCTCAAGAGGGGGTGGGGGCCAGATAGAGACAGTCTTGGATGATCATGATTGGATCTTCAATTTTAATTGGCCTGGCTATGGGACTGCATTGGCCTTTGTTGCCGTGATGGATGATCATTATCAAAAGAGACAGGGGCCGTGTGACCTTGTTGGTTCTACTTGATCTCTCATTGGCTTTTGATACCATTCACCACGGTATCCTCCTGGACCAGCTCTGTACTTTAGGTGCTGCAGGTGCTGTACTTCAATGGTTCCACTCCTGCCTGCAGGACCAGTTTCAGAAAGTAATATTGGGTGACCATTCTTCAACCCCTTGACTCTTGAGCTGTGGGGTACCAGAGCTGACGATCTTGTTTCCAATGTTATTTAACATCTATATGAAGCCTTTGGAAGCAGCCATTAGAGGTTTTGGAGCAAAGTGTCATCAGTATGCTGTGGACACACAGCTCTATCTCGCTGTAATATCCGCATCAGCTGTGGCCATGTATGTCTATGATCGGTGCCTGGACTTAGGTAATGAACTGGATTACCTAGTTCACTAAACTCAGTTTGCATCTTGGTAAAATGAGAGCCTGTGGGTGAGTGGTTTGCATGTCCTTACTAGTTCTTGACTGGGTTGCCCTGCCCCTGAAGAAGCAGGATCATAGTCTGGGCCTACTCCTAGATTAACTGTCATTGCTGTAGATCCAAGTGATTTTTTTTTAAAACAGATTTTTTTTTTAAACAGAATTTTTTTAAAACAGAATTTCATTCAACTTGCACTAATTTGCAGCACACTTGTGCTAATCCACATTAGTTAATGCAAATTAGTGCTAATGAGCATTAACTAATGCAGAGCATTTGCAAGTGTTCATTAGCAATAATGCAGATTAGCACAAATCCCCCCCCCCAAGTGAAAAACCGTTCTGCAAATTTGCAAAATCTGCATGACTCAGAAAAAGCCAGTTCGCTGAGGAAGCCACAGGTCAGATTCCTAGAAATCTGAACTCATTTGAATCCACTGCAGATTTCTCTGACATCCCTAGCACTGGAGGCTTTGGAAGTACCTGCTGCTTCCACTTGCCCCTTCCCATGGCCCACAGGAAGTTCCTGGGACCTTGGGGAAGAAACGGGAGGAAGAGGTGGTGCTTACAAGACTGAGGCAAACAGGGGGCTTTTGCAAGTGCTCCTACTTGAATACTTGAATGTTTAAGGGGAGTGCCGGGAAAGTAACATTTCACAGGCATTTTGCATGCACATCTTTGTTTACACGCACATTTTTCCAGTTTCATTGCATTGGTAGAAAACCTGTTGCTAGTCCTCACAATACTTGGATGGTGGGAGAAGGAGTTTCACTGGCTCCCTTCTAGTCTGTTCACCCGGCTATTTGCACTTGGATGGTCCCAGTCATTCTGGGCTTGGTGAGCCTGACACCATTGGCTCTGAGTTTGGTTATCTATCCCCTCTTTGGGGGTGATTGCTTCCCTTCCTCCTTACTGCCAGGGCGATGGTATATCAGGGTGCTTCTTTGACTGAACAGAGCTCCCCATTTTGCACCAGGACTCTAAAATCAGGTGGGAGGATCTGGTAGAAGTGTACAAGTCTTTCTTGATGGCTGCTAACATTGTCAGGAGACGGTCCATTTGGGCTCCACCTGCACATAGGTCTCTCCAGTTGTTTTCTTAAGAGACTGGACATTTCTGCAGCTGTGTCCAGAGGTAAGACACTTCATAGTTGGAAGTTCTTTTATAACAGTCATCATTTGGGGTTTCCCCTGGCGGGGATCGAATGGACTTTGGATCAGCTCACTACAAATCTGAGGGCATAAAAATTCAATTTGCTTGTCATTTGAAATTCCTCAATCCTTAAAACATCTTCAAAGTTTACAAAGAGAAAGCAAGAACATTGTCTCCTTGTTGGTACAGGAGAAATCTTCTAGAATCCATGTGTGAGTTGAGTGGAGGGGGATTCACCTGGAGGACATTTGGAGCTTGCGCTGTTTGCAAATCCAGCCCTTTTCATGTCCAAAGCATACTGTCTCTCCCTTTCTTGCTCTTCTACCGTGGAGATGCCTAAAGTGGTTCCTGCTCCAGATGAGCTGGAGTTAGTGCTAGTGGCACAGGGACTCCTCCTCTGCATCTTTCCTAATCTATCCAAAAGGGGAACATGGCTACATACATCCCATATAAAATATTGCTCATAACTTTTTTCTCTGCTTATCTTGCCGTTACATCGGGGAGCTGATTTTGCTTAGGGATGTAAGGATTCTGTTAAATCTGCTCCATCTGTGTTTCGCAGATTGTCAGGTGTCTTTCATTCCGACATCTGCTCATTGAAGGAATCAGTCCTTTTGTTGAGATTCATAGATTTCATATGATCGTAGAGTTGGAAGGGGCCTACCAGGCCATCGAGTCCAACCCCCTGCTCAATGCAGGAAACTAGAGGAGGGGTCTCCCATCCAAGTAACAACCAGGCCTGACCCTGCTTAGCTTTCCACACTCAGACAAGCTGAGCCAGCGTGAGCCACAGGCCTGTAGATGTATGAGAATTTCGTTCCACGTGTGTTAATGTTCATTAGCGCTAATGTGCACTTCTGCTAAAAGTAAAAAAAAAATGGTCTGCAAGTCTGTGGAATTCAAGTGATCTGCTGCAGTCCAGTGCGGAATCCACAGGTCGGATTCACAGAAATCCAAACTCATTTAAATCTGTTGCAGATTTCTCCGACATTCCTAATTTTGCACAGCTCACTTTCAGTCTGAGGCCTCACTTTAAGAGCCCACCAGTCTGCCAAACCAGCTCTCCAGCTTCTGCATCCCTTGTGAGATAGGACTGTTGCACAATGGCTCTTCATAATTTTAAAAAGAACGAAAGAGGGGGGGCAATCTCAGGTGCCAACTGAAATATTCTATTGCCCAACGCACTTCATCAGGGGCCAAAAGTTTTTCCAAGTATGCTTGAAACAAATTTCTTCAGCTATCTCGCAAGTATTCAAGATAGCTGAAGAAATTTGTTTCGAGCATACTTTGAAAAACTTTTGGCCCCTGACGAATGTACATACCGAAATGCGTTGGGCAATAAAATATTTTGGTTGGCACCTGAGATTCCCCCCCCCCTTTCGTTCTTTTTACACATTGGTGCCTTCCCCTCTTGTTCTGTTTTTGTCTTTTCTTCATAATTTTACCCACCCACCACCCACATTTTGATACCTTAGTTCAGTGATGGACAGAAGGTGGAGATGGCTCTGCCCCTAGACCTCTGGGCAATTTGAAATCAGTCAGCAAAGATTTCAGACTTCCAGTTGTTTAACAATAGCAGCAACAAGATGACTCCCTTCCCACCCTAAATTATATTGCTGAAATGGAGAAAGCTTGGGGGTAATCAGGAGTGGATGTGGGTGTCAGGGTTAAGGCCAGCACCTTTGCAGAGGCGCATCAAGAAGACATAGGATTTGATTCTGACTCAGACGAGGAGGGGGCTGAGGCGGCTGAGGTTTCATGTCCACAGCAGCTGGAGTTAAGTGGAAATATTGTTGACAGCCCGGTAAGCCATTCTGAAACCATGGGAATGCCGACCCAGAGTGAAGAGGAGAATGAGGAGGGACTAGAGTTTCAGGATCCCAGGGTTAGACATCAAATGAGGAAGGAGAAGCAGTGTAAGGTAGTGATTTGCTGCCCAAAAGACTCCTCAAGGAAAAGATCCACCTTGCAGGCAGGGCTTGGTTAGCACACCAAGCCTGAATGGGCAGGATGGAACAATTTCCCAATAGTTTGGTATCAACTCTCTCTAACTTGCCACCTTAGATTAAGAAGCTGGTTTTCTCACCCGCTAAAACAGCTTGACACTTTTGTAGCCATTGTTTGTAACATGACCTATTGTGTTGCCAGAAGCAAGACCAGCTCGCTTGTGCCTTTTTTTCATAATAAAAGCCAATTGCTTAGAGTTTCGAATCAGTGAGACTTGTCCTCGGCAGGAAGCAGGGTGGCCTGGACTGTAGGTATGCAGGGGCTACGAGCTCCATTCAGTTCTGGTGCTCAAAACAAATTCCTGGGCTCAGAGTTATTGACTTGTAAGTGTATGTGTTTCGCACCAGGTTCTGGTCGGTGGGTCTCAAGGTTGGAGGTTTAAAAAAAAAAAAAGTAGATCCTGAAAACGTGAAGTCTGCCACCCCTGCCTTAGTTTGGACATGTGGAAATCCAGATCTGTAGTCCTTTATAAAAGGGGAAAGAGACAGATGGACACCAGCTCTCCTTCAGTCAGTCCGATAGCAGTCAGCTTCAGTGGGGACCTTCCAATTAAAGCCTCATGTATCAAGTCCAAGTTTCTAATTTTGTACATATATTCCAGCTTCAAGAACAAAGTGAGTGAGAGAAATAGAATTGTTTGGGAATTTTGCTGATGTAGAGCAGTATATAAATCGTGTAAATAAATAACTATCCCTTGAGACAAATAACTGCACCAGAGAGACAGTTCAAAGCTAGGTCTCTCCCTTTGTCTTTCTATCACATTCTGTCTTCTATTTCTGTCTCAAACTGCACATTCTTTTGTTCCTTCTCTCTCTCTCTCTCTTTCTCATTCACTCACAAACACACACACCATCAGCTTTCCCCCCTCAGTTACGGGGACTCAGCTTCTCAAAGCTTATGGCTTACACATTCCAGCAGTTCCAAAGATTTCTGTTACCAAGAAACCATCTTCTAATTATACTGAGGTTCCATAAAGACACATTCACTGACCAATAAGCAATATCAACTAGTCATTCTTTCCCCTGTCTCTTTTGGATTCTTTTGTCCAAATCCCAGATTCATTCACAACAATTCGGTAGCAAACTGTGGAGGAAGGGGGGGCTGGCTGACCCGCCACCACCCCACCCTTTCCTACCCCAAAGGAACCAAGACCCCCAGAGATCTCAAGGTACCAGATTGCCAGCCTCAGCTGTCTGCAATCCTACTTGAATCTCTGTTCAGGGACTTGCCTTTATGACTGTAACCTGGATTTAGTTACTGAACCAAGCAGAGCAATCCACAAGCACCATGTGGGGTAAAACCAAAACAAGGTTTATTCTGGTAGCATTTTACAACAAGATTAGGGGAAATGAGGAAGCACACAAAATAGAGAGAGACACTTTGGTACACAGAAATAGAGCTGCAAAATAACAAAACCTGATTCTTAATATCTCTCAGGCACACACCTGTTACCTGAGGGTCAGTCCTCTTCCTTCCAGGGTTAGATCCAGCACAGCCTTGCTGCCCGATGGGGAACTACTCCACCTACCCGAAGGTCCGAGATGGGTAGCTTCCCTCAAGGCTTGCCTTTACCATAGCCCTCATTCAGCTAATTTCACCAGGAGCTACCTGGGGTTGGTTCCTGAGGGGCCCCCCCGAGGGCTTGGGCCTCTGCTTGGCTTGCTGCCACTACTCCACAGCTAGCAACCACGTGACGAACCAAGACATACAAAGAAACAAAACTCCCACCTTGGAATATAGCTCTTCCCCCTCCCCCTTTCTGTAGCTTTCCTGCCTCCAGCCAATTAGAATGAACTTCACCTGGCCAGGCAAGGGAGGGAAACTCATGAGTCATGACTCATGGCTTACTGGGCCTGAACTACATTTGCATATGAAAGCCCTAGACTGGACTTTCAGGCGCCATGCCCCATCCTATGCTTTATGTACCTTTTGCCTCCTCCCAGCCCCCCCAACTGGCCTTACTTGGTTTACACATGAGGAGGCGTGTGTGTGTGTAGGAACCCTCAGGGGCTCTTTTTCTCCACACAAACATACAGGAATATTTGAAGTACTGGACACATTTGTTCAACTATAGCCCAGGACAATGTAATTTGGGGGATACAGCTGCCTTGCTGAAGCTAAGCAGGTTTAAGTCTAGCTAGTGCCTGCATGGGCAATTACTAGACCTAAACCTCCAAATCCCCATATATGCCACTTTGAGCACCATGACTGAAGAAAGGTGGGATATAAATGTATATAAATGTACCAAAATAAATTAGCATTTTAAGCTAGGGCATTACTGAAAGATTTTTTCTTCTGGTCAATCTACAGGAATCACCAATTTACTTGCAAATTTACCTACATAAGGTAATTTACCTACATACTCCTATGCATGTTTAGACATTTAAAAAAGTCCTACAAGTTCCAGCATTCCCCAGCCAGCCATGTGATATAAATTCATAATTATATGTAAATTAGGGCACAATCCTATGTATGTTTAGACAGAAAAAAGTCCTACAACTCCTAACATTCCCCAGCCAGCATGGCTGCCTGGGGAATGCTGGAGCTGTAGGACTTTTTTCTGTCTAAACATGCATAGGATTGTGCCCTAATTCACATATAAATAAGCTTTGGCCACTTAGAAAGGAAGCCACACTCATATTAATTCTTGCAACCAAAAACAAACGGATGGAAAATAAACTTGCCCTTATTTTTAGCAAACATTTGATTTTTCACACACTTTAAATGCTCATGGTGAATAAATATTATGCTTGTATCCTGAAGTATGTGAGGCTCAGTTTTAAATGATGCAAAGGAGGTGGGGGACCAAGTTTCTCAACCCCTGGAAGGGAAGCAATTAAATGAAATAGTCCAAGGACAGAAAGTAATAAATGAGACCAATAAAACATTAGGTCTTAAACTTGTATGCAGGAGACAATGCCCCAAAGAATTTTATTTTTTTTAAAGTGGAACAATGGGAGATAAAGCAGAAAGAAAAACAAAGTAAGGGATACAGAAATCATTAAATGGCTTATGCTGGCTCAGCTTGTCTGAGCGTGGAAAGCTAAGCAGGGTCAGGCCTGGTTATTACTTGGATGGGAGATCCCTCCTCTAGTTTCCTGCATTGAGCAGGGGGTTGGACTCAATAGCCTTGTAGGCTCCTTCCAACTCTATGATCTATGAAATCTATGAAATCTATTACTAGAAGAATTTCAAACAATATCCATATATAAGAAATTCATGGAGGGGGCAATCCTATGGCCCATAGACATTGTTTGAGGGGACATAGGATTTTTCGGATTCCCAGATCTGAGATCGGAGACTGTGCTTCATCCTTGGACCTGGGAATCAGAGCTTTGACCCCACACTCACACTCCCCCGCCCCCTCGCAGCTGGCCTGGAAAGAACTGCACCAGCTGCTCTCCATGGTCAGGAAAGCGACCTTAGAGAGGGGCGGGCAGGGGAGGAGACTGGGGAGGCCAGGATATGAAGTAACCTGGAGCCTCTCCCCCCTCCAAAATTCCATCACTAGATGAAAACAGCCATCTAGTAAAAATGCAGAGCGGGAGGAGTGGGGAGGCGAAGATCACCTCCGCCCCTCCTCTCACTCTGCACTGGATGAGCGTGAGCCTCTGAGTTCGGGGGCTTACACTCATCTCCACAGGACTGAGCCCCAAGGCTACAATCCTATATAAGCTTTCCTGGGAGTAAGCCCCATTGAACTCAGTAGGGCTTACTTCTGCATAGGCATGCACAGGGATTGCCCTATAATTTAACTGAATCCCATTTTTAATATGAAACATTGCAAGAGTTAGCATTTGGGGCTTGGGTTACTAAAGAAGCTCATACCCTATGCAGGAGTGGGGAACATGCGGCCCTCGAGATGCTGAGTGATAGATCCTATCATTCCTGACCATGGCCATGCTGGCTGTGTTCCTGCTGTACTCCGTGATATCGGCTGCTCCAAATATCCACAAAAAGATTCTTTCCTCACCCCAACCCAGCATGATAGACAGCACCAGTTGGAGTACTGATTGTGAACACATCATATCCTGCTATCTTCTGGTCTATGGTGATAACGCAAGAGTGTAGCAAAGGGCCTTGCTGGTGATGTAAACAATACATGTGACGGACAACTAGGCTTAATGTCACACAACTGACTCCCTGCATGGTGTGGAACACTACTGAGAATGTTCAGAATTGTCCAAATAGACTCTTGAAAATCTATGGTCCTTTTATAACTACCACAGGATTGTAGCACAAGTAAAGATCCAAGAAAGACACTAATGCACATGCACCGCAAGAAATTAGAGATGCCTTTATACAAAATGTCATTTTTGCCTTTGAATGCCTACCCCTGAGTGGGGTCATTTCAAAGGGGTCATTTGATGCTTTTCTTTCCCCACCACCAGATGTTTTATTTGATCAAGTAAAAGAGCTATGCCTTGCTTTAGGTTGAACAGTGAACTTGCAGTGGAAAGGGTGTTTAACCCTTTCTCTGCCAGCCTTTGACCACTCAAAATCATCCCACCCAGCAGCTTCCATCTGCAAGAGGCAAAAGATACAGGTTCCCATTAAGCAGACAAACAACCACCATGGGAAATATAATCACTAAACTACACATAATCTGTAGCTTCTCCCTAACACTGGGGCCTTATGCATGAGTAAATATTGCAATGCAACCTATTTACAACACATGCAGACAGATTTAGCCTATAATAGGCCCATTATAGCTAACAGATCCTTCATTTACATTCATAATCCTAAAGTGCTGAAGGTGGTGGTGCTGCAAGCTGCTCTGGATTCTGGACTTCTTCCAGTTATCCCAGTTTGGAGAGTGGAGTGAACATTAGTATTCGAGATAAGGGCTCCAGAGATCTTGTTTCCAATAGCAGCAGCTACTCTTCACTGCCAGTAAAGAAAGGAGTCAGAGTAAGATTGAGAGGGCTGAGGGTGCTATCTTAGAAAGCAGCATTGTCCAACAGGCAGGGAAGGAAACCAGTCAGCCTAGTGAGGAAAATGGCCAAGTGAAGAAAACAGGGTCTTCCTCCAGATTCTGAACCCAAATGTGCATACACATGCAAACACACGCCCATTCCCAGGATGGAGAAACGGAGGTTACATAATGCAGGTGAGCCTAGTAGCAACAGTCACAACAGAAGAGAACCTAGAATAAAAGCCAGAAGAGAACCTAGAATAAAATCGTTATTTCATCTTTATTTCAGGAAACCCTCCTTGGTTGACCAGCCACTGGTTTGTTTTTTGTTTTTTTTCCTGATTTTCTGTTTTAATATAGTGTTTTACTATTTTTATATTTTTATATATTTTTATTGCTCATGGAGCCAGTGTGGTGTAGCAGTGAGAGTGTTGGACTGGGACTCGGCAGATCCGGGTTCTAGTCCCCGCTCAGCCATGAAACTCACTGGGTGACTTTGGGCCAGTCACTGACTCTCAGCCTAACCTACCTCACAGGTTTGTTGTGAGGATAAAATGGAGAGGAGGAGGAAGATTATGGAAGCCGCCTTGGGTTCCTTGCAGGAAAAAAGGCAGGGTATAAATATAATAAATCTATTTAGATGTGGAGCGGTGTATAAATGTTGTAAATAAATAAAATAAAAGCCACTATAGGCAGAACATTGTTCACCAGAACAACTATTTGCCCTTATCATGGACAATGGGGATGAGAAATGCTTCACAACCTTTGTTTCAATGAGGATGATCAAATGAATTAAGCAATTAGCAGCAGTCAGTCCTTAAAAATTCTTTGTCCTCAGCCACAATGGAGTCCTCATGGAGGTAGCCACCATGATAATGACACACAGATCTATTTAAGATCTGGGAGAGATATGTTGTTGGGCTCTTGTGTGGAAAATGGCAGAAAACAGAGGGATTGATGAGTAGTTTAGGTTGCTGTGATCAGAAAGCTAGTTGGGTGTAGAAGACATGAACTGAGGTTCCTTTTTGGAGCTAGTAGGGCTTAGGTGCTGGTTCTGGCTGCTCATGTATAATACCTGCTCAGTTTGTGGAAGGAAGGAAAGAAAGAAAGAAAGAAAAAGAAAGATCAGCACAAGTCTCCGATGCTTGTCACTTTAAATCTGCGGTGGGCAACTTGTGACCCTCCAGGTATTGCTGGACACCAACTCCTATCTGCCCCACCTAGCAAAGCCCATGGTCATGGATGATGAGAGTTGTAGTCCAACAACATCTGGAGGGCCTCAGGTTGCCCGTCCCTGCTTTTTTGGCTTCTCCAAACTTTACACAACTGGTGGAACAAAACAGTGTAACTGTATCACCATAAGCTAGGACATCCATCCAACCAAGAAACAAGATATATGTCATTTATCATTTTCCCAATTACACTCCAGGACTGTGTGGAGGCACATGTGCACACACACATACCCAGTGCTGCTGCTGCTCCTCCTCACTGCCTGCCACACTGTTGCTATTCTGTGGGAAGGAGAATTGGGCTCGTTTCCCTTTTGCCCAGTTTGTGTATTCATGAATAAGATCCCCTGTAGGATATTTTTGTTCCAGTCGGTTCCATTTCTTTGGTTGGTTTGTTTAGCATGGGGGCAAATGCCCAATCACATCAACCACAGATACCAGGTCTGAGTCCATTTGCATACTTAATTTAGGATTTACCAAATGGAACAGCTTCATCAGTCCAACTGACACCTATTTGCGGAGCTATTGTAAGTAGCACTAGCATTTCTGTTAATTGTTATTTGTTAAGCTCTGTAATACATAAAAAGCTGGGGGGGGGGGAATAGGTGCCAAGAGATTTTCACACCACACGTACCATTCAGCTGTTAGAAGAGTGAATAAATGAGGACAGGCATTGCAATGGCATTGCTATTCAGCAGAGATGGTTGCATCAGATTCTGCTTTCACCTCCAGCAACTGCCACTTTAACACAACAAATTCAATATAACAAGCCGGTGCTGTTTCTCCCATTTCTTAATTGCATGATAATCCTGTCAGTGCATTGTCAAATTAGTGCAATTTCTTTCTTGTCATCTCTTTATTGTAGAGCTCCACAGGTAGCTTTACTTCTGTTGCCCTTGTTCACATTACCAAGATGTCTTTTACAAAAACCAAGCCTACAATTAACAAGCCACTGGCTGTGCAGCAGCTCTGTTGGTTTCAGCAGGCCATAATATACTAAAAGAAGCTGGTTTTGGACTACCAACATTTCAAGAGAAAATAATAGTGTAACCAGTGCTGGGAAGTACAGAAACTTGCCTGGGATGCAGCCATGCGAAGGCTGTAGGTAAAATTAAACCGGCATGCTGACTGCTACAACAAAGGCCAAGGGGAAAAAAATCTCTTGAAGATAAATTCTTTAGGATATATTTTCCAATATATATATTGCTAACTATAGGAGATTGGATCCCTTGGGGGGGGTGACGACTTTGAGATGAAGGGCTCCTAAAGCTACCAATTACAACACATTGTGCAACTATAGCATCTTTCCCTTCATAATGCATTTTCTGTGGTAAGACAAAATGCTGGAAGGAGTTGTGGGGAAACACAGGAGGGTTACAAATGGAAAACGACGATGCCTGGACCTCCGTAGAAATCTGTGAGTGAGGCAATTGCACAATCAGTGCCCTGTCTGGAAACACCCTGCCCCCCAACCCACATCCTCTTTCTTCTCATACATACTATTCCTCCACTCCCAATACCATGCATGTTTCCTGCAACCCAAACCACACAAATTATAGCTCCCAAATATTGCAAAGCTGCAGTTAATCGTTAACAGCATTTTAATAGGGATGCGTGAATCAGCAAAACTTGAGCTTTTGAGGTTCTCCAAATTCCACCTCAAACCAAGGGATGGGTGCATAAGCAATATTTGAGATGACCAGGGTTCTCTGAACGTTGTCTCACCACTCATCTTGTGCAGGTGTGCAATCGCTGCTCGCTTTGCACGAACGGGAAAATTGCACAAATCGAGCAGCAATCAAATGTGAGATTTGTGCAGATTTCCCAAAAATTTGCACAACTTTCCTCCATAGACTAAAGTGGGACTGATTCAGTCTACAGGGCACATTTGCACAAACTATTTATTTATTTACTGAGAGCCAGTGTGGCGTAGTGGTGAGAGTGCTGGACTGGGACTCGGGAGATCCGGGTTCTAGTCCCCGCTCAGCCATGAAGCTCACTGGGTGACTTTGGGCCAGTCACTCACTCTCAGCCTAACCTACCTCACAGGGTTGTTGTGAGGATAAGATGGAGAGGAGGAGGAGGAGGAGGAGGATTATGTAAGCCGCTTTGGGTTCCTTTCAGGAAAAAAGGTGGGGTATAAATATAATAAATAAATAAATTTATTATATTTATACCCCGCCTTTTTTCCTGAAAGGAACCCAAGGCGGCTTACATAATCCTCCTCCTCTCCATTTTATCTTCACAACAACCTTGTGAGGTAGGTTAGGAAATTTGCACAAAATTGAACTGGGAAAGTTGCACAAATCGACAGTGAGCACAAGTCCAGCAATTTGTGAACATTTGGGGACGATGACACATGCTTGTGCTTGAAATCAGGGCTCCAAACAGGGCATGCTAACCACGAACAACCCATGAAGAGAACCCATGGTTTGTTGTTGGGTTGTGAACTGTGGGTTGTTCACCATGGTTTGTTATCTCAACTGGGTTCAGACAACATGATAACCCATGGTTCAATAACAACCCACCACCATTCAACAACAACCCATGCTCAACCTATACTCAACCCTTGGGTGTGGGTTATCGTGTTGTCTGAACCCAGGCAGTATTCTACATTACTGTGTTCCCTGGAAGGCTCAATGGAAGAGGTTCAGCAGCTCCACAGCCTTCTGCAATGCAGTAGGCATAATTTCATATATACAAAAGCATCGCAGGAGCCTCTGGAACTGTGATGGATTCCGGCATGGATAACTGCTGATTTACTACCAAATTCCATCTCTGGAATTCACTAGCATCTCTGTTCCTGCCCTGTGGCAGGGAGTTGATGGGGGTCTATCCCAACTTTGGGATTCTGCTTCTAATCCATACTGCTTCTAATACTGCTTCTAATTTATTCCAAATCAATCTGGAACAGTTGCAGTAGAAATACTGATAATCACAACACCTATTTTTAAATGTTCACTGGACATTCTTCTGCAATGCTTTAAACTGCTGTGGTTAAAAGGACGGTTAAGAGGTAACTGATCTGCATTAAGTGATCTTGGGAATGTTTAGGTGAATTGGAAAACCAAATGAGTCCCTGTGGACTTGGCAGAATGGCAGTATTTCCGAAACAGTACCAAAGCAGGTGTGAAGCTGATATATCTTGCCAGTTGGAACTTCCCCCAGCAAATTGCCTGGTAACTGTCTAATTCAAAAGCACTGGAAATATATAAAAATGAATGGACTCTGGAAAAGTACAAAATAAATGTTTGCCGTCTGCATTTAAGAAGAGAATCTATAATCACAGCTGCTACCCTCACTTTCAAATTTATTTCTAGTCCATATTCATGCCTTACAGCAGCATTCAAATGAAACGTTTTTATTACTCGCTTCCCCCCGCCTTCAGCTATCTGAGCAAAATGAGAGGCTACCACAATATTCAGCTTAAAAGAAAATGTCCCCATTGCACAGTTTTGATGACAGAAAACATTATTATTTTTATTTGTTAAACATCAATAAGACTGGAGGTAATGTGCAAATAACTTGTACAGTGCATCATGGCTTGACTGTAATTTGTTTATTTTAAAATGCATCTCCCACTAGACTAGCCAACACTGCACTGTCATGTCAGTTTAGCATCCATCAATATAAAAACGAACAGGGCATTATCCTTCCCAGTGCAGATATTCTACAACATGTGGAAGGAACTGTATGGATCTTAACAGAACTGTTTTCTCCTCCCACCCCACCTTCATTCATATGTTTAGGCATGCACCCAGCCAGCACAGCCAGCTTTTATAGGGAGTATGATGCATACGTGCACATCCTGTATCCCCCTCCAGCCCTCTCCTCCTCCACCTGGTCAAGGAACATCTTAAAACAGGGGTGGGAAACTTGTGTCCTTCCAGATGTTGCGCAACTGCAGCAGCTCCCATCAGCCCTAGCCAGAAGAGCTAGAGCTGATGGTGAGAGATGATCAAAGTTGCATTTCAACAACGATGGTGCTGGAATGATGGAAACTGCAGTTCAGTATCTGGAGGGCCACAAGCTGCCCACCGCTGTCTTAACAGAATCCCAAGAAAACACAAAACAGTTCACAGACACTGGAGATTCAATGTATCACATCAACAGCCAACTCCAAAACCCTTCCTAAATAAAAGGATTCCTCTTTCTGTATTGACCTTTTTGGAAGGCCACCAAAGGGGCAGCTTCTGAATTCCACAAGGAAGGAAACACCAAAGGGAATGCCTACTCATCCTCACCTCATATCCCACTTCATATGGCCAAAGGAACCTGGAAGATCTCATAGCCCTGGTGAGGTACTCCTTCCTTTTAGTTCTTATAAGCCACTAATTGGGGGGGGGGGCAACACGTGGCCCACAGGCTGCACGTGGCCCCTCTGGCATTAAGTGCTGCCTCCCACCCCACCCCCAAATATGTTGTTTTGCTGGTGGAACAACAATGAGCAGTTTGTCATTGAAATTTGGCAGGAACCCACGACTGTGGCCTCAAAAAGACCAAATTTAGCCTTAAAACAAGGCGTGCAGCGACTGCGGATTGTTTTGCTGCTACGGAGGCTGAACTTGTCAGCCTCTGGAGACTGGGCCATCCTGCAGAAGGAGCCGAGGGGACATTTTGCCCCCAGTGCAACAGAGTCACAAGCCATTCACTTCTATGGGTGGACATTCAGCAATACGACTGAGACAGAAGCATACCCTCCAATTGCCCTGAATTTGCGGGGACAGTCCCACAAACACTTAAGCCATCACAGATTGTTTCTTTGTTATGCAGAGCCCCAATATGTTATGCAGAGCCCCTGCCTGCCTAACAAATCCCCCTGCCTCCTCCAGCAAGCTATTTAGCTTATCTGCGATTTTGCCCATGACCCCTTTAAGCAGGAAGGGAACAGACCCAAGAATGTCTGTGTGCGTGTGTGTGTGTGTGCGCGCGCGCACACACATGCTCACGCGTGCTCGCTCGCTCTACCTGCTGCCTCTGACCAGGCCCTCAGGGTAAGTAAGACCCATTGAAGACATTTTACTTACTTCTGAGTACCGGTAAGTGTGCGTAGGATTGCAGTTAGTTTTAACTTAATTCAAGTTAGTTAAATTCTGTAAGATTATTCCAGTTTAAGTGTTTCTTTCAATCTAAATTGTGTGAATAGAACACAAAAAGTGCTTTAAACTGGGGCCTTTCCACAATAACAAAAAACAACAAAGCTGTTCAGCCCCTCAAAGTTACTCCTTGTGCTTAAAAACCAGTAGAGGTGTTGGAGCAAAACGCTGAAGGGGCTCAAAACCCCAATGTGTCTTTTTGTATTCTCCCCCACCCAAAAGCTCCCCCTCCTCCGCATCTCCTTCTTTTCTTCTCCTTCTCCAACTGCCCTGAAAATGCTGGGACCAATCCTGACAATTTTAAAACAAAAAGAGATTGCCCTGCAAGCACTGACCCCCCCCCCCCGAAAAACACCAGATATCAACAAGGGTTTAAGGTTAAAAAAAATTACAAAAGCCACTAATAAAATATTATAAAATAATATAATAATGTAATAATTATAATATATCAGATTTTGTGTGTTTCCTCTAATAACTTTTGTACTTGACCATGCCCTTTGGTTGCCTGGCCATACCCTTGGCCACGCCCTCTTGATCACACCTTCATGTTGCTTAACCATACCTCTTACAAATTCACAGGTGTGGCCTTATTTTCATCTGTGAAATGTTGGAGGGTATGCAGAAGCAAAACTTGTTATTTGCCCCCATCTTTGAGAATCAAACCTGTCTGTCTGTCTGTCTGTGTGTGTGTGTGTGTCTATCTCTCTCTCCTGTCCTTAATCTGCATTGCCTCTTTGTGGGTTCTGTTTCTTTGTCACTGTACAGTGTGGCAGAATGCTGAGAACATGTTAGGAACTGGGTGGTGTTTTTGTAACAGACATTGTAAGAATTTTCTTGAAGAGTTCTTATCTCAAAATAATATATGCTAAAAGCTTCATTGTACATATTTTATGATGAAGATTCAGTGGTTTGAAGGATGAAGAGTTGATTACTGTCAAGCTATGGTGTTGCTGAGAGACATCACGAAGGCACAATAATACTTGGAAACAAGCTGATGATGATTTGAAGGTACTTAATAGCTGCTCAAATGTGGCCATGGAACTCTGCATTTTGCTTTTAAGAGCTTTTCTGGAACAGCTGAAACTAAATTTTGCATAAAGCAAAATTTCAGGGAGAATTTGGAAATTGCCACCAAGGAGGAATATCTGAAGAATGGTAATGGAACAAAAAAGTGTGTTTCAAAAGCAACATTTCTAAGAGGAGCAGTTCTGCATATCTATCCATCTATCTGCAACAAAAAGCTTCTAAGAAAGACTAATTTGGCAATTCAACAGGTTGGATCAGAATTTAGGCCCATGCAACTGGGCTGGCAGAAGTGGCTTGCCCTGCCCTTTCTTTCCCACAGAAGCCCGCCCCTTGAAAATGCTACACGGAAAGTTGTGGGGCCCTGCTGAATGTGATGAGCAGTGAGGGGGATCCTCAAAAACCAGGTGGTGGCACCTTCTGTGAACTGAGCCCTTTTGCCCACAAAAGGCAGATTCTGGATCCAATGCATCATTTATTGATTTTATATTTATTGGTGATTGGTTTTAATAAGCACATTTTCATTCTTCATACAATCTCCATTTATTGTTTGCAATAAATGGAGAACTTTGATAACTTTCTTAAGAGCATGGATACCAGGGTCAGAATTAAATAAAATTAGTATCACTGAGTACTTCATGGTACTAAGGTGGTGGTGGTGGGTGGGTGAGTGAGAGAGAAAGAATGAAAGAAAGAGATCACTGAAATACATAGAAATAATTATGTAAGATTATTCCAGTTTAAGTGTTTCTTTCAATCTAAATTGTGTGAATAGAACACAAAAAGTGCTTTAAACTGGGGCCTTTCCACAATAACAAAAAACAACAAAGCTGTTCAGCCCCTCAAAGTTACTCCTTGTGCTTAAAAACCAGTAGAGGTGTTGGAGCAAAACGCTGAAGGGGCTCAAAACCCCAATGTGTCTTTTTGTATTCTCCCCCACCCAAAAGCTCCCCCTCCTCCGCATGTCCTCCTTCTTTTCTTCTCCTTCTCCAACTGCCCTGAAAATGCTGGGACCAATCCTGACAATTTTAAAACAATGTTTTAAATGTTCCACAATTCCCTGCCTCCACATCATTGTCTGCCACGGGCAGAGGATATGCCCGTGGCAGAGGATAACCTCTGGATATGGTCTTGCTACCGAATTTATAGGGATGGGCAAGCTTGTACTCAACCAGAAAATGGATTGTTCACTTTAATGCTCCAAGCCCAGGGATTTCTCTCCAACTTAAGACTCAAATGGTGAAATGCCATCCCTCCTTGTGTGCTACCCCTTCCCCTCTTCCAAGGACAAAAGAGGCTCACCTTGGGAAGGAGGTGGGAAGCAGGCAGTGGAGGGCTTCAGAAGTGGTGCGGCAGCTCCATCAGCCTTCTATTAGCTGCATATGATGCTCTGGGCATCATTTTTCACTGGGAGTGATGCACCCCTTACCCCTGTTGTGGGGAAACACTCACAAAACATTGTTTATCACCAGACAGGAGACCAGATAGATCTCTCCTGCAGTCTCTAAAGCCATTCTCTGCCTGCTGCTAACTCCCCCTTCCTCAAGGTGAGACTTTTTTTTGTCCTTGAGAAGTAGGACAGGGGACAGCAGGCAAACCAGAGCTGGATGGATGAAGGTAGGCAGGGGGCCTGTGTCAATCCCAGTTTTGCTCACAGCGTTTCAAGCAGGGCTGCTCATATAGTTGAGCACTTCTGCACCCAGTGCTCACCCTATCCCCAACCGCTAATCAAGGAGTTAGGACCAATCATTAATTGTTACACAAAATGTGTAGTCGCTGCCAGAAACAGCAGCTGTACATCTAGCTCCCTCTTCCACTCCCTAATGTCTCCTAGCATTTACTTGGGGGGCAATCTACACCTAACTGTTACTGCAGTATTTGTGGTGTAATCTCCCTTTAAGATGAATTGTCTTTTAGCACACCTGAAGGGTATTTAACTAACAAAATGTTTGAGGTTAGCTACTCTTCTCTCCTCTTTCTGTTGTTCTGTGTACGCTGGTGGTACTTGCTTTGTGTATAGATTAAAGGATGGATCTTTCTTAGTCTGTTATGTGGGAGTCATGATTATGGCCAAGCCAAGTTCATGGAACCCTTGAAAGATGAGATATTACAGTATTGGATCGCTTCTATGACTTGTGGGGCACACAACACACTCACTGTTCAGTTCTGGTTGTGTTTGTCTTGTGTTATCATCATTCTTCTTTTCTTCTGTAATTTCCTGAACTACCTTTATCACAATTCCCCCTGTTATTGTGATTCACTATTGCAGAATGTGGCTATGTGTGTTCTCACCAGGGATGGGGACTCAGACTCCAGGAATTGACTAGTGAGTCAGACTAAGTCCCCCTCTGACTTGAGTCCCAATATTTTTAATGGGACTCGAGACTCGACTCGGAACTCGAGACCAAGGACTCGTGTTCCAAAATCGTGTTCCTCAAATGCAACGTGGGATAGGTTTTAGGAAGTACAGCAAGTTTATTTTTTAAAATCATTTCCCTAAAATGCAACCTTTCAGACATTTTGGGTTTGGCTGCCTCTGCCTGCCTGTTGGGTTCCCAGCCTCCTCTGCCTGCCTGGTCTCTTTTTAACCAGTTCCACAGTTTGAATTGTCCAAGACGAAGGCCTCTGCCTGCCTGCTTTGGGGTTCCCTGCCTCCTCTGCCTGCCTGGTTATTTTGGGTTTGTCTGCCTGGTCTGTTCTTGCCAAAATCAGTTGCAGAGTTTTGAAATAAAAAGGCACACTTGTGCCTAGAATTTATTTAAGCCACACATCTGACGTAGCCTTATTTTGTTGGGGAAAAACCCCATTGATTTTAATAGGGACTCGTGGAGTCAGCTTTGGGAGTGACTCATGAGTCACCATTTTGGACCAAGGACTCGAGACTCAGGTCCAAAGACTCGTGACTCGAAACCAAGGACTCTTCAACATCCCTGGTTCTCACTGGGCACTGGTGTTGTCTGTCTAGGTGTGGCTACAAGATTGTCCTAAGTGGTATTAGCCAATCATTTGAGTGGTGGGGAACATTTGGCTTTTGTCTCCCAAAGCTGTATCACGGCTTTGGCAAAGCAGAGATTGCTTTCCCACCTCTCTCCCTCTCCCCCCACAGCTTCTGTCTCTTGCAAAGTGAACTGAAGAGTAAGTGCTAATCCTCCTTCCCTTTCCTTCCAAAAAAATAAAGTTTTGAAGGCCCCTTTCAACCCCCTGCCCCAAAGTACAACTAGCTGTAAATGAGCCAAAATGCATGTCTACTCAGAAGTAAATCACATTATCTTCAATGGCCTTACTCAGAAGTAAATCACAAAGCGAATAGGACCTATCGGGGCTTCGGTGAAACAGCAGCAACTTCGAGATTGCTTTCCCACTGCCCTCCTTCCCCATGGCTTCTCTGCATGTCTACTCAGAAGTAAAACACATTATCTTCAGTGGTCTTACTCAGAAGTAAATCACATTGATTTCGATGGAGCTTATGCTTGGGAAACTTAGCACAGGAGGAAGACTGCTTTGGGAGATTGGTTTTGGGTGGAGGGGAAGGGGTGTGCTGATCCTGCCGGCTTCACCCCACAGGAGGACGGCAGCAGCACAGCCTCCCACTCTCTTCCCTTCCCTTCCTCCAAGATTTTTTGTGAGGGTGCAGGGGGACTTTTTTTTTCTTTCTTAAAAAACAATCTCTCTCATTCACCCCTTCGCATAGATAATGAACCCAAACCCCCCCCCCCACAAACATTCTCTTAAAAGGCCATTTCCCCTGCATGTGCATGGCAACACCCAGTACTACTGCTATGGAGTTTAGGTGTGGGGCAGCAAAACAGAATGACTGCGGTACATTTAACAAAAGTGTGCGCTGTGAGTAGTGACTGCGGAATGTGAATATAGCAGCACTGTGATGCTAACTTGATAATATGCCATGTAGTGTAGTTAAGTCCTAATGTTCCACAATTCCCTGCCTCCACATCATTGCCTGCCACGGGCAGAGGATGGGGAAATGTAAAGTGTCATAACAGCACAGCATACAAAATAAGTTCTATTGGACATTTCAGAGGATGATGGAAGGAACTAGACTTGCGGGTGTTGCTAAAAATAGAAGGTACAGTCTAGCTTGGTCCTTCCATCAAGTAATACATAGGGCAGAAGAGCACTCTGATAGGGCATCCTTGGTGGGGAGGGTGGTGTCAGGAGAGCAGGCCTCAATAGAGGTTATACAAGATGCTTTGAAGTTGTTCTGATTCTGGTTCTTAAAACAAACACACACACACACACACACACACACACACGATGAAATGTCAGGATAAGAAACATTCTTTTGAACAAAACTGAATCACTGACCGTACCGAAGGCTTAGATGCCTTAGCAGGAGCATTTAGACTGCCAGAGTTTTCATGCAATTTGCAACAGAAACGAATGTGAAAAAGACAATAAAGCATCTTGTGGCATCTTAAAGACTAACAAAGTTATTATGGCATAAGCTTTTGTGGACCCAGTTCGCTTCATCCGAGGTTTAGCTGCTGCATCACTCTACTGCAGGGGTGCAGGACCTCTTTCAGCCTAAGGGCCAAATTCCATTTTGGAGAAGCTCTGGGGGGGGGGCTACATTCCAGTGGCGGGCAGGGCTGAAGGCAAAAGTGGCAGGGCCAAAATACAAAACATGCAGCCTGCTTTAGCTTAGAGCTCCGGGCTTAGCTAGTTACATCATTTTGACCTCTTAGAATTTGGAAAAAGGATGCACAAAAGCTGGGAAGCCACCCAAAGTTCTGCAGTTGGGGGAAGGGGTGGGGCCAAGGAAGGGGGAGAGGTCTCCTAGGGAAGCCTGGAAGGTCAGATTTGGCTCCTTAGCAGGAGGTTTGGCACCCCTGCTCTATTGGCACGTGTTCAGCTTGTGGTCTACTAAACCCTCTAGAGCAGCAGGGCTCTCCAACCTTGTTGGCCTACAGCTCCCAGCATTCCCAGCCAGCATGGCTAATGGCAAGGGATTCTGGGAGCTGTAGGCCAGCAACATCTGGGGGCCCAAGGTTGGAGAGCCCTGCTCTAGATACTTTTTGCATGCACTGCTTTCACGCCAGGTGCCACCCATCATATATTTGATGGCCTTTTCTGTTCTCTGCATCCCCTTGAAACAGGAGTATCAGGAGATGCTTTGGGTGCTATGAATGCATTTTTAGTGCAGGGGTTGAGCGGTACTAGACTGCAATGCAATTTCCTTTACATCCTGCACCTATATAGAAACATTGCCTTGCTTTTGCATCCTTAGTATAAAAGGCAAGGTTAGTAACAGATGCAAATAAACTACACCCCTACTTAGCATTTGATTAGTGTCAAGAATATCTTTTTACTTAACTGAAATTACCTATACAATTGGTGAAGTGTTACACTGTACCGTATTGAGACTTTTGTGCTCATTGTTTCATCGGCGGCACTGGCCTTTTCTTTGGTGTATCACGTTTCAATTCTATTCTTCAGCAGCTCCATCTGTTCTCCCTTCAGTTGACAAAGAGGAGTCACACAGCAGAGACCCACAGAGCTCACACAGTTTAGGGTCTTATGGTGAGCATGGTACTTAGAATTAATTTATTTATTCATTGCAAAGAAGCCATATGAAATGTGTTGCAGCTGGGTGTTTCTGCCCAGAATTAACATTGGTTCAAAAGTGAATGCATCATCTCTGCCAGCAGAAGTGGAGAAAATTTGCTCTCTATTTTGAGTTCAAGATAAATCTTGAGTGCAGCTGAAGCCATCAAATGACTGCAGATCCAGCGTTTGCATAATATCTATTAGCATATGACTAGCAGAGCCCATTTATGCAACAAGAATAGCTCGTCGCGGAGAGCGTAAAGGGAGAGTTTGCTCAGCATTTCATTAGTATACAAAGTGACTGTCTGCATTTTTAAAACTGCAACCCACTAAGGCGGCCTTCCCCAACCTGCCTGGAACCCCCCCAGATGTGTTGGACCACAGATCCAACACATCTGGAGGGTGCTATGTTGAGGAAAGCTGCATGAAGGTGACAGAAGTTATGCTGGCTCTCAGTTGTCCCTGACCTCTATCACAACTCTCATATGCACCTTAGTTTCTTTTAATAAGATTTTGGCCAAAATGGTAGATTGAGAATATGGGTTAAGTTGAACCCAGGGATGTTGAAGAGTCCTTGGTCTCGAGTCTCGAGTCGAGTCACGAGTCTTTGGACCCGAGTCTCGAGTCCGAGTCCGAGTCCTTGGTCCAAAATGGTGACTCACGAGTCACGAGTCACTCCCAAAACTGACTCCACGAGTCCCTATTAAAATCAATGGGGTTTCCCCCCAACAAAATAAGGCTACTTCAGATGTGTGGTTTAAATAAATTCTAGGCACAAGTGTGCCTTTTTATTTCAAAACTCTGCAACTGATTTTGGCAAGAACAGACTAGGCAGACAAACCCAAAATAACCAGGCAGGCAGAGGAGGCAGGGAACCCCAAATCAGGCAGGCAGAGGCCTTTGTCTTGGACAATTCAAACTGTGGGACTGGTTAAGAAGAGACCAGGCAGGCAGAGGAGGCAGGGAACCCCAAACAGGCAGGCAGGCAGTGCCCTTGTCTTGGACAATTCAACTGTTGAACTGGTCAAGAAGAGACCAGGCAGGCAGAGGAGGCTGGGAACCCCAAACAGGCAGGCAGAGGCAGCCAAACCCAAAATGTCTGACCCTAACCCCCCACAACAACACATCAATCAAAATAAATCTCAACACATCGTTGGGGCTGCGCTCCTGGTAGCTGTCCATAGTGGCCGAGCAGCGGCGCTCCTCACTTCCATGCACTCTTCACCGGTGATCGCGCTCCTGGCACAGCCAGAAGACTCGTCAACAGCCCAGGGATGTTGACAAGTCCTTGGTCTCGAGTCCCGAGTCAAGTCTTGAGTCCCATTAAAAATATTGGGACTCGAGTCCGAGTCGAGTCAGAGGGGGGACTCAGTCCGACTCACGAGTCGAGTCCTCGAGTCCGAGTCCCCATCCCTGGTTGAACCACACAGAGTTCAACATAAAATGAAGCCAGGCAGTTCCTGGTTTGAGGGTACCCCAGTAAAGTGCCAGTTGCTGAGGTGGAAAGGGGAGAGACTGTCAGTGACCCACCCCAAAGCTGCAATCTTACCTGCCAGTAGCATCTGGGAGACCACCCATCAGTTTAACTTTCCCACATTACCCCAGAGGGACACTAAATTGGGCACTCTGGACATTGTGCTGAAGCTGAAAAGGTGGCCAACTTCCAAATCCAGCTACTGCCATTGGATAAGGCCAGAGCTGCAGGTATAGGTAGGCAGGCGGGCAAACCCAGCATCAATACCATGGGTGGTTGGACCCTGGCAGCTGCATAAGGCTGCCTGCTGCTGCTGACACAGGCCTTGGGTGAAGCAGTTATGCAGTTAGGTCACCATGCCAGCCTGCAACTCAATCCATACTTACTGCACGTTCCACAAAACTGCCAAACATTGGCAGAGAAGTAAACCACATGTAGACTGATTTGCTGGATTAGCCCTCAAGTGTTGCTTGAGCTTACCTCCTTCACTCCATGATAGCAACATGAAGTGATTGATTGATTTATATATATATATATATATATATATATATATGGAACTTTCACCACCAGAGATCCAACACAGACTGAGCTTTCTTACTACCTCAAGTATAACACTCTGAAATGGTGACTTAATTGAGTGATAAGTGATTTACCTGCTTGCGTGAATCAGCCCAGAGCTCCATATGGCAAAGTAAACATAACCCTTCTTCACCATCAGCCAAAGTCCATGCAGATATACATTCTGCATGAAAACATATCAGTTCATTCATGTGAATGGGATTTTATCTATCTTTGCATGCCTAGCAAATCAATGTATTAGCCACAGCAGAAAGAGATGGGAAGCAGGGCCATTGCATCAGCTGTGCTAAAAAGACCAGCTCCATTGGGGTTCTCCCTCACCAAGAAGCAGCCTTCCCATCAAGCTTCAGTAGAGGGAGATGGGAAACAGCCATTCCATCGGCTTGGCTGAAAGATCCATTGAGTTCCTCCTCTGCCTGAACTGTTTCCAGATGGTCTTGTAAGAACTACTATTTAACTTTAAAAATTGGTGCCTTAGTTTGTTTTCCTCTTCCCTCTTTACATGAGGCATTTATTGTGTGCTTATCATTACCTACTCATGGGTTCATTAGATGACATCATGACCCTCCCATTTCACTTCTGTTTTTAAACAGCACTTTCAGTGAAGTTTTTTTTTAGAGCAGAGAAAATGCAGTATTATTTATGAAAGTGAAAGAATGCTTTTTCCACTTGTGTATTTGCACTTTTCCATTACACCACAGTGCCTCCTAGAGGTGATATAGCAGAAAAGGAAACACTCTTCGTGAAGTGCTTGGACCTCAATTCTGTGATGAAACTGGAAGTAGATACAGCAGAGTAACAGCCTCAAGTAGAAGAGTTCTGTCCCCTTTCCCTTTTGTTTCCTTATTATTTATTATCAACATTTATTTGTTTGCAAAAAAAAAAAAAAAAGCCATCAAGGTGGTGCACAACAATTTAAAACAATAAAACCTTAAAATAAAAACAAGAACATTAAAAACAGGGAAACATTAAAGCATTCAATTACATAATTTAAAAGGATACATTAAAAAGATGGGTCTTTGCACCCTTTCTAAAAGCCAAGAGAGGGTGAGCCAATCATAGTTCTTGAGGAAGCACACTCTTCTGTGCTCCCTGTCTTTTAGGTTAAGACTGTGGGGAGGGGCTGCCTTGTTTTGGTTATTATAGCCAGTGTAGCATAGTGGTGAGAGGTTGGACTGCGACTCGGGAGATCCGGGTTCTAGTCCCTGCTCGGCATGAAACTCACTGGGTGACTTTGGGCCAGTCACTGACTCTCAGCCTAACCTACCTCACAGGGTTATTGTGAGGATAAAATGGAGAGCAGCAGGAGGATTATGTAAGCCGCCTTGGGTTCCTTGCAGGAAAAAAGGCGGGGTATAAATATAAATAAATATATGTAAGCTGCTCTGGGAGCCTTTTCAGCTGAAGAGTGAGACAACAAATGCTTTAAATAAGTACGCATTTATTTGCTGGCTGGTGAATGCTGGGAGTTGTGGGACTTTTTACTGTCTAAACACACATAGGACTGCACCCTAAAAGACAATAAATATCTCACAATAAGGCAGAGGGGAAGTCTGCCATACTTAACAGGCCGGGGGGGGGGGGAAGCGGCAGGCAGGGATGTGGGCATACAGAGCTGAGCTACAAGCAGAGCAACTACAGTCCAGGGATGGGGACTCAGACTCGAGGACTCGACTCGTGAGTCGGACTGAGTCCCCCCTCTGACTCGACTCGGACTCGAGTCCCAATATTTTTAATGGGACTCGAGACTCAACTCGGGACTCGAGACCAAGGACTCTTCAACATCCCTGGGCTGTGCCAGAAGGAGTGGAGAGGAGCGTGATTGCCAGCGAAGAGCGCATGGAAGCGAGGTGCGCCGCTGCTCGGCCACTATGGACGGCTACCAGGAGTGCAGCCCCAACAGTGTGTCAAGATTTATTTTGATTGATGTGTTGCGTACTTGGGAGAGGCAGAAGAAGGACCTGAGATTACTCTGTGTGGCTGCTCTGAGTGTGTTTCTGGTTCCAGCAAGTTCATCACCAGTGGAGTGGGTGTTCAGTGAGGGTGGAATTGTGATGAGATCTCACCGTTCCAGAATGGGGGCCAAACATTTAGAAAAAATCATGTTCCTCAAATGCAACATGGATAAGTTTTAGGAAGTACAGCAAGTTTGTTTTTTAAAATCATTTCCCTAAAATGCACCCTTTCAGACATTTTGGGTTTGGCTGCCTCTGGCTGCCTGTTTGGGGTTCCCAGCCTCCGCTGCCTGCCTGGTCTCTTCTTAACCAGTTCCACAGTTTGAATTGTCCAAGACAAAGGCCTCTGCCTGCCTGCTTTGGGGTTCCCTGCCTCCTCTGCCTGCCTGGTTATTTTGGGTTTGTCTGCCTGGTCTGTTCTTGCCAAAATCAGTTGCAGAGTTTTGAAATAAAAAGGCACACTTGTGCCTAGAATTTATTTAAACCACACATTTGAAGTAGCCTTATTTTGTTGAGAAAACCCCCCATTGATTTTAATAGGGACTCGTGGAGTCAGCTTTGGGAGTGACTCGTGACTTGTGACTCGTGAGTCACCATTTTGAACCTCGGACTCGAGACTCGGGTCCAAGGACTCGTGACTCGACTCGTGACTCGAGACCAAGGACTCTTCAACATCCCTGCTACAGTCTGAAAACACAACTGGGCAGGACTTGAAATCCTCAACTGTGTCCCCCCTTCTCAGTGTACACAGGGACCATGGGGGGGGGGGAAGTTGGGCAAAGAATGCTTGGAAAGGGGGTGGGTTGGGGTGGGAGTGGAACTTACTTACCCTCCTACTCAGCTATACACAGACCAGCAGTCAGAAGTTTAAAACACTCTTAAGTATGAGGTTGCTTCTTAGGCCACCTTGAATGATAGCTATTGATGGCTGAGTGCACCATGAAATTGCCTAATCTCTTGGTCTCACTCTTTTCTCTCTTTCATTCTGCTGCTTCCCCCAAAGGAACAGGAGAAATGTGTGCTTCGGTTCATTTCTGCTGAAACAATAAATGTGAAAAATGTGCTTATTTTCTTTGCCGGGCATTGCATTTATTCTCCTGAGAAAGTTCTTAGAAATATCTGTGCATGTTACCTTCCCTCCCCCCCCCCCGTATCTTGTTAAACCAAGCCTGTTTCTGCTAAAGCAAAGCCATCCACAGTGATAGCAGTGGACAGTAGGGAAGAACAATTCTGGTTTTAGAAGAGACATTTGGATACATTTGTGGATTGCACTTTGGGGTCATCAGGAGAACTTGGTTGCGCAATGAAGCAGGAGAAGAACTTTATGCTGGGAGAAAGATGAAGGCCATTGTCCAGAAGGAAGTTGTCCTATGCAAGGCCCACTGAAATGAACAGGATCTGCACAAAATCATAGTAATAAGACTCATTTCAGCATGGCTTCCCGGTGCCTTGTGCCCTAAAGCTTTGCAGCAATCAATAAGCTTTCTACTGAACTGCTTTGAATTCTATTCTCCTTTCAGCAAATGATTGTGGTTTAGGCCTGGGCATCCAGCTTAGGTCAATATGGGACATCTAAATGGATGAGGCAGTCTGTTGCAACAACACAAGGAGACAATAAAGCCCATATTATCCTCAAATATCATTTGTATCAGGAGAATACAGCTATGTGGAAGCAGAGAAGAGAAACAGAAACGGGTAGGGGTGGTGGAAAGGTTAGCGACACTTCAGTGTGCATCTCACAACACAGAACTTGTCCTGCTGTGGCTGGGTAAGTCTCTGTGCTAGGCGAATACAAGGTCTAATCCAATAGGCAAGCCAGTCAAAGTTCAGCTAAGCAGGAAACAGTCAAAGCACAGGATTAGCAGGCAAGTAGGTTGTTTCCAGAAGAGAGGGCTGAGGCACAGTCCAGGTCAAATGCAAATAAACAGTCAGACACAATACACAGTCCAAGAAGCAGAGTCAGGCACAGTCCAAGGGTCAGTAGCTCAGTCGCAAGGTCAGGGATGCAAAACACTGGAGCTGGTAGAACAATGTTGTTCCAGAAATAGCTAGGCTGAAACTGAAGGCGTATATATCCAGAGCTTCCTGAGCCCCATCCAGGGCTCAGCTGGCATTCATTACAGGCCTGCTGTAAAAGTCCTAAACAAAAGTCCTACTCAGGGGGAGTGACTTGTTCCTGTGGAGCTTTTTCCTCTTGAGGAGTTCTCCTTAACACTTCTTTTCAAAGGAACCCTACTGGCTTGCCTCTTGAGATGACTATATTCTGGGGGCTAGGTGGTTGCTCGGCATCCCCCTCTGCCTCAGGAGCTGAGCTCTCTGCCTCTTAAGGAGGAAGATCTGAAGGCATCGCCTCTGAGGGGCCAGGGCCATCTTAGTGCCAGGATCCTCTGAGGCAACTTGTTCAAGCTCTTCCTCTGATAAGGAATCCTTCATGAGAGAACTCAGTAAGGAAGGGGATTGCTGTGTGTGAATATAAGGTGGGTTGGTGAGTCATTGCCAGACTTGTAGGCCCTTTTTCTGTCTAAACTTGCATAAGATTGCATCCTAAGGTTTTGTTAATCACTTCAGCTTCTCCTTCTAGTCTTAACTCAGGAGTAAATAAGACCCACTGAAATGTAGGGGAATTCTTTATGAACCATTGTGTTTATAATTGGAATGCCAATCTCCAACACTTTGCGGTGACATTTTAAAGGCAATGTGTTTGATGGTTTGCACATATTTTAGGCACAAATATGTTAGCAACAGGATGTAGGCAACTATAGAGTTGGAAGGATCCAAAAGATTATTTGGTCCAACCTTGGCCCAAAAGACAGGGATACCTTCCCAGCTGAATTTATGCAATCCAAATCACAATGCACCACAAGAGGAGACCGGATGCACTGCAGAACACTGTGTGCAGAGCAAATAGCTCCAGATGAGCCAAACAAGTAAACTAATCCATATGTTATAGGGCAATTAACCCACTCCCTCCACATCCAGCATTAGCCAAACCGGCCTGAAAGGAAATTCTTTCCTGCACTCAAATATGGTGGGACTGATACTCAGCAAGAACAAACTCAGCAAGAACAAACTCAGCCAGTGAGTTTTCCCAAAAGGAAATGGAGGCAAGAGAGGTGGAGAGCACAGTTCCACACTACCAAACAACTTATTTCTTAATGTTTATTGTGTGCGCAAGATGATGGTGATCTGGGAATGGAGGGGTAGTAGTATGTGGTCCCTGATAGAATTTAGGCTTACAGGAGCTCTTAACCTCTGCAAGTCTGGGGGACCTGTTGGAAAGGTCTGTCTCTGGAACAAGATGGATCCAAATGGTTTCCTGTCTGCTCTGTATTCTGTCACCTCAACTGGTGATTCTGTCAAAGCCCTGGTCAATCTCTGAAATAGGGAAATGACCCAGGCAGTTAAAACATCAGTCCCAAGCATCCACTATCTGCTGATGGAGCCAGACAGGTCCCCTGGTTTTCCAGTTTGCTCAGAGCAATGAAGAAGCAGGGACAAGAAGAATGATGATGGAAGAAAACTCAGAGGTATCCTACCAGACACATTCTACAGCCCATATTAAAGCCCTCATACTGCATTCAGGGAGGGGGGGTTCCTACCCATGGCTCACATTTTGTTGTGTAATTTACACATAAGTAGACCTACAATCCTGTCCTGATAGGAATTTGCCTAAAACCAGGTAGTGAACAATATTATCAAATTTCAGCCACCTGCCTTTTTCAGTTTTCTTTCTGTAAACCAAACATGCCACAGGTCTAAAACCTTCCAAAAATCTGCATAAGAATAGGTTTCATGGGGTCCAGTTTATCCCAAACAACTGAAACAATTAGGGGGGAACAACAGGAGGCCATCTTCAGGTCATCTTAGTCTCTTTTGATAGGCAAGAACAATAGCAAACACCTCCTTCAAACAGAAAAGAAATCCATTGAGGGAAAGCTTTGTTATGCTGATTTAAAGTTTGCATGCCTCAGGCCTTTTTTCAAGCTTTTGTACTACTAATTGCCTTCCACTAGGCCTCACCTTTTGTTATGTTAATTGCCTGGATTTACATTGTCTCGGGAAAGATTAAGTCTTTAGTTACCTTAAGTAGCTGAAACCTGAAATCCATTCTTATTCTGATCCTAACAACCTGTGGAAAACATTCAATAAGACAAAAACCTTTCATATACACAATTTGCCTTGCCTGAGGCACTTGTTTTGGGGATTTTCTGGACCCCAGAATGCAACAAACGTTAGGTTTCATAAGAACTCATTAAAGCCTATGCTGTAGCGATGATGGTGGCAAAAACACAAATACTTTTCACTACCATTGCATCCTCACAGAGTCATCCAGCAGAGCTATTCCAAGTAGTGAAAGGCCTGCTATACCAATGGACAGTTATAGAGTTGAGAAAGAAGATTTTGTTGCCCACTATGACATTTTTATGAAACACTTTGTGGTTATATCTACTTCAGTATAGATGCCGTGATTATATCCTAGAGATGTACCTTGGGCAGTGGCTTGTTCTATTGTGGTGGATACATTTCAATTCGTGCAGGCTGAGGATGTGGACAATATTCTTGGTGATGTGAGATCAACCACTTCTGCCCTTGATCCTTGTCCTTCCTGGTTGACTGAAACCTTCAGACAAGGTCTGGCTGAGTGGGTAAGAAGAGTGGTGAATGCCTCTTTAGAGAAGGGAGTGATGCCATCCAGCCTTAAGGTGGCTATTATGAGACCCCTACTGGGGGGGGGGACCCTCTCTTAAACCCACTGGGCTGGATTTGTAGTGTGTTTTCATCACTACGCAGATGACACACAGCTCGATTACTACTTTTCATTTATTACCAGGAAAGCTGTTGATGTTTTGGATTAATGCCATCCCTACAGCAACACAGGTTGGGCTGTGCAAAGCTTCCATTAAGTATGCAAAGCTGCCATCTCAATGGAGATCAGCATCTAAAGGGTACTACTATCTGGCGACAATAGAGTGGAAGTGGTTTCAATCCACATTCTCTGCCTTTGAATGCAGTGAATGTGTGATGCCAGTTATAAATATTGCATTTGTCTTTTCTCCTCGTGGCCACAATTCAACACAGATTTAAATGTTCTTATGCTCATTGTAATCAATGTTCTTGACTCTTATTGGACTGCGGCCAATATCCTGTCATAAGCTAGTTAAAGTAATTTGGGATGTTTCTATTGTAAAAGAAAGTGTTTTAGTGTAATAAACTTTTGCTCAAACCAGAACTAAACATTATGCAGCAAAATGTGTAATAGTTTTAACATTTGCTGAAAATAAGCTTCCACTGTACAGCAAAAATGCATGTATTGAAACGTACACTTGTGAGGGTGGGAATTAGTGAGATGATAAATTAAGTCCATGCTTGGCCTTTTCATCAGTAATTTCACAGTCAAAAGAGCCAAAGCTTTCAAATGTTAGCTGAAATGGTGTCACAGAATTCATGTTCAGAAGCATCCTTTTTACAGCACACTAGCCATGCATCTTCTGACTTTGCTCATCAATCAGAGTCAGAAGTCAGATCAACAATTCTAACAGCTCAAACCTCTCCACATATCCCCTCAACACTGTCAATCACCTCCACTGTCAGAGTTCAGACCTGGTAGGCTGGATGCTAGCAACATCCCCAGTTATTGGGTCCTCAGAGTCTTTTTTTTTATTTTTTTAATGAATAAATAAAGGCCAAGAAGGAGGAGGGGTTAAAAAGCTTGATAGAACTTCATTGAAGAAGAAGAAATGGTTTACTAAATCAATATCCTAATTAATCTTCCCACAGCTTAAATGTTTTGTTAGATTGTAACTTGACAGTAGAAACTTGTGATATTCTTAGCACAAAGGCACATTAGACTTACAAGCAGATACATGGCTGATGTCAACCTGCATGTCCATGAACCGTGTTCTTGGTAATATCCAGTAAAAGAAACATGTGATGTTATATCATCATGTTTAGGTTTTCCATGCTCCCTGCAAAGAGTAGCCAGCAAGAATCATAGCAGAGGGATGCAGTGTCACATCACACATTTTTACTAGACATTACTGGGAGACACATGTGAGAGAGGTTGAATCCATGGTAGCCATGGGTCTCCCATAACACCAAGTTAAGACATCATTCTCATTTAAATTACAAAGAAAGGCACAATCCCATGAGGCTGCCCATAACCCTCCACACTTGGAGGATTATTGGGCATCCTATGCAGTGAGGGAGGAGTGGAGAGGTGAAGGTTACCTCCATACTCCTCCCTCTCTGCAAAGCAGATAGATGGCCTGTTTCAGCCATCTAACTGTGGTGCTTCAGAGGCTAAGGAAGGAGGCTAAGGTGCTGCCAGGATATGTCATATCTCGGTGGTTCCAGTCTCCTCCCCTCCCCCTGGAACGCCCTCTAAACCCCCTCTCCAAGGTCGCTGTTGCAACCTTGGAGAAGCAGCTGGTGTGTTTCTTTCCATGCTGGCTGTGGGATGGGGGGGTGCTCTGAACATGGATTCCCAGCTCCAAGGTCAGAGCTGTTTTCTGACGTTGGAGCTGGGGATCTGAATGATCCTATGACCCTTTAGATGCTGTCACGGGACCATAGGATCGCTCTTCCATTTATTTATTTATTTGTTTGTTTGTCTATTTAATTTCTATACCACACATGAAGCTCTCTGGGCAGTTCATAATAATTAAAACCATAAAATACAACATAAGATCCAATATAAATGGAGATAGATGCAAAGCTAATCTTCTGATCAGCACCAAATTATCCATCTGCACTGTAATGAATATTATGGAAATTGGCACGAAACTTTGGCAGCCCCTGCTTAAAATGTTACATTAAGAAGCCTTAAATTGAAACATACATTTAAATTGATTATTGAGTTTTCTACTTTGCCTTTGTTTTCTAATTCGTGTGTGCGTGTGCGCGTGCGTGCGTGTGCGTGTGCATGTGTGTGTATAAATTAAATAGCTGGGAAGTAATGAGTGGCAGGTGGAATGGGGTCCTCAAACTTGACCTCCCCAGTAGTGATTACGCCTGACCCCAATTCCAAGGAGATGTGCATAGGAATCCAGTAATTGCATTTCTATCATTACTAACAGTATGGTTCATAAAGAGTGTTTGGGGATATGCTATGTTTCCCAGGAAGAGCAAGATAGCAGATAGTGAAGCAGGCCAATCCGTTTTCCTGTTGCTAGGCTCAAAATGGGATCCTTCCTCAAATCCCTATCTCAGGGGTTCTCTTAAGACTCTTGCTGTACAGCTTAGGTTAGAAGTCTTCTTTCAGGAACTTTCTTGAAGGATGTCTCTCAGTCCTCCTGTCCTTAGGCCTAAGGACTGCAGCCATTCTCCCACTCTCCCAACTGGAGCTACCATTCTATCCCCTCTCATTTCTTCTAGTTACACTGATAGGCCAGGCCAGCCTCAAGAAAATTCCTGTCCTCCGTGTTGAATTCCTATGAGGGCAAAATAATATAAAAATAGTTCTTTTATAATGGTATTATTGTAGCCTTCTTCTTAGCCATGCCATTTCCCTGTTTCTTTGGGAAAGCCCCATGGGCATGGTGACAGCATCCTTGGCACAGAGAGGGTTTATTAAGATCTACCATCATTAGACTCTTTTGTACAGATCTCCTTCATTTTTTCAGCTGAGGTGTTGGTTTTATACACCTACTGAGGTAGGCATTACTGATCGCACACTTGCATAGATGGAAAGTGGAAATGGCCAGGGTTCTTGACCATTTTTAGAAGCTAGTTGGGGAAACTCTCAGAAGCATCTCCAAAAAGGAAGGTGATCTTATCTCTTCAAAATGTTAAAGTTCAGTTTGGTTTGAATCATGTACTGACATTTAAGACCATTCTCATTTTAAAAGACGAATTGGTTCCCCATCTGGGCTCTGTCAAGAACAGGTGTTTTATTTTTAATCAAGTAGCGGGGGGTGGAGGTGGAATCAAGATAAAAAGGTTCTCTTTGACCTTGAAACTCTTCCACTGCAAACAGCAGAATCGGCAACTCCATGATCAGATAAATATATGGCAGCAAGGTGCTTGACAACAGTTCTGAGAGCATGATATATTCAGGCCAAGCTGCTCTTATGCATCTATTATAATGTCATTTTGTTTTCAGTAGAGAGCATCCTTCCATAAGACAATTTGGCACCTTTTCTCACCTGCATCTATGCTTGAGATGTTTTAACTCTTTGATACCAACATCGCATTTAGTTCAACAAATCCACAGCAATCAGACTCGAAAGATGAAGAAGTGGCTGACCTTTCTTTAAAATTGCCACCAGCTAGTCTGCCCAGTAATCAGATGGCAAATATGAAAAGAAAAGCCCAACTTTTCACCCATCAACTTCAGACTCTTCAGATCAGCTCCTCTGGATTTCAGAAGATTTTCAAAGATTTAACATCAAAGAATACCATTCAACTAACTGAGCTTCATAAAAAAGCATTAATAGAATGAGTGGGGGAGAAGCAACCATGATCTTTAGCTGTCAGAATGTTATGTGCAGTGATTGCATTCAAATAAGGCAGTATACATCTTTCCCTTAGATTTTTTAAAAAGAAAATTATGACATTCATTTTCTTGCTTAATTATTGTCAAAAGTGACACATATTTGTTTCCAAAGACATAAAAAAGTGCTCTGGTTTTAACATTCATTATCAGGAAGGAGGAAAAATATATTAAATACTAATGGGCATACTGAAACAAGAATAACATTCCTTTCAGTTAGTATCAAAGTGAAAAAGAATGAAAATCAGTGTGTAGCAGTTCTCAGTCATTGTGCTACTGTGTCTCCCTGAGAAAAATAATAACAACACCAACACCAACAACAAGCAACTTCTCAAGTTTCTTCAATGTTTTCCAATAGAAAGTTTTTTAAAATGCCATGTAGATCTAGAAACAGGTAGAAAGGAAATAGCGCTGGAGAGAAGGATGGAGACAAGAATGGAGACAAAGGCAGGAGTAGGGGGAAGCATATAGAACAAGAACAGCCTTCCCCAACCTAGTGTTGTGATATGTATCACTTTACAAGCTTCAGTACATTGTTTACACATGGAAGGTAAGCAGGGATGTATTACAAGCCTTACCGTGGCTCGTAGTTCTCGGCGGCTCGGTACCACGCGTCGCCGCTGGCCCACTCTCGATCTTCTGAGCGGCGTGGAGCGTTCTCCGCACCGCTCGAGCCACTCGAGCCGCCACCAAAGCCCCGCCGCCGCTGCTGCCGCCACCAGAGCCCCGCTGCCGCCGGAGCCGCGTCATCCTGCTGCTCCGGTGTGCTGGACCCCCGCGCTCTGTTTTTGGTGGGGGGAACCAGGGCAACAGGGCTTAAACAGTCCTGTTGCCCTGGTTTCCCCAGCCAAAAACAGAGCGCGGGGTCCAGCACGCCGGAGCAGGGTCCCGTCGTGTCACTTCCGCCATGCCGGAAGTGATGCGACGAGACCAGCGCGGGTGGAGCGGCCGGCTCTCCACGGAGAGGAGAGCCATCAGGTAGGCCCGCGCTCGCAGCGGAGAGCCCGCGCGGACACGAGCGGGCCCAGTTCGGGCCTCACTCGTGACCGCGCGAGAGCTCTCATACATCCCTGGCACAGTATGGCTCTGTAAACAGATTTATTATTGTCTAGACCACAGAATCTATTCTCAGAGGCATGAGAGCCAGAACTGTGGGAAAGGAATGAGCTAGTCACATGGTTTGTATGTTCTGATGGCGTACTAACTTGTTCAGGCAGAAGCCATTTTAAGGGGAAGGTTTTCTTCTTCTCCATCTTGTTCTTTTCCTTTGTTCCTGCAACAATGTAACGCCTTTGCTGAGGTGGAGTGAAGCTCAACTTACTCCACTGGACTTAATGCTTGCTATGCATTTATACTCTGCACATGGACTGTAACTAGGAAATGTATACTCTGTAGAACTTTACTTGATAAGTAAATAAACAGGTAGTATTAGAACCTGTGGTGTTCCAGAGTGTTTCCTGACTCCATGGATTAATCTGCAACGGGGAAGCTGGAAGCAAGTGTCAAAACAAGGGAACCTGGGCTGATAAGGCTGATTCTGCATGCTGCATGCTGCGAGGGGAGGTGAGCTCTGCTATTATCTGTTTGTGGAAGTCCAGGCAGTTGATAGCACACAGATTGGATTTTAAAATCTCCCAGCACCACACCAACACCTAGTACCCTCCTGATGGGTTGGTCTGCAACTTCTGTCATTGGCCATACTGGCTGCAGATGATGGGGGTTGTCTTCTGAGACATGTGGAGGGCATCAAGTTGGGGAAAGATGTTCTATAGAAAATAAAGCAGCCATGCTTTTGGTCAGTAGTAAGTGACAATTACAGTGGTAATCTCTTATATTATTCAGGCACAATTAATGCTCACATAAAAACTGGGGCAAGTAATGGTGAAGAATGATTGCAGCCTTCCCTCATGCCTCAGCTTAGGTAAACCTTCTTCATGGTTTGAAAAACATGGGCCTATATTGAAATTAACATATAGATAAGCAACTCATATTCCTAGCATATTATTGGCACAAAGCGCACAATTTTGACAGGCACTGTCAGAATATGCTTTGTACATTTATATCAACCATAGTTGAGAGATCCAATGGACTATGGATCTCTACGTGACTTTCATGTTGAGCTATTCCCCAGGTCCAGGACCGGTGCAGGGCAGTTTGGCGCCCTAGGCTGGCTTATATTTAGCACACCCCCTCTTGTGCCGGGGGGGAGGGCTCCGGAGCAAAGCAGCCAGGAAATGCCTGCTTCCCCAGCGCCCCCCCCCTGCCCGCCGGCTGCCTCCTCCTCCAGCAGCCGCTTTCCCCGCTGCCAACCGGTCGCCGCCGCCGCGTGCGCTCCTGACCCGGCCTAGCTCCGGGTGCAGAGGAAAGCGGGCCCGCTCGGTGCCCGCAATCCCCCCCCCCGCACAGACCTGGTGGTTGCGGACCGGTGCCTTTGTCGGCGAGGCGGCCAGGAGGGGCAGGAGCGAGCCGGCGGCGAGGAAGGAGCGCAGCGTTTCTGCGCCCTCTTCCGCCACGCGCCCGAGGCAGCCGCCTGGGTCTGCCTAGCGGTAGCGCCGGCCCTGCCCAGGTCCAATCTTGAGGATCTTCATTGCCACATGTCATTTTTCTGACCATATTGACAATGTGTGATAATGAAGCCATTTGATTGTTTCACTAGCATGCATTCAATCAGAGCTCATCTTTGTTTTCTGCTGGAACTAGTTTTGCCTCAGTTCTGTAGTTGTGAAGTGGCTACTTTGGGACAATGTGCTTTGATGTATGGACAAATGGGTAAAATTTTAGTCTTGAAAGTAGGTGCTGCTTAAGAGTGTGCTGTTCTGTCATTTAAATCAGAACATTTGCTAAACTACACAATCAGTCTGATCATCCAAGCTGGTTTCATGGGGAAGGAGGGTGTGTTTTTTTAAATTTTATCTTATTATTTTTTTGCCAGGAAACTGTACAGGTATATAGAGTCTATATACCTGTATAGTGTCTTACACCCCCCCCAAAAAAAACCACTTTCTAAATCCCACTTGAAAAATAGAGCTTAACCTTTGATAGCTGTAAAAGGTAACCACTCCCATAAATGGGTTGGCTTGCACTTTTGCATGTTCCCAAGGTGGTAGAATCCTGGGAACAGGCGCAAAAATGAGTCCAAAAAAACCCAAACAAAAACAGCCCACAATGAACTTACTGTGAAGGGGGTGAACAGGCCACCACCTCCTTTTTGCGAGCTAAGATCACTCATGCCTTTGGTTACATTTGACAGCTCACCTTTTGACAGCTGTCAGATGTATCCAAAGGGGGAAATAAACTTACCTGCACCCTCTGTGCAGCAGTGCACAGGCTGGGTAACTGCTGGACTTTGCCAGCAGGCACCCCCCCCCCCCGCACATTGCCCACTTGAGGCTCCCCATTCCCGCACTCGTGCAACTGTGAATGGCCACAGTTGCGCAAATGCAGATAAAAATTTAATTTGCAAAATTTGCAAAAATTAGGGTGGGCAAAAAAATTTTTTTAATGTTTGGCAACCACAGGAACTCCCTCCAGTGTGTTGCTGGGGCACTTTGAAGGGATTGTCCATAGCGGCCTCCAGGAAAAACAGTTTAAAGTGCAAAAAAGCCATGGAGAACCCAAAATGGCTCGCGGGGATGGGGGGAAAAACCAGTGCCAGTCTCCCCCAAGTGCCTCTTGGGCACTTTTGGAGCAGCTGGCACTGGTGGGTACCAGGGCACACTTGGCAAGAATGGCAAGGGGTTTTTGCTGCTCTTGCCAAGCAAGTCAGTAGCCAATTCCTTGTATCCATGATGGGGTCAGTCACTCAAGTTTGGATGACACGACAATCCATTGTGGGTACAACAACCCTAAAACAAGCCATGGGTTGTCAGGATCGCTTGTTGCCCTCAAACAAGCCACCCTGCAAGAAGCAGTCTGGGTTCACACAACATGACAAACAATCATGGGTAGCAACACACGATGGGGTGTCGTGTGAACCCAGTCACTGTTGCCCTCAAAAGTTTGTACACAGTTACTCAGACCTTGAACATATAAACTGTGGAACAGTTGTAAGTTCTGTATTAATTCCATACCAGTTTTCAAACACATACACAACCTCTAAGTATTTCTAGCCTCTGTGCTTTATGGCAGGGGCAGGAAGAAAGCAGATCAGTATCTTCTGGTAGATCTCTCTGTTGTGTTATCAGCAACAAGCTGGGAGTTTTTGTTTTGTTACATGGCTATCTCAGGCAGTTTGTTTACGTCTCAGCCAGGAGTGTACTATTCCTGGACCAACGTGGGAACGGCTCTCTGGGAACCAAGTGTCACGTGTCTGTTTCTCTGACATAGAAACTGCTCCAGACAGAAGCCATTTTAAGGGGAAGAACTTTAGCTTTGTTACTTGTTCTTCTTCTTCTTGCTACAGCTACAATGTAACTCTTTGTGTTGGTGGGGTGAAGTTCTCCTTCTGTCCACTGGACTAATGCTTGCTATGCATTTATACTCTGCACATGGACTGTACCTATGGAATGTATACTCTGTAGTGCTTACTTTGAATAAATAAATAAACGGGTTCCGAATAGACCTGTCGCTGTTACAGAGTGATTCCTGTGTCCTGGATTAATCTGCAACTGGAGTGGCTGAGCTGCTGGGTCGCTGCTGTGTGGGAGATACTCTGCTGCTATGTGTGGAAAGCCTGGCAAGGCTAGCACACAGATTACAAATCTCTTTCAACACCAACTCTCTCGGTGATATATAGTAGATTGGCAAGGAATTCTCTCTCCCAGTTCTTTAACAAGAGCAAAGTAAAAGCTCCTACACACACACACACACACACACACACGGCAGCTGAAATGAAGAAAGCTTGCAGGGGGGGCAGGAGTGCTGCAAACAAATTATTGGGCATGCACTCAGATTCTACAATTAAATCTAAGTCAGTGGGCTACACCCAATGTCATGTGAACAGATTTACACTCCTGCAACAGGACCTTCCCTTCCTTTCCTCCCTGCACCTCTCGTGTGTCCCCCTAAATCTGCTCTGGAGGTTTCCCCAACCCTCTGCAGCAGATCTGGGGGCATGCAGGGGCCACATTCTGCCAGTGATGTCCATTCCACTGTTGGACAAACACCATCGGATACAACCCTACATCCAGTGCCTGAACCACCATTTTGCACGTAACTCTGGTTGGTGGAACTTGTGGTTCTTGTAAAACAGACACACACACACACCAAAACAGATGCTACAACCCTGAAGTCTGCCCATTCTTGCTTTAAGTTAACAAAAATTCAGTATTTATGTTAATCACCACCACTACCACCACCTACTAACAATCTTGCTGCCCATCTGCAATGCATAGTCTATATGCAAGCAAACAAACGCAGGTGAAATTGTATGTAGATTCCCATAAACCAGCACAATTGTTTGGGGCTGGAGCATTTGCCATTTTTTATAAAGTAATTTTAATTGTGCTTCTGAACATACTACCTCAGTATCTTATTAGCACATTTGCTCTTACACTGAGTTTTCGCACATGAGATCCAAGGGCTGAATCAATGCCAATATTCATGCACAGTCTCTGGACACTGAAACACAATCCAACAAGACAGGAAAGCAGAAAATAAGATCTCTGTGTTTTCAGGTTGCATTCAAAATGTCATCTCTACCCAATAACAGTCAGCATAGTTTGTATGGCTCCAAGGTATTATGAGATACAAACTGAAGACTCTTCTCCTATTTCTATATGATTCAACAATCCATCCCTGTCAGGCTTAAGATGACTTTCTCTTCACTGAATTTATTGCCAAGTTACACAATTCTCACATAGGGTCTATTTGCTGAATGTTGATGTTATTTCATGTCCCACAACCTCTGCAAAGTTCTGCCCTGATGGCACTAAACTCAGATACTGTAGAGAATGAAGGAATAAATCAGGTTCCACTGCCAATAAAATGGTTTACTCTTCAGGACAATATGCATCTAAGTTCAGTACAAGCACCAATAATTGTTGGCATTCTAGCAAAGCTGATAGATAGCAAAATGGGTGGAAATGTAACATCAGATATGGACTATGGAAGACATATGTGGAGCATTGTTTCCCATAGGACAAAGGTAGTCTTGAATTTGCCACAATGCCACATATCGGAACTTCTGGAATTGATTTCATATTATATACAAAGTATAGATAATATAACTCCAGATAACTCTGGAGTAAGAGGGCAGTCAGGTGGTGTTAGGGAAAGGGAGTTGCCAAACTTATTTGTTTGCTACATTTCTTTCCATTAAAAAATGTCAAAAGCAGAGTTCACTCCAAAATAATCAGGAGTCAACTTGGACATCTTTTTGGTGTGTACTCATTTCACACTTCACAAAGACAATCCCAAAAGCTCTTTCAGGTGCCACCATGGTGCATCTCTTACTCCTTATCTGCTATTTAGCATTGTAAACGTTCCTCAAGGTGGCCTTGAAAAACATAGTTTTCACTGGTTCCATTCTCCTGGCTATGCTCTAAAGCAGCCTTTCCCAACCTGGGTCCCAGATATTTTGGCTTACAACTCCAATCATCCTTGACCATTGATTATGCAATCCTATTATTCACTTCCATGTTTAGAAAGGGGTGTTTAAGTATTGTCTAAATGGCAATATACTCAGAAAGTTTGGAGAGAAGACCTGTGAAGCAAAGAAGCTTCTGGAGCCTTAGAATTCATTGATCATTGCTCCAAGCTATCTATGTGCATTGAAATTCAGATGGGGAGCTGTTATACGCTCCCCACTTCCCTGAACAATAGGAAGTTTCAAGGAAGCCTTGACACTTTAGAGAACATCTAGATCAGGGGTTCTCAACCGAGGGGAATTCCCTCCAGGGGTGGAATTTTAGGGTTTCAGGGCAGGAATTGGGACCATAGACTCAAACTGTTGGAATACTGATCTTTCTACAAATTACAATTCTACAGATTGTACATAATCTACAGGACATCATACCTTATTGTATGGCACAGATTAAGTCAGACAATCTTGGAAAGGGGGGAATGAGATTCTGACATATGGTGAAAAGTGTGCATGGGGCAAAAAAAGTTGAGAACCACTGATCTAGATGGACCATCAGCATTAATTTCCCAAAAGCAAACAACATGCCCTTGGCACACCCCATCCTTGTCAGTCAACAGCAAAACTCTGATTACTGTCTGCTTTGCTGACAATATCCCAACCACTGAATTGTTTCTCTCTAGTGCCACCAAAGAAACTGAGGCATCCAACTATCACAAGTCAACAATGTTCAATCAACTAAACAAAAATCTAGAGAATCTAGACAGATGGAAGACGCTATACGCGTAGGGATTTGAGAAAAACTGCCCTTTTATTTCTATGGAGTTTGTTTTTAAATACACACACAAACACACACACACCACAAAACGTTGCAGCTTCAATATCATCTTCAGACTCTTTTCTGGTTCATCATTTCTATCAGCTGAAGTTTCAGCTCAACCTGACTATTCAGAGGAGGAAAAACAAAACAAACATGCTTCCCTGTTTTTGCCAGCAGAAAAGCTGCCACCCAACCAAACAACGGTAGCACAAACAGCTGGACAGTGTACAGCTTATAGAACATTGCACCGTAGGGATCATATGTATGCAATGCAACCTTATCAATAAATGTATGCGTATACTAAGGAGCAAATCCAATTCCTGAGACCACATATACAGGGGTAGCAAAATCAACAAGAGTCTGCTGTGTGCGGAAATATACATGAAGTGTAAGCAGCTGTTAAAGGCTTATGATGGCTTAGCTCTGAAATGTTGCAAACTGTCTTCTCACTGGATGCATAAACTCAAGTAAAACCAGCATTACTGGGAGGAGGTCAATCATACACACACATGCAGGCACGCACACACACACACACACACACACACTCGTTTCCTTCATTCCACTCCTATTGGAGCCTGCAGCATCAGCACTGATTGGTGCAGTGAGCCACAATTCCAGGTAGGTGATGAAGTGTTTGTAGAGCCAGTGTGGCGTAGTGGTGAGAGTGTTGGACTGGGACTCGGGAGATCCAGGTTCAAGTCCCCACTCAGCCATGAAACTCACTGGGTGACTTTGGGCCAGTCACTGACTCTTGGCCTAACCTACCTCACAGGGTTGTTGTGAGGATAAAATGGAGAGGAGGAGGAGGATTATGTAAGCCGCCTTTGGGTTCCTTGCAGGGAAAAAAGGCGGGGTATAAATAGAATAAATAAATAAATAAATAAGCATGTCGCACCTATTACCCATATCTGAGATTCCATGTACAGTAGCCTTCCCCAACCCGGTGCTCTCCAAATGTTTTGGACTACAATTCCCAGCACTCCTGAACATCAATCATGCAGGCTGGAGTTGATGGAAGTTGAAGCCCAAAACATCTGGAGGGAACCATGTTGGGAAAGGCGGATTTACAGTATAATTGTGTTTCAAGTACTCCTCCATTCAATATGAATGCTTGCGTTTCCTTCACTGCTTTGCTGTTGACTGCAGTGATGCTGCAGAGGCACCAGAGTGTGTCTTTTGGCAATAACCCACACATTTATTTATTTATGTATTTATTCATTTACATCTCCACTTTCTTTCATCACAGAACTCAAGGTACATGGTAATCCCCCAGGCAGTCTCCCATCCAGGCACTGACCAGATCTGCTTACCTTCAGCAAGTTGGTTTCACCGTGTGCCCTCCCACTGTGGCCTGAGAGAATGTGAGAATTGGTCTGAGACATGCTTGCTGGTACTGGATTGATTTCTCTTCTAAAATGTCACCTTACTATTAATAGCATCACCACCACCTTTTATTTAATTTATTTATACTAAAAACTTTATCCCACCTTTCTTTTTCTTTTTTTTTTATTTATTTTTTTAATTTTTCACATCTTACAACTACTAATGAATACAACAACAACAACAAAAATACAACATAAACATTGTACACCCCCCCCACCTCTTGGGACCAAGTTATATTTCTCACCCCAATTTTTTTTTTTTTTTTTTGTATATATACAAGATATTATTCTATATTCCAAAAATATAACAAATCTTGACAAGGTTTGTTCCCCCTCCCCTTTACCAACACATAATCCAAAAATTTACCCCAAATGTTCACAAAGGTGTCTTTCTCCAATTGTCCTTTTTGACACTTAATATTACAAGTTAATTTATCATTTAACGCGATATCCCATACCTCTGTATACCATTCATTAATTGAAAACACATGTTGAACCTTCCAATTCCTAGCTATCATTAATTTTGCTGCTGTTAACAAATTCACAATCAATTCTTTTGTATTTTTTAAACAAACTAACTTTTCTGTAATTGTTAACAATGCTAATTTTGGGCAGACTTCTAATTCCATTCCAATTATTTCTGATATTTCTGCAAATACTTTCTGCCAAAATTCCAGAACATTTTTACAGCTCCACCACATGTGGGCATATCCCACCTTTCTATAGTGAATGTAATGAAGGCAACTTTTATATAAGGCAGTGGACAACTTGTGGTCCTCCAGGGGTTGTTGGACTGTGTAACTCCCATCATTCCTAGCCAGCATGGCCAATGGTGATGAATCAAGGAATTGCAGTCCAGCAACATCTGGAGGGGCACAAGTTGCCCACCCCTATTTTGTATGGTACCAACAGTGTGCTAGCCCTGGGTAGGCATGGGAGACAACAGAGAACATATGCAGAAGAGGTTCTTCTCATACATTAGGTTATCATTAAATGGGAAGTACAAGAAGCAATGAAGAGAGAGAAAAGGTGATGTGATTTCATTTCATTTCATTTCTATACCACCCCACAGCCGAAGCTCTCTGGGCAGTTCACAACAGATTGTGCATAAAAACAACAATAAGAACATACAGAATAGTTAAAAAGATTAAACACCAAATTTAAAAACACAGTGTAAAATAACAATCCAAAGTTAATAAAACTAAGCCTACAGGTGACAACCCCCCCCCCGTGCTATTTTGAGCTCTTAACTATTGTATGCCTTGGCATAGAGGGAAGTCTTAACCTGGCGCCGAAAAGATAGTAAGGTTGGCGCCAGGCGGGTCTCAGTGGGGAGCTTATTCCATAATTGGGGGGCTACCACTGAGAAGGCCCTCCTCTTTGTTGCCACCAACCGAGCCTCTCTTGGAGGTGGCAGTCAGAGGAGGGCCCCAGATGTTGAGCGTAGTGTCCGGGTAGATTGCGGTTGGGAGAGACGTTCTGTCAGGTAATGTGGTCCTAAGCCGTGTAGGGCTTTATAGGTTAAAACCAGCACCTTGAATTCGGCTCAGAAGCATATTGGCAGCCGGTGCAAGCGGGCTAGAACCGGTGTAATGTGCTCGCCCTTCTGGTCCCCGCAATAAGCCTGGCTGCCGCATTTTGCACAAGCTGCAGCTTCCGAACAGTCTTCAAAGGCAGCCCCACGTAGAGTGCATTGCAGTAGTCTAGTTTAGAGATCACCAGGGCATAGATTACTGAGACCAAGCTATCCCTGTCCAGATAGGGGTGTAGCTGGGCCCCAGCCGAAGCTGGTAGAAGGCACTCCTTGCCACTGAGGCCACTTGAGCCTCAAGTGACAAAGATGGCTCCAGGAGCACCCCCAAGCTACAAACCTTCTCCTTCAAGGGGAGTGCAACCCCATCCACTGAGCTCCTAATCCATTGCAGTTTTTATTTGAAGCTCTATAGGAGCTATCCATGTTGCTCCATAGTGGTGAACCTATTTGGGGGATGGCATTCAGTACCATGGATACTTCCTATAATGCTCCAAATAAAACCTGCAATGGATTAAGAGCCCCACCAAAATAGGAGTCACCAGCCTCCACTATAGATTTCATAGATTTCATAGATCATAGAGTTGGAAGGGGCCTACAAGGCCATCGAGTCCAACCCCCTAGAAACTAGAGGAGGGGTCTCCCAGCCAAGTAATAACCAGGCCTGACCCTGCTTAGCTTTCCACGCTCAGACAAGCTGAGCCAGCGTAAGCCACAGGCTATGTAACACTCTGTGTCCAGCTGATGAAAGTCGTGTACATGGGCATACGATCAACAAATGGCTGAACACAAGCAACGAAGGAACATAGGAAGCTGCCTTATACTGAGTCAGACAATTGGTCCATCTCACCCAGTATTGTCAACACTGACTGGCAGCGGTTCTCCAGGGTTTCAGACAGGCGTTTTTCCTGTTCTACTTGGAGATGCTGGGGATCAAACCTGGGACTCTCTGCATGTAAAGAGAGCTACCACTGAGCTATGGCCCCTTCCCATGCAACTTGTGGAGACTGGAAATGCTGGACAAGCACATTGGATGTGCAGAAAACCCCTAAAGTTTCCCCCACTGTGGTTGCTCCCTATGCTTCATTAGTGCTGTGCTGGAAATTTCTTCTACATTGTTTTTTGACCATTCTCATTCCATTTGATTGAAAAGGATTTTATTTATTTTTAAAAAATGCTAAGGAGAAGAACATCTTAGTGAGATTCTTGTGGGTGGGATAAATTTACCTTAAGGCACCCGAGGAGTATGTTTGAGACAGTGTCCTGTCTTTAATTGTACAATCATCCCTCTGGCGGTCTGCAACCTCCCTGGCTCTGCACACTTCAATTAAAGCCCAGGAGAAGATGTCATAAGGTAACTCTTCCCATGGGGCTTTTTCAGATCAGGATCTGCGGGCAAGTGCGGAGACTACAGAGCAATGGAGAGATGTGTAATAGAAAGAAGAAAACACAACACTTTTGGCCACCTTGCAATAATAAGGTAAGCTCAGAAACCCCACAAAAAGACATTCAAAATACATTTGAAAGTGTCCTGAAAATGAGGCAGAAAATTGGCTCCATGGGGGAAGAAAACTTACAGGAAATTAGATGGCACAACACTGCTTCAAATTGCATTGTAAAAGGTTCTAGTATAACACCATAAATGTAGTGGATTAAACACCTGTACATTAAAAAAAAAACAAAAAAAAACCTAGAGTGTGCAGAATTGAAGCCAGAATAAAAACCATTTATGCAAAGACAAATTAAATTAAAATATTTAGCCATTTGAGCAATCTAGTTGGGAGGAGGGAAAAAGAACTCCATCTGCTGGCAATATTTGTGTACATACAAGCACATTGTTTTAGATGCGATGTGTAAGTTATAGCTATGGCTTCAGGTATGATTTCAATAATAAATCTGCCTTGTGTTCACTTTCTGTGCTTTCTTGAAGCTTACCACTGAGGTGAAGCACTGAAAATGAGATTGTGCCATGCACTAAAATAAATAAAATAAAACAAACCATCACAATTCCAACTTGGGACTACTGAAACTTTCATCTCCATTACATACCACCGAATTTACATTCTACCATGATGACAGCATTTGAAATAAATCCACAATGAACCCACGGAAACAGTTTCATGCACTAGCATTTGGTGGTATTATTATCATGTCTGATAAGGAAAAGATGGCTGGAAGCATAATTAATACCAATGCACAGCAGACAATATTTCTTGCGCTTATCACTTGTATTAATGTGATTTATTGCATATGAAGGGGGTAAAACTGGGAATAGTGGTTCAGTGAGCTTTGCTTCCTTGTGTTTCCGGAGATTTCAGTAGACTGAGCAGAAACAATCTCCAAATACAATTATGCAAATCCTTTATTATTTTCAATTAGTCTGAGTTAACTCTATATAGAGTCTACTCCCAGGGTATGAAGTTGGCTGTGAAATATTCTTGATTTTAAATCAATATTGTTCCAGTTGTTTAATAAAGTACATAATTATAAAGCAATGTTTTCCCTACCACAATTTCATTTTAAACATTTGATTCTGAATGAAGAAAAAATAGATTTTCTAATTATTTTAGCAACTTCTCATTGGTATTCTTTTAGGTATGCTGCTGTTACAGTACAGGATGGGTTGATATGAAATGAGTTGACTTAGGTAATGTACAGTACAATCCTGTACATGTCTACTAGTAAGTAAGCCCCACTGAGTTCAATGGGACTTACTCCTCTCAGGTAAGAGCATCAGATTGCAGTCATTGGAAGTACATTCCATTGAACTTAATGGAACTTACTTTCTGAGTTGACATGTATAAGGTTGCTTTATTAGTAGAAGGCCTGATTGAAATCAATTGATTCCAAGTTTTATACAAGTTTTTCAGTGGATTTCTAAAGAAACCTGCATTTTCATTTATTATATATACTTTTAAAGTCAATACAAGCAATGCATGACATGACATCACTGTGATGAATGCTTCCCATCCCTGCCTGCCAGTGATTATGAAGGTGCCAAAACCATGAAGTGTAGGTCACAGGTAACATCTTGCTCCTAATGAGATCAGCATAGGTTGGCTATACAATGTAATGGAGTCAGTCTAATTGTACATGGAGCTAGGGTTCAGAGAAGACATTCTCATGCTCTGTTTACATTAGCACAAATCCATGGAATGGTTCTCTGACCTGATGCTAAATAATTATCACAATCTTCTCCATAGAGCTCATAATTACATACATTATTTTCCCCGGCAGCCTTCCATAGTGCTACAGACCTGACCCAGACCTGCTTAACTTTCGAAGTAGAATTACATATTTAGACTATTGGCTGGGCACCATTAGAGGTAGACCCTAAGGCTAAGCCAGAGAAAGCCCACAGGATCTGCACTCCAACATGGATCAGATAAACATCAGCTACAAACCAATGTGCAACCTGGCTGGCATGATATCGCAACAGGCACAAGATCCTGAACAGATGGCACAGTTATCACTGTCTCTCTTCACCTACCTGTCCAGTGCTACTTTTAGGAACCATGGACCTCCGTATGTCTTTCCAGTTTATACAGTTTCAGGCTCAGAGTGGAAGATGCCAACATAGCCCAAAATTGTGGGTGATTGTGCACATTTTCTCTTTTACTGCCCACCTGAGCTATAAGAAAGGGGGGCGAACTGAATGGCAAGTTGCCTTGCATGGCAGAGCCCCATCTCACTTCCAGAAACTCAAGTCTCTGGCTTCTCCAGGGACTCAGGTTTGTCCCATGGCATGGATGGCTGTGGCGGGAAAGAGGGGTTTGTCCTGGCTGTGCTCACACAGTTTCCCACCAGTGTGCTTTCCCAGCCCAAGCAGCAGTGCAGTAGGGGGGTGGGGTCCCCAGGAGCAGTCTGGGAGAAGTTTTCACTCCAGTCCGTGCCGTGGCTTCTTAAAGGGAGCTGCAGCCCAGGCTCGGCTTCTCTTCTCGCACCGACTGCTGCGGATGTTGCGAATCTTACCTGGTGAGGCTGATTGGCCTGCCTCACGTGGTTTTCACCTTTCCTGCAGCAATGCAAGCTGGTTGGAAGTTAATGGCCAGGCTGAATTTTCACAACTTTCTAGGCAGATGGCATTGGGCTGGATCCAGGTCAAAGGGGAAGGGAGTACACCCCCCTCCCTAACAAGGATGGGGGTGGTTCCTGGGAGTGGGGCCACTGGGCTGCAGTGGGGCCACTGGGCTTGGGGGCTGTATGCCGGCACCACTCCTAGGGGAGCAGGGGAGCATGCGAACAGTACACGCCATGGTAGGATCTACCTGTGCTCCGGCAAAACCTCCCCATCCCTGTTAAACAGCAACCCAGCACGCGGGCTGGGGTGTGGATCGGGCAGCAGGCGGGCTGGCCAGATCAGGGATCCTTCCATATGCCACGTCAAAGTCCAAGCTGTAACCAATAAGATCGTGGCCAAGCTAAAACCCAACACTGTCTCTGCGTATTCTATAGTTGACTTGGCTGGAATGGCTATGCAGTTAGGTGCTCCGGATGCAAAAGTCAGGATGTCTCTTATGTAGGAGTGGGGTGATTCTGTTGCATGATGGCTTAGAGACAGGAGGAGAGGAGCTGCTAGTTCAGCAGTAGCAGAGGAAGGTTATACTGGGCCAGTAGGGAACAACCCCGCCAACACCCTGCCCCCAAATTTAAAAAAAAAATAGTGGCTATTTTCACTTCATGTTCTTACATTTGAATCAAAGTTAGCATGCTCTAAGTTGGGGCATGATATATGTTTAGTTTCGACGTTAACATGGATTTTTGCCATTGCATTAAAGTGGTAGAATTTGGAATTTGACACAACCCATAAAAGAGCAGTACCGTTCATCCTTTTCTCTTTAAATAAAATACTATGGAGCCAATAGCTTCTCTTATTTAAAAAACACACACACACACAACTTTCCATGGATCTACAACTAACTGATTGCTAAAAAATTAAATAAGATAAACAGAATCAAAGGTACAGAACTGAACTGATTATTTCAGATAATAGTGAGCTTTCAAAATATGCATAATGGAAAGTGCAACAGAAGCACATTATTCTTCCTGCTTACATATATTCTCAATATGTATGTGGTCGTGTAGTTGTCTACCGTGATGAAATAACAATTGTGCCTCTGCAACATCAGTATAATGACTCTGTGCTGATGCTGCAAGTAGTATCCGTTGGCTGTCCTCCTATGGACACATCTGCTGTCACAGTAGGTCTTAGAATCAGGCCTCTGGAACTCTTAAAATTGAACCTCCTAAGCTACATGGCTACTCTCCAAAGCTCATGGGCTAGTAAATCTCCCCCCTGCCTTCCTCATACATATTCACAGACTGAAGGAGATATATGTTTTACTGGGTTCTTTTTTCTTGTCTTGTCCTTTTTCCTTTCATATCCTGGTGGATTTTTCAACTTTCAATGTATACATCTAAATGAAGAAAAAATACCTAAGAGAGATATCCCAAGGGTAAAGAGTATTAAGGCCTAAAGTGAGGACAACTGCAAAAGAGGGAAATGAAAAGGAGAGCTATTTCTCTATCATTCATGGCCAGCATCACATTGTACCAAACAGCCAGCCATGTTTTTGTAATAGGAATCGTAAATAACTGGTTGTCCCTCTATTTCACAGAATTATTTTGAGCACTCATTCTACCACAACTGTATATTATGGCATGAATCTAGTAGGCTCAGACACATATCAGCCCCAGTCTTCAAGTTGATGGTTGCTTCCACATGCCCTTTACTCTGGAATCACTGTCCTCTGATCACCCACTCCATATGGAGAATTCTAGATGATGTCAGTGCCATGTTGTTGCATTTTAGTAATTGCTGTGCTGTCTTCCCATAATTTTTCACACTGAATTGGCAGTCATTTTTCAATTTTAAAATGCAGTTGCAGCACCAGCCTGCCCAGTGTGAACCACAAAGTACAATTAAGGCTTCTTAGAGCAATGGTGCCTGTAATCATTCTTCTTGCAAGCTCTGCCCCTTTTATTGCTTCCTGTTCAGCATGACGGGGTGAATTAGTAATGAACTGCTCCTTAATTGCCCCCTGTACTAGTCAGCATCTGTTCCCTGCAAGGAGGAACTGTAATTACTGGTTTCCTTTCTTTCCTCTTCTTTTATAGCTGTTCCCCCTCAAAATTATCTTGCTTGTACCCCTTGTTTGTTTGTAGATTCTGCCAGTCACAGCTTAGTAGGAAGGAACATACAGAAAGTAACTCTATTGTTTACAATAGGATGAAAATAGCCAATTTGTTGACTGTTTTAAAAATCTCATACCCACCACCACCACCACACAACTTTCCTGTGTACCAAAGGGCTAAATTAAGATGTTTTCCTTTTAGTAGTGCCTGGAAACTTCACTTGAGAGGAAAAACAAATCCAGATTACAACTTTTTACCACTATAAGCCAAATTATTCCCTTAATATACAAAAGTTTGAGTCCCAAATGAGTTGGAAATATCTTTTTTTGCTTTTAGAACTAAGCCTATAGAAACCTTAATTAAAATTAGCAAGTACCGGTAGTATCAGTTGCTTGTATCACTCCTTGTACTTCTGACCCAACTTTAATTATTCAAGCATTACAGCACCCAAAACAAATTTGAATTCCAATTCAGTGGGTCTTAAGCAGTTATATAGGTGCTCTATTCACTTGAGGTTTTATCATGCAAAGCAGCTTTTTCCCAACTTGGTGTTTTCCCGATGTGTCAAACTACAACCCTCATTGTCCCCAAGCTAGGATGATGGGTAGTGTAGTGCAGCATGTCTGGAGGGCAGTAGGTTGAAGAAGGCTGATGTAAAGAAAGGCAGAAAGCAGGCGAGCAGCCTGAGCCTCTGAGACAGCTGGCTGCTGAATCTCCTGTCCCTCTTCTTGAAAATCAGTGGAAAGGGTTTGAGGTGAGGAGCAAGTACAACTCATTCCCCCAATCTGGAAGATGCAAGCCATGTGCTGAAATAGGTTCTCTCACACAGGGATGGGGACTCGGACTCGAGGACTCGACTCGTGAGTCGGACTGAGTCCCCCCTCTGACTCGACTCGGACTCGAGTCCCAATATTTTTAATGGGACTCGAGACTCGAAGCGGGACTCGAGACCAAGGACTCGTCAACATCCCTGGGCTGTTGACGAGTCTTCTGGCTGTGCCAGAAGGAGCGCGATCACCGGTGAAGAGCGCATGGAAGCGAGGCACGCCGCTGCTCAGCCACTATGGACAGCTACCAGGAGCGCAGCCCCAACGATGTGTTGAGATTTATTTTGATTGATGTGTTGTTGTGGGGGGTTTGGGTTAGGGTCAGACATTTTGGGTTTGGCTGCCTCTGCCTGCCTGTTTGGGGTTCCCAGCCTCCTCTGCCTGCCTGGTCTCTTCTTGACCTGTTCAGCAGTTGAATTGTCCAAGACAAAGGCCTCTGCCTGCCTGCTTTGGGATTCCCTGCCTCCTCTGCCTGCCTGGTTATTTTGGGTTTGTCTGCCTGGTCTGTTCTTGCCAAAATCAGTTGCAGAGTTTTGAAATAAAAAGGCACACTTGTGCCTAGAATTTATTTAAGCCACACATCTGAAGTAGCCTTATTTTGTTGGGGGGAAACCCCATTGATTTTAATAGGGACTCGTGGAGTCAGTTTTGGGAGTGACTCAGGACTCGTGACTCGTGAGTCACCATTTTGGACCAAGGACTCGGACTCGGACTCGAGACTCGGGTCCAAAGACTCGTGACTCGACTCGTGACTCGAGACCAAGGACTCTTCAACATCCCTGCTCTCACACACATAGAATCATAGAATAGTAGAGTTGGAAGGGGCCTATAAGGCCAACGAGTCAACCCCCTGCTCAACGCAGGAGGAATCCAAGTTAAAGCATCCCTGACAGATGGCTGTCCAGCCCACTACCTCCCCAGGTAATTGGTTCCATTGTTGTATTGCTCTAACAGTCAGGAAGTTTTTTCCTGATGTCCAGGCAGAATCTGGCTTCCTGTAACTTGAGCCCATTATTCCATGTCCTGCAAACTGGGATGGTCAAGAAGAGATCCTGGCCCTCCTCTGTTTGACAACCTTTCAAGTACCTTAAGAGCGCTATCATATCTCCCCTCAGTTCTCTTCTGAAGGCTAAACATGCCCAGTTCCTTCAGTCTCTCCTCAGGGCCTTGTTTCCAGTCTTCTGATCATCTTTGTTCTCCTCTGAACCCTCTCCAGTCTGTCGACATCCTGCTTAAAGTGTGGTGCCCAGAACTGGACACAGTACTCAAGATGAGGCCTAACCAGTGCTGAGTAAAGGGTAATTATCACTTCACGCGATTTGGAAGCTATACTTCTATTAATGCAGCCCAAAATAGCATTTGCCTTCTTTGCAGGCACATCACATTGCTGGCTCATATTCAGCTTGTGATCTACAACAATGCCAAGATCCTTCTCGCTTGTAGTATTGCTGAGCCAAATATCCCCAATCATGTAGTTCCTTTTTCCTAGGTGCAGAACTTGGCATTTGTCCCTATTAAATTTCATTCTTCTGTTTTCAGCCTATCGAGATTACTTTGAATTTTGCTTCTGTCTTCCAGGATATTAGCTATCCCACCCAATTTTGTATCATCTGCAAATTTGATAAGCATTCCCTGCATCTCTTCATCCAATTCATTAATAAAAATGTTGAGTTAGGCCAGGAGAAAATGTGCATTCAGCAGCTAGTGATGTAAGCATGATGTTCCCATTCCAGGCTGATGTCTATCTCAGTCAGGGCTAGATCAAGGCCATGATGAGCCCCGGGGGTTGCCATTTGTAATAACTCTGCCCCCAGTACCAACATTTGTGCATGCACACACACACATACACATATCGTCAACAATGTACAATAATAATGCAAAAACATTTTTCACTACATATTTTACTGTCAATTATCTTCCATGCTTTCTTGGAAGCAAAAGACTAATATGTCTTCCATGCTCAAAGACAAACACAAGCTTCCCCCTTTACAGCATGCAGCACACAGGAAACATAAACACACATCAATGCATGTTCTCTCTCTTTCACACACACACACACAGATGAGATACACACTCAAGAAAGAGACATAGATGGGCTTAGCACCTCATTCATACACAACAGCCAAACAGGACAGGACACACACATACACAACCAATGCTGGTCCAGGTCATTTTGCTACCTGAAGAGGACCAGCAAACGCCTCCCATTTCTCACTGGATGATCTGGTCCAGTCATTACCGCTCAGCCTGACCTACCTCACATGACTGTTGTGAGGGTAAAAATGGGAGATTTTTCATTCCAGGAGGAAAGGTAAAACATAAATATAATAAAATACAGTAAATAATTCTATACTAGAAAAATATAATTGTTTTACAGTGTGTTCATAATAAACCTCCCTAGCATGTAAAATGGCCATCATGTGCACTATGTGCACTCTACTATGCACATAGTGCATTACTGTGTGCACTAATTTCCATGCATGTGCAAAAGAGACAAGATGCATCCAGTACCCCACTTGGAAATTTATCTTATAGAGAACCCGGGGAGGGAGCCTGAAGACTGGCAACAACTCTTATAACTCAAATTAAACATTCAAAATTTGAAAAAAAAAAATATCCTCTTGCTTCTCTTATGCCCCACCCATATGCCTCCATCTTCTTCTGCACAAACAGTAACTCAAAAAACTGTGTTAACAGCAAAGAGTTTTACAGCACCTTAAAGACTAACACATTTAGGGTGCAATCCTATGCATGTTTAGACAGAAAAAAGGCCTACAACTGATGAGCCAAACATGTTTGTTATGCACACTGAAGTTCAAAAAGTCTTGTACACTGAAGTTCAAAAAGTCTTGTAACATATGTCTGGAACAGATGATGCAGAGAGGGTTCACTCTGTCAGCAGCTCTGTTGTCATATCTAAAAGTTTACTCCCTGTCAGACACTGAATCCTGATAGGCAAGGCAAGAACAAGGGGAGGGGGCTCCCAGACTGACTTTGCCTTCCCACCCACCGCCATTGGTCTCACAGCTGATCAGTAATGGCACCGGAGACTTCAGCTTTGCTCTTGACCCACCTAACTTCTGCTTTTAAATGCAGCTGCTACTCAGAGTGGAAGGGGGACAAAGGAGTGACCAGATCCAGGTAACCCTTCCACCCACTCCAGCTTTGCCTGACAACTGATGGGCACAGTCAAAGCTGGAAGCTTTCTGTTGCCCAGTTGCCACTGGGAGGGCACTTTTGGCTCTCTGAACACAATGCATTCAGTTGAGATGCATTGTTTTAATGTGACTCATGGAAACCTCTGGCAACGCCCTGCTATTGGTCGCAGCTAAGGTGGCCACTTGCGCATTGCACCCCAAAAGAGGAAACACGGCACCAAAAGGGGAGCTGACATTTCGCATAGCATTTGCATATGCAAATTTTGATGTAGAGATGCGAATTTAGAAATAGAAACTATAATTTAAATAGAAACACAATAGATTAAACCATAGTGGAGAAGCCTGACTAGGGGACCTGTGTGCCCGCTCAGTCTTCTGGACTGAAGGGCTGTCTTTAAGCCGGACAGCCCTTCAGATAGAGGACACCTTCAAACAGAGGACTGTTCTCTGCCAGCTCTCCAAAACAGAGGACTATCCGCCATAAAGCAGGGCACCTGGCCATTTGCCACACAAAGTCCAAGTGCACTTTCTCCACTCCCGGCCCAGTCAGTTCTATGCAAGTGCCTTAAGCTTCATGAGCAAAGCAGATCACTGAAGAGGCTTGCACTACTGCAATAATTCACCAACACTCAAACACTGTGATCCCACCTTCCCTTGTTGTGCTCCAGTTATCCCCTGGCATTGACATGAAAATGAATGCTGAAATAGGCTATAGGCCAATATGTGCCTGCATTCTAGTCCAATATCTATATAGAGCAGAAGTTCTTATTTATTCTCTCTCTCACTCTTGCTCTCGCTCTCTCGCTCTCTCAGCGGGAGGGTATGTTACCAAAGCAACAATTTTACAAAAATAACGTACAATATAGTTGCTGTGAAACCTCTCATGGTCGGGCCAGCCCTACGGTACTATCAGACAGAGTGAGGCAACTGCCTCAAGCAGCTGATTTTGGATATCATGAAAGAGCAGCAGATTGTTAGTGAATTTACTCTTATGCTTATTGTGTTTTTCATGCCAAGAAGGAGGAGAGTTGCTTGTGGTCTTTTCTGCCTCGGGTGCCAAAACAACTTGGGTGCCTCTGGATACTCTGCGTCTTGACTTGAGGAGTGGGGGTGGCAAGGAATGGCATTTGTCTTGGGCTGACCATGCTCATGGTTGTTACTTTGTCTGATGGATCATGCCATTATTTAAACCACATAAAAACAGAAACATTTATTGCCTACTATACAGTGCTCAAATTATGATTGGGGGGAGGTAAGGGGGCCTTAAAGAAATATATGAACCCCACCAGCTGACTCCCCCTGTTTTGGCCAATCATGTCCCATTCCCCATAGCTTTTTATAAGCAATGGGTAAGGAGGCCATCACAGATGGTAAAGGGTCTGGGTGTCCCCCTCACCACCCTATGGAGCGAAGGAGGCAGGACCAGGCAAAGGGGACATTAGGGCCTACTCCAGTTGGACTGCCCCCCCCCAGGGCTAACTGACATCAGTGGCCCTGTGGGAAAGAAAAAGAAGGCAGGAGCAGGCAAAGGCAACATCAGGGCCTGCTCCAGTTGGACTGTCCGTCCCGTCCCGTCCCCCGCAGAAGGGAAGGGAAGCAGGGCCACAGAGAAGCCAATGTTTTAGTGAATTGTTGTGAACCGCCCAGAGAACTTCAGCTATTGGGTGGTATATAAATTAAATAATATAATATAATATAACATAATATAATATAATCTGAACTATCTCTTGAAACAGAACTTCTGTTTGAATCACAAACTGTGTTAGTTCCAAGCTATGTTCACTCTAGGCCTTAAGATTATCAAGGCTGCAAAATCAATTGTTGGATCATGAATTTCACTTGGTGGTGGTGTGAAAATACATGGGGCATACTTCATAGGGGAAGGGGCAAAATATAATTGAATGGCATTGAGAGCACATCCTTTAACCTCACACCTGGGAGTACTATGGCACAATGAGGGAACTTGCACAAGCATACACAAACCACTGCACTGATATATAGGCCTCCACTCTCAAAGGATTGAGCTGAAAGTAGCATTTGAATCCGGGCACATGATCTGTTCACAGATAATCTGCCATTAATGCAGAATGATTAATGTACCATGTTTGGCAGATATTGTGAAAGAAGCCAACCTTTTCCTTCTCATATTTCCTTGTCAATTTTCATGTTTGATTAGTGCCTTGGAGACAGTTCACTTTTCATGTCATTCCTCTTCCTCCCTTCTCTTTTGCCAGACATTTTACAAGAGAGAAAAGTTGCTTCGGCTTACATATATCTGTTGGTGTTGAAATGTGTCCAGTTGCCTCCTTGGAGAACAGAAGCTTTTACTTTTGAATGAATGCCTTCATTTGACTGTATCCATCAATTCAAAAGAAAAACAAGCACCAATTTTTTTAAAAAAAAACATTTCTGAATGATTCAACATTTCCCAAATGTCTGTGATTGTTGTTCATGTCAATAATGCTTTGGCAGTGCATATGTCAATACTCTTTTTATTAATTCCTTGGAATAATAAGCAACTTCAGGCATCCTGTTCCAAGATATTTTGATGCCTAGTTCTTTCGCTAGCTTTCTACAGTGTGATCCTTCTAATACCTTGTTGTACTTCTAAAGAAGCAGTGACAACTTAGACATGGTTATTTTTCAGTGCTGTCTTTTTAGCATCTCCTGATTTGGAGGGTGGGCTATGTGTACTCTGTACTCTAAAAACAAATGGAATGGAATGGAATTTCTGCACTAAGAGCAGCTGAATTCTGCAGCCTGTATAAATCATGCCTGTTATTTTGTAGCATGCATTTGCCTTCTGCACACCACACACAACTCTTGCGCTGAGGAATCAGTTGCTCCCCCTGCTGTGCATGCCGTCATTCATCAGCCCACACAGGTATATTGAATGGCAGCCCCAAGAAAGCATTCCGTGAGTTAGTGCCCTTTTCAGAATTGGCAGCCTACCTCCAGTGTGTTAATATTTCATCCCTGACATGGTGCCATACCTCCACCTTCCAAGCTTCTACTTGGTACACAATGGCTGCACAATGTTCCCTTGTTGATGTCTCTTGCTGTTCTGTGAAAGTCTGGAATTTACCCATCATCCCTGCAAATGGAATGGGTTTCTAGGCCCTTTTATAGATCAGAATACAGCCACAATTACATTGAAATCTTAAGTGAGAGAGTGCATCATCATGGCATAGGCTAGGGAAGTGTTCTCCAACCTTGGGTCCCCAGATGTTTTTGGCCTACAACTCCCAGCATGCCCCAGCCAGCTACGCTGGCTAGGGCATGCTGGGAGTTGTAGGCCATAAACATCTGGGGACCCAAGGTTGGAGAATACTGGGCTAGGGCATCTATGATATTTGTTACATCCCACAGAGAGAGAATATATCTTCAGTGCATAACAACTCTTGGTGACTCTATCTTGCATCCTCATGAAAGCGGCTGAGGAATACAAAATTGCCCCCCTCTCAATTTATCAGACCACATGCCAGAACAATTGATATTGACTTTGGCATAAGAATCTCCTCCCTCTAGACCAATTTGGAAATTAAATGTCTCCCATTTGAAAGATGAGGTCTTTAGGACACAAATGGAAAATGAGATCAGAGAATTCTTTGAAATTAATTTGCCCTCATCCCCATCTATAACCATGCTAGGGGATACTTTTAAAACATACATTAGAGAGAGAGAGAATAATTGCATACATAGCTCATACAAAGAAAAGTAGAACCCAACAATTAACTGAACTAGAAGTTCGGGAGATGGCAACCATAGAAACATATGTAGCTACACCCTTTTCAGAGATTCTCAGACATGCATGTACATGGCAAAAATATGAAATCCATAAAACCTACTCAGCTAAACATGAATTTGCATTAGCCTGCATAAAGCAAAGGCACTAGAAAAAGAGAGAATGAGTGGATAGATTGCTACCATGTAAATTAAAGCAAGCCCAAGCCCATGCATACATTTTGCAAGGATGGGCAGTAAAGCCTGTTCTGTTCTGCTGGGCTTTTGATATTTAATGTTCTGCTGCTCCTTAATTTTAATGTCACTCTTAACTTTTATCATTGGGAGAGCAGGTTGCTCCTATGTTTTCTGGCTTTATGTGAAGTTTTAGTGTTTTCATTGTATATCGTCCGGAGCACCTGGTAGGCCGTGGGTGAGATTTAGGAATGCAATTAATAAATCATAAAATACACACTGTTCATCCAGAACTATGCATCCCTGATCCTGATGCAACACAGCAAGCCATGCAGACTTTCTTGAAAAAGGTTCAGCTTCTGAGACAAGGGAACAAAAGGTCTTAGGGACAGTGCAAATTGAAGAAACTATTTGGGAGAATGTAGGGGCTCTCATAGGGTCCAACCTTCCTTCTTCCTCAAAAGCACTCATTGGAGGAAAGGGGCAATGGATGCAGCCCCTAGCCTGAATGACACAGTGACCCGGTTCACATGTCATAACATGAACTCAGCAGGAGTAAGTGGATGTATAGTTTTCTCGCTGCCTGATTTTGCTCCCATTGCAAGCACAAGGAGCAAAACAACCAGGGATGTCCCAATACAAACAAGGATTTCTGGGTTGTTATCCCCAGTGGGGGTGATTGGATGACAGGAACCCGGGTTTAAAAAAACACCCTGGGTCATTGTGACATCCAAACTGGACCGGTATGGGGACGCTGGTTTAACCCTCTCCCCATGCTGCATCACCAGCTCAAGCTGAGCACTATCGTTTAGTACAGCCTTCCCCAACTTGGTGCCCCTAGATGTTTTTGATTGCAACTCCCAGCATTCCTGACCATTGGCTATGGCGGCTGGAGCTGATGGGAGTTGACATCCAAAACATCTGGAGGGCAACAGGTTGAAGAAGGCTGTATAGTCCTATATGAGGGCTGCTGACAGCACAGAGAGCAGTTCAGTGGAGGGAAGTGGGGGGATGAGAAAGTCAGTGGTCAGCAAAGTGGGGGGATGAGAGAGTCCCACCACTGTGGAGGGGGGCATCTCTTGTGGGTGACACACTAACTGTGAGCTTCTGACTGTTGTGATTACTGCTTGACCAAAGTCTTTTTCGACACTAACATGCATCCTTCTAGTTCATCTAATTCATCTCCTATGAACAAAGGGTTGTATGTCCTGATAACTACTTAGAACTTGCATTTGTCAGTCAAAATGCATGCTGTTACTTGAATGCTGTTTCTAATTTCAATAGTTATTACATAAATATTTATCTATTTCATGTTATCCCACTCTTGCTCCAAGGAACTCAGGGTGGTGTACATGTTCCTCCCTCCTATTATCCCCACAACACCCATGTTGAGGTAGGTTAGACAACGAGATGGAAACTGGCCAAAGGGCACCTGGTGAACTTCATAGCTGACCAGGGATTCTATCTATTATACAATACTGGTAGTAACCATGGCTAGTAATAGCTCTTCTACCTATCTTGCCTTTAAAAGAATCTATCATTTGCCACTAAAAATAGTTTTCTACATGCATTCCTACATGAGATCCCATATCCCCCATTCACATCTCAGCCATCTTGGAAATGTCAGCTACAGAATTCATGCAACAGAACCGGCATGTCTACCCAGGTTAACTGTGTTCCTGTACATGGGTCTGAAACACATACAAGCTGTGAGATTCTCTGCACATTATTGTTTACAGTGGCCTATGGCTGATCCTGGACCTGGTGTTAGAAGGGGAGCTCCCCCTGGCTGGGTCTTTTTGAGTTGAGGAGATTTTTTCAAGAAAAAACAAACAAGATTGTTCCAAGAATTCTCCAAAAAGACTCAAGAAGACCCAGTCCAATCCATTTGCATTGAGATGGGCAGGTTTTATAAATCATTATGGGTAGCTGGCTGGAGAATGCTGGGATTTGTAAGACTTTTTTCTGTCTAAACATGCCTTGGATTGCACCCTAATTCAGTTCCAGTTCATTTCAATGGGACAAGTGCAGGAAGAGTTTTGTTGGGGGGTGTCTATATTCTAAAGCTCTAGTTTTAATATTTAAGCATCCTCCCTTTTAAAGTGTTACACCTTCTTGAAAACATGGAGAGAGAGAGAGAGAGAGAGAGAGAGAGATATGTAAGCAGCAAATTGGATTTAATGCGGCATCACCTTCCTTCTGTGTTTTAAGAAATAAATAATACACATATGGTTTCCATGGTAATTTTTCCAGATGGGGAATAAGTCACATTTATTCCAAATAATATTGTAGCAAGCTTATTGCAGTATGTTACTTTTAATAAAGCACATTTTGTGGCAGAAAACTTTTCTGTTATTGTTGCCTTTGGGGGCAGGGGGGGAAAGCATCCAAGTAGAGAGTTTGAAATTATGGGTTCCACTCCAAAGCTTATGTACTGGTCAGGGATACTTATCCAAATTGTTCTATTTCTACAATTCTGTAATATCCATCATGGTAATCTGTTTCATTTTGTATTCTCTTTAAATTCTACATCATATCGTTGGTTAGAAGAATATAGGAAGAAAACCATCCCAGATGTATCAAAAGGTTTCTGAATAATGATTATGGATCCATAAAAAAGCGGGGGGGGAATGGTGTAATGGAAAATGTTCCAGATTAAGTCTATTGCACAAAATAAGAAAGGGTGTATAATAGCCCGTTCAGCTAACAAAGAGCAAGCCGGTCAGCATTTTGTAGGAGGAACTAGATGAACATGCTCTAAAATAGCAAGCCTGTATATAAAATAAAATAGTACAAATAGTCCTTCTTCATCCTAGTAACAGTGCAGTCAATGAGCTTTCACTGTGATGACATCACACAGGGCAAACAAATTCACAGTCAGGGCTCTGAATTAGCTTAATTTGCCCTCAGTGGTATTGAACTGGTTTGGACAACACACAACAGCCCATCATGGGTTAATTAAGTCTCAAGGGGCCTCAGCATGTGCTATCTGCCCTTATGAATATGCAAACCCCCAACCAGGGGTTGCTGTGGCTTGTTGTATCATGCAAACCCAGCTGGGGAGGGATATGCAAGGGTTAAACAACCCTTGCACAACCCACAGTGCATTCTATGGTTAGGTGAGGGTTGTTTAACCCTCAAATAACCCTCTCTGGCTGTGTTCACATGACACAACAAGCCACGGCAACCCCCAGTCAGGGATTGCATATTCATAAGGGTAGACAGCACTTGCTGCAGCCCCTCAAGGATTAATTAACCCCCAATGGGCTGCCATGTGATCCAAACTGTCATACAGCCAAAGCTGATTTGCTAGTAACAACAACACTGTTAGTAAGATGAACAAGTGTCAGTTTTCATCATCAACAAGAACAAGAACAAGCAATCATATTGTAGCTGATTGGGGCTATGAAGAGTTCACTTGCTTTTTGAATGCAAGATACTGAGTGGGTGAAGTGCATTGCCTGAATGTATGTTGGGAAATGCAGTCCCTCTGAATTAACACTTTCCCCCCTTTTACTGCTTCCCTGAAAAATCACAGTAGTGGAGGCATTTCACAGGGAGATGTGGTAGAAAATGTTTGTGAAACATGTTCTCAGTTTGAGTCTTCCTTCAACATTATAGGAAAGGTTTTGTACATCTGCCTTTACCAAGGTTCAAAGGTTTCCCCCACAATTCTTCAGGGTATAGTTAATTATAAATGTGACCATATGGGAGTGGTTTCACAAGAGAGCTTTATCATGGGGAAATATCACCGACTTGTGACTTCTTCCTGTAATCAATGAATGGACAAATTCCTCCATCATTGATCACAGGATGAATAGAAAATCCCTAGAATATGAAATTGCAATTTGGAAGAATTGTACATTTGATCTTATCATCCACAATTCTTTGTGTCTTTAGATGAGTAAAATCAGCTTGATGGAAGGTTTTTTTTAATAGTGGCAGTTCAACTAATCTCCTAATACGTTTTCAAAAGCTTAAAATTTGCAGCTAAAACAAGAGGTTAGGGAAATATATTATTATTCAAGAAATAGTGCTGCTCAGCACATGGGATTACATTCTATTCTATTGGAGATTTATGGTTCACATATTCTTCAGCATCCTCTTATAAATTTCACTGAAAGTAAAATGCTTTTCTCACCTTGGGAAGAAAAACAGAAATATCTCCATGCCTATGCATATTTAAATCAGAAAGGGTTTTTTTAAAATAAAATAAAAAAAAGGCTTTAAGTCCTTTACTGCTTGAACTATTGTAATGGGAGTTGCGGAAAATGGTGAGGAGTGCAGTGTTGCACAACAGTCCTGCCTCAATGCCCTGTATTATTCTTTGTATGATACTATGCTCTGTATGGTATTATACCCTGTATTTTGCTCTGTAATAGCAAGGCATGACCTTGCTTAAATGGTGAGTTGGCTGCTAGCCAGGCCGATGCAATCTTCAGCAACTTGCTGGCGTGTGACCTAGCTGCAGGCCAGAGGAATGACACTGCACAACAGCCCAGGTGCTACCAATTAAGCATGAGGTCTGCAGCCCATGGAGTTTGGTGCTAGAAAAGTATATAAGACCAGCAAATGCAGACTGAAGAGTGGTGGTTGTGTGTGTAGTGGTGGTGGTTGTGTGTGTAGTGGTGGAGTGCTGAAGAATCAGGAGGAGCAGAGGAAGCTGTTCAGAGAGCCCTGCAGAAGCCCCAACGCTGAAAGCTGATACCCAGGCGGAGAGCTGCTGGGACTAGCAGGGTTGGTTGGAAATAATACAGTGACTGTGTAGCTAAGGGGTGGGAGTTCCACCAGGGAACTTGGAGGAAGGCATAGCATTGTTGTATTTCATGCTCAGCTTTGCAATAAAGATGTTTGGCTTTAACTTTTCGGAGGAGTATTTATTATGGTCTGAAAATCCTTTAAAAAAACCTTTGCCAATCCCTTTTGGGGAACCTGTGGCAAAACAACTATTTAATGAAGACTTGGGAAACTAAAAGATTAATTATTGCAGGTGTTCAGAATGAGCGCCATCTACTTAATCATTGAATGATCTAGTGATGAGGTAGTTGCCAAGAGACAATTGCACCTTATAATGGTCATAATTGTTTCAAATTCAAAACCATGCTACTGCAATGTGTGACACTGAATTGAACTTCAAATGAACAAATGCATTCTGATCTGAACTTCACAACACACTGAGTGCTAAGTAATGTGTGCTATTCTGCTCTGTACAAGGTGGAATATATGTGGAAGCCCCAAATTTGTTTTGAAGATTATTGCCTCAGGACAGTCTAACCAATAAAGACCTCCTGGTATCAAAATCTTTCTCTAACTGGCTCATAAAGTTGGACTTAGCACTTCAGCCAGACTCTGATGCAATTATTGGAAACACAGCAAAGGATTTAAATACATATGCTCAGGTAAGGTATTCTAGCCTTGTGGCTTTCAGGTAACTACAAAGGGGCTATACTGAATTCTCTACAGTAAGTTTCACTGAAGCTCTCTACTACTTATAGTAGTAGTATAATAGTAGTAAGAAGCTTACTACTATTTTCCCCCATTTATGCAACACTTTTAATTTGCAAAGTGCTTTACAAAGTACTTTGCATTGTTGGATCTCAGCCTAACCTACCTCACAGGGTTGTTGTGAGGATAAAATGGAGAGGAGGAGGATTATGTAATCCGCCTTGGGTTCCTTGCAGGAAAAAAGGTGGGGTATAAATATAATACATAAATAGATAAAATAATAAATAACCCTATGAGCTAGGTCTCTGTTATTCCCATATTGCCAAATTAAACAATTTCAGGTATGCTGAAGCCAAAACAGTAAGCCCATAGCAGAGCTAGGGTCGGGATCCAGATCAACTTTACTCTATCCACTGCACCATGCTGCCTCTCAGAACTGTGCTCAGTGTAATGATAACTAGGTACCCTTACTGCAACCTGGTGTTTATAGCCTGGTTTGCCACAATTTGCTATTCATGGCCGTTTTAAGCTGGGTTGCCCTGGTTTTTATGCTAAAAATGCAGCACCAGGGAACCAGAAGTGATGCAACAGGAAACCTATCTCGTCACTTTCAGTTTTCGCAACTTTCTAGTGGCGAGAGCAGGCGGGGGGTGCTCCCAATCACCCCCTGAGCAGGTTAGCTCCCCGCTCGGGCGCTCACCGTAACTCCCTATTTTCTGAGCCCTTATTAACGTGGCAATGTGTTTGCAAACTTGTTTTTAATTTATTTTTTCGGGGTCTTACACAGGTGCACAAGAGCGCAAGAGTGCCTGTCTGCTATTTAGTCCAGCATACTAATATCCCCATCTTGTCAATGTCCTTGTCAATTTCATCTTCCCCTTCTGTGCTTCCCTTGCTAGCAAACACCTTTATTTTTAAAGTCTGCTTCACCAGGTGCCGAAGTAAGCACACCCATCCCAATAGATCCTTCTCCTGCAGCTGCCGGCTGCTTTCACATCCCCACCCCCTTTGTGCCTGTCACTTCCCTCCACTGCTCTCTATTGTTAGCTGTCAGATATATATATGGGGTACAGAGCAGTGGGGTGGATCAGTAAACATACACAAATTTCAAGGCAGAGCAGTGAGTGGGATCAGTAAAGATACACAAATTTCAAGGTAAACATATGCAAACTTCAAGGCAAAGCAGTAAAGCCGAGGGGGAAATTACACAAATTGCATGGCAGAGCAGTGCGGCAGATTGCTAAAAAAAAAACAAAAAAACAGAAAATTCATGGCAGAGCAGTAGAGCTGAGGGGGAAATTACACAAATTTCATAGCAGTGGACTTTCACATCTGCGCACTTACCAATCCCATTTGCAGAAATTTGAAGAACTGGGGGGGAAAGGGTTGACAATGTTAAAATTGTTCAGAAAAGGGGTAGCAACTGGAAGATGGGGAAGTTCCCCTCCATAGGAAATACAAGGCTCCGAGATCTTCTGCTTGGCAACTTGTAGATTTAACAGCTATGTGGCAATAGCAGCGGGGGGGGGGGGAGCTCTCAGCCATTGGGAATACAAAGATCTGAGTGGGATATATGCTGGGAGTGGGGTGGGAGGACTGGGGTGGGGGGGAAGCCACATCAAGTCACCACATGCCTGATCGTCTGTTGGGAGTAACGTGGGTGGTTCAGCGAACAAACAACCCATGGTAGCTTATTCTCAGGGTGGCTGAGCATGATGTGCAAACTCATGCAATGTGTAGCAGAATGTTTAAGAATCCTCTATATAGACTCACCCAAGTAGCAAACTAAGCTGTTACATGCATACAATGGTAAATTACCACTTTGGGGAAATAATCATCTATAGGTTCATGTAAGTTTTAAGTTTATGTTTTAAGTTTATGTAAACTTTTCACTCTTCAGACTTTTAACCACCTATTCTTATAACAGAAGCACTTCCTTGGGAAAAGATGTTTGAACACACATGCATACACCTGTTATAACCATGTACATATTGCTCTAAAAAGACCATTTGTGAGTAAGCACTGAGATAAAATATAGAGATGTTGGGAAGATATTGCACTTACAGCAACAGGAACTTTTGAGTATCAGAAGGCTCAAAAAGAAACTCTGATCTATAGAGGGATGATACATGATCAGAGCAAGTGAGAAGTTTCACAGGAGACTAATGATCAGGATGGATGACTTATTCTGCCTAATGACAAGAAATGTCTATGATGCCTATTTGGAATTAATACTTCGATAGAGAGAGGGACAGCGAGAGACAAAATTATTTCATAACCTTTAAAGCAGGCTTTTATACTCTATACATCTCCCATGAGGCTCATGACTTTCAGTCAAATTGGGAGACTGCTTCCATCTTTTACCACACGACTTTCTTCAGAGCCTTTTGATTAATTTTCCCCCAAGTGAAGGAGGATAGTCTTTGGTGCTTAAATGTCTGTAGGACTGAATGTTAAAAACCTTTAAATAACACCTGAGTGATCACATTTTCATATGAGGATGTTAACATTTCTATCATACTCAAGTGAAGAGTTTTAAAAAAATTGATTCACAAGTAAGGTTCTTCGGGGGGCGGGTTCCACTTAAATCCCTTACCTATAGAAATTAAGCAGCAATAAAACAGATGTAAAAAGTAAAACATATAAACTGGAATAATGGCAAGGGAAGCTATAAATTGGGGGACAGCCACTCTCAAAACTACATACCACATCATCTTCCAGGTTTTGTTGGCAGTTTGAGTAAAAGTCAGTATTCATTAGATAACTTAATAAAGAGGTTAATAATAAAACAAGAATCTATAACGGAAGGAAGAAGAAGGCTAGATGTGAACATCAGGGCCACACATAATTTTGGGAGATAGGAAGGGAGTAAGGATGGATGAATCTGTCAGTTTGGGGTTTACTCAGATTCTCATTTTCCCAGCCGTAATTTCATTTAAATGCTTGCCCAGGGACCATAGATTGCTCTCTAAATAAATACATTTAAAAGACTGGGTGTGGGGACAGTAATCATGATCCCAATTTACACACAAATATATACAGAAATACACTGAATATGTTAAAAGGTGTTCAATCTTACTTCCATATTGAAAGTGTTGTTGATCCTGCTAAGCTACAAAATGCTTTTAACTGACTAATCTAGACCTTAAGGGGAAAGAGATATGTATTTTTTAAAAAATCTGGAGAAAATAGTCAAGAGAGTCCAGTATGGTGCTCCTGTCCAGTGAGGTGCTTTCCTGTATGAAAGTTGTTGAGGTGGGTGGAGAGCTCATAGGCAGCTTGGAAGGAACCAAAAATAAGTGTGCGAAGGAAGAACTTTGCCAGTTACATTTCATTATTATGAACCTTCTCTTTTCCCAAGGTGTTCACAACTGCCTTCTGCTGTAATAATTTATCATCTTGCTTGCTTCTAACAAACTGTCTGCAGCAGTGCTTAGATAATTAGGACTCAGAGTCCTGGCCTAACTAAGTTATCTATAGGGAAAATATGTTCTATCATAACATGCTTCCCAAGATGAAGCAGATTGGAGAGAAGAGATGATATATTTCGGTGATATATGCTGTCCAGTGCATATCCAGCATTTCAAGAAACTATTCCAATTTAATAAATTAAGGTATTTCTTCAGCTCGATCTCTTATTCAGCCCTCATTAGTAAGAAATATAGGAATATATTCTGGAGATGTAATGCAGCTGAAGCAGAATTTTACCACATGTGGTGGAATTGCAATAAGTAAATACCCATATCAGAGAAAGTTTAATATTATTTGGTCCAATATTCTGGACTTTACTATTTATGTTACCCCTTTAGTGAGCCATGGAATGGAATTATCCTAATTTAAGTATTCCAAATTATTTATACAGTTTTTAAAAAAATTGAGCCAGAATTAATCAGGCTAAAGGATGTGAAGCCTGTATATTCCATTTGTAGAAGCATGGCTTAATAAAGGCTAGATCAGCCTTCCCCAAGCCAGTGCCCTCCAGACATGTTGGACTACTATTCCCATCTTCCCCAGCCAATTGCCCTCCGGGTTCTAAATCACACAGGGAGATACAACAGATACAAAAAGCTCCCTGCTGCAGATGTTAACTCTGTGAGGGGCCTAGAGGAACCGCATGACCCTTGTATCCACGTCGGGGATGTCAGAGAAATCCGTAACTGATTCAAATGAGTTTGGATTTCTATGAATCTGACCTGGGGATCCTGCAGTGAACTGGCTTTCTCCATGGACTTCTGGACTGGGTTCTTTTACTCTTGGGGGGGATTTGCGCAAATGTGCACTTGCGCTAATGCACCTTAACACAAGTGTGTATTAGCGCAAGTGCGCATTTGCAAACAAATGAAATTCTCATACAAAAAAATCTGATTCCATCAACAAGCAGACAATGGACCAAAAGATGCCTGACAATCTGCGAAACACATACAGAACAGATTTAACAAAATCCATACATCCCTATGGGTGAGTAACACCTGAATAGGGCTATGGAGTTCACACATTCTGTTCCATGAACTGCCATAATGTGTTCAGTATCAGACAACCCAAGAAAGGCTTATCATTCACTGCTGCTTATCTGTTATTGTTTGGCTCTTACTGGTGGTCATTCCTGATGAGTGATAATTGCAATTTTACATGTTCGTGTTTACACGTTTATCAAGTGAAACATGTTACTGCCTTGTGTGAATATTTCCACTTTGTTATCTGACTTATCTCCAGTGGTTACATTTCTCACAGCAATTCTAGCTTATACTTTTCCAGTGTGAACATTTGACTGGAGCCAAGTGTCCAATCTAATCCACATACTATCCGACTAATAATCTACTCCAGCAGCACGTCCAGCCCATACCTAACAGTTCACTGATAGTTTTCAATCCAATTTAAAAAAGGACCACCGCTGCACTACAGCCAGTTTGGGTGAATCCATATGATGATGATGATGATGATGATGATGATGATGATGATGATGATGACGACAGGGAGAATTACTTCCTCTTGATCTCTCAGCAGCTTTAGATACCGATGATGCTTAGCCCTAAGTCAGACATATACCACCAGGTAGCAGTCTAATTCCCATATTAGAGGAGTAACCACATACCCAATGTAACAAGACTATTATGAGGCTGCCCTGTCTCCTTCCAGAGACAAGTCACTGATTCATAATTCTAAGTACTTAGCTTTTATTATGTAATAAGGTACAAGTGGGCCAGTCTTGCTTCAGGCTACACAGTAGGTCCCGTTATAAACAATGGCTACAAAAGAGTCAAGTTGTTTTAGTATCTGAGAAAGCCAGCAGCAAGTTGGAGAGCTGAACCCAAACTATCGGGAAATTGTTAGCACCCTCCCATTCAGACTAGGCATGCTATCAAAGACCTGCCTTCAAGGCAGATCCTTTGCTTGAGGCCTCTCTTGGGCAGCAAACTGCTTGGACCGCCATCCCACTCTACGCTGCTCCTTCCTCCTCATTTGACATCTAACTCTGGGGTCTCTAACACCTAGTCCCTCCTCTTTCTCATCTTTGCTCTGGCTTGACATTCCCAGAGTTTTAGAATGGCTTGTTGAACTATCAGTGGCACTCCCACCTAACTCCAGCTGCAGTGCTCTCTCCTTGTCCCAGTCAGAATCAAATCCCACATCATCTTTAGGCAGAGGTGCTGGGCTTAACCTTTACAATCACACAGAAACTCCATATGGAGTTTCTTATTAATTTGCCCTGAGAATTTATTGATCATACTTCTCTGTCTCATTCATTTTTATCTAAACAGTATACACTGAACTGCTTGGTGTGGGAGATATCAAGACTGCTCGTCACTAGTGGTAGAGCTTCTTCACTCAGCTATGTTTGCTATTGCAAAAGGCAGAATGCTCCACTTTAAAAGTAGCCTTGAAAGCTGAAATAACTACTTCTATCAAGATCTTGAGGTCATTTCCCTTAGGATAGATGATGTGTTTATTTATTTTACTCTGTAACAATGGCAGACCTAAATCAGTGTGCTGTGCTCACTTACACATACGTTCACACACAAAAACAGACCTACCACAGAGAACAGCTTTTGTCTCCAGTCTTTTTTTCTCCGCCAGGGCCCCATTTCATTTCAGGGTGATGAGTGTGCTTTGTGCTTCATTGGCCCTGGCTATTCCCAATTTTGCTCACATATAGGGCTGTGGTCATTAATATTAACTGAGGCATTAGCAAAGAAAGACGGTAGAAGTTCAAACCCTATTCAGGGAAGAGTGACAAGAGAGCGATGCCAGTAACATGAGTGGCTCTAAGTCTGGGGTTTCATTCAAATGTATTATGCATGCAAACTCTAGAGCATGTAGCTCAGCCTTTATGTATTGGGGCTGGGTGGTGAGTGGAGGAAGAGCCCTTAGCAAAAGAAAGAAAGAAAGAAAGAAAGAGGAAAGGAGAGGAAAATAAAGTGTTCCAAAGAAAAGCCATTTGAAAGTTTACTTGTTTCAGACCATTAGAGTGACCTCTGATGGCTTATCTGGAAAACTTTTCAAAAGCTGCTTGCATCGCCACAGTGACAGAGGTGCCAGCTTCAATGAGTCTGTATTCGAAGCTTTATACAGCAGTGCCAGCTGCTCTGTAGTTAAGAGGAAGAGAGTTTGGGAACCAAAGCATGACTTTATGTAAGCTTCACTTTGTCTGAAAACTGCAGGAAGGAAACACATTTCTTCTCGCAAAGATCCTTTGATTGAACTTTAAAACGTTTAAACACAGAGCTCTGCACTTGTGGTCCCGCTTCGTATTGATCCCTGCTCGAGTGGATTTACCATCTCACTCTGTAGCCAAGTGCTGTATGTAATTAATTTGATTCGCTTTGCACAAAACACTTGGAACACCAGAAAAGCAGAAAATGTTTAAGTAACTGACCAGGCATTTTTGTTTGCTGTGAGCTGGGCGAAATGGAAAAGCAGACTGTCCTTCCTACCATCAATTTCCCTGACAGGCCATCTTCTCTCTGTGTTATCTCTCGCAGCCTTTTATGAGGAAGGTCTAAGAAAGAAAGAAAGAAAGAAAGAAAGAAATGGGGAGCAGATGTACTAGAGTTAAAAAGCTGTTGTCATTGCAAGCCTGCTTAGAAGTAAAAACACTACCTCAGAACAACAGTGAACTTAAAAGACAATTTTAGTCTTTGCAAAATGGTTTGAGGCTTGTTTTCTTATGCACTGGATCTTGAGGGAATATTTGTACAACCAAAATCTTTTCTTACATAATAATTTATGACCAGGTTGTTAAAGAGGAAAGCTTAGCTGGCTTCAGACTTTACAAGTTTGAACACGTTAAAGATTGCAGTAAACAGAACTAGCCTGAAAAGTGAAGAACTACTGAAGTGTTTTAATAAGTTTGCGCGGGTATAGGGTGAAATGAAGAGACGAGACAACTGTAATGGTTTGAAAACAGGGCCACATTTATTGAATCGGAGTTCTGCGAAGGTGAAGTGCGGGATTAACTAAGGCCGGCCAAGCGGCCAGTGGAGCGCATCAGGGCGAAAACATCCCAAACTCGAGGGTGGCACAGTGACTCGCCACTCTCGAATTCCACACACGAAGTGCTGGGGGATCTACCATGAGCCACCGCCCCCGGCGCCGCATGACAACCGAGGAGGGTGACCCGTGCAGACCCCAAAGGCTCCCCGAACTCCCAGCAATGGAGCCACAGGGCATTGACATTGGTGAAGTCCGGGTTCCTGCCAATCACCTTCAAAGGTGCCATGGGATGCACACCGAAACCCTAACCCCCACTACCTATTCACCGCACTTACCGCCTAACCTAAATCCAATGTGACCAAATTCGACTGGTAACCCAAAACAAGAACACCACCGCCCGGATCCGCAGTATGGAGTAGGCAAAACGCGTACACTGCCCCGAGCCAATTAGGACAATGAACCAAAATTCCTACTCGGCCCCGCAAAAGGCGACCAGAGGAGCTCACACTGCATAACGGGCGTGGAGGGAGGGAGCTGCAAGAAAAAGAGGCATTGGGTGGGGTCACCTGTGCCTAGATATAGCCTCAGTGCCCCACCCTTATAGCCAATAGGAAGGGGGCAACCAATTTGCCCCGGGCCCTGCTGGGAGGTGAAATCACCTCATTTTTCCCGCGTCCTCCACTCACCCTCCCGCGCAAACTCTCCCCCCCCCACAGAAGCGTGGGGGGGAAGTTAATTCTGACAGAGTTTATGTTCATTGCCTTTCGAATTTGAACAGTATATACACAAATGAGGCAATGATGGTGACAACAATGATGATGATGTATTAAATATATTTGTTCACTGCCTGTCAGGGTAAACTTTCACAAGGCAGTGTACAAATATATAAATGCATATACCTTATACAATTAAAACAAATTAAGAACAAAAACCATTAACATCAGCAGCTAAAATACCAAGGCAATATAAAATCATTCAACAGCATTCAATAAACTCTGGTTTATTCCACTAAAGTGTTTGTACTGGTGTTTATACCATGTGTAAATTTATGCCACAGTACAACTGGAGAATGGAGAGTTAATATCTTTATCCTGTACCCTAGAGTAATGTGCAAAGAGGAAACTTGGTGAGAATTTCTTAAGATGGCTGCTGGAGTTACTGGAATTAGAGGCTCTGGGCCCTTGTAGTGTTACAACCTAAATAAACATTTGGTTTTCATCATAAGAAGGTGGCATCCATACCTTTGGAAAAGCCAAAAAACATTTCTAACACTATTACATTTTTAGAATAATGTAATCATTCCAATTTGGTAACATTCAATATATTATTTAGTAACATTTCTGTTCCCCAATTTATTTATTTATTTATTTTATTTATTTATTTATTTATTTATTTATTATATTTATACCCCGCCTTTTTTCCTGCAAGGAACCAATCCAGCTTTAGGTGTCCCAGGGGCCAACCCAACCCAACAGACCCACTTACAGGCCAAAGGCCTTCTTGAATAAAGCAGTCTTTGCCTGGATAAGGCAGTTCCTCCACCTTTGGTTCTCCCACCCATCCACTGGGAAGATTGCTCTGGTCACAGGATAGTTACAAAAATTAGAATTATAGCATCATCCTAATCGCATAGAAATGTGCACATCACCAAAAGCATGTGGTGAAGATAGATGGCATCTATGCTTGGATGCGCATTCAGTTTAGTTCCACACAGACATTCATGATCCAGCAAGTGAGATGTGCAGATGATCTACTTAGCTGGACCAAGGCACAATTCCTGTACTAAAAATTATTCTCCTTGTCAATTTAGGGACAAAGCTAGTTGTCTATCCATTTTTTTTGGAAAATATAATTTAAAAGGGTGGTTAGCTAAGCTTTTGGTAACATAGTTACTAGTAGTTCTATGCCATTGGAAGTAATTATTAATTACAGCAATGTGATTCTGCCAGCACAGTTAATTTCCTGACCGTTCAGGCAGTTTTAACCAGGGATGTTGAAGAGTCCTTGGTCTCGAGTCACGAGTCGAGTCACGAGTCTTTGGACCCGAGTCTCGAGTCCGAGTCCGAGTCCTTGGTCCAAAATGGTGACTCACGAGTCACGAGTCACAAGTCACTCCCAAAGCTGACTCCACGAGTCCCTATTAAAATCAATGGGGGTTTTTCCCAACAAAATAAGGCTACTTCAGATGTGTGGCTTAAATAAATTCTAGGCACAAGTGTGCCTTTTTATTTCAAAACTCTGCAACTGATTTTGGCAAGAACACACCAGGCAGACAAACCCAAAATAACCAGGCAGGCAGAGGAGGCAGGGAACCCCAAAGCAGGCAGGCAGAGGCCTTTGTCTTGGACAATTCAACTGTTGAACTGGTCAAGAAGAGACCAGGCAGGCAGAGGAGGCTGGGAACCCCAGACAGGCAGGCAGAGGCAGCCAAACCCAAAATGTCTGAAAAGTTGCATTTTAGAAAAATGATTTTAAAAAATAAACTTGCTGTACTTCCTAAAACTTATCCATGTTGCATTTGAGGAACATAATTTTTTCTAAATGTTTGGCCCCCATTCTGGAACGGTGAGGTCTCATCACAATTCCACCCTCACTGAACACCCGCTCCACTGGTGATGAACTTGCTGGAACCAGAAACACACTCAGAGCAGCCACACAGAATAATCTCAGGTCCTTCTTCTGCCTGTCCCAAGTACGCAACACATCAATCAAAATAAATCTTGACACACTGTTGGGGCTGCACTCCTGGTAGCCGTCCATAGTGGCTGAGCAGCAGCACACCTTGCTTCCATGCACTCTTTGCCGGCAATCACACTCCTCTCCACTCCTTCTGGCACAGCCCAGGGATGTTGAAGAGTCCTTGGTCTCGAGTCCCGAGTCGAGTCTCGAGTCCCATTAAAAATATTGGGACTCGAGTCCGAGTCGAGTCAGAGGGGGGACTCAGTCCGACTCACGAGTCGAGTCCTCGAGTCCGAGTCCCCATCCCTGGTTTTAACCACTAATAATAACTACTAAGGCACAAAAGGAGAGGTTTTAACAGAAGATATTGAAATCAGACAGAAATGTAAATTCTATATCAACTTTTGTTACATTGTTCACAAAATCTGATGAAGACAGAACTTACTAGTATTGAAGATGATGGTTGTGTGTTCCACTTTTGTAAGGCAATATAAAAGACTTTCAAAATGATAAAACAAGAAAATGTAGAATTCATTCTGTAAAGTTTGAAACCTTTACATCATTCTAGGACACATTGGGAAGATAAGGTTCTTGGTTATGTAATTTAAAAGGGAAACATGTACACACACACACACACACACACACACACACACACATATATATATATATATATATATATCAGAAAAGTAATTTTAAAATTAAGAGAAAAAATATTCTTGCCAGTACACTATTATATTTCCTTTACATCACTTCCTGATCTTTGCCATACAGATGTGATTAGCACCTACTTGCAGAGTAGTACTTCAAGAATTTTTTAAAATATTGCCCATGTTCTCACTCTCACTCTGTATAGACCAGGAACTGCTTTGCCTCTGTGTAACCCCACAACACTTAAGTATGTGTGTGAATGCTGGAATCATGTCATCAATCAGCTGGCCAGGAGACATGCAATCAGCCACACCCATGTGGTACTGGTTCATCAGTGTGTGTGTGTGTGACAGAGAGAGAGAGAGAGAGAGAATGGGGCCACTGAGAGCTGACAACTAAAACAACAGTAGATCTGGTAGTTGCCAACTGAATTTAACCAATAGTGGCTATTAGAGTGAGATATGTAAATACCAAATAAATAAATCAGAAATGCAACACTGCATTTTAGAGATGAGGAAGGTCTATGAAAAAGCAGTGTAGAGGTATCTAGCACCACCCTGAAATGGATAACACCTACTTCATATCTGTGGCTAGGCGAGCTCGGTATTAGTACAAAAGGCCACTTCTGTATTCATACCATGTACCATGTTAGCATGTAGAGGAATAAAATCACTTCAGCAATTCAACAGAAGCAGAGAGGAGCAGTATAGATTATATGTTGCAGTTTATTTACATTAGTCCATAGTACTGCAATCTCCCTGTGCAAAGGGAGCTTACCAGTTGTCAGCAGTTTCACAGTGTAGTAGTACATACATGCAAGGCACACAGTAACACAAGCCACTACTGCTGCATTACAGCCATAGCAGTCAGTCAGGCAGGCAATCACTCGTGACCGAGTAAGATTGTCTTCCAGGATAAAAATAAAGAAAAAGAAAATTTACAAAAAGGAGATTTTAAAAGGAGGAAAATTCTAAAGAAAATTGTGTAGACTCTAGCGATGGGTCCGTAAGTGACTGTGGAGGCCAATTCTAGATCCACACAGCTTCCCACAGTGAGGACACCGGTTACCAGATGGAAGATGGTCTTGTAAAGGATTCATTTGACGTGCTTTTCGCTTAGCACGTTTCTCCCTTTCACCTTGCACTCGAGCTTCTTCAAAGTCCATAGAACCTTTGTGAAAGGCCAACCTCCAGTTAGATCGTTCATGGGCCAGAGCTTCCCAGTTTTTGATGTTTATATTGCATTTTTTTAGATTAGCCTTAAGAACATCTTTAAACCTCTTATACTGACCACCGGTATTCCGCTTTCCATCCTTGAGTTGGGAATAAAGTAACTGCTTTGGGAGACGGCAGTCAGGCATTCGAACAACATGACCGGTCCACTGAAGTTGGCGTTGAAGGATCATTTTTTCAATGCTAGTAGTCTTTGCTTCTTCCAGTACACTGACATTTGTTCGCCTATCTTCCCAAGTAATTCGCAGGATTTTCCGGAGGCAACATTAAAATTCGCAGGATTTTCATACATTTATGAAATAAATTTATCTCTGCATTTTTCTACTTCCCTTCTCTTCCTAAAGCACTGTAGCATCAAAAAACAGAAAGTGAGGGCAGGTTAAAGGTTGTGCTTGGGGAACTTGTGAGCTTTGGCCTGGAGAAAGACAATCAAATGAATCTTCTCCCTAGGAGTAGGAGGTACTATTTGAAAATCCACAGCTAGACAATCTGAGTCTGCAGGTTGGGTTGACTCTGTGACATCAGCTGCGGTGCCAACTGACCCCTACTTTTGCACACACCTATTTGAAGGTTTATGGGCATTACCATGTACATGGAAATGTAGTTGTAAGGATGAACAGTAGCTGAGTGGGACTAAAGAAGAAAGGAGCAGAAGTAAGGGAACAGCTGGAAAGATTAGGCCACCAGCCCATGAAAGCAATGTGGAGGAAGTAGGAAGTAGGAACCAACAGACAGAAACCTAGGGAAGAAGCAGCTGGACTGGGAAGTCTAGGGAAGAAGAAGAAAGATGGCAGGAGCAATAGGAGCCTAATGGAGCCTAATTAGCTGTTTCCTAATTGTGTGTGTGGAGGTGGGAGTGGAATAGACCAGCTCATTGTCTCAAACCAAGACAAGCTAAGCCTGGGGGAAGATGGTACATCTATAGATGTGGGACTGACTGAGGCAATGGGGCAGAGAGAATTAGGAGCCCTAAGGGAAGAGGACTGAAGGACTGGGTCAGATAAGGCAAGAAATGCTGTCAAGGCTCATATTTCTTCCCTTGGAAACGCAAGTTGTGAATGTTCAAAATGCATAGCAAGCAGTATGATCATTGTTCTCCAGCTCACATTTTTGAGGCTTACAGGTGAATATATAGAAGCGTTTGAAATGTGGATTTATCACAGGATATTAGGAGTCTCATGGACCAAGAGGGTAACCAACAAAGAAGTATAAAAGAGAATGTATAAACAACAAGAAATTATATAACACATAAAATGCAGAAAACTAGAATATTATGGTCATATAACGAGACATGAAAAATATAGACTCTTGCAGCTGATTATACAAGGTAAAATAAATGGGAAAAGAAGTGTAGGAAGAAGAAGGTCTTGACTGAAAAACTTTATAGAATGGGTTTGGGTCATTACAATATCATTGTTTAGAGCGGCCATATCTTAAGACTGTTTAGCCATGATGACATCCAACCTCCTGTAGAAGAGAAGGAGGAAGAAGAAGACAGGTGGGTATGGGCGAGGAAGGAGACTCGGAGGCTCATGGGGGGAAGGGGGACCAGTTTGACACCAACTCCGTAATTTGGGGTGTGACCATTTGCATTGTCTCAGATAAAACAAAGCTGTTTCCTAATTGTGTGTGTGGAGGTGGGAGTGGAATAGACCAGCTCATTGTCTCAAACCAAGACAAGCTAAGCCTGGGGGAAGATGGTACATCTATAGATGTGGGACTGAACTGAGGCAATGGGGCAGAGAGAATTAGGAGCCCTAAGGGAAGAGGACTGAAGGATGCAGTGGCCATGGGAAAGAAGCACAGACAGCTGGAACAGGTACATCTATTTATGACATTTCCATACACAGCCCTGCCCATATTTCATGGGCACCTCTCTAGTTCAAATACAATCTGGTTTTTCCCCCCAAACAGAAGAATATTAGTGCAGAAAGACATGTGAAAAAGATTGCATCCGAAGGCAAAATTCACGGGGCGGGGGGGGGGGTGTACAGGCAGATCCCTGTATGTGGCAGATCCCATCCTTGCATGAACTCCTGGGGCAAAATCTGGATGTTGCATTTCAACAAAGGTTTTCTACAGGGATTCATCCAGAGATATTCCTCTGTGAGTTTGGATACAGCCAGCAATTAGAGTTGCTAAAAGTCTGAAGTGCTATGAAACATTCAGGATCATCTCAATAGCATGTGGAACAGGTCTTATTTGCGTACTTGAAGTTAAACTGATTAACATATTAGAGAGTGACAATTAATCTTCCCTCAAACAAGACTGGCTGATCATTCTGGGTGGGGAAGCTCCTTTCCTTGGAGCACATAGCATGACTTTTTTTAATTGGACCATCTGGGTGTTAATATTTATTCTTTGTCAGAAGGGTACACTTGAAGAAGTGTACTTTGGTCTTCCTGTTCTCTATCTGGATCTAAGTATGATCCAGATGCTTGCAGCCTCTTCTAAGGCTTAATTTGTTTAGATTAGAATCCCACAGGCTGAACTTTCAGTCTTCTTGCCGTCCTACACTTCTGTCTTTTTCCTTGAAGTCTGCAGCACAGGGAGCAAATAAAACCATGCCGGTACGACCTGAATTTCACTTCTAAAAATCAGCAAACATATTCATCTTTAATCCCCAAAACTCACAGAAACAACTCAAATGCCATTTGATGCAGCAGGAAGGATCACTATATATTAGCTCCATCCTTGCTGTTCATAAAGGCAAGAACAGATGCTTTGCTGGAATGCCACACTTTTATAGTAAGTTTTAGCCACCAAAACATTCTGTGATGCTACTCCACCCCTTTATGTTAAAGGAACTGTGAACTAGGTTTTGCCAAGGGCTTAATATGTTACAGAGTGTTACCTTACTCAGTGGATAAAGCTGGACTTGTCACTCAAATTTTGAAAATCTGGAAGTGGAGTCAACTTACTGCAATTCTGACCATTCCAAATCCTGTCAAAATGTGCCTGTTGTGAAAAGCACCTTGGTTGTAGATTAAGGGTAGTACTTGCTGGCGGTAGCAGCAAAATTCAATGGCAAGTTCCCACTTTTTTCCATTGCCCTAGCAAGCACTAGTTACATTGCACAAGTACTTGCTGGCGGTAGCAGCAAAATTCAATGGCAAGTTCCCACTTTTTTCCATTGCCCTAGCAAGCACTAGTTACATTGCACAAGTATTGTGCAATGGTTTATGCTAGTGCAACATTATTAGTGCTAGTACTGGGGCACAGTTGGATGCTATCCAAAGAATAAGAGTTCAATAAGTAAAATACAGAGGTCAAATTTTGATGCAAATTCCTCGCTCGTTTCTATGCAAACTGAAAATGGCAGCAATCTTAGAAGGAAATTTCCAGAATTAGCATGCTCCACTGTTCCTTTGAATTGATGTGAGGGCTTCTCAATGACAATGAGCTCCCACACTGGGTACAACTATTGACTGGGTTCAGACAACCCAATAACCCACACTCAAGGGTTGAGTATGGGTTGAGTGTGAGTTGTCGTTGAACCATGGGTTGTTGTTGAAACATGGGTTATTGTGTTCTTTGAACCCAGCCAACCCACATGATGAACAACCCACAGTTCACAACCCAACAACAAACCATGGATCCCTCTTCATGGGTTGTTTATGGTTAACAAGCCATGGCTTGTTAGTGCAGCTGGGTTCAGATAACACGATAACCCATATTTCATCAAAAAAACATGGCTCAACAACAACCCACACTCAGCCCATAGCCAAGCTAGCCCAGTACTGTCCACACCAGCAGGTCTTCAAGTTTCAGCAGACATCTTTTCCAACACTTTAACTGGAAATGCCAGAGAGTGAACTTGGGATATTCTACACTAAGCTTCAGAGTCCCTCCTTGCTTTTACCATATTCATTTTCAGATTTTCCTCTGAAATATTAATTCCCCTGCCACCAAAAAGCCAATTCCTATTATAGAAACAATTGAGATTAAAATCACGTCTTCATGAAGGAAGGCAACATTTAAAGCTATGCTTGACTTTGGGGAAACAAAACCAATGGAACACTGAATACCTAGGATTGTGTGCATTTTAATCATAACTTCTGAAGATGTATTGCATTTGTCAAAGTGGAATTTTGAAAACACGGTAAAAATAATGGGAAAAGGGGAATAAGTAAGGTCCCCATTTATGAAAATTTGGACAACAATATTCCATTAATTGGATCCTCTTGACAACACTCACTTCCGTAGGTGCTGTGAAGGCATAAGGAATCCCACAGGTTGATCCAATTATAGAATCTAGCTCTCAGAAGACATGTGCTTTAACTATCTGGTGCTAACAGGAGACCCGTACACTTTACTGTCAGCTCTGTGACTTTGATCAAACCACACATCATCTTTTGGCTTCTATTTTGCCACCTGTAACTGTAAGACAGAGATATCTTTTTTTGAAAGTACTCAGCAGCCTTTTAAAAACGGACTGTAAGATCTGAAGCATTCGGCATAGCTTTGGCTTAAAGCTGGCAGGCGGGGGCGGGGAACACCAGCTTAGGTATGCTTATGATTTTGATGTATAGTTATGGCCTGATCGAAGGAATTGCTTATTTTGGATCCATGTGCTCTCTGCCATACAAAACTATATTTTATGTACGTATTTGATTTGATTAGGCCCCTCCTTCCTACCAAGAAAAATGGCACTCAGGGTGGCTAAAATGGCTTGGTTGATTAACAATGACCCTCCTGCAAATGTTGAAGGAGCTGTTACTGCTAGGCTCATAACCTGGAAGCACTCGCACAGAGGTGCCACCTCCGCATGGGACTGGTCTACATAGCTGTCCCAGAACACCCATATGTTTTCACTCTTACTTATTTCGAAGCATTTCTCAAAATCTCCGCTTTCCATGAAGCCTATGGAGACCTTAAAACATAGGTCTGGTAAAACAAAGGGCGTGTTTGCACGACACGGGAACCGCAGGGGAGCAGAAGTCCCCCGCAGTTCCCGTGTCGTGCGAACGCCGACCGGGGGTGCCCCCGTGGGACGGCCACGCGTGGGACACATGCAAAGTGACCATGGTCGGTAGAGGGGTAAGCCCCTACCACACGTGGCCACCCTGCTGTGCGAACAGTGGGTGGCCATCCCGTGGGGGCCGCACAGAGGTGGCAGCCCAGAGCGTCTGGAGCTGCCGACGCTCCAGCCTGTAGGGGCAAACAGCCCCTCTGGTCATCCCGGGGGGGCGCGCCCTAGCGCCGGGGACTTCTGGCTCCACCGGGGTCCGCCCACGCGCACGGGGCGCAGGTCATCTGCGGTGCCCCGCCAGACCCCGCGGATCGCCCTGTGGTGCCTCCCCCACCCGTAGCCTGGGTCGTGCGAACCGGCCCAAAGTCTTCTATGAAGACCATGAGGTTCAACCTCATAGTCCCAGTACCGTACTCTAACTAAGCCTAAGTGTGTGTGACTGAAATAAATGTATATCTTTTCAGTGTCAACCCCTGCCTCCATTTCTCTTCCCTGCTTCTGTTGTTTCCATTGTGTCACATTTTAGGTGGCAGACTCCCTGGGCAGGAACCTGCCCTTTTATACTTTGCAAAGTGCCATTGTCAAGGTTCCACTTCTGCCGGGACCCCTTGATCCGCTTTTTGAAGATCTCTGCCTCTTCCAAAAGCCCCTCCTGTTCCAGGAGACCAATTCTCTACCTGTTACCCTTCCGTTCCCAGTAACGTGGGAACCGGTCTCAGGCGTGGTGAATAAGGCACTCCCTCAACTTGTAGTAACCAACAACAGTTTACTTATTGAATATGGGTAACGTAAATTCAGATTGACTCAGGGTATTTACACAATATCACAGTAATAATTCAAAAAAACAGTATAAGGAAAATAAACAGACAAATAACGCAAGGATATCTAACTTGGCTACTGTGTTACTCATAAGCCTCAGTTCAGAGATCCTTTCTCCAGTTGGCCTAGCTCAGTCTAGCTAGCTCTCTCTCTCTGTCTCAGACTGCCTGCCTCTCTACTCTGTAGACAGTCTCGCTCTGGCTCACTGACCACACCCCACCTCCTTATAAATCCTTCCCAAGATTGGAAAGTTATACCCATGTGACCTTGAACAGGAGAGATGACACTTGAATTCTATTGGGTGAACTGAAACTCACAAATGCCCCCTCCCATCATGAAATGTTTGGGCCTCCAGGCTTCAACTAACTTAGGACTGTGTTTGGGCCTACAGGCTTCAACTAACTTAGGACTGTGTTTGGGCCTACAGGCTTCAACTAACTTAGGACTATGTTTGGGCCTACAGGCTTCAACTTACTTAGGCCTGTATAGGCCTCAATCCTTCACAGCCATGTACATTGATGGCACCATCATCATCATCATCATCATGGCTTGGATTCTAACGCATAGAGGAGTTAGGGTTAGTGATTTCTGTCAACTGCCCCCTCCATCTGCAATTTTCCACACCGTCCCCCAGTGCCAGCTCCAGATTTTTCAGGGCCTTTGGGCAAGCACCCTCAATGGGCCCCCTCTATCTTCTCACCATCATTGTCACCAGCACCTTCTGGTCCTCATCCTCTTGCTCCTCATCGCTGCCACTTGCTTCAGAGGTGAGCAAATAGGCAGTGGCATCTCCTGCTCCTCCTTCTCACCACTACCATTGTCTGGGCCAGAGCGGGAGGCAGGTGAACAAGCAGGTGAAGAGGAGGAGCAACTCCAGGGGGCTCTTGTCAGTGGGCCACTGCTGGGGTGTGGATGCTGGTTCTGCCTTCCCCAAAGGTCTCCCAATCCCTAGAAGTATATTTGGAGGGAGCACAGGGGGATGCAGAGAGACAGAAGAGGAGGAAAAGCTTTATTCTGGGAATGCCAATTCTCTTCCACTCACAGAAGGAAAGTTAAGATCCAAGTCAATAAAATAACATCTACTATTACTATTACTACTACCACCACCACCACCACCACCACCACCACCATTGTTTGCTTGATTTGCAAGAGGCCTCTTGGAAGATGACATTTGACACAATACCACAAATTGCAACAGAGATATTAACAGCCTGTACTCAGAGATACACCACAAACAGCACTTCTACCTATGCTATTGAGCTGAGAGCCCAAGAGAAGCCCAGCATGCTCCAAAGGAGCTCATGGGAGGCCATTCATAAATCTGAAACAGCCATTGTGTTGGAGCAGTGTGGCTGCTCAGTGTGCTGAGCATCAAAATAGGAGTGAGAAAAGTAGGTGTATATCCCAGCATATCACAGGATAAATGTAGAAAAGTTATTCACACCATCATTTTTCTTCTTCTTTTTTTAATGTGGTATTAAAATTATGTAATTCAGTGGGTTGTATTCAATGTTGGTCCAACTTAAAGTAGTCCTACTTAAAGTAGACCCATTGAAAAGGAGATTGGGCAATTTTTGACTCACCATCACAGATCTTTCTTTTTCAACATTTGCACCGGTGTAGACAGAATGGCTCAACTTACTGAGTTGTTGCACATGAACAGCCCAGCGTGCAATGAAAGCTGCCACATGGAGTGATTCAAAGTGGCCTCTACATGGAGGCCATAATGTGTAAACAGGCCCTCAAATCACTTGCTAATTTCTATTTGTTTATAAAGAAAATTGTAATGAAAGTGGAGTGGGGGAGAGGATTTAGCATTATTTCCATCCTCTACTACCAAAGATGCAGGTATTCAAAATAACGATACATCGTTTCAAGTGACACTTGACCCATTATTGTGAAAGTGCTGAGCAGGAGGGAACAAGTATAAGATGCAGGTTGCAGGGTTCAGAGCTACGGTGATATATATTTGTGTGCTGAGGTGGGACACAAAGGTTTTCCCATATAATTGTCACCAAAATAAAATTGTGCTCCGGGATGACAGTTCCTCAGAAGGAGATGGGCATCAATAACAGTGATGGAAATGTCTTATTTAATGATCTAACTCCAGATATAGCACAAGGCTCCTGAATAGACTGTCACACAGGAAGCATTGGACATACAACAATTTAGGCAAGCTGGAAGAATTGCTCTAATTGGTGATTTTAGAAGGAAGTACTGCATTTGAAAGTTCTTCACAGAAGGCCAGTACATCTTCACTAACCATCAAATTGATTATTTCACATGTCTCTCTTAGAATGGGATACCTGTCTAGGCTTACGCTGGACTTATTACCATAGTATGCAAACAGACACTTCAGAAATGTTAATAAATTTATCTACAGTAACCTTGTCAGAGCAGAGAGATGCTGTTGTCTATATTTCACAGATGGAAAGCCAACAAGCAGAATACTTAAGGTAGCCAGAGTTAATTGCAGCTCAGCTTATCACTGGTCTGCACAATTTGTGACTCACCAAGCCAACTGCAACCCACTAGCCATTTATTCTAACTGGCCACTTGCTTGACCCTCCTGCTTTTACAATCCCATGCATGGCTTATGAGCTGTCTTCAGCTTTGGATCACAGTCTGTGCAGATCTACCCCACGCTCAAATATGGAATATAGGATTGAATGAATTCAGCAGGGCCTGTGGCTCACGCTGGCTCAGCTTGTCTGAGTGTGGAAAGCTAAGCAGGGTCAGGCCTGGTTATTACTTGGATGGGAGACCCCTCCTCTAGTTTCCTGCACTGAGCAGGGGATTGGACTCGATGGCCTTGTTAGGCCCCTTCCAACTCTATGATCTATGAAATCTATGTAGAATCCTTAAGGTTTATCCACACAGTAGGTAGGTTCCCATACAATGGTTTCTTGCAACACACAACTAAGGATAAGAGAAGTACTCTCAGGAGAGGCAAGTACATTTTTCCTTGGGGCACTCCCGCAGTGAGGGTGGGAACTGGGAAGCCACCGGTGCCCACTATACAATCCCTGTTCCTACTAGCCATGTTGGGCCTGTGTGGGTAAGATATCATGTATATGTGGGTGGTGAGGACCATAAATGATTAAATAGTGCTCCTCCCCCAAATTGTAGCCATTTGTTGTGCATCCAGCCATATCAGCAACTCGTGTGTGATAAACCATCATGATGATCATGCACCTTATTGCTTCTCCACATAGCCATGTCACAGCTCATCCTGATAATGCAAAATTGAGGGCAAAAGAGGCTGAATGGTAAGTCAGAAACTGGGTGCATGGTGGAACATTCAAACCACTGAGCATACAATGCAGATCGAGGTTCTGTGAATTGTGTCTTGAAATAACCAGTGAAGGTGCCAGGTTTGAGGGGTCCCTGGGCAAGATGCCCTGTGCTCCCCCTGGTACCACCACCTCTCTCCCCCACATTGCCCTTGTTGCTCATACACTCCCCCAGCCACTTAAAGAAAGAAAGAAAGAAAGAAAGAAAGAAAGAATCATTCATCCTCATACACACACACACACACACACTTACCAGGTAGTGGGAAGGGAACTAGTGGGTCCCTTTTTCTTTCTTTTTTTCAAAATGTTTTACAAAGGTTTTCAGGAGCTCTGCCTCTGGCCAGAAGTTTGATCTGTTCCTGTGGTACTGGCCAACCACCCAGCTTACCAGGTGGAAGCAGCAGCAGCAGCACAATGCCTTGCTTTACCTTTATACAACTTTTTGCAGCATGGGTGCACTGGCAGCTATGGAGTGAAGCTCCAGACAGCTGTGAGCACCACCTTAATTTCCCAGAGTGCCTCTGAGTCCCACATGGGGCCCAGTAGCACTAGGAAATGGGGATGGCAGGCACACAACTGCCTGGTGCTTCACTGCGCAGCAACCAATGCATCCACCCTCCCTGCACTAAGATTTCTAAAAGAACAAAAATGGAAAGGAAAGACATTGTGGCAACTACTACTGCTGAAGTGCTGCCGTTTCAGGCCCTTCTGGGCTGGGGGGGTTCCTGACCTGTGCCTGGAGGTCCAACCGAAAGCGTGTCACTTTAAAAAACTTTTAGACAACTGAAGACTGAAGTTAACTTTCTTCATCATATTAACTATTACCAACTCTTTCAAATTTGCTCAAAGAAGTAGGCAGCATGATCTGAACAAGTCAGAAATGGCTGGGTCTGTTGCTTTTACAAATTTTCTGTGTCTTCCCACTCTCCTAGAGTCATTCATGGGCAGGACCGGTGCAAGGCAGTTTGGTGCCCTAGGCAAGATCAGATATTTAGCACCGCCCCCTTCCCACTTGAGTGCTGTATTTTTTTTTCAAGGCGTTTCTGGCGCCCCCTTTAGCCCTGTACCCTAGGCAGCTGCCTAGTTGGCCTAATGGTAGCACCGGCCCTGTTCATGGGCATCCCTTGAAGAGTAAACCGGTAAAACAAAGTTACAGCTTTTAGAGCCCAAAATGCCAAGGAATTGGGAATAAAAGCTACATCTTAACCAAGATGCAAAGATTTAATAGCATGTTGTACTAATGTTGAAGCTTTAGAGTTGCCTCAAAAGGAAGATCAATACTGGTACATTTTTAAAAAAAAGAACGGGGGGGGGGGAAGAAAGGAAAGGAAAGGAAAGGAAGGGAGGAAAGAAAGAAAGAAATAAGTTGAAAACTATTTTTGAACCTTAAATCCCTTGGAAGATTTATTTCAAGGAAAAATTATAATTACTTAGTAGTAGAAAGTGTACACTTCCCTTAATGGACACAGTTTTGTCAATGCCGTCGTATGAAGTAACTGTAGACATGAACTGAAAATTGTCAAATTATATTCAAGGCAGAAAACCTCTGCAGTGAATTCAAATATAATACAAATATTGACAGCACTCATCTGTCCCCTGTAAGTTAAATGCTTCAGTTTTCTGCAATTTTCAAACATTTGGCTTTATCAGAGGGCGCGGGTAGGATTCCAGAAAACAAAACTCTCACATTCCTAGCCAGATTGTTTTAAAACCAATCCAAAACTGCTAAAATATTACCAATGGGCAAAATATACAACTTTGAGTTCTACATTAAGGACCCAGATGGCCAAATCCTTCTCCTCACAACCAAATTATAGGCCTTCTTAACATGCCCAATGAGTGAAAAATTGAACATTAAATCCATTGTTTATTCAGAAAGAAAGCTCTAGAACCTTGAAAGCTACCTCTTTGTAGTGAAAGGAAATTCACATTTGGTTTTCCACGAGAAGTGCTTTACCACACACACAAAATCCTTTTTTGGGCAGTTGTGTTTTGAAGCCATGATTTTTAGAACTAACCTACCAAAGCAAACACATTTATCCCTTGGGGGCATGTATATCCATGGTAGGCCTCATCTTGAGTACTGCATCCAGTTCTGGGCACCACACTTTAAGAAGGATGTAGACAAACTGGAGAGGGTTCAGAGGAGGGCAACAAAGATGATTAAGGGACTGGAAACAAGGCCCTATGAGGAGAGACTGAAAGAACTGGGCATGTTTAGCCTTCAGAAGAGGAGACTGAGGGGAGATATGATTGCACTCTTCCAGTACTTGAAGGGTTGTCACACAGAGGAGGGCCAGGATCTCTTCTCGATCATCCCAGTTTGCAGGACACGGAATAATGGGCTCAAGCCTCAAGTCACAGGAACCTAGATTCCACCTAAACATCAGGAAAAATTTCCTGACTGTCAGAGCAATAAGACAATGGAATCAACTACCTAGGGAGGTGGTGGGCTCTCCCACTCTGGAGGCATTCAAGGTGCAGCTGGACAGCCATCTGTCAGGGATGCTTTGACCTGGATTCCTGCATTGAGCAGGAGGTTGGACTCGATGGCCCTGTAGGCCCCTTCCAACTCTACTTTTCTATGATTCTATGATTCTATGATTCATAGTGATATATAGATAATAAGCTAAATTTATGTGAATTCTGTGAATCCACCCTGTCACTATAGGAGGTCTGGTGATGCTATTTTTCTACCCTTTGGTATATAAAAAGCTTTGTAATGTATTTTAAGTTACACCTTACAAGCGTAAAATAGAGCAAGTTGAGAGGGGATAGTAATAAACCAAAGCTTTCTCAGTAAAAAGAAACCATCTGTGAGTCCCTAACAAGCTCCCCTTGTCAAAGAAGTAAAGTTAAAAAACAAAAAAACAAAAAAAACGTCCTGCGAGAGGCCTCATTAGCTCTGAAGTTCAGCTCATTAGCTTTGACAATTAAACCCATTGCTCTTAGTGCCAAGAACCAAATGTGGGAGCTGGAAGTGTAGAGAAATTGACCCCCACATATAAGATAATGTAATGAGAAAGATAAGGATGTATATGCCATGTGTACGTTCGTCGTGCTGGATCTTACCTTTCTTTCACCACCCCTCTTGCCATCTCTGAAGTCAGTGCATGAAAAGAAGTTAGTACCGTTGGTGTAGATGTTGCTGACTTACCGGAATGAGCTCAGGGCCGGTGCTACCATTAGGCCAACTAGGCAGCCGCCTAGGGCGCAGGGCTAAAGGGGGCGCCAGAAACGCCTTGGAAAAAAAATACAGTGTTCAAGTGGGAAGGGGGGCGCTAAATATCTGATCTTGCCTAGGGCACCAAACTGCCTTGCACCAGTCCTGAATGAGCTTAGTCACATTAGCCTTCTTCTGGCCTTCTCTTTCACCATGCGATCTAGGGAGAGTTGGGAGTGTGCGCTGCCCAGCCCCCTCCAGTGTGCCTCCTTCCTCTTGTTTGCAGTCTTCCACCAGTTGAAGGGTGAACTTCTGAAGCATGGAGCCCTTCAGCTTCTAGCAAGGCTGGAAATGAGGGGAAGGCGACACACTGGAGGAGGCTGGGCTTGCCAGTGCACCCTGCTCTTGCTCATGTCATTTTTAATCGAGTAGAGAAAGAGAACGCATCTGTAGAAACTGCAACAGGAGCCATTGGAGCACTGTGACACCATGACAACTCCTACACAAACCTAAGCACTCTGTAACTCATAAATTGAGTTGCCCTGAACTGCCCTGAAGACCTGCGGCCCAGCCAGCATTTTGGGCCTCTCCAGGGAGGGAGGTGAGCTGGTGACCTCCATCTGCAGCCAGCTTTTTCCCCTCCCTTGTGGTTCCCTGCTGGACTGGGGCCCTGCCTCTGCAGCAGGCAGGAGGAGCTGCCCCCTGGACTGATTGGGGAGTGGTGCCAGCTGCCCCAGCAGAGCCAACATCTACATCTGCCAGCCTGCGGAGCAGGGCGGCGACGCCCCGGCGGCGACGTCCCCAAAGGGGACAACTCCAAAGGGGACGCCCCTTTGGGGGAGCCACTTGGGGGGTGGCACGAGGGCGAGGGCCTACCCCCCTGTCTGAGCTGGGTTGGGGTTTTAAGTGTTTTAGGGGTGGGTCTCCCGCCTGATCGGTGGAAGCAGGGGGGGTCATGTGTTCATCTCAGGGAGATGATGGGGGGAGTTCCAGGGGGCAAAACATACCATTGTTGAGCGGCAGACGCTGGCAGAGTGCTACGGGCAGGCAATGCCGATTAAGGGGAACAGGGGATCGATGCTTAATATCTATCCATTGTTCCAGGCCTGCCCAGAGCCAAGGGATAACTGGGGGGGTGGGGGTGGCTCCTTCCCCACCCTTGCATTTGCTGCTGTGTAATGCCAGGTCCGTTACCCAAAAAACATCTGTAATCCATGACATGATCTTGGATGAGGGTGCAGACCTGGCATGTATTACAGAAACCTGGCTGGATGAGGCCGCTGCTCCAACTCTGGCGGCCTTGTGTCCGGCTGGTTTCTCGTATGCCCAGCAGCCAAGGGTTGGGGGACGGGGAGGGGGAGTGGCTGTTATCTACCAGGAGTCCTTGGTCCTTACCAGACTCCCTCTCCGGGAGACCAAGTTTATTGAGTGCATGTACTGGAGGTTGGGTCCAAAGGGCAGTCTGGGGATTCTGCTTGTGTACCGTCCACTCTGCTGCACGACAGACTCCCCGGCTGAGGTGCTGGAGGTGGTCTCTGATGTGTGTGTGTTGTCCCCCCAGGCTATTGGTGCTGGGGGACTTCAACGTGCATTCGGGGGCTGTCCTCACGGGGGCACCTCGGGACTTCATGGAGACCATGGCTTCCTGGGAGCTGCACCCTGTATTAACTGGACCTACCCATGTAGCCGGTCATGCACTGGACTTGGTTTTTGTGTCTGGAGAGGGGGGGAATGATCTGGAAATCGGGGGTATATCCACCACCCCCTTGTCATGGTCAGATCACTATCTGGTGGGGTTGGATTTCTCGGTGCCACAACCCCTCTGCAGGGGTGAGGGACCTATTAGGATGGTCCGCCCCAGGTGCCTTATGGATCCGGATGGATTCCTGAACGCGCTTGGGGAATTGGAGCACACAAACAGTAGTTCGGTCGAGACCCTGGTGGATGACTGGAATGCTGCAATCACCAGGGCATTAGACCGAGTTGCCCCGAAGCGCCCTCTTCGCCTAAACAGAGCTCGCGTGGCGCCATGGTTCACTCCTTCGCTGCGAGCTCTGAAACAAGAGGTGAGAAGGCTAGAGCGCCGATGGCGAAATTCCCGCTCCGAAGACGATCGAACACAGGTTAGAGCTGCTGCAGCTTCAGCCTACCGGGTGGTGGTGAAGGCAGCAAAAAAGAATTTCTATGCTGCCTCCATTGCGTCTGCAGAGTGCTGCCCCAGGAGGCTGTTCCAAGTGGTCCGGAGTCTGGTCGGTCCAGTCGCTCCGGACCCACTGGAACAGTCAAAAGCCTCCTGTGAGGCTTTAGCAAAGCACTTCGCAGATAAAATCGATCGGATTAAGAGTGGGATATAGTACGTCGTGGACACAGGGAGTGAGCGGGAGGAGGCCAATGGCAGACCGGTTTTGTGGGATCGGTTCCGGCTTCTTCCTTCTGATGAAGTGGACAAGGTGCTTTCATCTGTGAGGCCGACCACCTGCTTGTTTGATCCTTGCCCGTCCTGGCTCATCATGAGCTGTAGGGAGAGACTGGGTGAGGTGATCAAGGCGGTGGTGAATGCCTCCCTCAAGGAGGGAGTGATGCCATCAGCCCTCAAGGAGGCAGTAATAAGACCGCTTCTAAAGAAGCCCTCCTTGGATCCCCAGGATTTAAACAACTTTCGCCCAGTCTCCAATTTACCATTTCTGGGCAAGGTGATCGAACGGGTGGTGGGTGCTCAGTTGAAGGCACATTTGGATGAAGCTGATTATTTAGATCTGTGCCAGTCGGGCTTCAGTTCTGGACATGGGACGGAGAAGGCCTTGGTCGCCTTGGTGGATGATATGAGGAGGGCTTTGGATAGGGGCGAATGCTCCTTTCTAGTCCTCCTCGATCTCTCAACGGCTTTTGATACCGTTGACCACGGTATCCTCCTGGACCGTCTGGAGGGGTTGGGCTTGGGAGGCACTGTATTGCAGTGGTTCCGGTCCCTCCTCTCTGGAAGGTATCAGAGGGTAGTTCTCAGGGAGGAGGCTTCGGACCCTCGGCTGCTCACTTGTGGAGTGCCGCAGGGTTCCATCCTCTCCCCGATGTTATTCAACATCTACCTCAAGCCGCTGGGAGCTATCATCAGGAGGTTTGGGGTGCAGTGTCATCAGTATGCAGATGACACGCAGCTCTACCTCTGTTTTAAGTCCTCACCGAGGTTGGCCGTTGAGACCCTGTCCAAGTGCCTGCAGTCAGTGGCTGGCTGGATGGGAAGGAACATGCTGAAACTGAACCCCGACAAGACCGAGGTACTTCTGGTGGGGGACAAGGGGAGGTTAGGGGATGTTGACCTGGTGCTGAATGGGGTACATCTACCCCTGAAGGACCAGATCCGCAGCTTGGGGGTCATTCTAGACTCCCAGCTGTCCATGGAGGCTCAGGTGGCAGCTGTGAGCCGGGCGGCGCTGTATCAACTCCATCTGATACGGCAGCTGTGCCCCTACCTTCCTAATCACCTGCTCCCATCAGTGGTTCATGCCTTGGTCTCCTCTCGCCTAGACTACTGTAATGCGCTCTACATGGGGTTACCCTTGAAGACGGTTCGGAAGCTTCAGCTGGTACAGAACGCGGAGGCTCGCCTGATTAAGGGCAGCCACCGGCGTGATCACATCACGCCAGTGCTTAATGAGTTGCACTGGCTACCAGTTGCTTGCCGAGCCGAATTCAAGGTGTTGGTTTTGACCTTTAAAACCCTACACGGCTCTGGCCCAGTTTATCTCAAGGAGCGCCTCCGGCAAAATCAAGTAGGCCGCTCAACAAGGTCTGCCACGGACGGCCTTCTCCTTATCCCATCAGCCAGAGCAGCCAGGCTGGTGGGGACTAGGAAGAGGGCCTTCTCTGTGGCGGCCCCCACATTATGGAACTCCCTCCCTAGTGACCTTCGCCATGCTTCTTCCGTGATGAGCTTCCGCCATGCATTAAAAACATGGCTGTTCAGGCGGGAATATGGGGTGGGTTAGGTTTTTTAAAGAATTTTTTATATTGTTTTAATTATTATATTTTATTGTATTGTTTTATTGTATTTTAATTGTACATCGCCCAGGGTGGCCGGGTGGCCGGCCAGATGGGCGATTAATAAATATAAGAAATAAATAAATAAATAAATATCTGATCCATTAGGTATATTTTTTAAACTAAGGTTGTGGACCTGAGCACTCTAATTTTGAGTCTGCGACTATGTGTTACCTCAGCAAACATCTGCCTCAAATATTTGTCTTCTGGATATGAGACAGAAATAAAACCAGTTGATGGGGGAAAGTCTATGGGAAGGGATTGCAGGGGAAATATAGCAAACAGGAAGGGTTAAGCAAATTCTCCCTTATAAATGCTCCCTTCCACCCACACACCTCTCCACCATTATCAAGCAAACATGGATTTGGGAACCCCGTGTCTTCTAGAATTATATGTTGTGGCTGTGGGACTGGGAGATTTATAATCTAATCTGTGTGCTATCAACTGCCTGGGCTTCCACACACAGGTTTTAGCAGATCTCACCCCCCTGCGCAGCATGAAGCGTGCAGTTCCAGCCAGGCCTCGTTATGACACTTGCTTCCAGCTTCCCCATTGCAGATTAATCCATGGAATCAGGAAACACTTTGGAACACCACAGGTTCTAATTCTACCTGTTTATTTACTTATCAAGTAAAGCAAGTTCTACAGAGTATACATTTCCTAGTTACAGTCCACGTGCAGAGTATAAATGCATAGCAAGCATTAAGTCCAGTGGAGTAAGTTGAGCTTTACTCCACCTCAGCAAAGATGTTACATTGTTGCAGGAACAAAGGAAAAGAACAAGATGGAGAAGAACAAATCCTTCCCCTTAAAATGGCTTCTGCCTGAACAAGTCAGTACATCATCAGAACAACGAACCATGTGACTAGCTCATTTCATTCCCACAGATCTGGTTCTCAGGCATCCGAGAATAGACCCTGTCTGTCGTGTAGACATAACAGACCAGTTCAGAGAGCCGGGCTGTCCTTTCCATGTGTAAACAAATGTGCTGCATTTTGTAAGTGATAGATATCACAACATTATAAACAAATGGTAGTGAGGGGAGAAGGAGGGGGAGGAGGGGGAGGAGAAGAAGATCTATGAGCAAATTCAGCTTACTGGTTTCTTCTTCAGCAAACTTCTCACTTGAATGATCAACACTATGGAGTGGGGTGGGGGCATATATTTTTTTTTGTCCTAATGGAACCTTCCAGGGAACTGCATGCCAGAGGTGGGTAGGGTTCCTGCAAAAAGTGGGCAGGTGTTGGCCATCCTACACACAACTCTCTCAGTTCACACACCACACACACATTCATATACATCCACACATAATACACATACTTTCACTCACACACACATACACACACACACACACACATTGTGACCCCCAATCACCCTCTATAATTGCAACATGGAGGGTGATTGGGGGTCACAACCCACAGAAAGGGGAAAGTTACCTCTTCACTCCCCAGCCACAACTCCCCATAAATTGCAGCTAGCCTTCAGGAAAGTCTTCCACTGAAGCTAATGGAAAGCGTGATTGTTGCAGGAGGGGTGACGATGGGAAGTTGCTTGGTGGAGAGACTCCCCAGGCCACACATGGCCCATGGGCAGAGGTTTCTCACCCATTACTTATAGCTTACTGTCGAAATGATGACTCAAGAAACATTCTTGGTATCCCAGCAGAAGCTTGATATACTTCATGTTTATACTGCCTGCTTGAGATTGCAAAAACGGGCTGGGGATTGTCATGTGTTGTTATGTGCCACAGTAAATATAGGCCTAAGAATATAAGATAAGCCTTCCCAGATCAGACCAAAGGACTATCCAGCCCAGTATCCAACTTCCTACAGTGGACAGCCAGATGCCTATGGGAAGCCCAGAAGCAGGGTTTGAGGACACTGTCCTGCTTCCAAGCCTACCAACATTTTTATTTTATTTTATTTAAATATTTCTAACCCACCCTGTGCCAATTGATCACAGGGCAGAGTACAATAATAAAAAACAATTTAACACAAACCCAATCCATTATAATCATCAACAATCCAAGCAAACAAATCAAGACCAGGATACAGTCAATAAGACCCAAAAGCTAAATAGCCAGGCGTTAACTTGGTGCTGAAATGAGGCCAACATCAGCACTGGCCAGGCCTCCAAGGGGAGGGCACTCTATAATCGAGCACCACAGCTGAGAAGGCCACCCCCCATGTCCCCACATAAAGTATAACTCCCAACACAGGGGAGAGCCCCCTTGGCAGATTTCAATATCCACACAAGTGTACACAAGGGAAAGGCACTTCCTCAAATATCAAGGTTCCAAACCCTTGAAGTTTTTAAATGTCCAACCAGACGTGTTTATTTAGTCCATAGAGCTTTCTAATATTAGTACATAAAAACAGTTATTGGAGCAAAACAGTAAAATAAGGATAAGTTAAGGTATATTAAATAAATAGAACAGGATATATAATACAGCTAAGCATAAAAAGATTAATTAAAAACAAAACACACATCATACATAATATAAAATGAGCAACCAACTTTATATTATAAACAGTGCCCATATCATTAACTGTTACTGTCAGCCAATATAATTAATTCTGATCTCATCGTAATAGCCACAGCCAAATATCTGGCTGTTTGTTCTGTTTCTGCCTTATTTCTGCTGACCAACAGATATGAAACATAAAAAACAAATGCCCTTCCATGCAGCAAAATAACATAAGTAACAATAAGCAAAACAAAAAATAAGCAAGATGTTTTATAAATATCTTTATTAAAAAACAACATCACTAACACCCTGAACTCAGACTGGATCCATACTGGCAACCATTGCAGTTCCTTCAAAACTGGTGTTATATGATGTTCCTGACAGCAACTTAGCTGCAGCTTCTGTGTCGTACTCAAGGGCAGCCCCACATAGAGTGCATTGCAGTAATCTAAACAGGAAGTAAGCAGTGCATGAACTACTGTGGCCAGTTTATCCCTTTCCAGGAACAGCTGTAGCTACATGAAGGATCCAGGGAGCCTTGATGGCTAATAGCTGTTCTCCATGAATTTGTCTAAACACAATCTATCAGAACTAATGGCCATCATCACTCCTTGTGTCTGAGAATCTCGTATATTAATTACGTGTTGCGTGAAGATGTACTTTCTCTGTTCTGTACTGAACCTCCTGCCAATCAATTTCATTGGATGATTTCTGATCTCTAATGGTATAAGAGTGGGTCGGGGAGAAATCTTTATCCACTTTTTTCAACACCATGCATACTTTTACAAACCTCTATCAGGTCCTCCCTAAATCATCTTTTTCTAAACTAAAAACCCTCAGATGCTTAAGCCTTATGTTTGACTTGGTGGATCACACGTTGTACAGGCCTGATTTTCAGGGACTTTGGTAACTTCCTTTGTTCTTCTTTTTCAGGCAGATTTACTCTCCATGCTTAGATATACTTTTTTTATTCCCCATCTTCTTCCACACTCTGTGATATGTAATATTCACACAGTAAGTGTGAAAAACTGCCTTGCGATACAGAGTGTACAATATTAGGTAGTAGCTTGGAGACATTAATATGTGCTTTATAACACTAGGCATGTCTCCACAATTAAAGTATAAAAGTTTCATAGGGCAGGAACCTGGAACAATGATCTAAATGTAGGTTTTAAAGTATTCTTGAAAAGATCAGAGGGTTCAACAGCATATTTAGGACTCTGTGGGGGCTTTCAAATTACAGCTTAACTTTTACAGGAAGAGAACAGTTGCTGCGACGTAGTGAGAAGCCTTTAAATTAAAAGAGTGTATGACATTCTTCTTCTTGGGTAGATCATAGGATCATAGAGTTGGAAAGGGCCTACAAGGCCATCGAGTCAAACCCCCGGCTCAATGCAGGAAACTAGAGGAGGGGTCTCCCATCCAAGTAATAACCAGGCCTGACCCTGCTTAGCTTTCCACACTCAGACAAGCTGAGCCAGCGTGATGCAGGAATGGGGCTTGTTCATTCTTTGAGAATATTTAGTCATCTACATAATCCTCTCATTTCATGTTTTCATGCTGTTGACATCGAATGCCAAAAGAAGTAGAACTACAAGTGATAAATGTGTTGTTAATTATAATTAATAACAGAATTAGTTACTTTGTGACATCTGTATCTCTTTTCAACTAAACGGTGCTCAACACGGCTAATAACAACAGTAAAATGCAAAGTAATACAAAGTAAAATTAAAACATAAAAACAGGTGGATATAACATCATATAAAAGAAATAAAAAAACAGCCAGTTAACAAATTGTACATTTACAGTGGCAATAAAGGGACTATTTTTGTTCTTATACTTACCAGGCTAGCCATCTCCTTCACATGGTGGAAGATCAAGCATGTGCCCTTCTCTGCCGCCGGGCCCATAACTCATGAAAATGAGCTGAAGGGCACAGGAATTGGTTCAACTGCCAAAGCTAAGTGAGTCTGGACCTAAGCAGTCCCCACCTGGGAACCATATATAAGATGCTCTGTGCTCCTTGGAAGCGGTGGTACGGCCATATTCGCTCTGCATCGGTGTGCCCACTCTGTGTATTATTATTTTTTTAATTCAACGTTTTTAAAAGAAAGGGAATAATGTTGTGTTGACTGCTGCTGATGTGGCGGCACTGTCGTTTAGCAGCCCTCTGAGCTGTGGGACCAGTGCTTGGAAGAGGAGTAATATAAAATAACATGTGGCTCAAGTATTTCATGTGGAGGCCCAAGTGCACAGATTGTCAATTTGAGTTTTTCTGTCCTCTTAAATAGTATAAATGAATATTTCCTGTATTGGAAGGAAATTAGACTGTGTGACCTTTGGGGTCACTTCCAACTTTATGATTCGATGAAGGGTAACTTAGAGCTTACACTGGCAGTTATAAACAATTATGAAATGTGTGTTAGCAAATATGGTCCCTTGTATGCCCTGAAGGCATGCAAGGGGGAGGGGAGTTATTTATTTTATATCTTGCCAGCATTCCAAGACACTCAAGGCAGCACGCATGGTTCTCTCCCTCCCATTTTTTTCCTGCCAACATGTCTGCAAAGTAGGTTAGGCTGAGAGGTTGTAACTGCTCAAGGTCACCCAGTGAATTTCACAGCTGAGTGGGGACTTGAATCCAGATCTCCACAATCCTAGTGAGGAACTCTTAACTGCTACACCACACTGATCCTCTTTGTGGAGGAAATGCCTAAATCTGGCAAAAGACATCTGGATGGGAGATGCAGAGTGCCGTAGCTCCTATCCCAGTCCTAAGCCCCTCAGGCTAGAGACTTCGGACCACGCACATAGGTTCCCACTGCCTAGCTGCTCCGCCTTTGAACACCCTGCTGGCTGAACCCAACTGGCTATCAGGGTACAAGTTGCAACCCCTCCCCCCAAAAGCATATGTATCTTATGCCTTCAGGGCATACAAGGGACCATATTTGCTAACACAAATTTCCTTATCCCTCATTCCTTGTGTATGTCATGTCTTAAATGTAGATTGTAAGCCTCACAGGGACTGTCATGCGACTTATCTTCCTATGCCACTCTGGGAGACTTAATGACTAAAGAGTAGAGTATAAATGCAGTAAATAAATTGTTGTTGTTGTTGAAAGTTATGACCTGCTTTTCATTATACAATGATCCCAAGATGGAGTACATCCAATAAAACACAATAAATCTACGGGGCGGGGGAAGGTACCTCATGATTTCAAATTTATCAGAATCAGTGCTGTACCTTGGTGATTTTGGAACCAGGATGTAACGGTCTTGCAGCAGGGGGCAACTAATGATGCCGATGTGAAATACTTCAGTGGTGCAGCACACAATAACACACCTCTTCTGCCTGCACCCTGCCATTCCATGCGTTACAACTGCTTCTACATTCCTGAAGCAAAAACAAAAAAACCTGTTTGCCAACTCTGATTTAAAGAGGAGGAGGAGGAGGAGGAGGAGGAGGAGGAGGAGGAAGTACATGTCCAATTCTGCATTTTAAACTCACTGAAATCATAGTGCCATAGTGCCATTGTGATTGTAGGAGTGAAACAGAGTGTGCTGCTGCTTCTCTGAGGCCGAATGCGTTAATTGTGTTGCATTGTAGAACAGGAGAATATATATATTAAGTTAAAATAAGAAAATAAGCATCTGTAATAATATACACGCTCATCTGGCCAGTCCCCCAATGAGGATCAACATGTTTTAAAAGAAGAAGAAAGGACGCTGCAGTGAGCGGGGTCAGCCTCCATGGGCTGATGCAGGGCCTGTTTGCTGCTGCCTTCATCACCTGCCGTTCTCTGGGTGCTCACTTGGGAGGTCCCTGGGCTGCAGAGACCTGGACTTTGGCTCCTAGGTCCAGGCCAAGCTCCACCATTGTTCAAAACTGCATCACTATAAACTGTGTGGTAGCATTTTTGAAATGTACAATTATTCCCCTGATCCATAGTCTACATCTGTTGACTTCTCTGTCCAACAGTGAGGGAAATAAATGCATTCCAAAATGGGAGAACATGGATCAAATGTGTAGCTTGATAGCATTGTTCATCTGTTTCTCATTTGACAATTTCAGATATATTCCCCCTTCTGGGGAAGTCATCGCTGCATTTTTCAAGCCACACACATGATATACAAAGGCTGTGATTTTTATGGCAGGCCTTTTATAAAGCTCATTAGTTTTCAAACATTCGGAGAGTAACTCCGCTAGCGCTAGCGGCTTGCTGTGCTGGAGGTGACGTGAAACTCAAAGCCTGCCTTCCAGTGGTGGTCTGCCGCCGAAAGCCTTGCCAATTAAATAAAATAATACTTATTCATTTCAATAAGATGGGAATTTTATTAGGCTGTTCAGTTAGGAGTGATAATATTAAATACTTTATTGCCAGAATTACGGCCACGTGCCGAAGCACGGCTTGCTGAAACGTTGCTTAAATTGTTAATTAGAATAGTTAATTTTGTTATTAAATGAGGACAGCATAAGAGGGCTTCTGAGCCGAGATACAGTCCAGGCACAAGGAAAGGAGCTCGCTACAGTTGTGTTCTTCAAAGGAGCAACATTCAGGAACGTTGCTGAAGGATTCTAGCTCTGAGAGCCATGTGATCGGACTTGTTTACAGATACCTACGGAAAAAACTTAGATGGCTTTTAAGGGGACTAGACAAATTCATGCTGGACAAGGCCAGCCCCCCCCCCCCAGTTACTAGACTGCAAAAACAAAAATTACTCACCTGCTTTTTATTCATACGAGTGGCCTGTTATGTTTCTCCTTCACCAGTCTGCTGTGTTTCCAGGACCGGTGCAAGGCAGTTTGGTGCCCTAGGCAAGATCAGATATTTAGTGCCCCCCCCCTTGTTAATCACCCATCTGGCCGGTCACCCAGCCAGATTTATGCACATGACTGCCCCGCCCACCCAAAAGGGTCAATTATTATTTATTTATACACAGAAAGGAGTGGGCTGGTGAGAGGAGCTCAACCCCCTCTACCCTCTGTGCTCCCTCGCTTCATGTAGGGGGGCGTGGCTCATGAGTAGAGCCCCCGCTTTGCATGCAGAAGGTCCCAGGTTCAGTGCCCCCCCCCGCATCTCCAGCAGGGCTCGGAAGGGATCCTGCCTGAAAGCCTGGAGAGCCGCTGCTGCCTGTCCACGTCGACAATGCTGGGCTAGATGGACGGGGGTGTGTGTCTTTAAGACAGAACATTTGCTAACTGCCCAATTAATGTCAAAGTCTTTAAGCCTTGCCCCGTTTTTTGCGCTGCCGCTTTAGCTGATCCCCCCCCCCCCGCGTGCGCATTTCTGCATAAGGGCTGCACCGGATTTGAACGGGCTGCTCGCCTTTTCCTCCTGCTGCCGCTGGCCGGGCGCCTTGAGCAGCCGCACCAGCAACACATCCGCAAAGAGCAGCGAGCAGGGGCGCTCCCCCCGCCGAATGTCCCCGGCAGAGCCCGGCGAGGGCACCGCTTCTTGCAGCGCTCCGGCCCGAAGGCCTCCGCCTGATCGCAGCCAAGAGGTGCCCCGCTGCAGCAGCGCTGCTATGCCCATAATCCGGCTGGGGAAAGCGGAGGCAGGCAGCGGCAAGGGGGCAGCCCGCATGCCGCGAGACTTTGCAGGCACGCCACCGCCCTCTCCCAGGCATGCATGTCTCCTCGGAAGTCAGTACTGGCGCCGAAGGACTGCGCTCCCCAGAGGCTGCACCTCGCTTCCCTAGACTTTGCACCTGGACTGTGCGGCTGCGTTCACAATTGAGTTCTTGTGTGGGAGGGCGACCTGGGTCGATGTCGACTTCGTGCGCGCGTGCGCGCGCGTGTACCAAACTGGCACCCCCTTTAGCCCTGTGCCCTAGGCAGCTGCCTAGCTGGCCTAATGGTAGCACCGGCCCTGTGTGTTTCTGCCTCCGTGGCCAGTGTGGAAGCTGGGTGGACTGGAGAAGCCGAGAAACCAAGCAAGCACGCTGTTTCTCCTTCGCCAGCCTTCTTGGCTTCCGTACTGGCTGTGGAGAATGTGAAGCCCTTTCCTCCATGCCAGTATAGAAACCAAGCAGGCTGGCTGAGGAGGGACAGATCACTTGCTCGCCCGTAGGAATTCTATGCAGTCATTCCTGGTCACCAATGGCAGCCAGGTGTCTGGTTAAATCATGCAAGTCTGGGATAAGGCTATCAATGCCTATTAGTCATAATGGCAATATGCTACCTCCAGGGTCAGAGGTAGTATGCTTCCAAAAACATAAGTTGCTGCGGAACAACAGTGGGAGAGGGCTATTGCCTCACATCCTGCATTTGGCCACTGCGGGAAACAGGATGCTGGACTAAATAGGCCCACAGGGCCCTTATTTACCTGTTGGATGTAGTGCCTGGATGAAGTACTGGTTAGATGTCAGCTGTGTGTGTGTGGGGGGGGTGTCTGTAGGCCCCCTTACTGTTTTTTAGCATACTACTCTCCTCTCCCCCTGCACCAGAACCCCTGTTGATGGTGACAGGCCATTTTGACCTGTATACAGGGAGACAGCAGCAACAGCACAAACATAAGAACAAGAAGAGCCATGCTGGATCACACCAAGGATACATCTAGTCCAGCATTCTGTTCACATAGTGGCCATCCAACTGCCCACTAGATCCCACAAGCAGGACATGAGTGCAACAGCATCCTTCTGCCCATGTTTCCCGGGGACTAGTGTACATAGGCATACTGCCTCTGATACTGGAGGTAGCATATAGCCAATCAGGACTAGTAGCCATTGCTAGCCTGATCTTCCATGAATTTGTCCAATCCACTTTTAAAGCCATCCAGATTGGTGGCCATCACTACATCTTGTGGAAGTGAATTCCATAGTTTAACTATGTGCTGTGTGAAGAAGTACTTCCGTTTATCTGTCCTAACTCTCCCACCAATCAGCTTCATGTGATGACCCAGGGTACTAGTATTATGAGAGAGGGAGAAAAATGTCTCCCTGCCCACTTTCTCCACACCATGCATAATTTTGTACACCTCTATCATGTCTCCCCTTACTCGCCTTTTTCTAAGCTAAACAATCCCAGCTGCTGTCTTCCAAATAAGTTGTCTTCCTTGTTACCTCCAAGCTTATACGGAGTATTAGCTACAAGTGTCCTTACTTTTAAGGATGCTTGTAGCTTCTACTCCTGAGCACAAGAGTCTGAAACTCAGTTGCTGCTAAAGTGCACACACACACTAACTTGGGAATAATTAGCATCTAATGGCTAGCAACAAACACTACATTAATGATGTCTGGTTTTATATGTGGCACCATCTTCTTTCTGAGGCCTTGTGAAAAGTAGGAGGCAGTACCCTCACACAAGAATCTTAGTTCAGGACTTTACACATTTGAGCACCGCGCAGTTCAACACAGGGAATGTATCTCAGCACACTGGATGCAATTACATACCAGTCAAGGGAGGGGCATTAACATTCCTATACACATAGATCATGGAAGTGAATAGCTATCCTGCAGAAAACTACTTGCAAAGCAAAAAGCTCCAGAAAGGAAGAGAACTGTGAGGAGTCACCATAATTATGGAACTTCCTTCTTGGCCAAAGTCTGAGCATCTTTCAGAAACAACATAAGACCCTCGCAAAAACTAATAATGGATTGGCACTTGGTTGCTGAGGGTATTAAAAACAAAATGAAAAAAAACCCACCAAGTCATATGACCACCCCCTAAGGCTTAGAGCTTTTGTTCACAAGTCTGTGAATCTGCTGTATCTATTTTCAGTTTGTCACAGAACTGAGATCCGAGCTCTGCACAAAGAGCTTTGTGTTTCCTGCTTTTCCACCACCTTTAGGTGATGCTGTGCTATAGCAGAATAGCACAATTACACACGTAGGAACATACATTTTCTACATGAAGCATTTATTGTGCATTTGCTATTCCCTACTCATGGTTATTTATCAGTTTTTTAGACAATGTCATGATCTTCCAGTTTCACTTCTGTTTTTTAAGAGCACTTTCAGCAAGTTTTCTTATAGCGTGGAACATGCATTATTATTTGTAAAGGCGAAGAAATGCTTTCTCCACTGCATAATTTCTGCTTATGCACAATTGTGCTACCAGCGCCACGTAGAGGTTATGTAGTGGAAAAAGCAAGAAAGGAAATGCTCTTTGCGTAGTGCTCAGATCTCAGTTCTGCCACGAAACCAAAAGCAGATACAGTGGATTCACAGCCTCGTGTAGGAAAGCTGTGAGGTGTTAAGGCAGGATCAAAGCACAATCAATAAGAAATAACTTAAGATGTTTATGAAGCAATCATACAACTAGACTTGCACTGAAAAGAGAAATACAAACCAGGGTAATGAATCTAAATATGTACCTATCTTGGCAACAGGCTGTTGCTCTGATAAACAGTAAGAAAGATGCCACAAAGGGGGCAATGCAACAATAACAGAACACATGCACGGTATAAATGTGTCAAGACAGAGTGAACTATATCACGCAGATAATAATAAAGTCCAGTAGTAAATGGACCCCAGATGTCCTATTGAAGGGTATAAAGCATTCATCTAAGTGCAATGAAATGCTAGTCAAATATACCATCATGTTTAAAGAGAATTATATTATCTCTTTTACCCTGGATTGTACCCTGGATTTTGTACCCTGGATTTTGTATACCCTGGATATTGTACCCTGGATTTTAGGAAAGCCAATTTTAACAAACTCAGAACAATGATAAGTAAGATCCCATGGCAAGCGACTCTAATGAGAAAAGGAGCCCAGGATGGGTGGGAGTTTTTTAAAAAAGAAATTTTAAAGGCACAATTGCAAACAATTCCCACAAGGAAAAAAGGCAGAGGGCAACAGAAGAAGCCAATGTGGCTTCATAATAAACTCAAAGATGACCTGAAAACAAAAAAGGACACGTATAGGAAGTGGAAGGAAGGACAGGCTACAA